>VDCT01000596.1:0-603020 GCA_009763385.1 Coix lacryma-jobi var. lacryma-jobi
TGAAAGATGATCATCATCGATGACGACTAGACTCCTTGTGTCTGTACCATCCGCTTACCTAAAGCCTTAAGTCTAGGTTTGGGGCGTTAGTTGGTCTTCTGTCTAGCCGAGTTTGTATCTTGTCTTGTACCTTCCTTTGTCAGTCTGTGGTTATCTGTCGAACTTCTGTATCAGTTATCTACCCTTGCATCAATGAATCTTATCAGTCAGTTTCGTTCAAAAGCAATCTTTGGATGCTAAGTTCCCAAATTCTTAACAGATGCCTGTGAACACCCGCACTGGAGCCGGAAGTTCCGGAGGTGCCAACCTTCCAAATCCTCCACCAGTTCCTGCTACCCTGGCAGATGCCATTGCAGCCTTGGCCGCCGCCGCCAACCTTATGGCTCAAAACCAAGGACAGCAGAATGTTGGTCACCGTGGTCGCCACAACCAAGAGACCACCTATGTGGAGTTCACTGAACCACCACCGGTTTTCACAAGGCCGATGAACCTCTCGAGGCTGACGACTGGTTACGCACCATGGAACAAAGTTTGTCTCCTGCCGATGCACAGAGATCCAGAAGCCTCGGTTCGCTCGCATCTCCAGCTCCGTGGTCCCGCAAGTGCCTGGTACGCCAACCTGTTGGCTGCCCAACCTGAAGGTCATGAGTTGACCTGGGAAGAGTTCCGCACCGCTTTCAGAGCACATCACATCCCTTCGGGATTGATGAGAATGAAGTTGGATCAGTTCTTGGCCCTGCAACAGAAAGATTCCACCGTCATGCAGTACGTGGGACAATTCAATCACCTCAGCCAGTATGCCTCCGACTATGTCAACACGGAGGAAAGAAGAGAGATTGTTTCCTCAGGGGTCTGCACCCTAAGATTCGTAGAGGTCTGTCCAACAACCTGAATGGATCCTACCATGATGTCGTTGACCGTGCTGTTGCTTTTGAGGAAAGCAACCGCCAGTACCAGGAAGAGAAAAAGAAGAAGAAGGCTGGGTCTAGCAGTTTCTCCAGCAACCATAAGCGCCCAAGAGTCATCTACCACCCCAGTCACCATCAAAACCGTGCCCCATACCCCCATCAGCAAGTGGTCGTTCGTACCGCAGCCACCACCCATAATGCCAACCAGCAAAGTGCCACTCAGCCGAACGCCCAGGTGTTCGTGTCACCGCCCCACAAACAGCTTACAACCTCCCATGCTACAACTGTGGCCAAGTTGGTCACTGGGCTCGCGAGTGCCCAAACCCAAGAAGAATGCCCAGTATGCACAGAAAGGCCCTGGAGGATCACAGCAGCAGCAGCAGCACCGTGCACCGCAGCAGCACGTCCAGAAGGGCAAGCTTGTCAGGAAGCACGGGCAAGTCTACTTCACCACCGTCAGTAACATCCCAGAAGGAGAGCCCGTCATGCTCGGTAGGTTCCCTGTTGCCAATCATCCTGCAATCGTCTTGTTTGATTCTGGTGCATCGCATTCCTTCATCAGTCGCACTTTTGTCATCAAGCATGAGTTACCCATGGGGGAGTTAAAAGAAAGTTTTTGCATACTTTCGCCTGGAGGACGGATAAATACTAAGGAAGTGGTCCGCAGCATACCAGTAATGTTGGGGGAACATGTCTTTCCTACCACCATGATAGTACTGCGCGATCAAGAGATAGATGTCATCTTAGGCATGAATTGGATGTGTCAGTATAAAGCCATGATACATCTTGAATAGAGTTGTGAGAGTGGATATTCCTAACAGTACCTCCAAACTCTTTCTCCAACTTCCAATGCCTCAAAAGCCAACAACCACCCAGTTAAATTCTGCCTATGCTCCGGAAATCAGGGATATCCCCGTAGTCTGTGAGTTCCCTGATGTCTTCCCAGATCTACCTGGTCTTCCCTCCCGACCGTGATGTTGAGTTTGCTATAGAGCTAAAGCCCGGGACTGCTCCTATATCCCGTAGAGCTTATCGAATGCCTCCCAGAGAATTGGCAGAGCTAAAGATCCAATTGCAAGAGCTATTGGACAAGGGTCTCATTCGCCCAAGTTCATCTCCTTGGGGTTGCCCTGCTATCTTTGTGAAGAAGAAGGACAAAAGTCTTCGTCTGTGCGTTGACTATCGCCCACTCAATGAGGTCACCATCAAGAATAAATATCCTTTGCCTCGCATTGACCTTCTTTTTGACCAGTTATCTGGAGCCAGAGTGTTTTCCAAGATCGACCTCAGATCTGGCTATCACCAAAAAAGATTCGTCCCGAAGATATTCCCAAAACCTTCTTTCACCACCAGATACGGCCTATATGAGTATTTGGTCATGTCTTTCGGTTTGACCAATGCACCCGCTCATTTCATGTATCTCATGAACTCTGTGTTCATGCCAGAGCTCGATAAATTTGTAGTCGTGTTCATTGACGACATCCTTGTTTATTCAAGAACTCCTGAAGATCATGCCAAGCATCTTCGTGTCGTTCTCTCTCGTCTCAGAGATCACCAGCTGTATGCCAAGTTCAGTAAATGTGAATTCTGGCTAGATCGAATTCAATTCCTTGGTCATGTCCTGTCCGCTGAAGGTGTGTCAGTTGACCCTGGAAAAGTGGCAGATATCTTGGATTGGAAGCCACCTACCACTGTCCGCGAAGTTCGCAGCTTCATGGGAATGGCTGGATACTATCGTCGTTTCATCCCAGATTTCTCCAGAGTTGCCAAGCCTATCACAGAGTTGTTGAAGAATTCCGTGGATTTTTTTTGGTCACCAGCCTGTGAGCAAGCTTTTCAAGCCTTGAAGGAACTGTTAACTACATCACCAGTCCTAGCTCAACCAGATATCGAGAAACCCTTTGATGTATACTGTGATGCATCTGGTACTGGTTTGGGTTGTGTATTGATGCAAGAAGGTCGAGTGATCGCTTATGCCTCACGGCAGCTTAAGCGACATGAGGAGAATTACCCAACCCATGACCTTGAATTAGCAGCAGTGGTGCATGCTTTGAAGATATGGCGTCATTATCTGTTGGGCAGTGCTTGCAATGTGTACACCGATCATAAGAGCCTGAAGTATATCTTCACTCAAGAAGAGTTGAACATGAGGCAGCGAAGATGGCTTGAGTTAATCAAGGATTATGATATCGAAGTGCATTACCATCCTGGTAAGGCGAATGTAGTCGCCGATGCCCTCAGTCGCAAGTCATACTGCAACTGTCTGACGACGAAGCCCTATGATCTTTCCTTGTGCCATGATCTTGAAAGGATGGGTATTGAAATGGTACCACAAGGAACTCTGAGCAATGTCAGGATAGAGACCTCTATCAGAGAACAGGTCATTGCTGCACAAAGGATAACCCTGGAATCAAGCACATCATCGAAAAGGTCCAGACCGGAAAGGCTGATTGTTTCAGGATCGATGATGTAGGAGTTGTTTGGTTCAAGAACCGTCTAGTAGTTCCCAAGGTGCCTGAGTTGAGACAGTTGATCCTTGATGAAGCACACCTGTCTAGGTTTTCCATCCACCCCGGCAGCAACAAGATGTACCAGGATCTGAGGCAGAGATTCTGGTGGACAAAGATGAAGATTGAAATCGCTCGCTATGTCGCTCGCTGTGATACTTGTCAGAAAGTCAAAGCCGTGCACATGAAACCTGGAGGAGAATTGCAGTCTTTATCTGTACCTGCCTGGAAGTGGGAAGATATCAGCATGGATTTTATTAATGGGCTACCCAAGACCCGGAAAGGTTTTGATTCCATTTGGGTAATCGTGGACCGACTCACCAAACAAGCTCACTTTCTGCCAGTCAAGACTATTTACACCGTCCCCCCACATATGCCGCCTTGTACAAGAACAACATAGTGAAGCTTCATGGCATACCCAAGACCATTGTCTCTGACCGCGGTACCCAGTTTGTTGCTAAGTTCTGGAAGGCGTTCCATACCTCACTTGGAACCCAGCTCTTATACAGCACAGCATATCATCCTCAGACTGATGGACAGACGGAGCGAGTCAACCAGGTGCTGGAAGACATGTTGAGAGCCTGTGCTCTCACCTTCGCAGATACTTGGGATGACTGTTTGCCCTTGGCAGAGTTCTCATATAATAACAGTTACCAAGAAAGCATCAAGATGGCACCCTTTGAAGCACTGTACGGTCGTCGTTGTCGTACACCTCTCAGTTGGTCCGAACCTGGAGAAAGGGAATTCTTTGGAGTTGACCTGGTCAAGGATATGGAAGAGAAAGTCAAGCAGATACAAGAGAACATGAAGATTGCCCAATCTCGACAAAAGAGCTATGCTGACAAGAGACGTCGACCTCTGAAGTTTCAAGTTGGAGATTATGTATATCTCAAGGTCTCACCAACCAAAGGAGTCACTCGTTTTGGAGTTAAAGGAAAGTTAGCACCCCGCTACATTGGTCCGTTTGAGATTTTGGAATGTTGTGGCAAGGTAGCTTACAAGCTGAAGTTGCCCGATCATCTCTCCGCAGTCCACAATGTTTTCCATGTCTCCCAACTCAAGAAGTGTCTCCGAGTACCTGAACATGTCGTGGAAGTTGAAGGTGTCAAGCTAGAGCCTGATCTGTCCTACTCAGAATATCCAGTTCGCGTGTTGGACCACAAGGATCGCGTTACCCGAAGAACCACCACAAGATGGTACAAAGTCCAGTGGAACCAGCACTCTGAAGAAGAAGCTACTTGGGAATCTGAAGACTTCTTAGCAAAGAACTACCCCGACTTTCTCGAATCGCTGTCCATGTAAGGTTTTGCCTTTATCCCTTCTTTGTCCTTTCATAAGACGTGGAATCTCGGGGCGAGATTTCTTTAAGGGGGGAGGCTGTAACACCTCTGGTGTTTAACTGTAATTAACTTGACATATCATCATTATCATCATTAAGCATCTTGATCATGATTTCATGTGTATGCATTTTGCTAAGTGTATCATTTTATGTGAATTACCTCTATTGCAAAAATCCTAATTAGCCCACTTCTCTCTACTAGGGCAAAATGGTAATTTCATCTCTGTGATTAGTTTTGTGTAATTCTTGTTCCTTTGGTGTCTTGAAGTTTTGTTGTGTTGGCCAAAGTTCAAAAATCAGAATTTGATTTCAAATCCCTTTTGCAAAACCCTAATTTCCAAATCCTGGATTTTATCCCTCTGGTGTAATTTAAAAATTATTCAAAATTTGGGGTTGGTCCAAAAAGCAAAGTTGTAGAGCTGTCAAAGAGAAACAACTTTGGTATTTACAAATTTTCAAGTTGCAGTACAAAGTTTTGAGTTATTTCAAATTCAATCAAACCCCAACTTTTGTTCCCTTTTCAGTTTTCAAAAAGAGTTCAAAAACTAATGAGTTTCTGGAAAAGTGTATTATAGCAAAGTTGTAGGTTTTGATAAAAGGAACAGCTTTCATGTTTGAAGATTTTCTAGTTTCAGTATAAAATCCAAAGTAATTTTGAATTGATTCAAATTTCAAAAGTGTCCCCTTTTTCTGTTTTTGAATTTTGTTCAAAAACTGTTTGGAATTTGAAAATGTTCTTTTTGACAAAGTTGTAGATCTCATTTTTCTGAACAACTTTGGTATTGGGAGTTTTTGTGTCGCACAGTTCAAATTTTGGGAGCATTTTGCAAAAGTCAGAAACTAGCCAAAAGTCAAACCCTACACCCTACACTGTTCCTCTTCTTCATAGCGACAGAGGGGGGCCCGGCCATGGCGCCCGCGCCGCGCCTGCCGCACGCCCGGCTGCTCCCCACGCGCCACCAACCTGCCGCCGCTGTCGCCCTGTTCCCTCCGCGCCCGCGCGCGAGCGCTGGCCCTCGCTCCCGTCCCCTACAGTCCTCTCCGCGCCGCCGCCGCGTGGCCATCGCCGGCCGAGCTTGCGCCCGAGCCCCGGCTGCACGCCCACGTATCCGCCAGAGCGCAATCGAGTGCGCACGCCTCCGCAAACCTCATCCACACCACCCCGATCTCTACCGGCCCTGGCCGCGGCTATATAAGCCCGCCGGAGCTCCGACCTCCGCACTCATCTCCGCCTCCGTCGCCAGCACAGTCCAGTGCCTCCGCCGCTCCACCACCTAGCTCAAAAGCTCCGCCGTGTTCTTGTGCTGCTTCACCACCCTCCAATTTTACCTCTACTACCGCCTCCAATCGCCCGGCGTAACCTCGCCGTTCCCATCTCCGGCAGAAACCCGGCGAGCTCGGGTTCGTGAAATTCGTCGCCTCCGGCCTCGACCATCCCTCACCGACCCCCGTGTCGTGTTCCTCGGTCCCGTGCGACTCTGACCAGACCCTTGCGGTCTCGTGTGTTGCGCAGGGTCGCCGGAGCGCCGCTCGCCGCTCGCCGCCGAAGGAGCTCCACCGAACCACCGCCCCTCGAGCCCGTGTCGAGCCTCACCCTCGAGCGCGTGCCGAGCCTCACCCTCGAGCCCTGCCTCCAATCCTTGGTAAGCACCCGAGGCCTCGGCCTCTGCTTCCACTCCGTCTCGCCCGAGCCCGAGCCTCGGCGGACAGACCCTCACCACTTCGCTCGAGCCAGGCCTCGAGAGAACCTGTGCACCCTCCGCCTCGTCGAGCCAGGCCTCGGACGAAACGTTTGGTTTCCGTCTCGCCCGAGCCTACCAGCCAGGCCTCGGTCGGCCGAGAGTTCCGCGATTCGCCCGAGCCCCGTTCCGACTCGAGCACAGTGCTCTTTTCCTTTTAAAAATGGGAACAGTTCTGATATTTCATCTTTTTGTATGATTTTCTGTGTTGATCCAAAAATTCTGAAAATTTCACAGTAGACTCTTTATGCTCTGGAGTATTTTATAAAAATATAAAACTTGACTTTTCTGCAAAGATTTAAAAATGTAAAATTCCCCTTTTAATTGAAAAATGAAGGTTTTGGTATTTTTGGAGAGTGATCTATAACTCCAAAAATCTGGAGATAAATTTCTATGTGCTAGTTATGCCTTTCTGAGTCTCTGGTAAAATTTTGAAGTCTTTTGGAGCAAGTTGATTTTTGAGCTTTATTTTAATTAAGGAATAGTGCCTTTTGTTAATTAAATGTCTAGATTTAATTGAGCACCTTAATGACCTCCAAAAATTATGAAATTTGTTTTGCCATATACTTGTACTCTAATGAACTTGTGTGATTAATTTGGTAATTTTTGGAGCACCTTCATAAAATGACCTTTTTTTATAATTAAGAAAATAGAAAGAAATGATTAGGGTTAGTGTGAATGCCCTGTGAAGTGACTTTTGGGATTGCGTGATGTTCATAGACCCCTACCCTTTGGTCTATGATGTTTGTGATGCTTAGGATAGTTATGATAAAGTCTAGTTTAATCAATTTTGCTTAAGGAAGAAATGGTTACTTTTATGCTCAACCTAGATTTCGTTTATGCCTTGCCTAAGAGTAATCTTGAATCAGTGGTATTGTCTTGCACCATAAGTCCATATCATCATTCTCATGAGCATTCATCATTGCATCCGTATAGTTGACGAAGAAGGCCCTGAAGTCGAGGTAGCCGCCGAAGGATCCGTCCCCAAGGCAACCCCGAGCTCCGACGCTTATACCTACCCCGAGTCTACTCTTTTTGCCATCCAAGGCAAGCCCCGGTGCATTTAACCCTACCTTGCTTTTATAAATGTTTTCTTTAAATGTTTTGAGTTAAATTATTGCATTAGGTTGATAGGAGTTGAGTGAAATCCTCTCTGATGCATTATCTACCTTGACCAATGAAATACCCGACACCTGTTTTTCAAAAACTATTGCAAAATGCTTAGCAATGCTATATGATAGATTTGCAATAAAAATGCCAATTTCAAAAGTGTGATCACTTAAGAATATTTATGGGAATTTCTGGTTTACTCCCACTATTGGCTAAGTATCTGATCCGTACTTAGTCAATGGGAAGGAGAGGTTGTCCTTGCGTACGGTGCCGTCATGTCGTAGTCCGGGACTCGACAGTTGACACCGACCGGGACGGGTTGAAAAACTGACAGGACTGTTGCGCTTGGTGAGATATAACACCCAAGGCACAGTTGCTGGCTGGAAAATTAGGGACCATCCGTATGGGGGCCTGCTGGGCAGGACTTGCAACTATTCACATACTACGGAAAGCTCTGGCTCCGAGAAATCCATTATTGGACCGACAACCGCGCACTGGGAGTGGAGAGATGGCGGAAGTAGCATGTACCCACGTGGGTTAGAGTCCCGGATTGGAGTGGTGTACTGTACTTCCGGGTGGCGTAGGACCGGGCCCAATAATGGAGGAATCGTGGAAGACGAGTTGGCATATGCAAGCTTGGGTGCTACATATGCAGTGTGAATAGGGATCCTCAGCTGAGTATTCTTTATCCGGATTAACGTTGCTCCTCGGTTATGGAGACTTGTTCCATTGACTCTCAACGGAGAGTGGTTCTCAACTAGGAATGTTTTGAAATGTAAAATGAATCATGAAGGATGAAGAATTGAGGAATACTGAATCTTTCAAAATAAAATAAGATTTACAAAAATGCTTTTCTGCAAAATACTTGATCTTGCTTAAGCCTTACCTTGACTACCCTAAGCCTTCATTCCTGAGTCTCCTCCCTTTTCTTTAGTCGGTTAAGTCTTGTTGAGTACCTTTGTACTCAGGGTTCTTTTACCCATGTTGCAGGTATGGCAGATCCCTCAGTATGCCTTGGACCCTGCTGTGTGACTGTGGTTCAGGAAGAGGCCGATGAGGCCGATGAGTGATTATTCACCCTCGGGCTGGGTGATGTATCTATATCTTTAGTTGTTGTCATCTGCTACCCTGTCAACTCTATCTATTTGAACTATGGTCTGTATATAACCACTTTAAGTTTATGTTGAACACTGGTTTGTAAAACTATTGTTATTTAAGTCTTCCGCTATTTACTCTATGATTTATTTGTCAAAATGTTCAAGAGATTGTAACTGAATTGTGAGATGATCCTGCGGACATCGGGCACTGATGTAGCCCAGTGGCGAACCCGGTCTTAATCTCTTGGCTGTACGGATCGACTGTCAGTGGTTGATAGTGATCGGTGGGCCATGGGATTAGGGCCGTTACGTCACAGTGGTCGTGTTCAGTGAAATCCACATGGTGGTCTCTTGTTGTGCGACCACGGTTCCAACATTCTGCTGTCCTTGGTTCTGAGCCATTAGGTTGGCACGCGGCCGGCTGCAATGGCATCTGCCAGGTTAGCTTGTACAGGGGAGGGTTTGGGGATGCGGTCATCAAGCACCTCCGGCTCCGGCACGGTGTTCACAGGCATCTGTATAAGCAACTTTGGAACTCAGCATAAAAGATTGGACGAAACTGATAAGATTCATTGATGCAAGGGTAGATAACTGATACAGAGGTTCGACAGATAACCACAGACTGACAAAGGAAAGGTACAAGACAAGATACAAACTCGCTAGACAGAAGACCAACTAACGCCCCAAACCTAGACTTAAGGCTTTAGGTAAGCAGATGGTACAGACACAAGGAGTCTAGTCATCATCGATGAAGATCAACTCTTCGTCATCATCATCATCCTCGATGATAAGCTCAGGCTCTTCCTCCTCATCTTCATCTTCAACGTGGACATCTTCTGCAGGTTCCACTTCTTCATTCTGGCCTGGCTCATGCTCCACTTCAGGTTCCTCCACGACCCCGTCCTCAGGTTCTTCCATCACCGGGGGTACCAAGGGGTGGAGTTGATCATGCAGCTGATGCACTTCTTCATGAAGCATATCATTGTACTGCTCAAGCTGGGCGGTGTATTGCTGCAGTCCATGGAGCTGGGCTCTGGACATCCTCTCGGATCCATGTTGCATCACGCTGCTGGATAGCGCGAACCGTGTTCCGGTTGGCCTGCTCCAGGGAAGCTCGTGCCTCATAAATCTCCATGCGGGAAAGGTAGAAGTCATGCTCCATGTTCTCCATTTCAGCCTTCAGATTTTTGATTTCTTCCTTTAGCTGCTTGCGGGTGCGGCGGAGAAAACGACGACCATTGGAGGATTCTCCAGTCTCTCTTCTCCGTGCGTGGCGCCAGCTGGTGACGCGGCACACCATTTGGTCCAATCGACTTGCGGGCAGTCCGCTTGATGATGGCCATATCTGGATAAGAGGTTATAGATGAGAAAGGCTAGCAAGAACAAGGTATAGGCACACTATCCCAACCGACTTAGAGAGGAAGTTATTATCTTAAGTGATTATGACATGATGCATGATTCGTTCCTACGGAACAAGGCAATGCAACTACTAAGGTAACGTACATAGGGCTTAAACAAGTTGTCTTGCTACTAGTTGCCAAAGACAAGATGAGATGAGAGAAGCAATTTGGACTCAAAAATAGTCAAATTTATTTTTTTTTTAAACACATTTTGAAGTTTTCGCAAAAAGATTGCAACATCGTAGTGAGATGCTCCGATACCACTCTGTAACGTAACGGCCCTAATCCCATGGCCCACTGACCACCGTCAACCACTGACAGTCGATCCGTACAGCCAAGAGATTAAGACCAATTCCGCTACTGGGCTACATCAGTGCCCGATGTCCGCAGGATCATCTCACAATTCAGTTACAATCTCTTAAAACATTTGACAAATAATATCGGAGTAAATAGCGGAAGACTTAGATAACAATAGTTTTACAAACCAGGGTTCAACATAAAATTTAAAGTGAAGTTATTACAGACCATAGTTCAAATAGATAGAGTTGGCAGAGTAGCGTATGACAACAACTTAAAGATACATCACCCAGCCCGAGGGTGAATAATCACTCATCGGCCTCATCGGCCTCCTCCTCCTGAACAACAGTCACACAGCGGGTCCAAGGCATACTGAGGAATCTGCCATACCTGCAACATGGGTAATAAACCCTGAGTACAAAGGTACTCAACAAGACTTACCCGACTAAGAAAAAGGGGAGGAGACTCAGGAATGAAGGCTTAGGGTAGTCAAGGTAAGGCTTAAGCAAGATCAAGTATTTTGCAGAAAGCATTTTTTGTAAATCTTATTTTATTTTGAAAGATTCAGTATTCCTCAATTCTTCATCCTTCAAGATTCATTTTACATTTCAAAACATTCCTAGTTGAGAACCACTCTCCGTTGAGAGTCAATGGAACAAGTCTCCATAACCGAGGAGCAACGTTAATCCGGATAAAGAATACTCAGCTGAGGATCCTATTCACACTGCATATGTAGCACCCAAGCTTGCATATGCCAACTCGTCTTCCACGATTCCTCCATTATTGGGCCCGGTCCTACGCCACCCCGGAAGTACAGTACACCACTCCAATCCGGGACTCTAACCCACGTGGTACATGCTACTTCCGCCATCTCTCCACTCCCAGTGCGCGGTTTGTCGGTCCAATAATGGATTTCTCGGAGCCAGAGCTTTCCGTAGTATGTGAATAGTTGCAAGTCCTGCCCAGCAGGCCCCCATACGGATGGTCCCTAATTTTCCAGCCAGCAACTGTGCCTTGGTTATATCTCACCCAAGCGCAACAGTGTCATTTTTTTCAACCCCCCGGTCGGTGTCAACTGTCGAGTCCCGGACTAGACTACATGACGGCACCGTACGCAAGGACAACCTCTCCTTCCCATTGACTAAGTACGGATCAGATACTTAGCCAATAGTGGGAGTAAACCAGAAATTTTCCATAATATTCTTAAGTGATCACACTTTTGAAATTGGCATTTTTATTGCAAATCTATTGTATAGCATTGCTAAGCATTTTGCAACTTTTTTTGAAAAAGCAGGTATCGTGTGTATCAGTGGTCAAGGTGGATAATGCATCAGATAGGATATCACGCAACTCCTATAAACCTAATGCAATAATTTAACTCAAAGTATTTAAGTAAAACATTTTATAAATTCAAGGAAAGGGTTAAATGCACCGGGGCTTGCCTTGGATGGCAAAAAGGACGGACTCGGGGTTGGAGTAGGTGTCGGAGCTCGGGGTCGCCTCGGGGACAGATCCTTCGGTGGCTACCTCGACTTCAGGGCCTTCTTCCTCGGTCACTATACGTATGCAATGATGTATGCTCATGAGAATGCTAGCATGATCAAAAAGGTGCAAGACAAACACTGATTTAGGAATAAAGCATTTCCCTAAGGTGGACATAGAATTATTATCATTTCTTTCCTTTAGCAAGATAAGTTAGAATTATTAACTAATCTAAACATCACCAACATGGCATCACAAACATCATAGACCAACGGGTGGGGGTCTATGTACATCAATCAACCCAAAACTCACACCATCAAACAATTAACATCAACCCTAGTCTATCTTTTCTATTTTCCTATTTTATTTTAAAAGGTCATTTATGAAGTTGCTCCAAAATTACCAAATTAATCTCATAAGTTCATTATGGCATAAATAGGTGGCAGAACAAATTTCATAATTTTTGGAGGTCATTAAGGTGCTCAAATAATTCCAGTCATTAATTAAGAAAAGGCACTATTCAACTATTTAAATAAATGCTCAAACATCAATTTGCTCCAAAAGACTTCAAAATTTTACCAGAGGTTCAGCATGGTATGACAAGGTCACAAAAATTTATCTCAAGATTTTTGGAGTTATAGATCACTCTCCAAAAATACCGAAACTTCCATTTTCCAATTAAAGGGGAATTTTATATTTTTAAATCTTTGCACAAAACTCAAGTTTCATATTTTTATAAAATACTACAGGGCATAAAGAGTCAACTGTGAAATTTTCAGAATTTTTGGATGTACACAGAAAATCATACAAAAAAGAGAAAACAGAACACTATTCACATCTCACAGAAAAAGAAAAACACTGTGTTCCTCTAGGCCGGACTCGGCGAATCGCGGGCTCGGGCGAATCGCGACGGCTCGGTCGAGACGGCTCGGTCGAGACGGAAGCGACAGCTTCGTCCGAGGCCTGGCCCGGAGGCTCGGGCGAGACGGAGAAGTAAGCCTCCGTCCGAGGCCTGACTCGGCGAAGCGGAGGGTGCTCGAGTTCGCTCGAGGCCTGGCTCGAGCGAAGAGGCGAGGGTCTGTCCGCCCCGAGGCTCGGGCTCGGGCGAAGCGGAGAGGAATCAGAGGCCGGAGGCTCGGATGCTTACCACGTGTCGGAGGCAGGGCTCGAGGGTGAGGCTCGACTCGTTCTCGAGGGTGAGGCTCGACTTGTTCTCGAGGGTGAGGCTCGACACGCTCGAGGGTGAGGCTCGACACGCTCGAGGGAGAAGACGACAGCGGCGGCGCTCCGGCGATCCGGCGGTCCTGCGCAACACACGAGACCGCAAGGGCCGTTTTAGAGTCGCACAGAACCAAGGAATACGACACGGGGGTCGGTGAAGGATGATCATGGCCGGAGACGGCGAATTTCACGAACCCGAGTTCACCGGCGTTCGGTCGGAGAGCGGAAGATGGGTTACGCCGGGCAAACGGAGGCGGGGAAGGTGAAATTGAAGGGTGGGAAAGCCTCACGAGCTCACGGCGGAGCTTTCGGGCTCGGTGGTGGGGCGGCGGAGTGACTGGAGAAGGCTGGCCACGGTGGCGGAGGTGGAGTGCGGAGGTCGGAGCTCCGGCGGCTTATATAGCCGCGGCTATGGGACGGTAGAGAGCTCGGGGATATGCGGGTAAGGTTTGCGGGGCCGTGCGCACTCGATTGCGCTCTGGCAGACGAGCTGGCGTGCAGCCGGGGCTCGGGCGCAAGCTCGGCCGGCGATGGCCACGCGGCGGCGGCGCGGGGACACTGTAGGGGCCGAGAGCGAGGGTCAGCGCTCGCGTGCGGTGCGGAGGGAACAGGGGAACAGCGGCGGCAGGTTGGTGGCGCGTGGGGAGCAGCCGTCTGCGCTGCAGGCGCAGCGCCGGCGCCATGGCCGGGCCCCCCCCTCTGGCTCTACGGGAAGATGAACAGTGCTAGGGTCTAGGGTTTGACTTTTGGCCAGTTTCTGTATTTTGCAAATTACTCTCAAAATAGAACTGTGCGACAAAAACTCAAAACACCAAAGTTGTTCAGAAAAAAGAGATCTACAACTTTGTCAAGATGAACATTTTCAGATTCCAAATAGTTTTTGAACTATAATCAAAAACAGAAAAGGGAATACTTTTCAAATTTGATTCAAATCAAAATTACTTTGGATTTCAAACTGAAACTTGAAAATCTTTATATATGAAAGTTGTTCCATTTGACAAAACCTATAACTTTGCTAATATACACTTTTTCTGAAACTCAATAGTTTTTGAATAACTTTTTAAAACTGAAAAGGGGACAAAAACTGGAATTTGATTGAATTTGAAATTACTTCAAATTTTATATAGAAACATGGAAATCTGTAAATACCAAAGTTGTTCCTCTTGATCAGATTCACAACTTTGCTTTTTGGACCAACCTCAAATTTTTGAATTTTGAAAAAGTTATTAAAAAGGAATAAATCCAGGATTTGGAAATTTTAGGGTTTTGCAAAGGAAATTCAAATCAAAACTGATTTTTAAACTTGGATCAAACAAACATCAGGGCACTAAATTTGAACAAGAATTTCATAGAACTAGGCACAGAGGTGAAATTACCATTTTGCCCCTATAGGAAGAAGTGGGCTAATAAGGGTTTTTTGCAATAGAGGTACATCACATAAAATGATACACTAAGCAAATGCATACACATGAAATCATGATCAAGATGATTAATGATGCTAATGATGATATGTCAAATTAATTACATGCTTAAACACCAGAGGTGTTACAAAGGCTCATCACACACACCCCAGGCCTCGAGCTGGAGCCTGACCTCCGCTCACCCGAGCCCTCCGCGCCAGGCCTCGGGCGAGCGCTCCACTACCCTTCGAAGCCTCCCACGAAGAGGAAGCTTCCTGCTCCCCAGCTCTGACGACCGTACCAACCCCATGCAGCGCATTTAATGCTTTCACCTACTCCGGTCACATCCTCTGGCACACGATGCGTGCCCACAGCGAGCCAGGGTCAGGGTCAAACCTCGTTTTCACCACAGCATAGTCAAAAGGGGACACAACACTGTTAAGCCATACCCTACACTGTTGCACGTCAAGCCACGTCTCGAGGCCCGATGCCTGCTGTTCAATCGGGTTTCCCGGGACTTGCCCATACCTGCGGGGACTCGAGCCCCCGTTAGGCGCCACTCGAGGCCGGCTCTGAGCCCCGGCTACTTTCATGCTATTGGAGAACAGGTACCACCCAACCCCCAAGACTCGGAGGGAACCAGCCACTCATGTACGTGCCGGAAAAACGCTTGGCCTGGCATTCTCACTCGCCACGCCTCCACGTCCGCGCCCGGAGGGAGGCCAGCTTCAAGGACGCTTCACAACACCCCCACGTCGGCTCCAGTGATCGACGAGACGGGATTCCTACCTCCGCCGTATGGGCATTGTACATCCGACTCCTGTATCACACCTATGTAACCCTGGCCTCCTCTTGCTCTATAAAGGGGACACCAGGGACCTTCACTCATCCGGTTACACAGATACGGCTAGACTCACCGCATACGCACGAGTCCGCACAAGTCCACACTACACACACATACGAGTCCGGACTCCGGTCCACGCTCATTGAGCTTGTATTGCCCCTGTACAAGCACTTAGGTGCAAGTAATACAAGAACCTCCTCCCCCCGCTGGACGTAGGGCCTTCTTTGCCCGAACCAGGATAAATACTTGTGTCATCTTGCATCACCATCCAGGAAGAGAGCACGCGATCATATTACTCGTTGGTGTCAGACCCCCGGGGTAAAAACACCGACAGTTGGCGCGCCAGGTAGGGGGACTTCGCGTGTCCGAGTCGATTTCTCGTTGTTTCCTGGATGGCTTCTTCCGCTCCTTCGTTTTCTGCTGGTGCCGTCATCTGGTTCGGGAGCCTCGAGTTCCTGGCCACCGGCAGCGGCAACGAGCTGACCCTGCTCTCCACGGAGAGCCCGAGCGGAGGGCGTGTCACGCCACCCCGCGCGGGGGGCGTGGCGCGTCGCCCGCACCACCACGCGTTGCCACCTCGTGAACGGCGCCGTAGTCACCATCGTCGCTAGGCACAGGCGGTGCCCGCGGCGTACACCCACTCCTCGCGGCCGACAAGGGTCCCCGAGGAGGAACCTCCCCGGCGTACGGCTGGAGACTTCTAGGGCGCGCGTGCACTCTCCCAGCGAGTTCGCGTTCGTCATGCGCACGGACCGGGAGCCTGGCCAGAGGCCCCCGAGCCGTGCTCCGTCGACACCACCTGGCTTCCTCCCGCACAGGATGTACCGCGCTCGACGCCAGCGGTGCCCGTTCGGCCTCAAAACTCCGCAGCTGTCTACGCCCACCACCTCGACGAGCGTCGTCGGGACCGAGTGGCGGCGGAGCAGGAGGAACGTCCGGGCGTGCTCCTACGAGCCACCGCCGACCTGGAGATCGTCTACCCCGCGCACGTCGACCGCGGCTTCTCGCGGGTCGTCGAGCCACCCCGGCGAGCCACCGTCGGAGAATGGTACCGCGAGCTGCAGTCCCAGCACGAGCCAGGGCGGCACGTCACCAACAGCTCTGACTCCGACGAGTACGACTACCGCGACCCTGACCTCTGGGATCCCACCAGGGAATGCTTCCAGCTCGAGGGGGTCGTGAGCGACACCGAGGACCACGGTGACGACAACAGGCCGGCGCTCAAACATCGAAGAGCCCAGAGACGTGGCTGCGGCAGGCGGATCACGCGTTCAGGGGAGGAACGAACCCCCGACACCAGCTGCACCATCTCGGCACAGTGACGACCGGGCGGCGCAGCTCGCACAGCTGCGGGAGGCCATCGCCAAGGCTGAGGAGGACCGACAACGCCTACTGCAGCTCGAGAAAACCCTAGTGCAGGAACAAGCCCAGCCTCGAGGCACCGGTGTTCGTGGCCGCGCTCGAGAGGTCCACCGGCAGATCCTCGAGGACGGGGCACCAGCACGCCCTGAGGTACGTTTCCGCTATCCGGGCAGAACGTGGTGGCGGCCGCGATGCTGCTCCGCGATCTACCCGTCGTCTCCAACCCTGACGCCAGGCGCATGCTCGGGGAAATGAAGAACCTCCTCGAGACAGCCGTGTGCAGCAGGCCGAGAGCTCAGCCTCGCGACGGCGCGGGGCGGCCTCGGGGAAGCCGGCAGACGCGCCCCGCAACGAGCGGGAGATGTCCGTCCACCAGCTGGACGCCCCTCGAGCCAGGCCAGTCTGGGAATGGGTCTTCGACAACAGGCCACCTCGAGATGCCAATGGCGCCCGCAACGACATCAACCGACGGCGCAAGGACAAAGGGGCCGAGGAGCGTGGCTATAACGCCCATCGAGGAGGGCGTTACGACAGCGACGAGGACCGGCAAGCCCTCGAGCCCCCGGGCCCCAGGGTCTTCAGCTGGACCATCCGCAGCTCAACCCTCCCCGACCGCTTTCGACCACCGACCAACATCGTGAAGTATGACGGGGAGGTCGAGCCCAAGCTATGCTCTCCGACTTCCGCCTGGCTGCCAACTGGGCGGGGCAAAGAGCGACGACCGCGTGATCATACGCCAACTCCCACTCTACCTCTCGGACACCGCCGTCGGTGGCTCGAAGGGCACCCGCCGAATCAGATCCACAACTGGGCTAACCTAGTCAGGGTCTTCGATGGGAATTCCAAGGGGACTTGCGTGCGCCCAGGCAACCCTGGGACCTGCGGATGTTGCAGGCAGACAGCGGACGAGCCCTTCCGCGACTTCGCTCAGCGATTCTCGAAGCAGCGCCTCGAGCTCCCCCATGTGCCCGATGAGGATGTCATCTCAGCGTTCCTCGGACACGACCTGCCAAGAGCTGGTCCACGAGCTAGGGCGCTACCGTCCCAGGACGGTCGAGGAGCTGATGGATCGTGTCACCAGCTTTGCCTCAGGCGACGAGGCAGTGGGGGCCTTCTTTAGCCGCTCCACGGACAAAGGCAAAGGCAGGCGGTGGCCGCATCGGAGGGCTCGAGCAAGGGCAACAATGATAAGAACCGCAACAACAACAACAAAAAGAAGAGGAACAAAGGCAAAGGTCAGAAGGCGAAGCGCGACGCCGATGACGACGACGACGAAGAGGTGCTCGCGGGCGCCCTCGAGCACAAGAAGCCTCGAGGGCCCCTGATGGGGCTGTCTTCGACACAATGCTCGAGGATCCCTGTCCTTATCACAAGGGTCCCACGAATCACAAGTTGAAGGACTGCCGATTGATGAAGAGCTTCTACTCCAGGCTCAGCGACAAGAAGGAGGACGTGCCTAAGGGCAAGGACAATAATCGACGCGGCGACGGGGACACGGACGACAACTTCCCCCCGGTGCGCGACTGCTACATGATCTACGGGGGGCAACAGTCGGGCTCTCAGCTCGAGAGAGAAAGAAGGAGCGTCGGGAGATCTTTGCACTCTGCCACAACGCCCCCCGGTATCTTCACTGGTCTGATGCGCCGATCACGTTCGACCGTGACGACCATCCGGACCGTGTCGTAAATCCGTCCGGGGGCGTACCCCCTCGTCGTCGACCCGTCATCGTCGACGTGCGGTTCTCCAAGGTGTTGATGGATGGGGGCTCGAGCCTCAACATCATATACCTTGAGACCCTCGACCTTCTGGGGATTTCGAGGGACCAGTTCCGACCCAGTGTCGGGGGTTCCACGGAGTCGTACCGGGAAGAAGGCACACCCCTCGGGCGCATCGACCTACCTGTTTGCTTTGGCACGCCGGATAACTTCCGCCGGAACACGCTCACCTTCGTGGTGGTTGGGTTCCAAGGGACCTACCACGCCATCATCGGCAGGCCAGGCTACGCCAAGTTCATGGCGGTCCCCAACTACACGTACTTAAAGCTCAAGATGCCAGGGCCTAAAGGGGTCATCACCGTCGACACCTCCTACGAGCACGCGTACCACTGCGACGTGGAGTGTGTCGAACGTGGGGAGGCCAACGTCCACCTCGACTCGCTCGAAGCCCTAGCAGCCCTGGCCACCGAGGAGGCCCCTGAAGCAAAGCGCCACGCTGGCACCTTCGAGCCGGCGGAGCACACCAAGCAGATACCCGTTGACCCGACCTCGACCAATGGCAAGACGCTGGCCATCAGCGCCAGGCTCGAGCCTAAATAGGAAGCAGTGCTCGTCGACTTTCTCCGCGCGAACATCGACATGTTTGTGTGGAGCCCCTCGGACATGCCAGGCATACCGAGGGGAATCGCCGAGCACGCCTTGGAGATCCAGGCCGGGTCCAGACCGGTGAGGCAGCGCCTGCGCCGCTTCGGCGAAGAGAAGCGCAGGATCATCGACGAGGAGGTGCACAAGCTTTTGGCGGCTGGATTCATCAAGGAGGTATTTCACCCGGAGTGGCTAGCTAACCCTGTGCTAGTTAGGAAAAAGAATGGAAAAATGTGGATGTGTGTAGACTACACTGGTCTGAATAAAGTGTGTCCAAAAGTTCCATTTCCTTTACCTAGAATTGATCAGATTGTCGATTCCACTGCGGGGGGTGTGAAGTACTTTCATTTCTCGATGCGTATTCCGGCTACCACCAGATTAGGATGAAAGAATCCGACGAGCTCGCTACCTCTTTTGTTACGCCTTTTGGTATGTATTGCTACATTACAAAGCCCTTCGGCCTTCGAAACGCCGGGGCAACGTACCAACGTTGCATGCAGCATATCTTTGGCGAACACATAGGCAAAACCATCGAGGCCTACGTCGATGACATCGTGGTTAAAACCAAGAAAGTCGGGGACCTCATCGGCAATCTCGAGACCACGTTCGAGTGCCTCCGGGCCAAGAATGTGAAGCTCAACCCCGAGAAATGTGTCTTTGGTGTGCCTCGGGGCAATCTACTTGGCTACATTGTCTCACAATAGGGGATCGAGGCCAATCCCGATAAAATCTCAGCGGTCACGAGGATGGGCCCAATCGAGACCTCAAGAGCGTACAGAAAGTGACAGGCTGCCTAGTCGCTCTCAGCAGGTTCATCTCAAGGCTAGGGGAAAAGGCGCTACCTCTCTACCGCCTACTGAAGAAAGGCAGAGCGCTTTGCGTGGACTGTCGAAGCCGAGGAGGCCCTAACCAAGTTGAAAGGGTTGCTGACTTCTGCGCCAATTCTCGTGCCACCATGACCAGCCCAGGGTGACGATCCCCCGAGCCTCTCCTCCTCTATGTGGCCGCAACCACCCAGGTGGTCAGCGCGGTCATAGTCGTCGAGAGGCACGAGGAGGGTCACGCGTTACCGGTCCAACAGCCGGTGTACTTCATCAGTGAGGTGCTCTCCGAGGCCAAGGTCCGGTACCCGCACATCCAGAAGCTGCTCTACGACATCATCATCACGAGGCGCAAGCTCCAGCACTACTTCCTCGCTCATCCCATAATGGTGGTGTCATCCTTCCCCCTCGGAGAGATCATCAACAATCGGGAGGCACGGGGCGCATCGCCAAGTGGTCTGCCGAGCTAATGGGGGAGGCCCACACCTACGCTCCACGAAAAGCCATCAAGTCGCAAGCGTTGGCGGACTTCGTTGCTGAATGGACAGACACCCAGCTCCCGCCGGCACAAATCCAAGCCGAGCTCTGGACTATGTACTTCGACGGATCCCTCATGAAGACGGGGGTAGGCGCAGGCTGCTCTTCATCTCGCCCCTCGGAGTCCACATGCGCTACGTGCTACGCTTGCACTTCCCCACCTCCAACAACGTTGCTGAGTACGAGGCCCTCGTCAATGGGCTGCGCATCGCCCTCGAGCTCGGGGTCCGACGCCTCGACGCTCGAGGGGACTCGCAGCTCGTCATCAACCAGGTCATGAAGGCCTCGAGCTGCGTCGACCCCAAGATAGAAGCATACTGCGGAGAAGTGCGCAAGCTAGAAGACAAATTCTACGGCCTCGAGCTTAACCACATCGCCCGAAAATACAACGAGGCCGCAGACAAGCTGGCTAAGTTGGCATCCACGCGCGCACCGTCCCACCAGATTTCCTCTCGAGGGACGTCTTCGAGCCATCCGTCAAAATCGGCCCGGAGGCTGACCCCTCGACGCCACCCCTCGAGCCAGACACGGGGGCTCGATCCTCGACGCCACCCCTCGAGAACGACCCCTTGACGTCCACTGAAGCAATGCAGATCGACGCACCCGCCTCTTCCTCATCACGCCCCTCGACTGGCGAACACCCTTCCTCGACTACCTGACGCAAGGCGTGCTACCAGAAGACAAGACGGAGGCCCGACGCATCGCTCGAAGGGCCAAGACCTACGTCATCTACGGCGACGAACGAGAGCTGTACCGTCGAAGCCCATCAGGAATCCTTCAGCGCTGCATCCCCCTCGAGGAAGGATGCAGGCTCCTCGACGACGTGCACTCGGGAGCTTGCGGCCATCACGCTGCGCCAAGGACCTTGGTGGGGAACGCCTTCCGCCAAGGCTTCTACTGGCCAAGCGCCTAGTTCGAGCTTGCCAAGGGTGTCAATTCTATGCCAAACAAACGCACCAGCCCGCACACGCCCTGCAGATGATCCCCATCACTTGGTCGTTTGCCATCTGGGGGCTCGACCTCGTGGGTCCCCTCAAGATGACAACTGGAAAGCACACGCATGTGCTAGTGGCCATCGACAAATTCACCAAGTGGATCGAAGCTAAGCTATGGGCGACCCCACTTCCGAGAAAGCCGTCGAGTTCATCGCCGACATCATGTATCGGTTTGGGGTGCCTAACGTCATCATCACCGACAATGGCACCCAATTCACAGGCAAAAATTTCACCAACTTTGCGACGACAACAACATTCGCGTGACTTGGGCCTCGGTCGCATACCCTCAATGCAACGGGCAGGTCGGCGAGCGCGCCAACGGCATGATACTCCAGGGCTGAGCCGAGGCTGTTCAAGACCCTCAAGAATTTGGAAAGGGGTGGGCTGCAGAGCTCCCCTCGGTGCTGTGGGGCCTCAGGACTACCGAGTCGAGCCACCGGGTTCACTCCGTTTTTCCTAACCTATGGCGCTGAGGCTGTCTTGCCTACGGACCTCGAGTACGGCTCCCCTCGACTTCGAGCCTACAACGAACAAACCAACGAAGAGAGGCTCGCCAACGCCAAGGACCTGCTCGAGGAGGCCCGAGACGTGGCGCTCATCAACTCCGCGCGCTAACAGCAAACACTTCGACGCTACCACGACAAGCACGTGCGCAAGAGGGACCTGGCCTTGGGAGACCTCGTGCTTCGGCGTCTGCAAGATAATCGAGGGCGCCACAAGCTCACCCCTCCGTGGGAGGGCCCATATACCATAGCTGAGGTGCTCAAGCCAGGAACATACAAGCTCCACGACGGTCAAGGCAGGATCCTGACGAACGCGTGGAACATATCTCAGCTACGTCACTTCTACCCTTAAAGGCCTCGAGGCCTTGTTCATTTTGTTGCTTTGTACAAACATGATTAATATGAATGAGCAAACTCGTGCACTGTCTTTCATATTACTTAGCAACTTAAGGTAGCCTCGACCCTGCCTTGCTCAGGGTCGAGCCTCCCTCGGGGGCTGACAGGGGGGACCCCCCCAGACTTCGGAAAAAACGCGTTTTTCTTTTCAAAAATTCGACCCCTATCTCGATTCGCATCTCGAGCGCACTAGCAACATCTAAGTCCATAGATACCTCGATCCTCCCAAGTCGGGAGGCGTCGACGTAGACGGCCACCCACGCCCCAGGGCTACGGTACCCTACCTATGCCTCCCCTCGAGGGACTCGCGACGCATATCGTAGGAACACAGACTAAGCCAGTAAAAGCTCGAGCTTGCGATAAAGAGAAATGATCGGATAAATTTAAAAAGAAAACAACTTCTTTAAACAAACGAGTCGTATGCACATGTTGGCCTCGACGGGCCATAAGTCATAACATAAATTCTTACAAGGGCCTCGACGCCCAAATTTGGCACACAGGCCTCATTCTTCATCCGTCTGGAATTCTTCCCCAAGATCTTCCGCCGCGGGCTCAGCCTCGACGTCCGAGCCAGGAGGGGGGGCCACCTACACCATTGTCCGCATCAGGAGGCAGCATGTCCTCCTCAAAGAGCTTGGCGAACGCCGCCCCCGGCCTCTCCACCTTCTCCAAGATCTTGTCGACGCGGCGGTCGTTCCCTCCTCGTCCTTCCCCTCGATCTCGATGAAGCCCTTGGCAACGACGTTGATCGGGTAGCGGAAGCCAGAGCGACGGCCGCAAGCGCCTGCTTTGCGCCATGGTGGAGAGCACTCCTGACGCGGCGGTCCCGCGCGGCCACGTCAAAGAAGCACAGGGCGTCGATCAGGGCGTCGCCCCGAGCCACCGCGCCCTCTTCCGCGGCCACCGGGTCGGCACCCACATGGAGCTGAGCCTGTCGAGGGTGACGCGCGCTCCTCCGCCACCATGGTTTCACCTCGGAGTTGCTCCACGAGAGCTGATTCGTCTCGCGGAGCTCCTCCGCGGTCTTCTCGACATCTATGCAACAAACAGAAAAGAGTGAGTCCGCAGCGTGGCAAGAGTCTCGAGATCAAAGCAAGACGAAGCATGAAAATTACCTTGGCAATGTACGCCCAGAGCGGCGAAGTCGCTGGTAAGGACCTCGACGCGCTGCTCGAGTGTACGCTTTTGGGACAGCACGTCGAGCTTTTCGCCCCTAAGGTCCTCGACCAGCTTGCCCGTCTCCGCAAGGCCAGATCCTTCCGGATCACCTCCTGTCGCGCTGCCTCCGCTGCAGCCAGGGTGGTGGCGGCCTCGCTCTTGGCCTCCTTCTTGCCGCCTCCGCTGCAGACCGGGCAGTGGCGGCCTCGCTTTGGGCGTCGCGGCCTCCTTCTTCGCCGCCTCCGCTGCAGACAGGGCGGGGGGCGCCTCGCTTCGGGTGTCGGCGGCCTCCTTCCTCGATGACTCCACCGCGGACAAAGCAGTGGTGCCTCCCTCTTAGCTTGGGCGGCCTCGTCTCGAGCCCCTGGGCCTCCGCCTGCGCGTTGTTGAGCCGGCTCGCCATCTGCGCGTTCCGACCCAGCTCGGCGCGGAGCTCCTGGAGCTCCCCCTCCGCCTTCGCGAGGGCAGCCCCCACCTGCGCGGACTTCTCCGCCTCCTCTAAGAAGGACCTCTCTGCCTCCGCCACGAGCTCGACC
The DNA here is from genome assembly GCA_009763385.1 of Coix lacryma-jobi var. lacryma-jobi. NCBI lineage: Eukaryota > Viridiplantae > Streptophyta > Magnoliopsida > Poales > Poaceae > Coix > Coix lacryma-jobi. Next base: position 24,013 of record VDCT01000596.1, read on the forward strand.
ACCTCCCTAAGATGGACCGCGCCTCCCACGGAACCCCTGCCGAGCCGGCCGCTCGACGGGGATCATGGCGCCGGACGGGCTCGGCGCGTCAGGATATGGCCACACTGACCGATCGATCTCAACGATGGGCAGGCCCTCATCCTCCGGCTCGAGCGGTGCCGGCTGCGGCCCACCAATCGGCGGCACAGGCTGCGGCTCCCTCCGCCCCTCCGCCGTCTCCTCCCGCTGCTCCGTCCCCTCCCGAGGAGACGGCACGGCCTCGCGTGGAGGCGAGGACTCGAGCGGTAGCGGATCGCTCGAGGGGTGGCTCGTCCCCAGGCTTTCCTCCCTCGCCGAGTCTTCGCCGTCTTGTCGTCCCTGGCCGGTGCCTCGAGCGCCTCCTCCAACGTTGAGCCCTCGACTGGGGCGGCACCTGCTCCAGCTCGTCCAGGAGCTCCTCCACCGTCGGCACCTTCTCCACCGATGCCTCTCCCCCCTTCCCCTTCTCCGCGGCCGGCTCGCGTCGACTAGGGTCTCGAGGGCCGCCAACCCTTCAGCCCCAGACGCCGACGGAGCCATGCTTGTCTCGGGAGCTCCCCCGAGATGGTCGTCGCGACCGGGGGAGGAGTGGCCCTCTTGATAGGCGCCACCTGAGGAGGAGGAGGAGGAGGAGGAGGGATGAGGCGGACTGCCTCGCGGACGGCCGTGGCGGTGGCGGCAGGCTCAGCGCCAGGAGCCGTGGTCCCTGCTGAAAAAGGAGAACAACGTCGTCAGAAACAGGAAAAAACCCCGACCCCCGTGGTCGACGGCGTCGGCCTCACCAAGATCCGCGGCGGCCATCTGGCTTCCCCGAGCCATGGCTGCTCGAGCCTTCACCAGCCAAGCGGCCTCCCCAGCGGAAGAAGGAGCCATACCTCGAGGTGCTTGGACCTCAGCAGAGCTCGAGATCTTGGCCCGCTTGGACACGCGGCGTCCGCCTCCTGCCGGGAGCGCTTTTCCCTGAAAAAACAGAAAACAGCACACATCACCAAAAATAAAAAGGTAAAGCTTTGCTACCTACGAGACCGAGAAATGTTACTTACCCGAAACGACGGCGGAGCTTCTTCCCTGAATCGCTGGACCCGTTCGGGGGCTTCGAGCCCGCCCCTTGGCTCGAGCCACACCCCTGAGCCGTCTCCACGTGGCTCGGATGGGGGGAAGGCTCTCGATGCTTCCCGTGGCTCGACCCCGGCGGAGAGCTCTCCTTTTGTCTCCTGTCCCGGGGAGGCGACCGCGTCTCCTTCGAGTGGTCATCTTGGCGCCTTTCCCGGCGCGGGCTCCGGGACCTACTCCGACGCTCGTGCTGACGGTCACGCACCCCCCCCCCCCCCCGCGCGCCTGCCTCCTTCTCCCGGCGGCGGTGCGGCGACGGACTCCGGGGTCGCTCGCGACTCTCGTCACGAGACGACCGGGGGCTCCCCCTCGACGGTCATGATGGCGGGGGCTCGACGCCCTCTCATGCTGCCCGCTCCTCCGCGGGCTCGATGACGCCCTCGACGGCTTGCGGCGGTCATGCCCAGAGTCTTTCTCGACATGTCGGCCGCTTCTCGAGGGCCGGCCCTTCTCGAGGCCCCCCGCCTGGGTCGACGCGGTCGTGGCCTCTTTCTGCGCCGCGACGATGGCGCTCCTGGTTCGAGGCTTCCTCACGTCAGGGGGGCACGTCCGGCACGGAGCTCGACGGGCCCTGAGCCTCCGACGAGGCTGGGCTCGGCGCAGCTTTCCGCTGCTGCGCCCCACGCGATCCCTTAGCGGGGGGACCTCCAAGACATTCTCCTGCACAGAGGAGCGGTCAGCCCTGACGTCGATGACCCCCGCGCGCCTCAAACGCGCATCCATCCCTTCGTCATCACTCTCCTCCTCATCGTCGTCCCCTCCTCCGAGCTCGAGGAACTGAGCTCGGGGGACTCCTCCCCAGGCTATCGGTTACGACGAGCCTTCGCTCGCTTCTGATCCCGAGCCACCCGACGCAAGTTCCTCTCTTTCTCTTTCTTCTTCTTGGCATCCTTACTCTCCTTGTCTTTCTGAGCAGAGAGGCGCCTCACCTGTATCTCTGCGGCGTCTCCTCCCTCACCGGAGCCTCGACGGGCACATGTGAACGCCCCCTGCAAAAAAGAAACTTGATGAGAAAACCACAAGGAAAGTAAACAAGGTTCGGAGAAGAGAAAGAAAGGAAGGGAGGCTCGAGACAGTCTAGCTCGAGGGAGGCTTACCGGGTCGAGGCACCCCTCGTCGGCGCCATGGCGATCAGTTGGCCTCCTCTGGGCGGAACGACCCGTGGACCGTGACCGTCACCCGGGAGGTAGCCTCGTTGCGAGACAGCCTCTCCTTAGCCATCCTCGACTTGGTTCAGCGCCTCGGGCGAGGCGTTCGGCCCATCTCAAACATGAGAAGGGGCGGTCGCCAGAGGAAGGACCCTCCGCTGATGGAACGCCCAGATGACTGCCTGGACAGTCAGCTTCTTCTCGTCCACCAGTGCCCTCATCGTGCTCATCAGCGGCACCAGGTGGCTCTGCTGTCCGCCGCGACGCCGCAGTTTCCACTTCTCCGGACGCTGGGTGATGACCTTGCGGTGTACTACGGAAGGAGCCCGTTCTCGTTCCGCAGGTAGAACCAGTGGTCGTCCACCCGCCTGGTTGGTGGAAAGCTTGTAGCGGAGGGTACTCACGGGGGACGTTGGCCGATGAGGGACCGGTCCTCATGGTGATGGTGAGGGAGCCCACGCGCGCGACCCTCCTCCTGCTCGGCTTCGCGGCCTTGTGGAAGAGCTCGCCCCGGAGAGATGGACGAACATCTCCCAGTGCGCTCGATCTTCAGGTACCCCTCGCATACCGCGGCGTAGATGGCGGCGTGCGAGATCGAGTTGGGGGAGAAGTGCTGGAGCTCCACCTCGAAGTGGTGGACCAGCCCCGCATGAAGCGGCTCGGTGGAACGCCGAGCCCCATGCGGTGGTAGCGCGTGAGCTCACCACATACCCCTCCGGTGGGGTGCGGCTCCCGGTGGTCCGCCGACGGGACAATCCACCACACCGGCCCCTCCTGCGGGTGGGGTGGAGAAGCCCCCGCTCCACCAGCATCTCCAGCTCTTGCTGCGTCGTCTTCGTCGGGTTCCAGTCTTCGGGCGACAGCACTTGGACTGGGCGCCATGGCGGCGACGACGCGGATCTGAGCGGCGGACGGCGGCCGGGAAGATTCCCAATTGCTGGCTCGGGAAGAAGGCGTGTGGAGGCTACGGCGGCGGTGAAGCAAAGGCAAAGTAAAAGAAACCCTCACCCCTCACCCCACTGCGGCGAAAAGGTAACCGCACGCATTTAATGTGCCCACCTAACCGCATCTCGAGCTGGTCGACAGGTACACGCGGCAACTCCGCACTCGCTTCGCTCCTCCGGGCCCACCACGGCCGCCGCTCCGACTTCTTGTCAGTCGCCCTAGCGCCACGATCTCCACTACCTCGCCTAAAAGGCGCGCCCAACGGGCAGAAGGATTCCAAGCGACGGAGGCTTCTTCAAGAAGGTGAAAACAGGCCCCGCCCTAAGCCTCGAAGCAGCGAAGGCTGGCCCTCGAAGAGGGTTCGACAGCCGGCTTCGAGCACCTGAGTCAGGGACACCAGGGGGCGCCACTCGTAGCATCGCTCGAGGCCAAGCCCTCGAGGCCCCTCACGTGTATCCAAGGCAGGGAGCATGACATGCAGTGAGATCCCCTCGGAGGGACGCATCGAGCCACCGGGCCCTATCGAATGGACCCGGCATTCCTGCAGACCAAGCGCCCATGCTTTATGAGATCGCCTCCGGGCTACAGTCGACCCTATCGAACGGGGCACGAGGTCTCACTTGGATTCCCCGTTACCAGCTCGTCGGGAACCTCGATACTCGCCCGCTCGTGGTAGTACGAGGCATCCCCTCTCGCATCCTGAAAGGACCGAGACGCCTAAGAGGGGGGGTGAATTAGGCAACTTAAAACTTCTACTCTAAACTATGGCCTCTAATTTCCACCTAAGCAAAACCTATGCAAGAAAGTAAACTATCTAATGTGCAAATAAGGTTTTGCTAGGTGTGTTTGCTATCTCTACCGCAAAAAGGAGTTATGCTACCTAGTTTCCAACCTATCAACTAGCATACAAACTAGGAAAGGTAAAGCACATGAACAAGGTAGCAATGTAAATGCGAAAGCTAAAGAGTGTGATAGAGATGCAAACTCCCGTCGACGACTCCGGTATTTTTACCGAGGTATCGAGAAGCGCGCAAGCTTCCCCATAGTCCTCGTTGGAGCCCCTCGCAAGGAATCCCTCGCAAGGGCCAAGCTCCCGGTCGGGTAACTCCGTGGATAGCTCCGGTCTTCCCCACGCGCAAGTGGGTCTCCGGTTAAGCCACTCGTGGCAAAGCCTCTCCCGGATGCTCTCCGCCGTCTTCACTATCAAGTTTCCGGCCGAAGCGCCGCGGGCCTTGTTCCCTTCGGTACACGGAGGCGGCCACACCACAATCGCGGTTGGTGTGATCTCGCAAGACTTACAAGCCCCGCCAATGTACAACCACGGTGCGCGCAAGCACCGGTAGATGAGAGGTTTTCAACCTCACTAAACACTAGGCCTAACACCTAGAGCAAGCGCAAAGCGGTGGTCTAACTAGCTTAAGCACTTCGCAGAGTACCTACACTAATCACCTAGTATATCACTTGAGCACTTTGGTGGCTAGAGCAACTAAATATGTGTCTATACACTTGGTACACTTCCTTGAGCTCCAACCATACTGATTTGGCCGGCCATGGGGGTATTTATAGAGCCCCAAGCAAATAGAGCCGTTGGGCAAAGAGATGCACTTTCAGACATCGACCGGACGCACTCACGTCCTGACCGGACGCGTCCGGTCACTCACAACGGCTAGTTGGCAGCCAGCACAGGCACTGATCGGACTCTGGCATGAGTCCGGTCACAGACGACCGGACGCGTTCGGTCACGATTTTGTGCCTCTGGAACCTCTCTGTGTTCGATCGGACTCAGCTGAGCTCCAGCGTCCGATCGTCTCGCAGCGTCTGGTCACTCGGTCAGTGAGGAATCTAGTCGGCTCGCGTAGCGATCGTCATCGGAGCGTCCGGTCGCTACTGTCATAGCGTCCGGTCGCTTTGACATGGCGCTGCTGTCTTGGGGTACTGACCGGACGCATCCAGGCCAGCGTCCGGTCACTGCGAAGCAGCGTCCGGTCACTCCTTTTTCTTCTTTTCTTTGTGGTTTCTTGCGCCGTCTTCGTTCCATTCTTGTGCCTTGGACTTTGCTTGATCTTGAGGGTCTTCTACTGAGCTTCTAATGTCTTGCTTGAGGTGTTGAACATCGGATCATCACGTTGCCTTAGTCCAAGTCACATTTGCACCCTATTGGACTACAAAATAAACACTAGCAAATACATTAGTCCAAGTTGGTTGTGTTGTTCATCAAACACCAAAATCCGAAGTTAAATGGTCCGAGGTCCATTTTCCTTACACATCCGATCGAAAGGACTCGCGGGATGACAAGCCAGGACAACCGGCGTGCCGGACAGCTCGAAGAGCCGGCCGGTCGGTTCAGCCTGGCACCCCTCGACGAAAGAGGGTCTAAAAACTCGGGGGCTCAACACTCCCAAACCTAAAAATGCCATTAACACTCACGCTCGTAAAAAAGCCCACGAGGGAGCCCTAACCACTCCCCGTGGCCTCGGGGGCTACACCTGCGGGTGTCGCTCGCGCGACACCCACGGAATCCCAACAACCAAACCCTCGAGAACCAGCAAACTAACCCTCGAGATCCCAGTCGGGAGCCCCTGCTCGAGTGCAAGCACTCAAACAAGGGCTCGGGGGCTACTGTCGGGGGACCGCAAAAGGGATACCCCCAATCAACGCAAAACAAATAGGTTAAACCTAGAACACCTATTAATAACCCAGCTAGACTAACCTTCCAAAAAACCAACCCCTCGAGGCCTGCAACGCTGGCCCACCGCCAGGGAGCTTGGGCTCGCCAAAGCCTTACCGACCGCCTCCTGGTAGCCTACCCCTCGAGCCCCGGCGCGTAGGCCTCGAACCCGCTACAGTCCAGCCTCATCCTCGGTCCACGCTCATTGAGCTTGTATTGCTCCTCGGGACCCCGCGCGGAGACCTCGAGCCTCTCCAGCACGATAGCCTATCCCCCGAGGCTCATCACACCCCAGGCCTCGAGCTTGAGCCTGACCTCCGCTCACCCGAGCCCTCCGCGCCAGGCCTCGGGCGAGCGCTCCACTACCCTTCGAAGCCTCCCACGAAGAGGAAGCTTCCTGCTCCCCAGCTCTGACGACCGTACCAACCCCATGCAGCGCATTTAATGCTTTCACCTACTCCGGTCACATCCTCTGGCACACGATGCGTGCCACAGCGAGCTAGGGTCAGGGTCAAACCTCGTTTTCACCACAGGCATAGTCAAAAGGGGACGTACAACACTGTTAAGCCATACCCTACACTGTTGCACGTCCAAGCCACGTAGGCTCGAGGCCCGGATGCCTGCTGTTCAATCGGGTTTCCCGGACTTGCCCATACCTGCGGGGACTCGAGCCCCCCGTAGGCGCCACCTCGAGGCCGGCTCTGAGCCCCGGCTACTTTCATGCTATTGGAGAACAGGTACCCCAAGACTCGGAGGGACCCAGCCACGTCATGTACGTGCCGGAATGGACGCTGCATGGCCTCACGTCGCCACGCCTCCACGTCCGCGCCCGGGAGGGAGGCCATGCTTCAAGGACGCTTCAACAACAACCCCCACGTCGGCTCCAGTGGCATCGACAAGACGGGATTCCTACCTTCCGCCGTATTGGGCATTGTACATCCCGACTCCTGTATCACACCTATGTAACCCTGGCCTCCTCTTGCTCTATAAAAGGGGACACCAGGGACCTTCACTCATCCGGTTACACAGATACGGCTAGACACACGCATACGCACGAGTCCGCACAAGTCCACACTACACACACATACGAGTCCGGACTCCGGTCCACGCTCATTGAGCTTGTATTGCCCCTGTACAAGCACTTAGGTGCAAGTAATACAAGAACCTCCTCCCCCCCTGGACGTAGGGCCTTCTTTGCCCGAACCAGGATAAATACTTGTGTCATCTTGCATCACCATCCAGGAAGAGAGCACGCGATCATATTACTCGTTGGTGTCAGACCCCCGGGGTAAAAACACCGACAGTTGGCGCGCCAGGTAGGGGGACTTCGCGTGTCCGAGTCGATTTCTCGTTGTTTCCTGGATGGCTTCTTCCGCTCCTTCGTTTTCTGCTGGTGCCGTCATCTGGTTCGGGAGCCTCGAGTTCCTGGCCACCGGCAGCGGCAACGAGCTGACCCTGCTCTCCACAGAGAGCCCGAGCGGAGGGCGTGTCACGCCACCCCGCGCGCGGGGCGTGGCGCGTCGCCCGCACCCCCGCGTTGCCACCTAACGCGTCACCATCGTGCGCCGTAGTCACCATCGTCGCCAGCACAGGCGGTGCCCGCGGCGTACACCCACTCCGTCGCGGCCGACACGGGTCCCCGAGGAGGAACCTCCCCGGCGTACGGCTGGAGACTTCTAGGGCGCGCATGCACTCTCCCAGCGAGTTCGCGTTCGTCATGCGCACGGACCGGGAGCCTGGCCAGAGGCCCCCGAGCCGTGCTCCGTCGACACCACCTGGCTTCCTCCCGCACAGGATGTACCGCGCTCGACGCCAGCGGTGCCCATTCGGCCTCAACAACTCCGCAGCTGTCTACGCCCACCACCTCGACGAGCGTCGTCGGGACCGAGTGGCGGCGGAGCAGGAGGAACGTCCGGGCGTGCTCCTATGAGCCACCGCCGACCTGGAGATCGTCTACCCCGCGCACGTCGACCGCGGCTTCTCGCGGGTCGTCGAGCCACCCCGGCGAGCCACCGTCGGAGAATGGTACCGCGAGCTGCAGTCCCAGCACGAGCCAGGGCGGCACGTCACCAACAGCTCTGACTCCGACGAGTACGACTACCGCGACCCTGACCTCTGGGATCCCACCAGGGAATGCTTCCAGCTCGAGGGGGTCGTGAGCGACACCGAGGACCACGGTGACGACAAGACGGGATTCCTACCTTCCGCCGTATTGGGCATTGTACATCCCGACTCCCTGTATCACACCTATGTAACTCTGGCCTCCTCTTGCTCTATAAAAGGGGACACCAGGGACCTTCACTCATCCGGTTACACAGATACGGCTAGACACACGCATACGCACGAGTCCGCACAAGTCCACACTACACACATACGAGTCCGGACTCTGGTCCACGCTCATTGAGCTTGTATTGCCCCTGTACAAGTACTTAGGTGCAAGTAATACAAGAACCTCCTCCCCCGCTGGACGTAGGGCCTTCTTTGCCCAAACCAGGATAAATCCTTGTGTCCTCTTGCATCACCATCCAGGAAGAGAGCACGCGATCATATTACTCGTTGGTGTCAGACCCCGGGGTAAAAACACCGACACCTAGGCAACTTCAAAAACAGACTAGACAGGGAGAGCATTGGATTGCGAGCGCCATAACTGAAATCAGTCATTGCATACACTCTAGCACTCTACCCTAGCAAAAAATACTAATAAATACTAACAACTATTAAAGAATATACTGATAAAGAAAAATACTAGTGAATACTAATAAATATTAATAATTACTAAAGAAAATATTGATAAATACTGATAAATATTGACCGAGAAAGGTTTGCATGCATACGGCCAAAGCAGCAGCAGGTGGCTAAAGTCACTGGCTTTGATTTTTTTAAAAAAAAATATTGGGAGCCCTTGGACGGAGCGGGAGTAGGCGCCTGGCCGGTGGCCGCACACCAGGGTGGCGCGTCCGCGCATTCGAGTCCAGGGGGCCACGGTGTGCGGGCCGCGTGGTGCGGGGTGCTGGGCGCGCGCAGGGAGGCGGGTACGGACGGGTCAGTCTGGTGCGTGGTCAGCTCAGTCCGTCCCTAAATAAGTGTCATTGTTGATGTACGTGCCACGTGTTTGACTTAATTTGTAGAAAATATGTGCAATATTTATATATCCAAATAATTATGTTAAAAAATTAGATTAAAGATCTTTCCGATGATACTAATTACTTAGCATAAATATTAACATATTTTAATATATAATTACCGACAATTTTTTCTCGGGAAGCGAGAACGACACTTATTTAGAGACGGAGAGAGTAGTTGGTTTGGTCCATTATTCTACACGTAAGGTGTAGGATAGCACATGTATATTATATATATTGCGTCTGTGCTTTTCTGCAGCACAGGTACGGTGAGGTGACACGATGACAGCACGGTTAGTGCAATAGTGCTTTTGATGTCCCTCTTTGGTTAGCCTTTGCTGAAAAGCATGATGGCCACAGTGGCGAGGCAGCACCATCAACCACCAATAAACAGAAAAAGAAAACCCAGAAAACGTCGTTTCAGAGGGCAGGGCGCTGAATCCGCCCGTGTGCCCGCCATCGCTTTCACTCATAATTTGCCGTTGCTCTCCTCTCATGTCGCCACCGCCGCCGGTGTCTTGTAGGAGAAGCCGAGAAGGGTTCACAGCTTCGTTAGGGGTGCCGCCCAAGCGACGGTCCTAAAATAAAGAGTATGTTTAGGTGATATTAAAAATTCGGATGTTGTCACATACAATTTTTCTGCTTTCAAAGTTTGAGCGAAAAAATCCAAAAAAAATAGGAGAAATATATTTTTAAAATTATGGGAGGGGCTAACTACACCAACCATCTACTTCAATAATATTTTTTTGTATTTGTATAATTTTTTTGCACTTTGCATTAACCAAGATTTGAACCAGCGACCTCTCGCACATGCGCGTGTAACCTCCACTACCACTCCACCCCTTTTGTCATTTGTGTCTATATTCTATTTCAATTTCCCTATATTATGCTAAACCATGTGTAAATTGCTAGTTTGATGCTCTAAACGAATTCAAATCAAAAAGTTGTCAACTACAAAGTTTCATAACTTTTCGAGATCTACACTTTTTGTTTAGAAAATTTCTCCATCTGAGGTCATTTACAAAATTTAAATTCAAATTTGAGAAATTTCAAATGTAGTTTTCATTAACAAGATGGTTTCAAATTAAAAGTTTATCAACTAGAAAGTTTCATAACTTTTTGAGATTTATGACTTTCATTTTGCTATTTTCATCTGAGGTATTTTGAAAATTTTGAATTTCAAAATTTTTAAATTTAAATGCAGTTGCATGACAACATGATTTCAAATTAAAAGTTGTTAACTACAAAGTTTCATAAATTTTTGAGCTTTTCAACTTTCATTTCGGTGATTTCTCCATCCTAGATCTTTTAAAAAAAACAAGGCCCATGTTGGCAAAAAAAACAAGGCCCATGTTGGTAGGCCATATCAGCGTCATGCAAAAAAAACCAGTCACGTCATTGCCATGTTGGAATAAACAAGGCCCATGTGGGCAGGCTACGCAAAAAAAAACAAAGCTCATATTGGCAGGCCATATCAGCGCTATGCAAAAAAAAGCCACGTCATCGCCATGTTGGACGTTGAGCTGTGACGAAACGAAAGTATCCGTCATAGATCTACCACTCAATTGCTAAGATATGCAAAATAACATGTGACGTTCATATCGTCATATATAAATCACCTAACAAATGAAGAATTTGATTCTATGATGTTTTCGTAGAACGTCATCGAAAACGTCATGTAAAACACCATTTCTTGTAGTGTTTATTGCTCATCTTCTACCTCTCGGCCCTGTCGTTGGCCACCACCCCGCGCGCGGGTGCTAGGGCTCCGGTGGAGCTCCGATGAGCTAGGGCAGCGACCCTCACTTGTCGAGCTCTGGTGGAGCCCAACGCTCCCAGCGGCAACCTCCCTCTCCCCCCCCCCATCTCCGTTCCTCCCCCTGCCCTAGACCTGGTCGCCGCCACCCCGTCGCTACAACCCCTAAATCGTCCGACGACCATCCCTCACCGCCTCGCGACCCTGCCTCCCACCGTGGGTGTCAGTCCTTTCTAATACCCGCTAGAGTTAGATAAGATAAGGGGAGCTCGCTGAAACCCTAGAAAATAGATCTAGGAGGAGGAGGAGAGAGGATAGGAGAGGAGAAGGAGACCTACCTATCGTGGATCTTTCATCACGGTCATCAGATCTGACGGATCCACCGCCGCCGGAGTAGAGTAGAATTAGCGGAATACCGTCGTCGGCTCCAGATCTAGCGGATCCATCGTTGTTGCGCTACCATGGTTTGGACGCGCAAGCGCGGTCACGGGGAGGTGCGCGGGTGTAGGAGGGGCCACGGGCGTGGGCACGGAGAGGCGTGCAAGCACAGGTCGCCGTCGCGGTGAAAAGAGAGAGAGAGAGAGGCGCACGTGTGGAAGGAGGGAGAGGCTGCTGCAGGTGGGCAGAGAAAAAATCGTGTTGGATTGCGCTCTAAAATATCCATGTATCGTATAGCAATTCCAAAAATAAATATGTCCATTTGAGATGTTTTATTTTTTTTTAGAAGAATTTGGGACGTTTTCTTGGGAGGATCGACGATGCCGTGAAAAAGGATTTGTGCCAGAAGTAACGGTAATCTTCGTTGTTGACCAGTCGAGCCCAGGTGGCCCGGAAGTCCAGATATGTTGGGTTTTTTCTATTTTCTATTTTGTTTTTCCATTTCTTTATTTTCGTACTATATTTTTATTTTATGTTTTTATTTATACTGTGTTCTATTATTCTTGTATATTTTACTATTTTTTATTTTTCCTTCTTTCACATTTTTTATTTCCTTTCTTTTTTCTATTTTTCCTTTTTATTTTTTGTGGTTTTTATTTTTGTTTTCTATTTTCTATTTTTTCTTTGTCTTCTATTAGATTTAGAATTATGTTTTACTTTTTATTTATAGATATACATGATGTTTATGTAGTACATAATTAATATTCTATGATGTATATTTTATGTCTATGAATAGAATGTGATGCTCTGCAATGTATTTTTTTTATGTTCAGTAAGTAAGCATATATTATTGTTCTAGGATATATTTTTATGATAAGTTTTATTCTATTCTATATAGAATTTTTCATTTCTATTTTCATTTACTATTTTTCATTTTAATCATTTTTTATGACTTACTTTTTTTATATATGTAGATGAGATACGTACCTTGCTCGTTTATGAAGAAAAAAAAGAAAAAGAAGGTGGTCGGCGGACGACATCATTTCACCTAGGATGACATTGTATTTTAATTTTATTTCTAAGGTTACATGACCTTCCTTTCCTTTGTGTTATACTTTTTTCTCTTTTATTTCCTGTATTTCTATAAGATGCATATAATGTTCGTTCAGTATACATGTGATGTTCTATTATATGTTTTCGAATGTTCACAATAATAAGTTTAATCTTTCATAATTATCTTTAAGTATTTCACATTTACTTGTGAGATATGTGATACTCCCACCGTTTCAAATTATAAGTTATCACAAGAACCTTAGAAAGTTAAAGTTTTTTCAAGTTTGACCAAATTACAGAGAAAACATAAAAATTTATGATACCAAATAGATATATTATAAAAATATAACTAACATAGAATCTAATGCCATTAGTTGGTATTATAATTGTTCTCATCTTATTATGTAAATTTGGTCAAGCTTGAAAAAACTTTGACTCTTTAAAATTCTTACTTAAAATGACTTATAATTTTTATGGTGGGAGTATATTTTGGTCCAAGTAATATCCATGTGATCTAATATTTTCGGTCTTAAATAGTTCGATCATTTTAACAAAGCAAATATCTCGTGCTTACCATAAACCACAGATATGGTGCAGTGGTAGGGAATTCATATCTAGACCTGAGGTCTTTGGTTTGGTTCGATTCGATTCATCAATTGACGTTTTTTTTGAATGGATGTTTTCTGTTTTTTTCTATAGAATAGAAAAAAGAGCTTGTCGATGAAATATGGTCGATAGTCTACCGAGAGTATGCCCAGGTAATAGATTGAGCGGCGGAGGCATGCGAGACGTCTGCAAAGCGTAAACACAGGGCGAGAGACGGCGATTTAGATAGGTTCGGGTCGGCAAGTCGCCGTAATACACTACGTCCTGTGTTCTGGTGGCGGGTTTGTATTGCTGATTGAGCGATCAGATAGGATCTGAGGTGATCCCGGGTCTGATGGAGATGAGATGAGAGGGGGTCCCTGCTCGCCTTATATAGCCGGGAGTAGGGTTACAGTTGTCGAGTCCTTATCAGATTACAAGCGGTTCCTTAAGGCAAGGAATCCGGATCTAACTCTAGGATCTTCCTTGGCAGGCAAGACTTCGTGAGAGTCCTGAACGAACACGACGAGCTGGTCGCGTGCTGTAAGGCCTCGCGAGCTGGGCTGTCCTTGACGAAGGGGTCCATGGGGTATACGAGGTAATATCCCCACATAGCTTTTTACCTATATGGCCTTACAAATAATGGCTCTTCTTGTAAGACTTTTTTTATTTGAACTTACTCTATGGCCCTGAAACGAATTTTTATTCCTTCTATGACCTTCCGTCCATTTTGCTACTTAACGGTGTAAGTCAAGGGTGAAAAGACAATTTTACCCCTAGCATAAAAAAAATTACAGAGTTATATTTTTGTTGTATATTAAAATTAGTATTAAAAAAATAAATTCAAACATGACAATATTTCACATAAAAGAAATATTGTTATGTATAAATTTATTTATTTGATATTATTCTAAATATACAACAAACAAATAAAATTGTAATTTTTATGTCAGCGGCCAAACAGTCTTTTTACCCTTGAATTAACACCGTCAAGTGGCAAAAACGGACAGAAGGCCATAGAAGAAATGAAAGTTTATTTTAGGGCCATAGAAGTAAGTTCAAAAGAAAAAAAGGCCACACAAGGAAGAGTCATCTTTTACAAGGCCATATAGATATAAAAAAAAACTCTAGAAAAAAAGTGACTCGGTGCGTACTGCTGGGCCGAAACGTATGTCCTTTGATAAGAAAGTGTGACGTGGGCCGCGGAAAACGTGTTGTGGGATATCACGTCACGGACCACCGAAACAAAAATAGCGAACCGCAACGCGGGCCGCTGAACCAAAAAACGGCTCAACTCCACCGCGAGAAATTATTTTTTTGGGGAGATTAGATGTGCCTCTAAAAAAAATTGTTCTTACTTATATGGCTATTTTTTTCTTTCGAATTTGGTTCTATGGCCTAAAAAATTATTATTTGGCTCTATGACATTCCGTTAGTTTTGGACAGCTAACGACGTTAAGTTAGGGATAAAAGACTATTTTATCCCTAACGAAAAAAAATATAACAGTTTTATTTGTATATAAAAAATTTGGGACATAGTAGTTTGGGTTAATTACAAATACAATTCACAATACGTATGCCATGTTAGTGTACGAATACAATTCATAGTTTGTTGTGAATTATATTCGTAATTGAGTCAAACTATGTACCAAAATTTTCTATATACAAATAAATCAGTTTTATTTTTTTGCTAGGAGTAAAATAGTCTTTTCATCCCTGACTTAACACCGTTAGCTGTCTAAAACTGACGGAAGGTCATAGAGCCAAAATAATTTTTTTAAGGCCATAGAATCAAATTCAACAGAAAAAAAGATCATATACCTAAGAGCAATTTTTTTCCGAGAGCCACACCTAGAGCATCTCCAATGTTTGAAAAAATTGAATGGGAAAAGTTGTCATTTAGCAACTTGCTAAAACTTTTGGCAAGTAATTTTCATGTATCTCCAATAGTTTGATAAAAATAACATAGAAAATAGACGCGGGAGAAGTGGCGGCGGATTCCAACTTGGTAAAAATAACATAGAAACGCCGGATAGCAAGTGAAGCTGACTTGGTAAATATAGCAAGTAGATGGTCTCCGATTTCAACTTGGAAAAATTTATCAAGTCATATACCAATCTGTTGGAGAACGTTTTTTTTTCTTCTTTCCCAATAAAACAAAGATAACAAGTCATTTTTCCAAAGAGATACTCTAATTCTTTCTTATTTTGGGTGGTCGGCACGATGCTCACCCCACCCTGGTCGCGGACCCTAAACGCCCCCGAGAAGTAAGCCCATGGCCATGTGGGCAGGCTTCGGTGACCTTCTGGGTCATGCAGTCCGTGGGCTCCGCAGCTGGATTGCGGGCCCTACATCGCCGGATGGGCCGGTCCGGCAAAGCGGTTAGGCACTTAGGCGCGATGCACTGCTTAAGGTGGGCCAGGACAGGCTGAATACAAATCGGACGGCTTCTGCAGGCCTACATCGCCGGATGGGCTGGCGGTCCGGGAATAATAGTATATGGGGCTGGTTGCCGCCGGTCGAGAGGTTACAGCCCACAGACCAGAAGCAACATGGGCTGTGAGTCTTGCTTCCCGTACCTCTCTTGTGGGCTCACGTATCTTATGAAAATTTTGACTCTCTTTTTCACGTAGCCTTGGAGGGTTTGAGTTGTAAACAAACTAAGATATAGCTAGTATCAAGACATATCAGACTAATAGTTTAACAAGCTAGAGCTCAATATGGTTGGTTTTCTTAATTCTCACACCAACTTATGAGTGAAAAGCAAACTGAAAATGCTCAGCCATATTGAGAAAAGCATTAGGAAAAATTAGACAAAGGAAAGCTTTACTTCTCATAGTCAATAGTCAGTATGATGAGTGAAATGAAAAAAACCTTAAGACCATAAACAGATGAGTAAAATTGGCAAACCTAAACATTGTATCACACCAACTTGTGAGTAAAAGGAAACCGAAAACGCTTCCATCATATTGAGTGAAAGGAAGAGGAAAAGGCCTAAACAAAGGAAAACATACTCAAATCAAAGACTGTGGGTAACATGATTAGTGAAATTGGGAAACTGAACCATAATATTACATACAAAAATAAAAACTTATATTACCAAAAACACTTATAAGAAGATTTACAAAACTAAACAACTCCATCAAATTAAAAACATATATGGCATACACAAATATATTGGCGGTGCCATAAACTGGATCAACATGACTCAAATAAAAAATAGTTGGCTAAGACATTATTAATCATAATTATACCAACAAATGGACTCCAAAGATTAACCTATCATTAGAAATGTGAACACGCTCTACACCTACGCTAACGTGTGACTAGGGTAGGGGTATTTGTGGTAAGCCATGTGGTTGCTAGAAAAGCCCTAGCGAGCATGGCTCAAGTTGTATAGAAAGCTAAGCTAAGCCGAGACAAATGCTTGTGAGCCCAACAAGCTAACAAGATAGTTTATCTACCTTGTTGTTTTTAATGTGAGGTCATCTCCAATTGTAAACAAGTTAAGCTTGAACGAGGACTAAAGTTAGCCTAACACTAACAAGTTAGAGCTCAGTTTGGCATTCTTTTATTAAATGTTATAGACGATTATAAGTTGGGATGGTTTATTAATTTTGTCGGTCTTATAGTTTGGTAGCTCCAGGTTTTTTTGATTATTGTAGAGGGTGAAAACTAAACGGCATACACAATGCGGAATGCATGGAAATGGAACATGGGACCATGACCTGACTGAGCCGATATCAAGCCCACCTTAAAAGCTCGGCTCGGGTTCCTGCTGGGCTCGAGCCTGGAAACCAGGGTGGCTCGAGCTCGGCTCGTTGACAGCCGTAGCCGCCAGCACGCCGCCTCCGCTTTCCTCTCGCCTTCTTCCCCAGGATTCCGACCCGCCTAGATCCGCCCCTCTTCTCGCCTCGCACTTCGGCGGGGTCGCGGGGGTTGACAGCAACTGTAGCGGAGGCAGGAGGCGGATTGAAACAGCTGCCACACTTTTGCTGAAAAAAGTTGTGGCAAGATGATTTTTCGGCGATGGCGAGCCATATCTATGTGCTAAACCAAACGGTTACCAAAGTGTGCGTGGCGAGCTAATGTTAGTCGTGGCGACTTGTGGCGTGCATCCAAAACATCCCCTAGGGCTCACAAACTTTTCTTCTCCTTCATTCATGGTCAGTGTTGCTGTTCTCAAGCTGATGGAAATATTCGGTATCGTCAACTTTAGCCCACTGCTTATTCAGCCTTCAGCAGTATTATTGTTAGTCAACGATTGTAGGGGGCTTGACTTTCTCCGGCCAGTACTCTTTTTTGCAATATTTTATTTTTGATGAGAAATAGTTGTACAGTTTTCCAGCACGTGTGGCAATTACCTGGCTTTTTTGGTGAAGAGATCAGGATGTTCAGATGATCTAGGGCGGTGGATGAAGCACATGCCAATCGATATATATACATATATACTCCATCAAACGTGGTACGTTCTTCTATTTCAGCCAGTCGTGGTTCATCCAAAATTAGGTTAAGTGCCATTCTTTTCAGTAGTTTAATTTGATGGTAGAGGGTGACAAGAATGTCACCTTGCAGGAAATCATCCCTGATCCATCCATCCACACCGAAAAAAAAAAGCTTGCCCATCATTTGGAAGAGCAAAGGTATTCCCTGTTTGGCTAATTTCGACTATTTTAATAGTGTTCTGTGAGAGAGAATAAGTCGAATGTTTGACCTATCGTTTTTACGGCTGATTTCGACTGTTTCAATAGTGTTCTGTGAGAGAGAATAAGGCCTTGTTTAGTTTTCCCTCAATTTTGCAAAATTGGCAAGATTCCTCATCACATCAATCTTTAAATATATGCAAGAAAAATTAAATATAAGTAAAAAAATAACTAATTGTATTTTTAGTATGTACATGTCGAGACGAATCTTTGGAGTCTACGTAGTCCATATTTAGACAAAGTTTGTCAAATAACAACGAAAACGCTACAGGAAAAATTTGACCTAAGTCGAAGTATGGCTGATATCCTAAGTCGAAAGTATGGCTGATATGACTGATAGGGCACCAAGAAAAACAATATGCTCGCGGCGGCCACAGTCAGTGTCACGAGCTGATCGGACATTTGACGCCACACCTGTGCAATCAGTGTTCACATCCATTTGACCTTGCGCTGCGCCAATGGGCAGTAATAGGCCGCCAATGGCCAAATGGGTGTTTGACTTCTGTCACCTCAGCAATATCTCATCTCATTCAATTCAACGCTAGCTAATTGAGGAATGTGATCGATGAATCACCCGTCCATACGTACCCACCGGCTCCGGCTCCGGCTCCGGCTCCGGGGCGTTCTTTCCGGCGCTGATAAATACCCACCGTAGTACTAGTACTGCATCTCAACCGCCGAGCCGGCAAATCATCGCCTCGTCTTCCTCTTCACACACCTGTAAAAGAAGCCAGCCCCAGGCCCCCTCCTTCTCTCTATCCTCTCCCCCTCTCTCTAAGACAAACACAAACAGCAGCAATGGCTGTGCGCGCCATCCACACGCGGCTGCTCCTCTGCACCGTGGCGCTGCTGCTGACCGGCCTCGCGTCGCCGTCCACCGCCGGGGCTCAGCCTCGACACGCGTGAGGGACTTCCTGACGCGGGAGGAGGACACCATTGTGTTCAGCCTCATCGAGAGGGCCAAGTACCCGCTCAACCGGCCGGCCTACGACCCGCTCCGCTTCGGCGCCGGCGCCGGCGCCGAGCCGGCCGCCAGCTCAACGCCTCTTTCGCCGAGCTCTTCATCCGCGAGACCGAGGCCGTTCAGTCCAAGGTACGACTACTAGCACAATTCAGATGGCGAACTCCTCTCCTCGTCTTCTTTAATTTTTTCAGCTTCGGAAGAAGTAGCAGAATTCAGTTTGTTTTTTTTCCCCGAACGGTAAAGAAGAACAAGCCGTCCGTTGTCGAGCAGCATTCTTTTCGGTGCTGATTAGTTGCTCGCCGGCTTGTCAGCATCTGCATGTGGCCGGCGATCCATTAATCTATGATTTTGGTTATCTGAACTTGTTTAAGATGCGCTGCTGACTGGGCTTATGAAAATCCTGGTCAAACGTTACAGTTTGTGGGGGAGGTGTTCGCTGATGCTAATTAATTCGTTCGCTTTCGATAACTTTCTGAACAATCTTTGATATGGGAAGAAAGCGGCTTGGCCGGCACCGGCAGTACCCAGTACGTCTATTTTTACTGATTCCATGGAAAATATGAAAGCTTCTAACCTGTAATCATATGTTGTCAAAAAAAAACCTGTAATCACAAATATAATGAGTCATTTTTGGACTATTTGCCGTTGGCCACATTCTTAGCTTTGGCTATCTGAATCTAAAAGTTTACACAGATTGGCATAAGATTGGTGCTACATGATCCATCATGAAAATACTTTCATGATATATAATTCTATTTAAAATAATAATTGAACCATCATTCTTTGAAAGTTCATATACATTGATAATGTAAAGCGATGTTTCAGCATCATTTCCATCACAAATATCTATCCATTTGAAATAATATATTTGTTGTGTTTTTTTTTTGCTTTGATGTTGTAACTATTCTGTATTTTTTTAATTTTTTCTACTAATACATTCAGCAAAGTTTGGTGTATAAACTTTCATCTTTCTCTTACTAATATATTTCGGCAAAACTCTTGCCATTTTCCCTTCTGGGTCAGGATGACATATATTCAATTTTGGCAAAATTATAACGGTAGTTTTAAAATTTTCCCTTAAAAAAAGTATATCTGTGACTAGAGGAAGTAGTTTTTGCATTGGGATTTGGATGCAGACACTGTAGTGTCATGAAGCATGCGTTAATTCCTAACGGCAAGCTATCTCTGTGCTGCTACTGCCATTGGCATCAAGCAACACAAATTGCGTGAATTGTGACCAAAGATATGAAGTGAGTGTTAGCTGAGAAACTCCACTAACCCTGAGTTGCTGCTTAACTTTTCCATAGGCCGGAAGGTACCAAAGCCTACAAGAGATTCCATTCTTCGCTTACAGAGTTCCTTTCACTCTTGGCACCTCCATTCAACTTCACAAGAGTAAGCATCCAGCAGCCCTTGCGGAAAGATAATGAGCCATGAACAGCTATCTCTGAAACGATATATCACTGAACCCTAGAGCGATGCTATAATCCCAGGATCTGTATCCGGCTGCCGCGTTAGTTAACGTTAATGACGCCATATGGAGCATGTACTTCAACGAGCTGCTCCCTCTGCTGGGTAAGAATGGTGATGATGGCAACTATGCTGTAACTGTTGATGCAGATCTTGCATGTCTTCAGGTACATAAACAATGTCATACTGCATGCACCACGAATTCATCACAAATGTACAAGTCGTTAGAAGTCAACAGTGAACACTGAGAATGCCTTCTTTCACAGGTGCTTTCAAGAAGGATCAACTATGGCAGGTACGTGGCAGAAGTGAAGTTCAGAGGAGACCAACAGACCTATAACCAGCTTAATTCAGGCTAAGGATTCACTATTCAGAATTCTCAGTGTCACAGAGCATCAGGTGATCAGCTGGAGATTTGAAAGTTTAAGCTGTAATTGGTATTTTCCTTTTTGTAGGATAGAGATGCTCTGATGAAACTACTGACATCTGAAGCCCAAGAAGACGTGGTGAAGAGGAGGGTAGAGAAGAAGGCAATTGTGTTGGGCAAAGCATAACATTAGATGGACCAGTTCAAACAGATGTCAAACAATAGCAGCCAGGCTAACTTCAAAGTTGATCCATCAGTTGTTTATAAACTGTATGACCAATGGGTGATTCCGTTGACTAAACAAGTGGAGGTCGAGTACCTTCTCCATCGTCTCGATGATTGAAACAATTGTTTATCAAGCTAACTTATTTGTATACAATTGTAATCAATTGCTGTCACACTGACAACATACATACGCAATAAAGAAACATGCAGAAAGTTTAAGCATGTTATCCTCAGTTTTCTAACGATCATTTACAAAGCATAATATCGATTTCATCAGTGATTGACTGGACATAAAGATTTTCCAAAAGAATGCAAAAGAACATCAAAGGGTAAAAAGAGGGGTACAACATGATATCGGATATCCCAAACAGAACTAAAGAACTAAACTTGTGGATGACAGAAAAACAGGCATTGAATTTCCCCAAGAGGCAGTGCCTACTTTGCTAAGGGGCGCCCAGGCAACCGATCGCCAATGGCCACTTGGCCATATAAGCTGCTTTCCATGTGAACCACTAAGTGTTAATACGGCAACGCCAAGCATACAAAGTACACAGACCATACATTGTACTCAGCCACATAAGAGTCAAGTTGCTGCAATTGCAAAATGCCAGGAGATGAGCAAGGCTGAAGAAATGAAATGTGCTTTCAGTTCAAATTGCAACCATCTTTAGCAACTATGTCTGCAACTGCATCTCAGGTTTATTGCACTGCGCATGCTATTTCTTTCCTCCAAGATGGGTGGCAACTGTTGTGCTGTTGCCTTCTACCAATTGGGCTTTACATTCTGCTGGTGCCTTCTACCTCGGAGGTGGTTTCTCCAAGTCAGACACAGATGTACAGTTTGCCTGGCAGATGCTACAAGTCCATCCTGAGGTGGGCTTTTGGTCATGTCAACAAGCTGTGACTCTTCTTTCATAAAGGTCAACCTCCTGGATCCACTCTCCCTTCATTTTCCTCGCTCTCTCTCCATAGAGGTCCTAAGTTCTCTTGGTGCCTCCTGCCATTCAAGTGATTTTTTAGGTCCAACTCGCCTGAACACTTAACATGGCAAATGCTGCAATTCCATGCAGTTGGATTGTGATGCATGCCACGGTTACAACTCTGCTGTTGCAATCATTGTCGGCTCAGCAGTTTCCATAGCCCATTCCATGTCTGCTATATTGACTGGTGCGGTAGCCACCACAATGTTCCACAAAAGAGATTTCACCAGATGTATTCACGTGGCAGAGATCACAAATCCATTCTCAGACGATCTTTTGTTGTTTGCTTCTGAACTTCCATCAGTCCTTTTCCTCTCACCCCAGAAAATGTCATTCTAGGCAGCCTAGCCTGCTTAGTGATCAGTCTCAAGGACAATGTCAAAAACAAAATTGTAACCATCTTCAAACAATACGTAGTAGTTACACAGTTTATAATCTTCAACATGCACTAGATATAAACACGTTTCAGTATTGTATAGGTCATACATAGATTCTATTCCTGTGGCCCTAGATCAGAATAGAACTTCCAGCTATTGTACATCAAAATCTGAAGCACTCTGGCCTAGCCTCTCTCTGTAACTGTCCTAATGAGAGTCCAGGCAGCTATGTATAAAAAAAGTGCATGCAGCATCCTTGCTAGATGAATCTTATTCAGTGAATATTAGAGGTGAAAAATTGAAATAAGAAAAGTTAAAACAAAAACTTGGTCATTCTTCACACTGTTATCCAGGATCGTCATCCTTGGAGCCAATGTTCACCAAAACCCTCAAAGGAAAACAGTTGGGCACATATCGTTTAGCATTTATTTGGGCTACATGGCCACTTAAACAGGCTACATGGCCATTAAACGGGACAAACAGTTTATTAAACTGACATGGTGGTCAACAAGTAACATTTAAACGGCGTGTAAATGGACTACACGGCCATTTACGACAACACTAAGGGAGCAGAGCATCAACAAGAGTATCATGTAAAAAAAAATCTAGGAACAGCAGCATATATATTCTTCACACTGTGTATTTTGTCCAGAATCCATGCATTGATGAAGCCCATGTTTGACACTTTACGCAATAAATAGCATCAAGTCACATGAATAATAAAAATAGCCGTGATAGTCCATTGTCAAAAGGCAAAAGGAAAACCCTATCACTTCTTGTGAAGCACACCAATGGAGAGCACAATATAATTATTTGGGGAAACATTACCCTGAAATTGTGAAGCTTCACTGTTACTCTATTAGGATGGATTAATTATTAAAATCCCACAATCTAGTATTTACAGTGGCGCTATTCCAGATGGTCTTTACAAATTATAGTTTACTTTAGCTTTGTCACAATCTAGTATTTACAGTGGCGCTATTCCACAATCTAGTATTTAGCTTTGACAAAGTTTACAGGGAAATGCACCAAAGTCTAAAACATCAAACCAGTTTCATTAAATTGTCCATGAAATTGATAGAGCATTATTTGAACTTGATGTTATTTTTTTTTTCTTCTAAAAAATGGTCAAGATTAGAGATGTTGACTTAGGACAAAGCCTAAGTGAACTATAATTTGAAATGAAGGAGTAGATGATAAGATGGATGGCCCAAATCAATGGTTTTCATTGCATGAAAAATGACCTAAGATAGGAAGATGAAAATTTACTTTCATGACAAGCTAAATCCAAATAATCTGCAAAGATATCCAAAAACAAATACTACAAAATAATGCTTCAAAGACTGTCTCATTAAGCTGGCATGGCTGGCTTCAAGAAAAGAATAATACTTGGGAGAACAGAATTGCTAACAGAATTTTAAGTTAACATGCAGAGAAATGATGCACTCTGAGAATGCTGGACGAAATTATCTGCAAATTAAAGATTTAATTTTGTCTAGTATTAGTAAAGGTCACACAATCTGGAACAATGCAACATTTCTAGTTTTTTTAACATGCATATATAAACAGACTGAGGAAAACAACAACAACGAGGAGAATAAGCTCACCCATTCAATCAATACATCCTCGTTTGCTATAGTCGTGCCATGGAGGCCGATACCATTCATCAATTCTATCTTTAACAGAGCGTCTGGGCACCGGCATACCTCCGGGCGTCAACATGCCTTCTTCTAAGAAATGTTCTGGCCACATTGACATGCGGAAATGGAGCAGGTCCCTCGCAGACAGGGGATGTATCATGGTGGGGCAACCTGGTTAGCTGGAGCCGGCATGGGGACCGGCGTGCTCCAAACCGAGCTCACGCCGGCCCTCGGGACTCCAACTTCCGCTGCTCGCCAGCTCGGCCGCGATGATCTCCTGGCGAATGGTCTCCTCCGCAAGCTCCCGCCGAGCACATCCACCGACATTTGCCCTGCATCCCAAACGCCACCGCTGTCAGTTTTCTTCAACGGACGGCATTTTGTCCGGATAATAATCATAATAATGTGGTCCGGTCATCAAATTCCTCGCCAATGAGGCACAATATCTTCAAACTACCGATCGAATTCCCAATTTGACAAATTTGCCGGAAATAAGCGAGGCGATTTGTAAGCATTTAACCGATAAAATCGGCCACCACTTCTAAACCCTAGGGCATCGAGAAGAGTAATGGCAACTATCGAGAAAATGATGACTGGAAACTAGTACGATCGTAGAAACGAAAGCAAAGGACAAGTTCCATCACCCGTAGCGGCGGTAGTCGGCGTTCCAGGGCGAGCTGTAGCGGCGGTCGGCCGGCGATTTCCATGTCGGGGGTAGGGTTTGGAGGATAGGAGGCCTCGGGAGCCGAGAGGTTTGTAGGCTGGTTCCCGTGGTCAGGTTCGAATAGTCGTTCAGAATTCTACAGCTCCAGCACGGCGTGTTTGTTCCTGTGCGCGTTATTGGTTTCCACTTTGCAGCAAGCGTACCAAATTCAAATCACCACATTTCAATAACAGACTCGTGGTTCTTTTAGAATTTAGAAAATGAAATGCTGTAATTATACATAAAAACTAAATATTTAATTATTTAAAAAACTGGAAGTTTAGAATGATAATTTAAATTTGCCAAATTATACATACGAGAATACCTCACTCTATGAACACGCGCACACACATTCGACTGCACCTCTGAAGAACTACGGAGGAGTGAGCCTACAGCAGATTCATTTTCTTTGCCGAGTGCTGTCAGCACTCGGCCAAAGAGCCTTTTGCACTCGGCGAAGGCTTTGCCGAGTGCCGTACTCGGTAAAGAGTACCGGCAAAGAAAAATATCGGCAACTCTATGAACACGCGCACACACATTCGACTGCACCTCCAAAGAACTACTCCTGTGAGTGGGAGTGAGTCACTACAGCAGATTCATTTTCTTTGTCGAGTGCTGTCAGCACTCGGCAAAAAGCCTTTTGCACTCGGCGAAGGCTTTGCGAGTGCGCACTCGGCAAAGAAAAATGTCGGCAAAGGGCTCTTTGCCGAGTGCCAAATATCGGGCACTCGGCAAAAAAAAAAACAAAAAAACCCGAAAAAATAGGAATTTTTTATTTAATTAGGGGAGAGGCTCACTGGTCAGCGCCCACTCGTCTTCTTTGAAATCGCAAATTCTCCTATTTTCACGGATTCGAAATCACGACCTCTCGCTCGCGCGGAGCCTCCTCTACCACTGCACTACACACTCATATACGTTTTTGCTCCGTTTCGATTATCTCATATATTATACTAAACCGTGTATAACTTGCTTATTGAGGCCCTAAACGAATTCAAATCAAAAAGGTGTCAACTACAAGTTTCTAACTTTTTGAGATCTACACTTTTATTTAATAGTTTTTCATCCGAGGTCGTTTATAAAAATTTGAATTTCAAATTTGACAATTTGAAATGTAGTTTTCGTTGACAAGATGATTTCAAATCAAAAAATGTCAACATCAAAGTTTCATAACTTTTCGAGATCTAAACTTTTATTTTGGTCATTTCTCAATCGAGGTATTTTAAAAAATTCGAATTTTAAATTTTTCAAATTCGAACGCAGTTTTGCATAACTAGATGACTTCAAATTAAAAAAGTATCAACTACAAACTTTCATAACTTGTCAAGATCTACAAAGTTTATTTTGGTTGTTTGATCAATTATGCATCCGACATTGTGGTTCTAATATTATTCACAAACATTATATATCACTCTGTAGTTTTATAAACTACCGGAGAGATATATAAGATTTGTGAACGAATTTATTTTAAGTTTGTCAAATGAAGAAATCACCAAACAAAAAAAAAATCATCTTGATAAGTTAACCAACTTTGTAGTTCAAAACTTTTCATTTGGATTAATTTACTGCTTCGAAATGTAATTTTAAAAACTGGCTTGTCGAGTGTAAAAAAAAACACTAGGCAAAGAGCTCTTTGCCCGAGTGCACGTGGCTGGCACTCGGCAAAGAGCCGACCACGTGGCACAGTTCGGGGCCACATGCTTTGCCGAGTGCCACGTGGCTGGCACTCGGCAAAGAGGGGATCTTTGCCGAGTGCCAGCCACGTGGCACTCGGCAAAGACCCGACCACGTGACACAGTTCGGGGCCACATGCTTTCCCGAGTGCCACGTGGCTGGCACTCGGCAAAGAGGGGGATCTTTTGCGAGTGTCAGCCACGTGGCACTCGGGCAAAGCATCCTTGCCACGTGGCCGGCACTCGGCAAAGAGGCTCTTTGCCCAGTGTCCGAAAATTGGCACTCGACAAAGCCCCAGGAACTCGGCAAAGATTGATTTTCCGTAGTGAGTTTGTACTAGCGAATATCGATATTGATGAAATCAAAATTTGTAACTTTTTAAAAGTTTTTACGAGACCTAGTACAGACATAGATGTATGACACACCGCTTTAGATGGTATTGATTCAGGGTTGTTATTAGAGCTTCACTCCTTGATTCTTAACTCTATTCTTTAATGCTTTGATGAAGTGATTCTAGTGATTCTGAAATTTCTGATGGAGAGTAAGTTGAATATGTAGTGATTTTAATAGAGATTGAGGTCCCTTTGATTGGATTTCTCACCTGCTTTGGCTTCAAAAAAAAAAACTCAAAAGTCAAACCGAAGAGATAGCATGCGCATGCAGCCGAGGGGCCTAGCCTCAAGCCTTGCTTGCACAGGTAAAACAAACAACCCTCTTCCAAGTGATGAAAACGGTCAGAAAAACTCTTCAACTGTTTTCTACTTTTATATTTTGAAAATACGAAAATGAAAACGATATAAAGCCAAACACGAACTTACGGAATATCGAAAAACGAACTAATTCGAGCGAAATTATATTGAACACGGTCGTATACAGAAATTTAGATACGAAATACCGACCCGTAGGATCAAATTCATAAGCCCATAAAAATTAACAAATGCATGTACATGACAATTACTAAGTGTATAATCAAGTTCAACTGCATATAAGCTAGCATAACATCTATAGTTCATCATCATTATTTTTGGCAACTAATAGATCCAAGTGAAGAAGACGTGAACAATAATTACAGACAAATATATAAATCAACAATATCAAAAAATTATTATATAAATAATTGCAATAATAATTTATTAGTTTTTTCTTTTGAGCAAACAATAATGTATTAGTTTTTTACCACGCAGAAGCAAAATATTTCGTATAAATATGAGAGGGTAGATGACTGCATAGAATGCACGCAGAAGCAGCTCTCTGCTGACCGAATTCGGATTGTACCGAATTTTGAATTCGGGATATTCCAAATTAAAAGTAGAAAAATAGAAATCGGTCGAAAAAAGCCCAAGCTGTTTTCGTTATGATTTTGAATTTAGTGCTCCGAATTTCGTACCGAAATCGAATTTGTCCAAAAATACGGATTCGATCGGATCAAATATAGAAAACGATGTGGTTCGGTGCGGGATATTTACATACTGTTTTCATCCCTACCCGTTGTTAAGTAAATAGGAACAAATATTTTTTCATGAGGCCCAATGCATCAATATGTCCTATATAATCAACTCATGAGACCCAATGCAATACACCAAATATTCCACCCAATTCTATTCTTCTACATAGTATCATTTGTCTAGGTTTTTAGATCATAACCCTAGTCGTCTCCGCTTCCCATCGGGCGGCCCCTCGGGAGAGATTGATCTCTACCCGTGGTAGCGCCCCTGTTTCGTTGACCGGTCATATTGATCCGGTTGCCATCGCTATCATTAAGTCGTAGGTCGGGCTTTCTCACAATGTCGTGCCACCTCATTGCCATCTCCACGCTTGTTGTGGAGGATGCAGTGCACCGCTGCGGTGGTGGCTTGGGCCATATCGACCCCAACACCGAGCCACCATGGTGGCGACCTACAATCTGCGTCAGCGCCTTCGACCCCACGCGACCACAACTCGTTGTGTGCCTATGTGTCGCCCGATTGAGTCGTGCTCGATCCCCTACAACTATATCTTTTGAATAACAAACTCGTGGTTCTTTTAGAATTTAGAAAATGGAATGTTGTAATTATACATAAAAACTAGATATTTGATTATTTAAAAAAAACTGGATGTTTAAAATGACAATTTTAAATTTGTCAAATTTATATTTTTTTTGTGGAGACCTAATACAGACGCAAACACTCCTACGTACAGAATACACTTACTCTATGAACGTGTGCGCACACATTCCACAGCACCTTCAAAGAACTCCTACCCATATGAGCGAGTTGTACTAGCGAATATCGATATTGATGAAATCAAATTTAACTTTTTGAACTTTTTTGTGAGACCTAGTATATACACAGATGCTATGAACACACACGCTTTAGATGGTATTGATTCAAGGGCTGTTTATTAGAGCTTCGCTCCTTGATTCTTAACTCTAGCTCTTAATGTTTTTGGTGAAGTGATTCTAGTGGATTCTGATGGAGAGTAAGTGATTATGTAGTGATTTGATAGAGATCGAGGCCCTTTGATTGGACTTTCTACCTGTTGTGGATTCCAAAAAAAAAATCAAAAGTCAACCAAAGAGGTAGCATGAGCGTGCAGCCGAGGGGCCTAGCCTGAAGCCTTGCACAGATAAACAAACAACCCCTCTCCCCCGCTGTCAAGTAAATAGGAACAATTCTATTCTCATGAGGCCCAATGCATGTTATATGTCCTATATAATCAACTCATGAGGCCCATAAAAAATACACCAAATATTCCACAATTCTATTCTTCTACAAGGTATCATTCTTCTGGGTTTATATCTTAACCCTAGCCACCGCCGCTTCCCATCGCGCGCCTCCTGAGAGAGATTGATCTATGCCAGAGGTAGCGCCCCTGTTTCGGTGACCGATCATATTGATCTGATTGGCATCATCGTCATAAAGCCGTAGATCGAGCTTTCTCGCAATGTCACGACACCTCGTTGCCATCTCCATGCTAGTCGTGGAGGATGTTGTGTGCCGTTGCAGTGGTCACCTGGACAACATGGACCCCAACACCGAGCCACCATGGTGGTGACCGGCCAATCTGCGTCAGCACCTTTGACTCCGCGCGCTCGTATCCTGTTGTGTGCCCTATGTCACCTGGTCGAGTCATGCCCAATCCCTTACAACTATATCTTTTTTGGTTTCCCAATCATTGATAAAGATTGAGTCATCCTCCGACTATTAACCTCATGTGTATTACTCTGACATCGACATAGATTTCACCAACATCTACATCTTCAACTATGCAGCCTGGCCAGAGCACGTCGATCGTGTGTCTGCTTCGCCATTGCTACATTGTCATCTCCTATGCTTTGACGACTGTGCTGCCAATCTTTTGATGCACCATCCATCTAAATAAGGTCTCCATCTCATCGATTGAGTCTTCATCATCGATATCGAGCTATCACTGGCATCGCTCGCCCACTGCTCGTTGGTCGCCCCCCGCATTGTTGTTGGGCCTTCTTGCTCCCATATCTACTACCACATTGCTTCTTCTTTGTCCAGCACAACTAGGTCATTAGTGTCACCATCTCAACCCCACCTACTCTGACTGCACACCACATCCATCGCCAAGACCTCCTCTATTGGTCCCTCAAATGTTGATGCATGGTTGGTGCCCTCTCCCTTGTACGCCTGGTATTGGCAACACAGACGCGTGCTTTTCTCGTTCCCGGCACATTGCTGGTCTAGCAAATCTAGCGTGTGCATCAATGCTCAGGTGGCTTGACTACATCAACTTCGGCATCACCCTCATATTCCCACCCGACTGAAAGGTCCAAATGGTTAGAGGGGGTGAATAGCCTATTCAAAATTTCTACAATAAGCGAGTTGTATCATGCAAGGTAGTTAGACCTCATATGCACTTAAACAAGGTAGTTAGACCAATAAATGGCATAAGCGATTTTTTGCGCTAGCTCTTACAAAAATACAAGCCATCTATCCACAATCCTAGTATGCTATGATCTCTATGTATCACATAAGAGCTATGTTGCTTAGCTAGCTCTAGAGAGCAACTAGCAAGACTAATTACACTAATTAGGTACACTAGTCAACTAACTACTACTACTACCACTAAACAATTAAGGAATAGTTTGAAAATGCAAGAGATATAGTGGAGTTATAACCGTCGTGACAAGTGATCAAATACAGAGAATACCAATGAAATCCTCGCTCAAAGATGGCACAATGATTTTTACCGAGGTTCACTTGTTTGCCGCAAGATACCAGCGTCCCGGTCACATGCAAGGATTTCCTCCACTACTCCAACTTCAACCCTTTTGCAAATGTGTTAACTTAAATTTTCCACCACTTGTGTACATGAGTTAGCAATTTTCAAGCATGTTTTCAAGAGAAGTTAGCCCCACTAGAGTCTAAATGCACACACAAGGTGTAGATTATCTAGCGGCACTTTGATAACTGCATTTCACAAGTGAGTTCCACTCCTCTTAATAGTCGACTATCAATCCTAAATGTGGTCACACTCTCTATAGTATCTTGACCACCAAAACAAAATGACCCTATCAAATATACCTTTGCCTTGGGCCTATTTTGTTTTCCTTTTTTTCTTTCTAAGTTTGGAGCACTTGATCAACCACCACTTGGCATCACCGTTGTTGGTATTAATTAATGCACATAAAACTAATCCACAGTGCATAGATTAGATACCACACTTCACCGAAGTAACCCAGTTTTAATATCGAACCTAAAGGAACATATATGAGAATAACACCATTTAAATTAACCACTAGAATATACTAAAAGGCTTAGGATAAGAGCGAAGCATATATATGATCACTATGGCTTTCTAGCTCTAACTCTGGTATTGTTCAAATAGGGAAATACCGAGGAGAGACACAATCAGAGTGTGTTCCCCTAGTAACAAGCTCCTACTAGGCCTACAAATGGGAGGTGGACTACGAAGGACTCGGTAAGCCTAGGTCACACTTGCGATCTACCACCGATCTAAAAGCAGGGTACATTCATGAGTAACCGAGTCTAGACACCACACTTACACTATCAATAATACTCTAATCCAAGAGCGACAAGGATCAAAGTACTCAAAGGAGTCGCAAACCTTAATTAAGAACAATATGAACACAAAACTTTCTTGAATTAGAAGTTGATTGCCAAAGAAACTTAGGTACAAGTTGTAGAGAGAGCACAAACAAGTCGATACTTCCTCCAAAACTCTTCCTCTACTATCTATCTCGCTATTCTATTACATTGAGCAACTCCTACTGAGGAGAAAATCTGCACTTGATTGCTAATTCCTAACTTTGATGAAAACTAGGGGTTTCTGGGGTCAGGCTCTCTGCTTCTTCATCTGAATAATGATGGGATGCTAGAGGCTGATATACTATTCCTCTGAATGGTGTATTGTTAAACTTGTTTTTGAGTGCATGAACTGTCATGAGCATCACGTTTATCATGATTGACACCTTGCACTCCATGGATGCTAAGAATAGGAACATTTCCCACACTTTTTCTTAAATATGTGCATTTGGAATTTAGACCAAAATTTGAAATTCCTTTCAAAGCACACATTTAGAGGAGCTCACTATATCATAGGATTCAAAATCTTATTATTTATCAATCTTGTAAGCTTTAATTGTGTTGTCATCAATCGCCAAAAGGGGGAGATTGTAAGTGCATCTAGCCCTTAGTGGTTTTGTTGAATTGAATGACAACTTAATTAAGGTCTAATGAGTTTGTTAAGTGTATCAAAGTTCAACAAGAAAAGCAAACTTGATGATACTCCACATAGTGTTGAATAAAGGCCAAAATTGTGTATTGTTGTATTGGAAGATCATGGAAACAATCTAGTTCAAGCAAAAGATAACAATGCAAATGTAGTTAATGAAATGGCATGGCTTCTATGTTGTGGGATATCATAGCATCATGAGAAAGCAATAATATTTGGATAATGACAAATGAGACATGAGTTGATGATATTCAATTGGTCTTAATAATGGGTTGCTTTTCATGAACAAGAAGAGGTTTGATAGTAGATTAGCTTTGATAAAGGTTGAAGAGTGAATCAAGAATGCATAAGTGAAGAAATGACAAGCAAAGGTCAAATGACAAAGGACCCAACTCATATTGGATATAAGTCAGTCTCTACATTGATTTGATTGTATGGATAAAGATTTGGGAAAACACTTTGCATTGTTTTGATCAAGCTAGAAGTGTGAAGATAGATATTGAAGTATTAAAGGCGTCCAAGCCAAGAGGATTTAAGGAATCATGAATTGGCGTGACCATATTGATATGGAGTCACATATATCAAAGCTTGATTGATCTCAACATTCATATCTAGAAGATATTCGAGCAAAGATCACAACATTGAAGAAATAGTTTTTTTTCAATGGATGCTTAATATGATGTGACTTGAGTATGGCTTGATAGGGTGAAGATAACAAGGAAAAACTTTAAGGACTAAGCGAAGGTGAATGTTAAGGAAACTTAGGTACCATGGCTAGGTGAAGAAGAGAGTACTTGCATTGAGTCGAGGTACTAATCGAGCTATAAAGAGCCATATTGTGTTGAGAATCAAATCATTAGAGGAAGTGACTTGAAGCCATGGACTGAACTCACATGTATTGGAAAGATTCAAGTCACAGGCTCAAGGTGTGTTTTTCTCAAAGAGATGAAACAAGGATGAATGCAAATCCTTATGAAGTAATATTGAGAGAGAAAATTATAAGTAGTGGTGGAACCACTAATTACAAGAGGAAGCGACAACCGACTCAAAGGCATTTAAATTCATTCTATTTTGATCTTGAGTTTAGGAAAGACAACTACAAAGGGATGCAATGTGCAAGCTTCAATATGCAACCAAGTGCCCATATTCCACCAAACATCCTCTTTTACCTTACCTAGTTAGCCCGTGAAACAGTGTTCAATTCGAACTTGATTAGGCAGAGCACTCACTCCATTGGAGTCCCTCAATCTTCTACCATCGATTCCTCTCTGATTCTTTGAGAGATTGAACCTCCAAACTGCAATAGAGAGCTCCCCAATCTGTCCTTCAACTCCTAAAGCACTTGGTTCGCATTTAAGTTGGTGGATTGCATTCATTGCTCTTGGAGCTTGCTCCTAGTCAGCTAGGCGTCGCCTAAGCTTGCAACTTGTGTGGCGGTCCTAGGACATTTGTTATCACCCAAGCAAACTGTACACCCCCATCTCAAGAGTTCACTCTCTTGACTTGAAAACGAGAATATAAGGTTCAAAGAACTAAGCCTTTGTGGCTTCCTCAACAATGTGGAAATAGACAAGCCTTGGTGGCGAGCTGAACCACGAATAAATCATTGTGTCTCTTGTGTTCTTACTATATATTTGCTTTATATTGCTCTCTACATGTTTGTTGGTGATGTATTGTTTGGTGGCCGATTTACTAATTCATACACTTTCTCATACATCCAGCTAGTGGAATAGGCTCTACTCTACCCAAGAAGCTCAGGAATTTTCTCTAACCTAATTTCGTTGGGTAGATTTTTGAACTATAGGTTCGTGTCTCAGCTAAGCAACACTATGTCTCAGGCTGCAGTGTTGCTCTTCAAAGTTTTAATCTCCGTTTAAGCTGAAATTTTGCATGCCTATTCACCCCTCTTTAGGCGGCATCAAGGTCTTTTCAAGAATTCACACAAGTTGATTTCTTAATTTGAGTTTTTCAATGCAATGTGATCATGATGCTTATGCCCCAGACATGTCATGATTGGGTCATGACAATTATACACATAATTTTTTTTCTTAGTTAACATAAATCAAACCTATATTATTTCTTCTATAATATAAAACTCCTGATAGTCATTTCTTTTTAACAATAGCTCTATTCTCGATGTTTCCTGTGATTTTAGGATCGTATCAACTAGCACTATTTTAGTGTGTTGTCTTGTCTTGTGTGGTAAACCGGTCTTAGTTATCTCTATTCTCTTTGCTTTTATGTTTGTTAGTGTACTTGATTTCTACGATCTCCTAGTATTTAAGGATATCCTAGTATTGCACCCTGTCTACCCCCAATTCCATTCTCATGGTCACTCACCAGATTGTAAATCAACAAACGATGGACCTTGTGGACTCCTTTTCCTTGATAGTGACAATAGCGCTGACACAGCTACAAAACCAAAAACATTTACTTTAAAATGATATAACTTCTGAATGGTGTATTTATTTGTAATATTGTTTGCACTGATATGTTCTATGCGATGAGATGAATAAAACTAATTAAACCCCACTTACATATGTTTCAAAGAATTTTATTGTAATATTGACTTATAGTATATCATTTATAACATATAACGTATAACATATGTTTCTATTAATTTATAACATATAATATATAAACTTATAATATAAGATAACTTATATATATATAAGTTGTGTTTGATAACATTTTTAGATAAGTTATGTTTTATAACTCTTGTGTTTTCATGTTTTGGTATAACTTATAAGTTAATTCATTTATTTGTGTTTAACAACTTTTGTGTTTCTATGTTTTGGCATAGTTATAACTAATTTGTTCCTTTGTGTTTAATAACATGTTTACATAAGTTGTGTTTTACAACTTTTATATTTCAAGTTTTACACCTAATTTCTTCTAAACTAAATTCCTCAAAAGATATACAGTGCGTTTAGTTTTTGTTCGTCTGGACAGGTACTCTCTCTCGTCCCTTTTTAAGTGTCGTCCGGAAAGCGTGTCTGTGAGGGAAACACAGATTTCTAGAGACAACTTATTTTGGGACGGAGGGAGTAGAACACAGGGGTATATATATATATATTGAAAATAGATACATATTCAGAAGCTATAACAATTTAAAGTAAAATATTTTGCTTTTTTCCCCCTAATAACTTTGTCCGTGCTCACGTCACTGCTAGGCGGACATGCATGTGAATGCGCGGGGGAGTGTGGAGCTGCATGCAATGCAAGGCTGTCAGAACCAGTGATCGAAAACCATATTATTCGCCACATACAAAACCAGTGACCGTTCGCGATTTAATGAGGTCGGGCGTCCCCCCGCAACGCGCGCCCGGCCTCCACCACCTCCGGCCTTCGCCTTCGCCCCCATGGCCCCCACCCCCGCCTTCTCGCGCGCCCCCCGGCCCCCGCCCCCTTGTAGTTGTAGCTCCTGCACGTACATGCAGCAATGGTTGGCTTCATCAACCGCCACATCCTGCCACCGTTCCGCCGACCGCCGCTGCCATTCTTTCGCCCGAGGACCAACGCGCTCGGCTCGGCATCGCCCGCGGGCGGCCGCCGGCCATGGCGCCCCGGCACATCCTGGACCCGGGCGACGAAGCCGTGCTCCGTGGTACCGCCTCTTCCTGGTGACCTGTATGGTGGGGCTGTTCGTGGACCCGCTCTACTTCTACCTCCTGCACACGGACGGGCTGGCGGCGTGCGTGTCCATGGACATGGGCATCGGCGTGCTGGTGACCGCGGTGCGCACGTTCGCCGACCTCTTCTACCTGCGCACATGATCCTCAAGTTCCGCATCGCCTTCGTGGCGCCCAGCGCTCCCGCATCTTCGCGGCGCGGCGACTGGTGCGGGACCCCGACCAGATCGCCATCGCTACCTCAAGAACGACTTCATCATCGACCTCGCCGCCATGCTCCCGATCCCGCAGGTCGGTCGGTGACGGGAGCTGTGAACGAATGAAATGGATTGTTTGTCTATTAATTTGCATTGCAATTGCACGCAGACGATCATATGGTTTGTTATACCAGCTGTGAGTCATTCCTCGGCCAATCACAGCACCAACAACACGCTGTCCATGATCGTGTTGATCCAGTACATACCTAGAGTGTATCTTATAATATCCTTGAACTCCAAGATTGTCAAGGCATGGAGTGGTCACAAGAACTGCATGGGCGGGGGGCCGCGTATAACCTGCTTCTTTACACACTGGCAAGCCATGTAAGTAGTTGTGATCTGTGCTGTTGTCGATATACCTGCTAGCTTGCTCTTCTTCTTTTTATTTATTATTATTACATCGACCACGTACATGGAATGGATCGATCATGTTGTGGTATATCTGCTTTTGCATGCATATGCAATGCAGGTTCTTGGTGCTCTGTGGTATCTGCTGTCCGTTGAGCGGCAGTACGCGTGCTGGAAGGAGGTGTGCACAAACGAGAACGGCACCACAACCGACGTGCCTAGGTGTTTTCCTGAGCTCTGGACTGCAAAAGCAGGGAGAATCCCATACGCCAGACTTGGCATAACCACAGCGCGATTCAGAAGCAGTGCATGCTTCCGGACGCCGAATACGACTACGGGCTGTTTGCTGATGCCCTGAATCTCGACCGCAACGGTGTCGGCTTCATCGACAAGTACCTCTACTGCCTCTGGTGGGGTTTCGGAACCTGAGGTACGTACGTAGGATCGATCTCGGATCGAGTAAATTTTTTTCGCGCGCCAAATTAACAAGTCTTTCGAAAATAGATTAATTCATGTGCTCTCACCATCCATAATTCCATATATATGTCCATCAGTTCCTACGGAACAGAACTTGCAGAACAGCACCTACAAGGCGAGACCGTTTTCTGCATCTCATCTGCATCATGGCCTCGTCTTCTTTTCCCACCTCATCGGCAACATGCAGACGTACCTGCAGTCCATGACGGTGAGGCTGGAGGAGTGGCGCGTGAAGCGCCGCGACATCGAGGAGTGGATGCGGCACCGCCAGCTGCCGCCGGAGCTCCAGGAGCGCGTGCGCCGCTTCTTCCAGTACAAGTGGCTCGCCACGCGCGGCGTCGACGAGGAGTCCATCCTGCAGTCGCTGCCGCTGGACCTCCGGCGCGAGATCCAGCGCCACCTCTGCCTGGCCCTGGTCCGCCGCGTGCCCTTCTTCTCTCGCAGATGGACGAGCAGCTGCTGGACGCCATCTGCGAGCGCCTCGTCTCCTCGCTCAGCACCCAGGACGCCTACATCGTGCGGGAGGGCGACCCCGTCAGCGACATGCTCTTCATCATCCGCGGCGAGCTGGAGAGCTCCACCACCGACGGCGGCCGCACCAACTTCTTCAGCTCCATCACGCTGCCCCGGGGGACTTCTGCGGCGAGGAGCTCCTCACCTGGGCGCTCATGCCCAACCCCAGCCTCAACTTCCCGCAGTCCACGCGCACGGTGCGCTCCGTCACCGAGGTGGAGGCCTTCGCGCTCCGCGCCGAGGACCTCAAGTACGTGGCCAACAGTTCAAGCGCCTGCACAGCAAGCGGCTGCAGCACGCGTTCCGGTACTACTCGCACCAGTGGCGCAGCTGGGGCGCATGCTTCGTGCAGGGCGCCTGGCGCCGCTACAAGAAGCGCAAAGCTCGCCAAGGAGCTCATGAAGCAGGAGGGCATCTACTACCAGGACGCCGACGAAGGCGCAGGCGGCGGCGGCGGCGGCGCTGATGGCGACGACGCGCCGGGCCGTGGCGGCCTCCGAGACATCGATGGAGGACGGCACGCGCCGCGCTCGTCGAGTACAACAAGGCCGGCGGCGGCGGGGAGCGCGCACCGGCGCCTCCGCACGGCGCCGGGGCCGGCCGCGGACGCCTGCCGGCGCGCGCACCTCGGGGCCACGTTCCTGGCATCCAAGTTCGCCAAGAACACCAAACGTGGCGCCGGTGGCAGCAGCAGAACAGGATCGACGACGTGTCCACCATCAAGTTCCCCAAGCTCGCCAAGCCCGACGAGCCGGACTTCTCCTTGCATACAGACGACTGACTCGATCTCATCTTGATGTGAATCGTTGATTGGCGTCATCTCGATCGATCGTCGTCTGATCGAATCGAGCACGAGCCGCCTGTGTAGGCTGTAGCTGTAGATAGATATGCATGCTAATGATGGAATGGCCGGCCGGCTAGCTGGGAATGCCTGAACTCAACGTCGTCGTTGCACTGTATACAACATAGTAGTGCTGATCGATTTAGAAATTGAGTTATTGACCATACCGATTTTCTTCCGATCGATTTCTGTAATTGACCATTACCTATTTGTTCAGACTACATACCGGTTGAGGCCTGTGCCTGAGTTGAGGCCCCTGTGATGATGTTCCATAGAGCTCCATTTGTACGTACAGTATACACATTTGTCTGTTGTATATCTTATTTCAGTGAAGTGGTGACTTCGTGTACCTGTAATTTTAGGCCTCTAATTACAGATACGTGTTTGTGCTGGACTGCTACACACCGAATGGAATCGAATGGAATGGAATGACACTCAACAAAGAATGGAATGGAATGACACTCAGCAAAGATTTTTTTAAAAAAAATAAAAAGGTTGGCCGGAGGGCACTCGACAAAGAACTTTTTTAGAAAAAAAAAGAAAAAGGTTTGCCGAGTGCCCTGATCCGGAGCACTCGACAAAGAATTTTTCAAAAAAAAAAGAAAAAAAAATCTTTGCCAAGTGGCCTGGCCTAGGGCACTTTTCAAACCGACACTAGGCAAAGCCTTTGCCGAGTGCCCGGCAAAAGGCAGTCGGTAAAGGCTCCTTTGCTGATATTTTTTTGTTGAAGGCGCTTTGCCGAGTGCCTTTGATACTAGGCAAAGCGCCTGAGTCCAGTAGTGCTGAGAGCCAACATGAATTGGCTTAGGCTTGTTCGGTTCCGTTGGAATGGAGCCATTCTGGTCGGATTGATTTCATTTGGTTTTGAATTCGGTCCATAGCAAAATAGTCGTTCGGTTAAGGTTGGGTTCCGGACAGATTGATATGAGCCGGTTTGAATTTAGCTCATTTCTTATGCTCTAAGATCCGTATTTGTTCACCACCTCTCGAGGCTAGGAACGAAACCATCCAAATCAAGTAAATCTCTTCGGTTCACTCATTCGAGATCTAGAATGGTTCCAGACCCTATTTCAATCCGACAAAAACGAACAAGGCCTTAGTCGGATCCAAAATTGGCTTAGCCGACTTTGGCATGCCCAAATCAGATCTCAAACATGTTTTACATGTTTTTGCAAAGGGTTTTCGACCGCATAGCGCATATCGGATAAGGCCACCTCCACACTATAAAGGAGTGACTGAAAATATTCTCTCACCTAGATATTTTATACCCACCTATATTTATGTCTTTTAGATCGATTTTAAACTTAGATCCAACGCTTCTGAATGCCCCAACTTGATCTGACAACCACTCTCGGTCGGAAACCATTTACATGTGGATGTCTCGCTTCGTTTTTTTTCTGACCGTCTTGCACACCATACACGCTCGCGTACCCGCTTAGCTGTTTTGCCTTGCGCGCTCCCTCCACCGAATCTAATCGAAGCGACGTATGTCACTCATCGCCCTCACTCTCGAAAGTCAAGCAGTTCGCCTTCCGTACTTCCTCCACCAAAGTAGACAAAGCCGAATTCTTCGGCACCGACGAGTCGCTACGCGACCACCCCCTCCATCTAAACCACGCAGAAGCAACCGGCCCATATTTGCACAAACGCGGCCCATCTATTATAGCGAGTATGCCTTAGTGCATCTACGATAGCAATCCGATTCCGTCTACAACAGCGACTTCCACGGTAAGTCAGGTACGTAAGTTTTCTCTTCTTTTCCTTTTTATATTTCTTTTTTTTCTTTTCTTTTTTATTATAAATTCTTTTCTTTCAATGTTTGTTTTCTCTATCTTTTTTATTGTTTTATTCACTCTCTTTTTTATTTTGAC
Organism: Coix lacryma-jobi var. lacryma-jobi; assembly: GCA_009763385.1. Taxonomy (NCBI): domain Eukaryota; kingdom Viridiplantae; phylum Streptophyta; class Magnoliopsida; order Poales; family Poaceae; genus Coix; species Coix lacryma-jobi. The sequence goes on from VDCT01000596.1 coordinate 63,541, forward strand.
TTTGAGACGCCGTTCAGGTATGTTTTCTTTTTTTTTCTTCTCTATATTTCTTTCCACTTATATGCATGTTTTTGTTTCTTCTTTCTCATAGCTTTTGTTCTTTTTCCTTTCTATAACTTCAACGCATCGTCTGGGCACGTATGGTTTCTTCTTCTTTATCTTTTATTTAATATATATTTTTTTTTGCCTAGTTATGCTTTCTATTTGTTTCATATTTTTCATGTTTTACGTTTTACTCTTGACGAAAGGTATTAACACTAGAAACACTAGATTACTTGATGAGTTTTTTTCTACCTTTTCTTTGATTTTATTTTTTTCTTTTCTTTTCTTTCTTTAGACTACTTATCTTTTAATTTCTTTTATCCTTTATTTTATTTATTCTTTATTATTTATTTGAATTGATTATTTGTTTTTAATTTTTCTATTATTTTTTGATATACATGTAATATTTGAATAGTACATGTATGACATTCTATTATGTGTGTTTAAAAATTTAGTTATTGTTGGCACAAAATGCGTCGCACCGTGCCTAACACAAACAAGCCGAAAAGCATGGCTTCAATCGGGTGCCCGGACGGTTTGAAATCCGGAGATGTGCCAGTCGGTTTGACCTGAAAGCCAACAAGAGATAAAAACTGTGAAAATAAAACTGGAACATGCCGGATGAGACTGGACAGTTCCATATTTACGGCTCTGAAGCCACTCACAACGACATATAGCTATAGAAGCTATCTGTCAACAAGTTTTTAAAGATCATTCGGCTAACTCCAAACACAAGCACATGTAAACAATTGGTTGCCGAATGCACATTCGTAAAAAGACATGCTTGAAAAAGAGATTATAAAAATAACGTATAACCAAGCTCGGCAAACCAGCCGAGTTGGGGTCCATGAAGAAGGAACATGCAAACCAAAAACGATTAAACTAATCTAAAACCTGCATCTGCCGCACGATACCTAGTTTTATCAAAGCCTAAGCATGATTGACATGTATGAACCCGCAACACGTAACAATCTAGATTAGAAATTAATTCAGCCATCATGGTTATTCGATTATCGGAAGAAACAAGTAAAAACTTGTAAAGCAAGGCCAAACAAAAATCAATCTAGATTGGGCAAAAAAGTGTTGTAAAACTAATTAAATAAATCACGCAACACATGGTAACTTAATGAATCTACTAGATTTTGCCAAATCTAAGAGAGCCGATAACTATCTTGCTTTTGCTAAACGTATCAATAAACGTCTGCCGCACGGTATTTACTCATAAGCAAAGCACAAGCGAAGACTTCTTGATCATTAGCAAGGGTCCGCCGCACGACCATTGTAAACAAACAAGACTACTTGCATCACATCTAAATCCACCGCATGATACTAGACATGATAACAAGGTTGTCAGGACTTACGGAGGTCGAAGATCGATGATTCCTCTCGAAGAACTCGACGACACGACAAAGGACTCAAAGATGGCACGTGGCTGATTTGTATTGATATGGTTGTGAACAGATCTCTTTACAATGGCCGGGGGTTATATTTATACCCTGGACAGAACACGAGTCGCAAAGGACTACGACTTATAAAAAATACTAAACAAAACTTGGAAACTACGACTCCTAGATCTAATTCTCTTCAAAGTCATTTATTATTACGACTTTATTCTTTGAATCAGCTTCACTTGCCATCCTTCGCTTCCCGAATGGAATCACCGCCTTCTGAGATAGCCGACCGCATGGGCGTCTGTTGAATCACCGAGGTTTAAACCGACCGTTCGCACGTTTGCCGAATGCCTTTCTCGCTGTATGCGGGCCCACCTGTCATCTTCTCAATGTTGACCAAAATCCAGTGTTAACAGTTATAGTTTTTCTTTTTTTTCCTAAAAATTTGTATTCGTGAGGTGTTCTATGTATACATATTATTGTTCATATAATATTGTATTATGTAATATTCTTTCTATTTTTTCATTACTTTACTTTAATTAAATATTTTGTATTCTTATCTTTAGACTTTATATTTTCACATTTTTGTGAGATGTATGTCATGTTTATGTAATATATGATGTTCTACAATGTATTTTTGTGATGTTTACAAAAGATATGTGCAATGTTCGTCTTCGTATAAATGTGATGTTCTATGATACATTTTGGAATCTTCGGATAGTGTAAACGAGATGTTCTATAATTATATTTAAAGTATTTACATAGTAATTGTGATATGTTTTCTAGTATATTTTGTTTTTTTAAATAGTATCATGTGCTTTAAATTTTCTCTATATTTTTTATTTCCTTCTTCTTTGTTATTTTATTTTGATTAAGTTGTTTGTTTATTATTTTTATTTTTTATTTTTGAATTTCCTTTTATATGTATAGTTCCTATGGTATATACATGTGATGTTATGATGTATTTTTTATAATCACATATTATATATGGTATGTTCTATAATATATTTTGTGATGTTCGTGCTATGTACATATAATGTTCACATAGTATACATATACATGTGTTGTTTTATGATGACTTTTGTGATGTTTACGAGTATATATACGATGTTTTATGATATATGTATACATGTTCAATATGATGTATTTTAGGATGTTAAAATAGTATAATGGGATCTCTTATTATTGTATGTGGTATATCTTAGTATATAATATTATTCTTGTGATGGTTGAATGCTTTTTAATTGAGTTTAAAATGGTATGATGTATTTAATAGAAAAACTACTTCAAACTATCACAAATCTGTATAAGATACAATGGTTAAGACTGAATTTATGAAGCAATAGTTTTGTGTTCGAATCCAACATGGACTTGTTTTGTCTTTTTCTCTTTAATTTATACTCCCTCCATACCCATATTAGTTGTCGTTTAGAACAGCGACATGGTCTTCAAAACACAACTTTGACCTCTTGTTTTTATGAAAATATTTATGAAAAAGTGATATGTATACTTTTATGAAAGTATTTTTTAAGACAAATCTATTCATATAATTTTCTTTTTTAAGACAAATCTATTCATATAATTTTCATATTTGCACACTTAAAAACTTAATAGTTATCGATGATTATTCCCAATGTAAACGACAATTAATATAGGTATAGAGGGAGTATTCTGTGGGCAGTTGAGTTGGGTCGGAAGCGCCAAAGGTCCAATTAAATAGAGCGTGTGAAGCACCAAATGATCCAATTAAGTAGAGCGTGTCACGAGAAAAAATACAATTAACAATGAAACAGTCGAAGCGTGCGCGGAAGGCCACGACAACAAAATTAAAATCGGCCCAATTCGCAATACATGTGGACCGATGGAAAATTCTTTCCCCTGGTCGGTAGGTGGTTCCGCGCCACCTGGTCGGTGAGCAGGCGCTCCCTACCAAAGCAGATTGCTCCGCGTGCGAGAGATAGGGAGGGCCAAGGACGAGCGTCGGGCTGAGCGAGTGAGGCAGGGATCTAACCGGTGCCCTGCTGGCTTCATCCACCCAACAGGTGAGGCGACGACACCGCTATGGCGATTGCCGGTCCTCACGCCCTTCGCTTGCAACTGGACGCTGCCATCTCCTCCGCTTGCCCGCGCCGCCATCGCTCCCTCTGCCTGTTGGTGGCGGGGGTGGCATGTCTCCTCACTCTCTCCCTCGAAGTCAATCCGCGTGCGAGAGACGGAGAAGGCTAAGGATGGCAATCGAACCATTGATAGATGAAGTGAACCACAAACCTCTTGCTAGGTGGTGACGGAGGCGGCCCCACGACACAGAACAGAGCAGCGAGGAGGACGAAGAGCCAGGGAACCACGACAACATGACCGTTGCCAACAATGCCTCAGGGTGCTAAGGAGATCGGCGTGTCGAAGCCACTATAGGCTAATGCATTGTTGCCACTTACTGTATCTGGGTTGGGTAAGTATGGCCAGAATTTTCTCTCTTGCTTTTTTTGGCCATGTGATGGCCTTTCTATGTTTTGTTTGTGGCTTTGTGCGGAAAAAATATCATTTTTTTGTTGGATTCAATGTTTTTTTAGTTGTGGGCTATGGCTGGGTAAAAGCTTCTCTCCACAGATTATTGTAAGCCCGGTGCCTTGGTGTGTGATGCTGGCGCTAGAGCATTGAGGAGCATGATGCCTGAGACATATATGATGAATGATTGACATTTATGAGGAAGGTTTGAGGCTTTTCTCGGTTGAGTCCATATCTCGCTACGCGCTTAATGTTTATGACTAAACGGTGGCGTTGAGTTATGGTGTGTTACCGGGTTGGTGTGCGTGTGCAACATGTGTCTCTTGGCTGTGTTTATGTGCAGGTGTGGAGCTCGGAGATAGTGGTCGATGATGAGGTGATGGTCAAGTAGAGACATGCCGTGCCGACGGACCGAGAGCGGTGAAGGATGGGCGTGCCGTGCGGCGGACGTGCCATGCCGATGTACCCGAGTGGTGAAGGGCGGACGTGAGGTTTGGACCGACGGACCGGAGGGCCGGAGGACCAGCTGTGGTAGCTGGCACGTGGCATCAGCAAGCAGGAGCACATGGGGATGTGCGATGCATCGGCCGAGTCGGAAGGAAGAAGATGATGGCATCGTGGCACTTGGGGGGAGGTCGAACACGGGCTTGCGTGCGGCGCAAGTGCCGTCGGCCGTGTCAAGAAGGAAGTTGAAGGCGTTGTGCCCGGCGTGGAGGCTGGACATGCATCAACATCGGTGCCGGTGGTTGGGGTGTGAGAACCACACTCCGTCTACGGCGCGGGTTTGGTAGTTGAGCCTCAGAAAACTACTCGCAACAGTTTCGAGTTTAGTCCGCAAAACTCGGGTGGACGATTTCCGAGTTTGGGCCTCAAAACTCGGGGTGGACGGTTTCCAGGTTTGGGCCTCAAAACCTGGGCTGGCGGGTTTTACCGGTTTGGGGCCTCAAAACCGGGCGAAGGTTCTTATGCGGAACGGTCGACGCGTGGCGGCACCGAGAGGCTTGCATTGCGGCGCGAAGCTATCGGTGAGGAGGCGCGGCGGTCGACGTTATGGCACGCACTACTGCACAAAGCTTAACCGCAGCGGGCAACAGCGTCCGCTGCGGTGCTAAGGCCACGGTTAATCGTGGCCATTACCGCAGCGGGCGCTGTTGCTCGCTGTGGTAAAAGCCTTAACCGCAGCGGGCAACATAAACAGCCCGCTGCGGTTAATAGCATTTACCGCAGCAGGCAACCTAAAGCGCCTGCTGCGGTAACTGCTATTAACCGAAGCGGGCAACTTATGTTGCCCGCCACGGTTATTAATTTTGGATTAAAAAAATAAATAATGCATCCAGCAGAAACAGTAGGATATGAATTCAAATCAAATACAGTTTTCAAATAATTCTAGAATTCCAGATTTCTAATAGAGAGATATATATATGCACATATAAACCATCTGGACATAACATACAAAGTCACTTAGTTATTTGTTGTCATCATATACACATTGACTTAGTTGATTTCAAATTCAAATTACAATTCATAGTTCAACTTGATGAGCATAATCTGTCGGACGAAGCATTGTGTTCCATTTGCGGAGCTTCTCGTATTGGGGTAGCAACGCCGGCTCGGATTCGTTGTCGAAGAATGTTTCTCCTTCGAGAATGCATTTCTCCATTATAAAACTTGCATATGTCCGCCTTGACTTGTTTAAAGCACATCCTGCGGCTCTGCTGCTCTCCCCAATACTTGACACCTTCCTTGAGCTTCTTCCAGCTATTGGTGTACTCCTTGCTTTCCCTTAGAAACTCGCATGTGTACAAGCCACATGTCTTCGATCCTAGTGGCTGTTTGGCGTACTGCACGATTGATACACAAGCATTAGAACCCATATATATGTATGAAACATGAATTGAACCTTTGAAATACTTACCGAGAAATCTCGTCGGATTTTGAGGTGGTACCTATGCTTGTCCTTGAACTTTTGAGTTCTTCGGTCCCAGAATCCAGACACCTTTGGTATTCCTTATAAGCGCTGTACGAAATATAATAGTTTTAGCCACCATTTAAAAACGTATGGTAACCGTAACTGATGAAAAAGATGGATGACTTACTTTTTCAGACAATCTTCGAATGCCTTGTACCCTTGCTTGTTTGGTACGCTCAAGGAGTCAACACACAGGCCCTGCCATCTTGAGGGTATTATAAAAGCGACCTAGTGGCCACCCACGAGGCCCTGGTTGCACCATTGCAACAAAATAGAGTTTATGACGGCGAGAAGGCATGATATGCTAGCGACTTAGGTGTACGTATATGTATTTGACTTACCCAAAGTGATAGGCAGCCATTCTACACTCTGGCCCATCCGACTTGATCTTCTTCATGCATTCTAGTATGTAATTTTTCAACTTAGTCTTCTCGGCTTTCATATTTTCATCATATTTCTTCTCTCGCTGTCGGACTGTCATCTCCGGATCAGTGATCTCGAAACCCTTGATGACTCTTTCAGCAATATGTGCAGGAGAGAGGTAGAGTACAGGACGTGTCTTTTTATTACTTACAGTGACCGTCATGCTGCATGGACAAGTCATCGTGACATAATAAGTATAGAACCATGGAAAATACGAATGTAGTGATCTATGGAAGTTGCATTCATCGCTTACAGTGTGAATAGGGTGATTTGAACGATGTCCAGGTCTTCTTCCCGCATCAGGTTGTACATGTCGCTAAAGTCGACGGGTAGGTGCATTTCGTTACCAGCGGGCAAGTGGAAGTACTCCGTGGGAATCTTGACGTTAAAACTTGACATCCCGGCTTTTGCAGCTTCCATGTACCATAGATGGAACCTCCTTGTATCCCACTTTTCCTCGTCGATGAGCTGGGCCTTGGGAATCATGAACTTCCCGCACACATAGTGGCCAGGGCAGTCTTCAGCCTCATCAAATAGTTGACAGGTAGTTTCAGGCCTGACAAACGATGGATAGGGATGTTAGTAGCATATATACTATGGACGTGGTATTATGCTCAATGTTACCATACCTTTCGAACGTGAGCGTGTACGGGAGCTTGTCGGTGGACGTTCTTGGATTCTTGTGGGCGGGGGAGGACATTGGCTTGTGGTTGACGGGGGAGGGTGTCTTCATCCCTGTTGCCTCCCCCGTCGTGCCTCCTGTTGCTCGTTCGTGCTTGGCTGGCTTGTCGTGTTGTCGCCCTTACCGGCCTCTGAGCTTCTTGCCTCATGGACCGGGCCGATTGGCGGACTATTGGAGGCGGGGGAGACACAGTTCCCATGTCAGTGCCCTTTTCCTTTTCCGCGCCATCACCTTCTACCTTTTCCTTGTCCCCGCCTTCGCCTTTGTCCTTTCCCTTTCCCTTGTCCCCACCCTTTTCTTCGTCATCATCGCTGTCGTGATCTGGATCTTCCAGAGGACAAGATCCGGCGGCTGATGGTTGTGATGCTGGTGTCGGCGTTGGAGTTGGCGTCCGAGCAATGATCTCGATGTCCTCGCGGTTCCATAGGACTTCCAATCCAAGTGCCTGCCCTAGGTGCCTGGCTGTTTGTAGGTTGGGATGGTCCAATTCAAAATGTTCCTGGTCGGGAACGTGCCATAACGGGCTCATGACCACATAGTCTTCAGGAGTGTGTTGTCTTTGTTGAAGTCGTGAATATCGTGGGGTGCAAGAATGCATCCCTCGACCACCACCATCTTCTTGGACCTTCCGAACGGGATGAGGAGTTGGACGTGCTGGTTTTCCTTGAAGTCCTCGTTCGAGACCCTTGGGCGATCCTCGTTCATCGGCAGTAAGGCTTTCTTTTCCTTTGCTTGAGGATTGGGCAACCCATGGTGATCAAACATCTTCGACCTCATCGCGACCATCTCCGGGTCGTTGCTCGTGAAGGCTTCCTTTATTGAGCTTTTGATCATTTCAGCCACGCCTTCATTGAAGCCCTTCTTATATAGCTCATCTTTATACCTCTGCCTGGACTTGTATGTGGCCGCGTTGGATTGCCACGACTCAACCGACTTCCAGCTCATCTTTGACCCGACACCACGAACGCGGCCGCGGTGCTCGGGGGTTCCCAGGACCTCGGTGAGCAAGTCGTGGCCCCGGCGGACCACGATGTTGTCCTTAAGCTTTGCTTCTCCATCAAAGTCTTCTCGACGTCCTCGAGGTGGGGCTCGTTAAACTTGGCCGCCCCGGGCTTCAGCCTCTTTGGAATGCGGGCCCTCATGTAGTCCTTTGCCCTTGGGTCGATGCCCTCATACGGATCTGGAACCCCAGCAACCTGTCTTGCTTGTTCTTCTTGCTGCCACTTGGTCCTCTGACCGGCAAAGCCAGTCATGCCCAAGTGGTGAGGATTCTTGCTCCTCTTCGCGAGCTCACTGAACTTAGCGCTCTTTTCCTCTGCTTCTTGCGTCTTTCTCATTTCGCAGAAAGCGTCCCACACGTGTGCCTTGACCATATTGTACTTCAGTAGTGGCGACTTCCCCTTCTTCAGGTAATTTCTGGTCAGCATGGACCTGAAGTTGCGAAGCGCAGTCGACGCCACGTGCAAAGCCCACTCTTGGCACTTCTCCATGTCAGCTGAGGGCGGATATCTGAATCTCCTTGTCACCTCACCCCATACATTGTTTTTTATGTCTTTCAATACATCGTGCCAGTTGGGCCAAGTGATCTCCACCTTCTCCTTGGCTATACACGCCACTTGATTGCTGAACTTGCCAATGACTGTATCTGGAGCAATTGGGTTTCCCTCTGGCCCCACCGCATCGATGACATGCACCTCATTTTCTTTGTCCAACTTGTGCCTCCCATGTTGTCCCCTCACCCTCTTCTGGCCCTTAGATTTGGACGAAGAGGTTGCCGTAGAGGGAGTGGGGGCTTCTTCCTCCCTGACCGCGTCTTCGTCCCTAAACTCGAGCTGACGAGGCACAATCAGCAGCTGTTGACAAGAGTCATGAGCCTTTAGTGATTCAATCGCGTCTTTGTACATGTTAGAAAGCCAGCGTGTTGCGTAAACCTCAAGACTCTCTGCTTCGTCCGCCCCTGGTTCGTACGTGGGATCGTTGCCCTCCTCTGTACGCTGCTTCTTCGGCGGTGGAGTCACGGACACCTCACTCATCAAGCTAGTTGACGAGGAGCTAGGGGTAGGGTCCCTCCATTCGTTTGTTTTGTCTTCCGCCATTTCAGTTCTACATATACACAGACGCGTATATAATATGACCAGTTCAAAACTTTTGAATAAAAATGACACGTATAAGTTTTTGGCTCAGATTTGCCCCTAGGTCAACACGTCACTGCTAAACTGGTTACTTGTAAAATACAAGCCATCCTAGTCTAGCAGCTGACTCAGCATAGAAAGTAGGGGGGCAATTGATCATCATCGCCGCTGCCTCAGCATAGATCGAAAGGGGTCACATCATCGCATTTGCCACTACCTCAGCTTACAAGTTCGAAAAAAATCATCAATGCAAATGCCATAGTAGGGAGTAGGAGAGTAGTAACAGAGAGTAGTAGTAGGGAGAGGAGTATAAAGAGAGGAGTAGTAGGGAGAGGAGTAGTAGTAGGGAGAGGAGTATAAAGAGAGGAGTAGGGATAGTAGTAACAAAGGACTAGTAGGGAGAGTAGTAACAGAGAGTAGTAGTAGGGAGAGGAGTATATAAAGAGAGGAGTAGTAGGGAGAGGAGGTAGTAGGAGTAGTAGTAGGGAGAGGAGTATAAAGAGAGGAGTAGGGATAGTAGTAACAAAGGACTAGTAGGGAGAGTTGTATAGAGTAGTAATGAAGCACTAGTACAAAGTAGTAGTAGAGAGTAGGGCATTTGCATAGTGTAAAAAACATCACATGGCATCATAGGTCGCAAATAAAAAAACATCAGATGGCATCATAGGTAGTGGCATTTGCATAGTAGGGTAAAAAGGCATCAAAGTGCATCATAGGCAGTAAATAAACTCTGAATTAAAGCATCACGAGACATAAGATAGGTTCCATCTGAAGACAAGTAGTAACCAGTAGTAAGTAGTAAGTAGACAGTAGTAAGTAGTAACCAACAAATAATCCTCTATAACTTTCTTATTATACCCCAGAGATGATTCATAAGCTAAATGCACCTAACAGTTCGGTTTCCAAACCGTCCAGATTCCTCATTCAGTTTTGACAGAACATAACTGAAACCCCAATTCAACTTAAAACTGTTTAGTCCATAGTACAGAAGTAAGTAGTAAGTAGTAGAGAAGTAGTAAGTAGCAGTAATAGTACAGGACAGAGAAGTAGCAGTAGCAGTGACTAATAACTGAAACATAGCATAAATAACATAGCATAGAGTAGTAGCAGTGACTAATAATTAAGAAATGATGGAACCATAGAGTACTAATAGGCATGTCAGTAGGTGAGTTCTGCAGTGACTAATAATTAAGATATGAAAAAGCATCAAATTGCATCATAGGCATGTCAGTAGGTGAGTTCTGCAGTGACTAATAACTGAAACATAGCATAACTAAAACATAGCATAGAGTAGTATCATCATAGTCTAACAAATTCATAACTCTTAATTTAACAGACCTAAAATAGATGGAGCCATGTTGATAAGGAAGCACAAATAGACTGGACTGACAGTGATATAAGGACTATGATGGAAGCTTTGTCTTCCACTTCAACCATGCCAACATCCAGAGATATGCCATAACATCCAGAGATAAGCAAGCACAAATAGACTGGACTGACAGTGATATAAGGACTATGATGAACTGAAACATCCAGAGACTGGACTGACAGTGATATAAGGAATATGCCATAACATCCAGAGATAAGCAAGCACAAATAGACTGGACTGACAGTGATATAAGGACTATGATGGACTGAAACATCCAGAGACTGGACTGACAGTGATATAAGGAATATGCCATAACATCCAGAGATTATGGCAGTCAAACAGTTGTTAAATCAATCAGTGCTAAATCAGTGCTAAATCAATCAGTTGTTACCAATCATTTAGCCTAGAATTAGCCCACATTTAGCTTAGAATTAGTGCTAAATCAATCAGTTGTTACAATCATCTGTGGCCCAAAGTATTACATAGTTACTAAATCAATCAGTTGCATGCTCTGTAACCAATCATCAGTTCAATACAACAGAAAGTACTCCTCTCTGTTACTGTTAGAAATGCTGCACATCCTTTAATCGAGCAAGCGGTCGGAGCGAGCAAGGAAGAGAAGGCGTACCTCTCCTCAGGTCGGTGGCGGAGGTGTTCCAGGTGGGGGTCGAGGTCGAGGCGTGCCTCCGCTCAGCGCTCGGCGGGGTGGCGTGCCTCCGGCGTGGTCGAGCACAGGCGTGCTCGAGTGGCTCCGGCGGCGCTAGGGCACCAGTGGCGGAGGAAGGGCGGCGCAGACGAAGGGTTGCGTGCCTCTGGCGTGTTCGGGCATAGGAAGGCGTGCTCGAGTGGTGACGGCGGCGCTAGGGCACCAGTGGCGGAGGAAGGGCGGCGCGGATGAAGGGTGGCGCTAGGGTTTGGTCGGGCGGCGCGCTGCTTCCTCGGCGAGGGCAAGCAGGGGAGGAGGACAGGGGCGGTGGAGGAGGACGGCGGCGGCGATGGCGATGACGGCGGCGGTGGTGAAATTGGACAGCCCTTCGGGATGACGACGCGCGGTGCTGAAATTGGACAAGTACCCTCGGTGTTGCGGCTTATATAGACAGGGAATAACCGCAGCGGGCAACATAAGGAGCCCGCTACGGTTAATATTTACCGCAGCGGGCTCCTTATATTGCCCGCTGCGGTTAAAACGTACAACCGCAGCGGGCACATTAAGATGCCCGCTGCAGATATGACAAATATTTAAATATTAATAATATTACAAAATTTGTTATTAATAATATTAACCTATTAATAAGTCAGTAACAAATTGAGATTTGTATTAATAATATTAACGTATTAATAATAAAGTATTACAAAACTTGTCTCGAATAATATTACATAACTTTCCACTACTTCATTACAAAACATGTGGCATATATATGAAATATACATCTATTTTGGTGCTGGCGCTTTCACGGACCGCTTCTCACCATCGGGACGGGCCCAGGGATTCATACCGCTCTTGTTTCAACGGTCCTCAACGGCCTTGATCTTCTTTGCAAAATCGGTAAAAAGTTGGAGCTCTGCATAGTTGTTGTATTGTTCTGGGCTTTGGACCCCATCAGCTCCAACAATCCACTGCTTTTCTGACACGACCACATGCCTCTTTGGGTCCTCCGGATAGATATAGTAGGCCACTTGCGCGACATTGGTTGCAAGTACCCATTGGTCATCTTTGTACCCGATACTTTTGAGGTTCACGGTGGTTAGCCCGAAACTGTCGATCGTAACCGCTTTGGGGTTTACCCAGTGGCACTGGAAGACGGTTACGCATTCGTCCTTGCCATAGTCAAGTTCCCATATTTCTTCGATCTGGCCATAGTATTGCGTCCTCGTGTTTGTGGCCTCGTCGACGCCCTCATATCGAACACCGCAGTTCTGTGCCACGCTCTTCTTGTCCTTCTCTTTCATGTGGAACCTATACCCCTTCACATCGTACCCTTGCCACGTCGTGATTTGGCTTGACGGGCCTTGCAGAAGCTTCTGCACGGTCTCCGTATCTTCATCATCAGGGCATCTTTCTAGGGGTACGTGGTGCTCTTTGAGCCAATCTATGAAACTGTTCATGTGCTCATTCTGGACCCATGCCTCTGTGCGTTGTCCGCCATTAGCGGCGCGGATCTCTTCTATGTGCCTCTCGACATATTTCTCCATGCTCATCAACTGATGAAGGATGCTGTAATGAGCTTGTTCAATCTCCTTGTATGGTATATCCGTGCGAACTTTTCGGCCCGTGCACCCCATGCCCACGGTTCTGCCCTCATGCTGATGGACAGGCAACCCAATCGCCCTCCCATCTTTTATGTACCTCATACACCAGTTCACTGCCTCTTCAGTTGTGTACGGCTCGATCATAGAGCCCTCTGGGTGAGCACGGTTATGAACATATCTGTTCAGGGTGGACATGAACCGCTCGTACGTCCACATCTCGTGTAGGTACACGGGGCCTAGTTGCTCGATCTGATCCACCATGTGCATCATTAGGTGTACCATAATATCAAAAATGATGGGGGAAAACACATCTCAAGCTGGCAAAGGGTCTCCGCGATGAAGTCCTTAAGGGCAGGGAGGTCAGCCTTACCAATGACCTTCTGCGTGATGCGGTTAAAGAAATATGATATCCGAGTGACCACCATCTTCACATACTCTGGACCGATAACCCTTATCACAATTGGAAGGAACCGTCAGCATGATGTGGCAGTCATGTGCGTTGTAGCCAGTCAATGTGAGGTCTTTCAAGGAGACGAGGCTCTTAATGTTGGAAGAGAAACCGGTCGGCACCTTGATACCCCTAAGAAGGTTGAGCATAGCAGTCTTCTCGCCATGCCTTAGGTTGTAGGCCACACCTGGAAGATCGACTTTACCATTATGAGGTGACCCAGGGGGAGGTCCTGCCTGATGCTCTGGTTGAGAAGATCCGTGCGTGACTTCAGACCATCCTTCGTCTTTCCGGGATGTCCAACAGGACACCGATCGTGCTATCAAAGACATTCTTCTCGAGATGCATACAATCGATGGCATGGGTGTTTTCAGTGTCTTCCAATAAGACAGGTACTCAAAGAAAATCGACCTCTTCTTGAAAGGAACAGAGGGGACCTGCGACCCTTCCTCCGTCGTGTCTCGCTTTTGCTTCCTCGTTTGTTTTGTCCCCTCCTCTGGTGGCTTCTTCTTCTTCCCAAACTCGATTTGATCAATATCCTTCACCATCTCATACACCTTTGGCCCCCAACTAGTCTGCGCTGGGGTTCACCCTGTAGCTCGCCCTGATCATCGAACAATTGATTCATGACACTTCTTCTATATCTGTGCCTTTTCGGAAGGAACCGCCTGTGCCTCATGTAGACCATCTTGTTCGATCCCTTGAGGTAAGTGTAGCATGTCTCGTCGATGCACATTACGCAGCCGGTCTTCCCTTTGATCTGCCCCGACAGTGAGAAGAGGCCGGGGTAGTCGGTGATGGTGACAAAGATGATGGCTTTTAGGGTGAACTTCTCCTTGAGGGACGCATCCACCATCTCGACCCCAACATCAAATAGCTCCTTCATTTTCTCCACTATCGGCTCGAGGAAAACATCGATATCATTGCCGGGCTGCTTCGGTCCCAGATAAGCATGGTCAACAGAAGATACCTGCGCCTCTGACACAGATGGGGAGGTAGGTTGTAGATGGTCAGTACGACCGGCCAGGTGCTGTGGGAGCTGCTCAGCTCACCGAACGGATTCATCCCATCGGTGCTCAGCGCGAACCGAACGCTCCTGGGATCTTTGCCAAATTGCGGGTAGGCCTTGTCGAAATCTTTCCACTGCTGGCCATCGGAGGGGTGCCGCATCATGCCATCTTCCTTCAAGCGGTCAGCTGATGCATGCCAGGACATGAGCTTCGCGTCCTCTGGGTTCCCAAATAACGCACGGAGGTGGTCGATCACTGGCATGTACCACACCGACAGTGTCAGACTTCTCCTCAACGTGTAACCCTCTTCTTCCTCGTACTGCTGATGAGCCGAGATGCGATTGGTTGCAACATTGCTCTTCTTGACACCCTTCTTCTTCTTCCTCTGACCACCTCGCAAGGCCTCATCGTCGTCTGCATCCACGCGACAGCCAACATTTCTCTTGTAGTGACTGGCGCCACAGTGCGGACAGCTCGTCAAATTCTCATACTTTGTGCCCCGATAGAGGATGCAGTGGTTAGGGCAGGCATCGAACTTTCTAAGCTTCATCGCCACTGGTCGGATAAGCTTCTTCGCCCGATACGTATTTGCTGGAATCTTGTTACTCGTCGAGAATGTTTTAGCAAGGTAACCTAACAGCTCATCAAAGCTACTATCTCACCACCCATGCCGAGCCTTCATCATCAACATGTGGAGGTTGAAACGGAGAACCGTGCAATCCTTCGGACATTCCTCGCTGTCCTTATATAAAGGATCAAGTGACGCCTGCTTCATCTCTCTGAAATTTCCAGCCACTTCGGGGAGCCATACACGACGTCGTCTTTGTCGATGTGGTTGAGTAAATCCTGAAACAACTGCACATCCACAGGGTCCTGCACCGTAGCGTCCTCACATCTCCACCACCATCATCTGTCATATCCTGGAGTACATCCGCCTCCACAGCGATGTGGTCACGACTACTGTCACTGAAGGCAGGCGCTACTGTTGCTGATGAGACGTGCGCTCCAGGATCTTGGTCACCGTCGTCGTCGACGCTGAGCTTACTCCAGATGCCGCCCTAACACTCGGATCGAATCTCTCGCCGTGATGAGTCCACACCGTGTAATCATCCATGAAACCAAAACGAATCAAATGAGATTGCACTGTGCCTTCGTCTTTGAAGGCGGTCAGATTCTTGCAACAATGACATGGACATATGATTGTCGTCTGGTTCGAACTCTCACGGTTAGCTTTCGCAGCGGCAATAAACTTTCTCACTTCAACGATATACCGCACATCAAGTACTCTATTGATTATACATCCATTCCGACCAATCCATCGTACCTGCGATCCTTAATTAATTACACACATCATGAATCACAAAACAAAGATGAATTAGAAAAAAATAATAATTTATTATATTTATGTTAAATCTAGGGACAGAATTAATAACAACGGCAAATAAAATTAATGCATCCATGATGAACTTAGAGAAACAAATACCAGTTTTCTCTCTCCTACATGAAACTAGATCTAAAAGGGAGGCTAAAAAAGAGAGAAAAAGAGAGGGAAAGAGGGTGGAGTGGAGATCATCTAGGGTACCTCTTGTGGAGTACTTCTCCTCCAAATCAAACAAATAAACCTCAAAAACAAGTTATTTGGGACAAAAATTCAGCAAAACTTCTTCCCCCATTTTTGGTCTAGAGGAAGAAGATGATCGGGTTCCTTTCTGCTGGCGGCGGCTTAAATAGCAAGGAATAACCTAAGCGGGCAACATAAGGGGCCCGCTGCGGTTAATCTTATTTAACTGCAGCGGGCACGTTACATCGCCCGCTGCGGTTAATCATTAACCGCAGTGGGCATATAAGGAAGCCCGCTGCGGTTAAAGAAGATTAACCGCAGCGGTCACCTTACGTTGCCCTCTTCGGCGGCCGGCCGCTGGAGGGCGGCGGCCACCGAATAACCGTGGCGGGCAAAAACTGTGCCGCCACGGAGCCCATTTAGGCAACGCTGCACAAGTTCTTTTTTGTAGTAGTGACGTGGCGGCATCCTGAAGCTTGCGTCGAGGCGAAGCGAAGGATGAGAAGGCGCGTGGCCGTCGGATGGAAACTGCCAGAGTTGGACGGTTTTACCCCTAAGGGTATTTGGGGTAGTGCTTAATGTTAGGGCGTTTGTGTCTTTTGGACGTGCGCCTATATATATGTGAAGGGGCTATGTTGGACAACCATCCTTGGAGAGTGCCATTCTCATTTTGCTAGTGTGAGAAGAGGCTAGGGTTAGAGAGAGAGGAGTGGCTCTTGTTCTTGAGCTTTTTGCCATCCGAGCTTTGTTGTTGCGAGGAGTGGCTTGTAACCTGACACCGAGTGCTAATACAATCCATCCTCTTGCTGAATCCAAGGATCAAATTGTGCTTTACTTTGTCTTGCAATTTTATTCTTCGCGTGCACGTTTTCCCTCTTTTGCTCTTCACGAAATCGGTTGTTTCAAGGGATGATTTGCGAATCCGTTTGAACCATCTTGTGTAGCTTCGTGAGACTCTTCTTTCTACTGAAGGAATTTCTCTAATACCTCACGAACTCACAGATCGGGCGGATTTAGTTTTGGATCGAATTCTTGCCCATTCTTCACCGTTTTCTTCAATTCACCGATTTGGAGTTAGGTTCGAGCCATGATCTCTTAGGAGTAGCTCACTAACGTCCTTGTGACCACTCACACAAAATTTGAGCCCTAGTGCTTTTGATTCGAGGGAGATCGAGTCGATTCGGTGGACGAACAGAGGGCTACTCGGGGTGACCGGACGCTGCATTGAAGTGACCGGACTCACCCTGTCAGAGTCCGGTCGTTGAACACACGCGCAGTCCAATTCACGCGTGGTGAACGGACGGTGACCTGGCATTGACTGGACGCACCTAGTGCTGAGTCCGACCAGTTCCAGAGAGTGTTTTGATCGATCAGACGCACCTGTTATGCTCTGACCGAATGCGCTGCTCGCACTGTTCATTGTGAAGTAGTGACCGGATGTTGCGTTTTGTGTTGACCGGACGCACCTCCACGCAGAGTCCGGTCCAACATAGAGAGCTCCAGCGAGAGGACTTTTGTGACCGGACGCGTCCGATCACTTCTGATTGGACGCTCTCCAGAGTCCGGTCAGTGTAGTCAGCGCACGTTTTCGTCCGTATCTTTTGCGTTCGAGCTCCGATTTGAGATCCGCTTTTGCGTTGGATTCTCGACTTCGTGCTCTACAGAAATCAAGCTCCCTGCTTTGAAAATAGCTTGAATCCCCCTCGCGTGGCTTAGGGGAGGTTGAGGTTACCCAAAGTCCATCTTGTCACTAGTTGACTTGCGTGGATTTGGGCGCGGGAGCTTTTTGTGGTGTCCTGCTGTGTTCCTAGGAACATCCACTCAATCACTTGGGTCATGGACATCACGCGTGTCGGCTTTGTTCTTGGGGTTGATTTTCTGGGACAGAGGCATAAACATTTCGAAAGAAATTTTACGGCTCCCATTCACACCCCCTCTGGTCGCTAATTCGGTCCTTCAATGCCGGCATCAACGCATACATTGGTGAGAAGCTCCCGCCATTGCTGTGACATCTGGCCCTCCTTCCTCCTCTGACAAGGTTACCCCCGGCCTCCTCCTTTCTCAAGATTACCCATGGCTTTAGTATATTTGTGATGCACATTGATCTTGTGATTCATTAATGAATTGGGGATCTAATTTTCTATGCTATGTGCAGATCCAAAATCAAGATGCATAGCTTCGTTCCAGGTAATTTAATATCCAGTTTTGTAATGTTTGGTTTGCAACTAATCACTACCGGATTTCCCTGCTTTGCGGAGTGCTTGTTTTGCAGCAAATCACACTCGGCAAAGAGCACATGGTAAAAAACAACTCTGCAAAGAGCACTTTGCCGAGTGCCTTTTCTCGGGCACTCAACAAAGTCTACACTCGGCAAAGTAGAAATCGAGAAAAACCCAAAAAATACGAAAAAAATAATTAATAGAGGGAGGGCCCCACCCGCCCGAAATATAAGTCGCGGCATTTTCGCACAAAATTCATGGCTAACACGGCCAGCGGGATTCAAACCTATGACCTCTTCTCGCGCGAAGCCTCCTCTACCACTGTACTGCACACTGCACACTCACATGTACATACCTTACTACTCCGTTTCGGTTCCCACGTAATTATACTAAACCAAGTGTAATTTGCAGATGAGGCCCTAACAATTAAAAAGTTGTCAACTTTAAAGTTTCATAACTTTTAACTTTTGAGATCTACAACTTTCATTTTGGTTGTTTCACCATCTTAGGTATTTTTTAAAATTCAAATTTTAAAATTTTTAAATTCAAATACAGTTTTGGAAGACAAGATGATTTCAAATCAAAAAGTTGTAAACTATAAAGTTCATAACTCTTCAAGATCTATAACTTCCATTTTGGTCATTTGACTATCCCAGGTCTTTTGAAAAATTCAAATTTGAAAAAAATTAATTTAGACGCAGTTTTGCATGACAAGATGACTTCAAATTAAAAAGTTATCAACTACAAACTTTCATAACTTGTCAAGATCTATAAAATTTATTTTTGATTGTCTAATTATTTATGCATCTGACATTGTGGTTCTAATATTATTCACAAATCTTATATATCACTTCGTAGTTTCATAAACTTCGAGATAGATATGTAAGATTGTGTGAATACATTTATTTTAAGTTTGTCAAATGAATAAATCAGCAAAACAAAAAATATTCATCTTGATAAGTTAAACATCTTTGTAGTTGGAATTTGTTTTCATTTGGATTAATTTACTGCTTCAAAATTTGAATTGAGAATTAGGTTTGTCGAGTGTCAAAGAAAAACACTCGACAAAGAGCTCTTTGCCGAGTGTAAAACAAAACACTTCGCAAAAGCATTTCTTTGCCGAGTGTTTTTATTTGGCACTCGATAAAGAGCTTCTTTGTCGAGTGCCCGAAAAAAATACACTCGACAAAGAATGGGGCACTCGGTAAAGTTGGGTTTTTTGATAGTGAATTTAATAATTATGATAGGAGTTTATGGCTTTTCAGTCCTTATATGCACAGTGTGACCAATAATGACAATTCATTCATATGGCAGGGTTTATATTTTATATTGACATGCCTAAGGCGGTGTAGAGAATTATTCTTCTCCATTCCTTAGATGTGTTAGCTTGCATTTAGTGTTTTTTTTTCATTTTTTTCTTGTTTGGTGAAACTTATATTTCATTTAAGAAATAGAATGTGAAAAAAAATACTTAACATAGGCGGAGGATGATAGGGTTGCACAAGAGATCCAAAAGAAGCGAGAAGGAAGGACTTATATAGAATAAAAAAGAACAAATTACGGTGAGCTATTCCTTGGAGCCAATTTTTGCATCATTAATTTGGGGTTATATTGTGACACCTTGTGTTTCTGATGACATATTCAGATAGGTCCTCCGACTATTTGGGTTCATATCATTTTTACCTCCCCGCATAAAGTGTTGGAAGTACATAAGTTAGATTACCTAATGTTGTTCTTTGCATTTTACAAAATTCTGAATCATTTTGGTAAAATACTAAAACATAACACTGGTTCTGTACTTATTTTTGAAAGTCTGTTTCTGCAACTAATATTATAGGAATTGTTGGATTTTAGTTAGCGGCAATGATTTGACAGATCTGCATGCAAAAGGGGGATGATCAGTGCACTTCCAAGTCCTTTAAATTTGTGTAGGGCAGGTTAGATTGAGGGAGATGATCCCCTGTTATAGGATGATGTTGACGATATTTTTTTAATAAAGTTTATATTTAATAGCAAAACTTTGTTTATTTCATCTTGCACTTAATATAGAAAAACTATTATTAAATTAAAAAATATAGTCACGTGAGTGTCGCACGTGCATATCGACTAGTAAATAAAATATGCACATCCAACCGAGGTGCCCGATACACAATAGATAAAAAAATCAATCTACTCCTATCTCTTTTTGCCCTAAATCTCTCTTTATAACCTCATGTTGTTGTTCATCGCTTGATCCGACGATCAAGAATGAAACCCTAGACTTCTTACCGGCCTAGGGCAATCTGGTCCCGATGGGCACCTTCCGAACGAGAGTTTTAATGATTCCTTTGATAGTTTTTCCTAAAACTAGCTATTCTTCGTCATGTAAGTACTTACCTGACGAAGATTTACTAGTTTTTCCTTTGCTAGGTTTTCCTAAAATAGATAGGCCTACCAAGGATTTGACGGTCGGGCGGTCGAGGATGCATGAGGTAACACATGTCGAGGAGCGGAGATGGCATAGCGGACACCTTCTTCGGGTTTGGTGGTTGAACCACAAAAAACCAACAGCAGACGGTTTTCGAGTTTCGGCCTCAAAACCCGGGGGTGGATTGTTTCTAGATTTGGGCCTCAAAATCCGAGCGGAGTTTCAAAGGAGGAATGAGACGACACGTGGTGTCATCACGAGGCTTGATGAGTTGGCGAAGCAAAGTGGTGAAGGGCGCGTGGTTGTCGGATCATCTATTCGGTGAGTTGGTCCACATACCCCTAAGGTTAGGTGGTTTTCTCTAATTACTTAGGGGCAATATGGGGGTGTGTAATAGGCTCTATAAATAAGAGATGGTTGTCCCTAAACCATCTTACCTCTCTAGCTTTTGTCTCTCTAGGTTTCCACACTCTAGTCATTTGTTGTAGAGGTCCACAGATGAACTTGTGAACATCTGTGTAATCCAAATCATGCTAAGTGGGAAGTGAGGCCTTTACCTCATCTTTTTCTCTAGGGTTCAAGATCTGAGTTCGTGTTCTTTTGATTTGAGTTTGGTGTTCTTCGTTCCCGGTTCTTCTCTTCCCCCGTTTGCTTATTTCTCGAGTTTTGAGTTGTTGGAGTCAAACCAATTGTTCTGGGATGAGCTAGGACATGAGTTGATCCCTTCCACCGAAGGAATTTGTCTAATTCCTCACGAGCTCATAGATCGGGACGATCAATTCTTGGGAGAAAAACCAGCATCTCGTGCAAGATCTGAATTTCCCATCGATTGTCTAAGCCTTGATGGGTGATGATCTCTTAGAGATATCTTTCCAACCTCCTTGTGATTCTCTGGTCAAAACTTGGTGGAGTTTGGAGTTGATTTGGCAGAGATTTGGGTGATTTTCTTGTTGTTAGTTCGTTGTTCTTCGTGTTCTGAATAGGAGCATTGGAGAAGCATTGTAGCTGTCTGTGCGTTTGGCTCATTGCGCAACCCCGCATTGTGTATCGTTCGTTGTACATCATTGGACAGGATGACACGAGACAAAATCACCGCCCTATTGGAGCAGAGACGTTTTTTTCAACGTGTTTTCATTCTGTTGGTACTGGATATGAACAGTACTTATCCGGTGCACCGGACGTGAACACTAATTGACACTAGACATGAACAATACGATAATACCTGTCCCGTGCACCGGACAGTGAACAGTACCAACCATTGTGCAATGATGTTTTGTTAGTTTCTTGCTCATTGAGATCCGATTCGAGTTCTATCTTTTGCGTTGTTTTTCTCCGATTCAAAGAACCTAACTAGATACTCTAGTCAACAGTTGGCTTGGGTATTTTAGATTTGAGTACTTTCTTCTTCTCATAAAAGTCAATTGTCTCATTTTTCAGTTCTTATTTCGGAAGTGTTTTGCCTTATATGTGGTGTCCTGCTCGGTGGTTGTAAAGTACTACTGATACTTTCTATTTTATTTGATAAACTATTACTTTGGAAAAAAATAGTAAAATTAAATTAAATGAGAGAAGGGAGCAATCCAGTGCAGCATCGCTCCTGTCGTGTTCTCTCCCCTAACCTCTGTCCAAACTCCAAAAACCATCAGCACATGCCTCCTGTTTCCACGCAGTGGCGACGCCGTCGCCTTCTCTAATGGCCAAGGCAACAACGCTCCAGAGAGAGGAAGTGGACCGCGGAACCTCTGCTCCAGAGGCAGAGAAACGCGATGCCACGCCATATCCGGCAGCACCAGCGGTCAGGGCCGCGCTTGCTCGCTTGAAGCTCGGCCATCGCTGAAGTCGACCTCGACCATGTCACATCCTCAGGCACCAGGTGTTAGATTTATTATGGGCCAAGCCCATTAATATATTTAATAAATCAATAACTCTCTGATGTGTAATAGTGGAATTATTGTTTGTACCGGATTGGAAGTTAAAACGACATTGACTCAACTTATATGGTGAGAATTATTTCATCTAATTTGAGAGTTATGAAACGGATCAAGGCGCGCGCCGCGCCGCCGGCGAGGCGAGGCAGGTGGACGTGACATGTTAATTTGTTATTGCCCACTAAACACGATGCATGTCTCTTGTCATCTTCCACGTCTCTTTGTCTTCCTGCGGATTACAGGAGTCGCCTTACAGAAAGCAAATAAAGGGCGGCGGGGCCTCCTCCTGTCTTTTGGTTTCATCTATTTCTCGAGAACAACACCACACCCAGAACTCTATTCAGCTGCAGCTGCAGGAAAGGTTTCCTAGGTTTCCTCATCTCGTCATCCGCGCGCACGGAGGAACGAGAGGGCAGGTGCCTCCTCCTGTCTTCTGGTTTCATCTCCTTCCGAGAACAAACACACACCAGAACTCTATTCAGCTGCAGGAAAGGTTTCCTCATCTCGTTCATCCGCGCGCACGGAGGGGAAGGAGAACAAACACACACCCAAGAACTCTATTCAGCTGCAGGAAAGGTTTTCTCATTCGTTCATCCACGCGCACGGAGGAACGAGAGGGCAGGTGCTCTGGAGGCGGTGCCGTTCGAGACCTTACACGGGGGATCGACAATTAGGTTTTGGGGAGGACTACGTGACTGCCCGAAGAACTGCAGCTGCTGTTCGTCTTCTTCCCGAAGGAACGACAACATCTTCGTCCATTGCTGCTGGTCGTCTTCTTTCCGGCGAGGTGTCTGCGTCCATCTACTTTCTGGTGATCTTCGTCCTCTTCGTCTTATCTCCATCGAGATGCAAACCGGACAAGGTCAGGAACATCAAATTCTCTGAAGAGAAGGTACGAATTGGTCATCTCCTCTCTGTTTTTCGTAATTCAGATATTGTTCCGTCATGTTATTCAGTAGTACTGTGATTATGTTGTAGTTGTTGTCCATATTGTTCATAAGTTATCCAGTGCTGCTGTCTGTTACTATTCCTGAATGTTGCAGTAGCTCTGTTTCGTTGTTTCAGTAGTTGTTGCATATATGTTTCAGTAACATGCTTTTCTGCAGTAAATGATATATTATATTTTATTATCATTTATACGTTCACATGCTTATTGTACATATATGTCATACTGTTATGGTCATATGTGAAATAACAAAATCACTAGTCTATCATCTTATATATGTCATCATCATGATGTTAATTTACAGAATTAAAATGATATAGAAATTGTCTTTATTTCTAACACTAGGTAGCTTGTCGTCGCGCGCGCACGTCGCTGTCGCTCTCCTCCCATGGGCCACGGCACACGGCAGTGCTTCAATCCCATGGCCATGTAGTCATTACTTTCTCCTCGGCGGTGGATGGAGTAGGGCAGATGGAGGAAGGCTTGACCGCATGCGACGTGTCGCGCGCTGTGGGAAGAAATGCCGAGTGAGAATGGACAAATGAACAACTGTTGGACAGTGGACAGTGGAGCCAAGAGAAATACTCAACTACTCTTTATTTTCAATAATATCTGAAAATTATCTTAAAATAATACGCACCGGTCCTATATGTTTTGGTATGGTCCTACATATTTTGATACTCCTGGATACTTTTCTCTTGATACTTCCTATTTTTTCACGGTCTAATTTAATTTGGAACGGGTCACAGTTTTTTCAATCAACTTAAAATTAAGGCCCTATTTAGAATAACTTAACGAATTCATTTAACTAGGCATTTTTAGCTCCAAACAAATTTGGATAAGCTACAGATACGTAGAAACGTATAGATGATTAATTTTATTATATTTGGACTAGATATAGCTATTTAAACTACTTTAATTGGACCTAATGTTGGAAATAATAGCAATTTAGTGATGTATAAATTAATTCTGATAATAAGGAAAAGAGAAACATCATGTAGCGTAAATATATAATCTACCACTAGCAGTATAATCCGAGACACAATCAGACTTTGTAGTACTAATAGCGTAAAGAACATAAAAATGAAAAAAACATAGGCATTGCATACATTATTACCGTGGGCTTTGTCGGCACTAGAAAGTGGCATAAAAGTATACGAAGCATACCTTCGATAGAGACGGCGAAGTCGGTTGTGAAGAAAGAAGACACCAACAAGTAGTAACGACGACGACGCTTCACAAAAACCTTATATGTCCCCTACCCCGATGGCACGTCGATGGTGGGATGGGGAAGATAGCGGCAACGCAACACTAGTGTAAAAGGAAGAGGGAAATGTCTCGTCCCTATTTATACATGCGCCACACAACTATGGAAAGGAATAGCCACCTAAGAGCAACTCCAAGAGGTTGGTAAAAATGGATGGCTAAACCTATAATTATAGCTAGTCTCTAAAATAAAAAAAACTCTATAAAAAAATAGAAAACTCCAACAGTCTTATATTTATAGCAATACTAGATAGCTAGTGACGCATGCAAGCTATATTTACCATGCGAGATTTTAGGAATAGCAAACTTGTTATTTTAAAAACAGATAGCATAGCTGTTGGAGTTCACTTTTTACTCTAAAAATCTAAATATAGCATACAAAACAAAGATAGCAAGTCTCTCGGAGGAGATGCTTAATATAACAGTATTAAGATGATGAACCTTCCATTAGTGTACTAGTTAATCACTATAATACGAGAATAATTGCTTGCCAAAATAAACGAGCACAATTTTCTCTATGCATGCAAAAAATATCGAGTGACAAAAGCAAGCGCGCACCCGCAAAGCCTCGATTGGACCATTAGCGTGCATGGGGTGCGCTCCGTCATGTCAACGGGGACCGTCCCCAATTCCCACGCGGGGAATTCACCCATTAGGGGACGGGGATGGTACAAATGTTATCCCGTGGGAAATTAAACGGGGAAAAATCATTCTTCATAGGGTATGACGGGGGTGGGGATTGTGGGGATATTACCTTCGTATACCATGGACCTGATTGGGCCCTTCGTCAAGGACAGCCTAGCTCGAAGCCCCTGCGGCTCGCGACCAGGCTGTCGTGACCGCCAGGGACTCTCACGAAGCCTTGCTCGCCAAGGAAGATCTAGAAGATAGATCCAGATTCCTTGTCTAAAGAAACTGATTGTAATCTGTTAGAATACGACAATTGTAACTCTGCTCTCTGGCTATAAAGGCGAGTAGGGACCCCCTCCAATCTGACCTGATCGCTCGATTTCAAAATACAAACAGCCACCAAAACACATGATGTAGGGTATTACGGCGACTTGTCGGCCTGAACCTATCTAAATTGTCGTCTTCTGTCCCTGTGTTCACGCTTGAGTAGACGTCTCGCACGCCCCCTCAAACTAATCTACTACCTTGGGCATACCCCTCGGTAAACTGTCGACCATCTTTCGTCGACAGGAATGGTATGCAGTCCCCCGTCCTCGTTCCCCGCGAGGACCCGAAATGTTTAAGGGCCATCTAAAAATGTCTAATTCCTATGTACATATAGACCATGTCTTGTATACATGCAGATTATAATAAATTGTTGGATAAGTATGTCTACTGATAATTTAAAATCATGCATTATTTACTTATGTGTATTTGAGATCAATTGTCTTGCTTTGCTAAGTGCCTATTTTATTATCATATAGTATAATGCTGATGCGGGGATGAGGATACCCACGGGGATAAATCCTCGAGCGGGGACAGGAATGAGGAAGAAGTCTTCCCCGTGAGTCTTCACGGGACGGGGATGGGGATGGGGTAGTAACCTCGACCGGAATTCCCGTTGACATGTCTGGCCCTGCGCGAGTCGCCTCGCTCCGGCGAGGCAGGCGAGGCGAGCGAGCGTGCGCGTGAGTTTATTTCTTTTCTTCTCTCTAATAGCTTCAACTAGTTGGAGATAGCTCAACTATATAAGATGGTCTCACTCCTTCTAGAGTAGCAATGTGTGACTAAAGTCTCCCACTATACCATGCATGTGTGAGTGGTCTTTGAGATTTATTTGGAATATTTATTTGGGCCATACCCAAATCTTCTAACAATCTCCCACCAGATCCCAAAGGCACTCTTCATCCTCCCTGTACCAAAGTATTGTTAATATACTAACTATTCAGTTGAGACCGGTTAAAGTTGAACATCCACCTAGAGCGACAAGCTAGACTCATCTGTAACTGCACAATGGACTAAGCCTTGAATTGGTAGTTTGTTGTGAATAAGCCTTGACGTCTTGACTAATACTAGGCTATCATATGTCTACCCCGCGAGTGGAGCGTATAAGTCATACTCCCATCTCACTTCATGAGCTTCTTAGAGAGTTACCAATTCTCACGAACTATGACTGTTAGACTCACATAGGTACGTTCTTACAAGAATATTCTGTAGAACAGTATCTCGCTATGAAGCCTCAGAATACATTAAAACAAAGTCAACCTTCCTTACATAAATGAGAGTATTGCATCTCCAACGGAGTGGGTTAAGACAAAATGTACTCTTCCGTCAACCAACAACTTGTTTTTCCCACGTTCTAATTTACGGGATCTTCGATCATATAGGTTGGGTTACTACCGAGGTTAACTCACATGGGTTTTAGTCTTATCTCCTTTGATGTATTATCAATCACAATACGTAATAGTCCCTTGGTAAAGGGATCTGCCAAGTTATTAACTGTCTGGATGTAGTCCACAACTATTACTCTAGAGCTTCTCAATTTCTGACAAACTTCAGTCTACGCTTCACATGTTTGTTGGACTTCATATTATCTTGACTATTTTTTACCTTCATAATAATCGTTTGGTTATCAAAATTTATGAGAATAGTAGGAATTGGGTTTTTAACCACACATAAGTCCATCAATAGTTCTTTTAGACATTCAACTTTAGTAGAAGTTGTGTCCAGAGCTGCGAGCTCTGCTTCCATTGTTGATTTTGTAAGTATTGTCTACTTACAAGATCTCCAAGAGATGGCACCACCTCCTAAAGTGAATATATATCCACTAGTGGCCTTTAGCTCATCAATATACGTAATCCAATTTGAATCATTATATCCTTCAAGTACACCTGGGACGCTAGGAGATGTGGACTTCAGAGATCTCCTCTCCCGACACCGATAGCACGTTGGCAGTAGGATGGGGAAGACAACGACAGCGCGACACTAGGGCAAAAAGAGGAGTAGAAATGTGCGTACTGACAACGACGTCTCATCCTTATTTATACACGCGCCGTGGCTATGGAAAGAAAGACGATTGAACCTTCCATTAGTGTACTAGTCAATCACCATTATTGAGTGACAAAAGGAAGCCGCGCACCCGCAAGGCCTCGGTCGGACCACTCACGCGCATGTCGGCCGCCCTGTGCGAGTCGCCTCGCCCCACTCGGCGTGGTTTCATAATTTTCCTCTCCCCAATAGCTTCAACTAGCTGGAGATAACTCAACTATATAAGTTGACCTCACTTATTGTATAGTAGAAATGTAGGACTAAAGTCTCACACCATACCATGCATGTGTCTAGGGCACCGAAACCCTGGCTGGCCGGACCGCGGCCACGTAGCTCATAGCCGTCGGCCGTCTTCTCCGGCGAGGTTATGCCCTTCTACCGCAGGCTTAACAGAATAGATGAGAATTAAGATAACTTTCTGCTTGATTCGTTTGTCTCCCGATTACAAGTATAAATAGCCAAGGACCAACCGAAATAGGAAGACACTCCTAAATTTTAGGAATTAAAACAACTAATCTTAACCATCTAAACTTAGTCGCTGAAAGCCGATCCCGCGCGCTCAGCCGCGCGGCGGACATCGCGGGCGCGCTACGCCTGGCATAGGCCCGCCCGTACATGGCATCTCTCCCTGCCTCGAAGTCCAGCTCGTCCTCGAGCTGCAAGGAAGGGAACCGGGCGCGGAGGTCGTCCAAGTCCTCCCAGGTTGCCGACTCTGGTGGCTCGCCCTGCCATTCCACCAGCACCTGGCGCACGCCCCGTGCCAGCCGTGCGCGGACCACCTTGGTCGGGGTAGGAACCACATTGCCGTGCAGGAGTGGCAGGAGCACCGGTGGGTCGACCGACGGAGCACCCACGAACTTCTTGAGGACGCCGACGTGGAACACATCGTGGAGGCAGGCCTCGGCTGGCAGCTGGAGCTACACAACTACCTCGTTGACGAGCTCGGTGACCTGGTATGGCCCGACGTACCGGGGTTTGAGCTTCCCTATAGCCGAGCGTGGGAGGGACGCCGCTGCTCACTGCCGAAGGCGAAGAAGAGAGCCCAGTCGCCGACCTGGAAGGAGACCGGCCTGTGGTGCTGGTCATAGACGCGCTTTGAGCCGCCTGCGCTTGTTCCAGGCGGTAACGGACGTCGTCGAGGAAGGCAGCGCGTTCCTCCATCTCCTGGGCCACCGCAGCGACCCGCGTCTCGCCGGGCTCATAAGAGCGGATGGTCAGGGGATCCCGGCCATACACCACCCGAAACGGCGTGTCGCGGAGAGAAGACTGGTAGGCGGTGTTGTAAGTGTACTCCGCCCATGGCAGCCAATGGAGCCACTGTCGGGGGCGGTCGCCGGTGAAGTAGCGCAGGTACATGACGATGACACGATTGGCAGCCTCAGTCTGGCCGTCCGTCTGCGGGTGGAAGGCCGATGACATGTATAGCTTGGTCTCGGTGAGCCGCATGAGTTCCTCCCAGAACGCCGAGGTGAACACCAGATCGCGGTCGGAGACGATGGACTACGGAACGCCGTGGAGGCAAACGATGTCGGCGAAGAAAAATTGGGCGACGGTCTCCGTGGTGTAGGGATGGGCGAGCGGGATGAAGTGGCAATACTTGCTAAAGCGATCCACGACGGAGAGGATGACCGTCTTGCCCTACACCTTGGGCAGCGCCTCGATGAAATCGATGCCAATGTCCGCCCACACCGCCGACGGCACCGGCAAGGGTTGAAGTAGACCGGCCGGCCGGAGGTGATCGGACTTATACTGTTGGCAGGTGGCGCATGCCTTCATGAAGTCCTGCACCAACGACGCATGTTGGGAAAATGGAAGTCCCGCCTGAGCCGGTGGAGGGTGCGGTGGATGCCCTCATGGCCGTCATTGTGGACCACGACCACAATCTCCTGCAGCAGGGGCGACGCCGGGGGAATGTATAGGCGGCCGTCGAAGGCGACCATGCTATCCACCAGCGTCCAGGGAGCCGCGCAGGTGCCCGCCCGAACGTCCTCATGGATGGCAACGGGGCGGGGTCTGTAGCCTGAGCGTGGCGGAGGCGCTCGATGAAGTCGAAACGGGGCGCCGAGATGGCCAACACCTCACCCTCGTCATTATCGCGGCGGGAGAGTGCGTCCGCGACGACGTTGGTGGCGCCCGACCGGTACTCCACCGAGAAGTCAAAGCCCAAGAGCTTGCCGACCCAGTGGTGTTCAGGGATCATGGCGAGGCGCTGGCTGAGGAGGTACTTGAGGCTGTAGTGATCGGTCTTGACGACGAAGCGCCGCCCCCACAGATACGGCCGCCAGTGCCGCACAGCCTGCACGAGACCAATGAGCTCGCGCTCGTAGGCGGCCAGCGAGCGGTGGCGAGGTGCCACAGGCCGACTGAAGAAAGCCACCGGGGTGGCCCTCCTGGACCAGGACCACGCGCGAAGCCTAACGTGGACGCGTCGCACTCGACGGTGAACATCTTGGCGAAGTCGGGGATGGCGAGGATAGGAGTGGACGTGACGGCGGCCTTGAGTGCCGAGAATGCCTCGGCCGCCACATCGTCCCAGGTGAAGCCCTCCTTCTTGAGAAGAGCCGATAGGGGAGCCGTGATCACCCCGTAGTTGTGGACGAACTTGCGGTAGTATCCAGCGAGGCCGAGGAAACCACACACGGCTCGGGGGGAGCGGGGGGGGGGGGGGGGGGGGGGCCAATCATGGATCGCCCTACCTTGGCCGGGTGAAAGGTCCAAATGGCTAGAGGGGGGTGAATAGCCTAATTAAAAACTCTACAAAATTACTTAGGCAAACACTATTAATATAACAAATGGAGAAGCTTTTTGCGCTAGCCTAATAGTGTGTTGCAAGCCACCTATCCAACAATTCTACCAATATATCTATGTCACACAAATAATTAGAGCTAATATCTAATGCGGAATAAGACTAACTAGCTCTAGTACAAGTATGATATACAAAATGTATATGAGACAAGTGTGTGCAATAGATAGACTAAGCAAGTTAATCACAACTAGCTACACAAGTAATATAACAATAGATATACAACAAGTGATAGTATCTACACAAAGGAAATAGCTCAATGTAAATACACAAAGTAAATGAGCTAGATAGAGGGGTTTCACCGAGCCTTGGGGATCGCCTAGTAGAGAGCCAATCACCGGTGAAATCCACTCGTGATGCCAATCACCAAGATGTGAATATGAAGACCAATCACCAAGATGTGGAAGCAATCACAATAAGCACACGGGACACCAAGATTTATCCCGAGGTTCACGTGCTTGCCGGCACGCTACTCCCCGTTGTGTCGACCAACACTAGGTGACCCGGTGGCTAATCGGCGCAAAGCCAAGATCACTAAGAGCGCCACAAGAATCTACCGCTAGTGAGGTAGCTCAATGACACGAGCAATCCACTAAGGATGCCTCTTGCCGCTCCGGCGAGGTGAGGCTCCAAACCTCTCACAATCTCGATCGGTGGTGGCCAAGAACAATCACCAATCTTGCCAACAACCACCTCAACACCTCCAAGCCGTCTAGGCACCAGCAAATGCCAAGAGTAACAAGAGAACTCAATGCCGATACGAAGAACTAGTGCCACTAGATTGAACTCTTTTCAAATCACGCACTAGATCACTCAATCTCACTTGGTTTGATCAAATCAACTTAGGAGATGAGTTGGGAGGCTTGCCAATGCTCACTAGTATGCTTAGGAATCAGAATGTGCAAGGGGTGAAACCTAGCAAGCCGGCCAAGCCCCTTAAATAGGCCACACAAGTCGGCCTAGCCGTTGGGCTGGAATCGGGGTCATCGGACGCGCCGATGATCAACCATCGGACGCTGCCCCAGCGTCCAATGCTCCGGATGGAGCCACGTGACCCCCTGATATGAAATCTGCCCGTTAGATCCCAACAGTCATATATCTTCGCGCCACGGTTAAAGTGGCATCGGACACGCCGATGCCAGGCATCGGACGCCCGATGCCGCTACTCATTTAGCTCTTTTCTGCGCTACATCGGATGCTCCGAGACTCCTGCATCGGACGCTCAACCCTTGCGTCCGATGACACAACAGAAAGGTTCCAGAGAGGGCCAAAACACATCGGACGCGTCCAATGGTTCTGCATCGGACGCAGGCAGCGTCCGATGCTCCCTGGAAAGCACGCTCGCGCCACGTCACTTGCATTGGACTCTGCAACAGTGTTTTCTCAGAGTCCGTTGCCAGCGTCCGATGCTCCTTCAACTTCTGACAGAGACTAGGGTTAACCATCGGACGCTCAGCCGCGTCCGATGCTCCTCGGACCAGCGTCCGATGCTCCCTGAGCACACCACTTTTCTTCCGAAAACCGCTGAATCCTGCCTCGCAAGCTCGGCAGGAGGGAGAGGAACTATATACTAGTTCTCCCACTTCTCCACAACTCCTTAACATCCCCTTATCCCAAAAGTGCTAACACCACCAAGTGTACATCATCATATGCAAGTGTGTTAGCATTTTGCAAAGCATTTTCAAAGGGGTTTAGTTAGTCACTCACTAGGTCTATAGCATCAATATGATAGAGAACTCCTAGTGGCACTTGAACATCGCATAAGCCGTGAATAATCTCCTCTTAATAGTACGGCTATGTATCCTAAATGTGATCACACTCGCTAAGTGTCTTGATCACCAAAACAAAGAGCCCTATAGGTTATACCTTTGCCTTCGGCCTCTTTGCTCCATCTCTTCTCTTCTTCATTTCGCCAATGGTAGAGCACTTGATCTCTTGAGTGCTTGTGGTCATCACCATCCTCCATGGTTGCCACCATGCTAGTTCCACCATTTGGCTTGGTCACAATCCTTTCTTATAAGCTACACACATGCTTAGCAATAGGATTAGACCAAATAGGTTTCATCAATTAACCAAAATCAAACTAGGGCTTTCACCGGGTCCATGGCGACGCCCGCCGCGGAGATGACATGGCCGAGGTAGGAGACGGAGGGGGCACCAAAGGAACACTTGGAGCGCTTAACGAACAGTTGGTGACGGCGAAGCTCGTCCACCACGGCCCGGAGATGTCATAGATGATCAGCACAGGTCTTGTTGTAAATCAAGAAGTCGTCAAAAAATACCAAGATGAAGCGGCGCAAGAACGGCCGGAGGACGTCGTTCATCAGTGCTTGGAACATCGCCGGCGCGTTGCACAGCCCGAACGCCATCACCAAGAACTCGTACAGGCCGTCGTGGGTGCGGAACACCGTCTTGTGTACGTCCTCCGGGCGCATGCGCACCTGGTGGTACCCGGACCAGAGGTCGAGCTTGGAGAAGAACTTGGCACCATGGAGCTCGTCGACCACCGAAATCGGAAAGGCGTCCTTGACGGTGAGCGCATTGAGCGCCCGATAGTTGACGCAGAAGCGCCATGAGCCATCGGGCTTCTGACGAGGAGGACGGACGACGAGAATGGTGAGTCGCTGCGGCGGACGATTCCTTGCTCGATCATGGCGGCGCACTGCCGCCCAGCTCGTCCTTGTGCACGGTGGGGTACCGGTAGGGGCGGACCACCACCGGTGGGCGTCGGCCTTGAGCGTGATGCGGTGGTCGTGCGCGTGTTTGGGGGGCAGGCCGACGGGGTCCGCGAAGAGCCCCCAAACGAGATCAGCAGCGCCTTGAGGAGAGAGTCCGTCACAGAGGCAGCGCCCAAGGCCAGGACTAATGGGGTGCCGACGCGGTCCAGGAGACGGGGTGTCCTTGGTGATGGAAGGACATGCGCCGGCTGCCAAGGTCCCAAACGATGGGGCCCAACGCGCCAAGCCACCGGGTGCCGAGGACGACGTCGTACCCGGCCAGCGGCATGATGTATAGGTCAGTCGGGAACACCGCGCCGTCGATGAGCAGGGGCACGTCGCGGATGACGCTGGCACAGGTGACCCGCTCGCCATTAGCGACCAGGGCAGTGAGGCGGGGCCATTGGCGGAGGGGTAGCCCGGAGCGTTGTGCCGCTGCTTCGGAGATGAAGATGTGCGTGCTGCCGGAGTCCAGGAGGGCGACGAGGGACGCGGCACTCGGAGCCACGGCGATCTACATAGTACCAGCCATGGGGACCCCGACCACCGCCTACAGGGAGAAATAGGGAGCCTCGGCCTCGGGCTCAGCCTCGCCGGCGGTGTCCGTGCCGTCGTCGATTTCCACCCCCTCGACGAAGAAAATGCGCCTGCAAAGCGATTGTGGCCACGGGAATATTTCTCGTTACAATTAAAACAGAGGCCCAGATGGCCTCGCTCCGCCATCTCCTCCGGCGTGAGGCGGCGCTGGTTGCCCTCGCCGCGGCCCTGCTGGGCGGCCGCCGGGGCCGCAGGCAATGCCAACAGCTGCTGGGATGGTGGCAAGGTAGCCCGGGGCGCGGGCGCTTGAAGGACACCCCGCGCGGGTGCCCACGAAGGAGGCGGCGCCTGTCGATCGGCCTCCATCAACTCCACCTGGCGCGCAAGGCTCATGGCCGCTGCGAGCGTGTCGGGGTTGTGGATGTGGACTGCATGGTGAGGGGCGGCAGCAGACCGCCGGTGAAGAGTTGGACCCGGTGCGCCTCTTCCAGGCGGCCAGCACGCGACAGGATAGCCTGGAACCGGTTGGAGTTCCTCGACGGTGCCAGTCCGCCGGCACTCGGCCAACTCAAACAGGGGAGCCGATCGGAGAGGGGACCAAACCGCAGATTGAGGAGATCCTTGAAGTGCGTCCACGTCGGCGTGCCCTCGTCCTCCTGTAGCTGGACGTACCAGAGCTGCGCGACGTCCGCCAGATGGTAGGAGGCCATCCACACGCGCTCCTCGGCCATGGTGCGCTGCTGCCGGAAGTACGATTCACATTTGTTGATGAAGAGCATCGGATTGGACTTGACATCGAAGCGCGGGAAGTCCAATTTCTAAAATTTGGGGGGGGGGGGGCGACCGAGATCGCGTGGACCTTCTGGGCGGCGGCTGTCGCCGCTGTCCGCCGAGGAGGCGGACTTGTCCTTCAGGGCTGCCATGTCTGCCTTCATGGCAGTCAGCTCGGTGGTGAGGGACTTCAGGGACTCCAACACATCGGCGATGGTGGGCTCGGCCATGGCTGGCGGCGGCGGGCGGCCAGAAACGACGGGCGATTGGGGTGACGGCGGTGGGCTGTGGTGGGCGGCTGCTGTGGAGGACTGCGCGAAGCGAGAGGGCGAGGATCGACGTGACCGTGATACCAGGTTGTCAAGGGCACCGAAACCCTGGCTGGCCGGACCGCGGCTACGTAGCTCGTAGCCGGCGGACGTTTCTCCGGTGAGGTTATACCCCTCTACCGTAGGCTTAACAGAATAGAGGAGAATTAAGATAACTTTCTGCTTGATTCGTTTGTGTCCCGATTACAAGTATAAATAGCCAAGGACCAACCGAAATAGGAAGGCACTCCTAAATTTTAGGAATTAAAACAACTAATCTTAACCTTCTAAACGTAGCCGTTGAAAGCCGATCCCGCGCGCTTAGCCGCGCGGCGGACATCGCGGGCGCGCCTGCGCCTGGCATAGGCCCGCCCGTACATGACAGCATGTGTGAGTGAGTCTTTGAAATTTATTTAGAATATTTATTGGGGCAACCCAAATCTTCTAACATCTACAAACAACAGTATCAACTTACATCTCAGAATTAGAGCTATGTCAAACGGATCTAAAATTTAAAAGTTTTCATGTTCGATTCATTTATATTTTTATCAAAAATGTTTTCTTATTTTTGAAGGAGCTATTGTAATTCCTAACTTAGCTCATGAAGTCTTGGTCCGTGGTCCTCACAGTTGACTCATGAAGTCTTGGCCTACCAACAAAGAATTAACCCATGCTAGGTGGAATGCAGGCCCTCCCTAATGCGGTACTTTTACTAAGAGCCCCAAAGTTTATGTAAGATCGAGATAAGATATAACCCCGTTGGCAGAGCTCCCAGAGCTGATTTCTGCTGAACAGCAGGAGCTCTGCCAACGGTTTTCAGGGAGAAGTGATTCTCTGCTGATTCCGTGAAGTGATTCTCTGAAATGAACTAAGGGGGGGAGCTGGAAAAAAGTAGTTTCCCCCGATTCTGTGAAGTGATTCTCCATGCTGATTTTAATTTTAAGAGTTTATGCTAAAGAATCGAAGAGAATCACTTTCAGCTGTAGAATCACTTCTCTCAGAGAATCAACTTCTATAGAGAATCTGAATCAGATGGAGCTCTACCAAACTGGCCTAAAAAAAAGAGGTGCTCTGCACTTATATAGTTGCCTGCGAAGCTAGATATAATCAGTGAAAGAGATGATGGTCCATGCTTAAAAAGAAGAGAGAAAGGAAATTAAATAGAAGTGAGACATGATGAAAGAAAAATGTCTCTTTATAAACAAGTAGTGATAGTTTACATTATGAATATAATCTCAATATTTCTTAGTCTATATGAATCACTTTATTTATACTGAAATCACTGAGAGTATTAGCCTCTATTGTTTATATCCTTGGCGGAATGGCGGTCTCTGGTCCTCACCGTGTTGTCTCATGAAGTCTTGGTCATTATTGCTGCCAAACCTATCTCTCGTCAGTCAAGCAACGAGCACTTCACACAAATTAAAGCAAACCCACCCTTAGCTATAAACCTTAATACAGTCATTGATAATTTTAAACCATTGTTTTGTCATCCTCTTCCCAGCTTGTCGGTGGTACAAGAAAGGGGTACCCCCAGTCAACGCAAACACCCAAACGCCCAAACTCCGACTCGCCCGAGCCCTCCCAGCCAGGCCTCGGGCAAATGCTCTCTCTCCGCCTCGCCCGAGCCCGCTGAGCCAGGCCTCGGGCGAGCGCGAACCGCTCTGTCTCCGTCTCGCCCGAGCCCTCCCAGCCAGGCTCGGGCGAACCGGTATTTCCGTCTCGCCCGAGCCCTCCCAGCCAGGCCTCGGGCGAACCGGTATCTCCGTCTCACCCGAGCCCTCCCAGCCAGGCCTCGGGCGAACGCGCTCCCACACCTCGAGTTGCACAGACAGCTGTACCAGCCCCATACCACGCATTTAATACCTTCACCTACTCCGGTCATGTCCACTGGAGCACAGCACGTACCACAGTAACTCGGTGTAAAGGTCAAATCTCGTTTTCACTACAAGCATGGGCGAAAGGGCACCAGTACAGCACTATTCGACCATACCATGCACTGTAGCCCCTCGAGGCCGGCTCTGCGCCTCTCGAGTCATGCACTGTAAACACCTCGAGGCCGGCTCCGCGCCCTCGAGCCACGCACTGTAAACACCTCGAGGCCGGCTCCGCGCCCCTCGAGCCATGCACTGTAAACACCTCAAGGTCGGCTTCGCGCCCTTCGAGCCCTAACCCTTTCATACTATTGGAGGACAGGTACCCAAGACCGGAGGGACCTCACCGCGTACTGTACATTCCGGGATGGGTGCTGTACGGCTCCCGCCTTGTCGCGCCCCACGTCCGCGCTCGGAGGAAAGCCACGACTCAAGGACGCCTCAACAGCGACGATCACATCGGCTCCAGTGGCCCGACAAGACAGGGTTCCTACTCTCTCCGTATGGGGCACCATGCGCCCCGACACCGGTAATAACTTTTGTAATCCTGGCCTCCCCTTGCTCTATAAAGGGGACGCTAGGGCCCTCGTTCAGGAGGACGAAGAGAAGACACGAGTCCACGCACAAACACGAGTCCGAACCCCGGTCCACGCTCACTGAGCTTGTATCTCCCCTGTACAAGCACTTAGGTGCAAATAATACAAGAACATCTCCCCCCGCTGGACGTAGGGCCTTCTTTGCCCGAACCAGGATAAATCCTTGTGTCCCCTTGCATCACCATCCAGGAAGAGAAGCACGCGATCATAATACTCGTTGGTGCGATACCCCGGGTACGAAACACCGACAGTTGGCGCGCCAGGTAGGGGTCTTCGCGTGTCCGAGCCGTTTTCTCGTTGATTCTTGGATGGCTTCATCCCCTCTTCCGTTTCTGGCTAGTGCCATCATCTGGTTCGGGAGCCTCGAGTTCTGGCCAAGGCAACGGCAACGAGCTGACTCTGCTCTCCACGGAGGGCCTGAGCAGAGAGCGCGTCACGCACCCCACGCGGGGGGCGCGACGCGTCACCCGCACCACCACGCGTCGCCACATCGCGAGCGGCGTCGTCGTCACCGTCATCGCCGGGCGCAGGCGGTACCGCGGCAAACTCCTGCGGCCCCGTAGCCGGGCAGGGTCCCCAAGGGGAAACCAGCCCGGCGTGCGGCCGGAAACTCCAGGGCGCACCCGCGCCCGCCGAGTGACTTTGCTCATCATGCGTACGGACCAGGAACCAGGCCAGAGGCCTCCGAGCCGAGCGCCGTCGACGCCATTCGCCTCCTCCCGCGCGGGTCGCGCCGCGCTTGGCGCCAGCGGCTCCCGGTCGGCCTCGACCACTCCGCGGCTGTGCACGCCCACCATCGCGACGGGCGCCATCAGGACCAGGCGATGGCGGACCGGGAGCAGCGTCCGGGAGCGCTGCTGCGGGCATGGCCAGCCTGGAGATCGTCCACCCCGCGCTCGTCGACCGCGACTCTTTACCAGCCTTCGAGCCGCCTCGGCGAGCCACCGTCGGAGAATGGTAACGCGAGCTGCGATCCCAGCATCAGCCAAGGCGGCGTACCGTCAGCGGCTCCGACTCCGACGAATACGACTACCACGATCCCGACCTCTGGGATCCCACCAGGGAGTGGCTTCAACTCGAGGGAGTCGTATGCGACACCGAGGACGAAGGCGACGACGACAGGCCGGCCTCGACCTAGAAGGACCTAGCGACGTGGCCGCGGCAGGCGGATCACGCGTCCTGGGAAGGGACGAACCTCGAGCACCGGCTGTGCCGCCCAGGCACGACGATGGCCGAGCGGCGCAACTCGCACAAGTGCAAGAGGCAATCACTAAAGCCGAGGAGGAACGGCGACACCTGCTGCAGCTCCGGCAAACCCTGATGCAGGAACCACCTCAACCCCGAGGAGCGGGAGCTCGAGGCAGGCTCGAGAAGTCCATCGGCGGATCCTCGAGGACGAGGCACCAGCACGCCCTGAGGTATGTTTCCCACGAGCTGGGCAGAACGTGGTGGCGGCGGCCATGATGCTCCGTGACCTGCCCGCCGTCTCCAACCCCGACGCCAGGCGCATGCTCGGAGAAATGAAATGAAAACCTCCTTGAGACAGCCGCGGTGGCAGCAGGCCGAGAGCTCGGCGTCGCGCCGACGCGGGACAGCCTCGGGGAAACCGGCGGACACGCCCCACGACGCTCGCGAGGCATCCGTCCACCAGCCGGACGCCTCTCGAGCTAGGCAGTCCGCGAACGGATCGTCGACAACCGGCCGCCTCGAGACCCCAACGACGCCCGCAACGACATCAACCGGACGGCGCAAGGACAAGGGGGCCCAAGAGCGTGGCTATAGCGCCCCACCGAGGGGGCGCTACGACAGCGACGAGACCGGCAGGTCCTCGAGCCCCGGGCCCCGAGTCTTCAGCCGGGCCATCCGCAGCTCAACCCTCCCCGACCGCTTCCGACCGCCGACCAACATCGTGAAGTATGACGGGGAGGTCGAGCCCAAGCTCTGGCTCTCAGACTTCCGCCTTGGCTGCCAACTGGGGGAGCGAAGAACGACGACCGCGTGATCATCCGTCAGCTCCCACTCTACCTCTCGGACACCGCCCGACGGTGGCTCGAGGGGCTCCCGCCGGATCGGATTCATGACTGGGCCGACCTAGTCAGGGTCTTCGACGGGAAATTTAAGGGGACCTGCGTACGCCCAGGTAACCCCTGGGACCTACGGCGTTGCAGGCAGGCGGCGGACGACCCC
The DNA here is from genome assembly GCA_009763385.1 of Coix lacryma-jobi var. lacryma-jobi. Classification (NCBI taxonomy): domain Eukaryota; kingdom Viridiplantae; phylum Streptophyta; class Magnoliopsida; order Poales; family Poaceae; genus Coix; species Coix lacryma-jobi. Next base: position 102,879 of record VDCT01000596.1, read on the forward strand.
TCCGCGACTTCGCTCGACGGTCTCGAAGCAGCGCCTCGAGCTCCCCCACGTGCCCGACGAGGACGTCATCTCAGCATTCCTCGCAGGCACAACATGCCAAAAGCTTGTTCATGAGCTAGGACGCTATCGTCCGGGACGGTCGAGGACCTGATGGATCGCGTCACCAGCTTTGCTTCGGGCGACGAAGCAGTGGGGGCCTTCTTTGGCCGTTGTCACGGACAAAGGCAAGGCGGTGATCGCACCGGAGGGCCCAGCAAGGGCAACGACGCCAAGAACGAACCAGTGACGGGAACAAAAGGAAGGAAAAACAAGCGCAAAGGCCAGAAGGCAAAGCGTGGCGCCGATGACGACGACGACAAAGAGGTGCTCGTGGGCGCCCTCGAGCCTAAGAAGCCTCGAGGCCCCCCCGATGGGGCTGTTTTCGACCAGATGCTCGAGGATCCCTGTACCTATCACAGGGCCCCGTAAACCACAAGTTGAAAGACTGCCGACTGTTGAAGGGCTACTACTCCAAGCTCGGCGATAAGAAGGAAGACGCCTAAGGGAAAGGATACCGATTGACGCGGCGGCAGAAACGCAGATGGCGACTTCCCCCCGGTGCGCGACTGCTACATGATCTACGGGGGGCCGACCGTCGGGCTCTCAGCTCGAGAAAGAAAGAAGGAGCGCCGGGAAATCTTTTCCTCGACCACGGCGCCCCCCGGTATCTTGACTGGTCCGATGCGCCAATCACGTTCGACCGTGACGACCATCCGGACCAGGTCATAAACCCGGGGGCTTACCCCCTCGTCGTCGACCCCGTCATAGTCGACGTTCGGTTCTCCAAGGTGTTGATGGATGGGGGCTCGAGCCTCAACATCATATACCTCGAAACCCTCGACCTCCTGGGGATTTCAGAAGGACAGCTCCGACCCAGTGTCGGGGGTTCCACGGAGTAGGACCAGGGAAGAAGGCCCACCCCCTCGGGCGCATCGACCTGCCGGTCTGCTTCGGCACGCCGGCAAACTCCGACAGGAAAGGAAACGCTCACCTTCGAGGTCGTCGGCTTCCAAGGGACCTACCACGCCATCATCGGCCGGCCAGGCTACGCCAAGTTCATGGCGATTCCTAACTACACGTACTGAAGCTCAAGATGCCAGGGCCAAAAGGAGTCATCACGTTGACACCTCCTACGAGCACGAATACCACTGCGACGGGAGTGCGTAGAGCGGGGGGAGGCCAACGTCCACCTCGACTCGCTCGAGGCCTTGGCAGCTCTGGCCACCGAGGGGGCCCCAGAAGCAAAGCGTCACGCCGGCACCTTCGAGCCAGCCGCGCACACCAAGCAAATACCGTCGACCCGACCTCGGCCAATGGCAAGACGCTGACCATCAGCACCAGCCTCGAGCCCAAATAGGAAGCAGTGCTCGTCGACTTTCTCCGCGCGAACATCGACATGTTCGCGTGGAACCCCTCGGACATGCCGGGCATACCGAGGGAAGTCGCCGAGCACGCCTTGGAGATCCAGGCCGGGTCCAGACCGGTGAGTGAAGCAACGCCTACGCCGCTTGACGAGGAAAAGCGCAGGATCATCGGCGAAGAGGTGCACAAGCTTTTGGCGGCCGGATTCATCAAGGAGGTATTTTACCCAGAGTGGCTAGCTAATCCTGTACTAGTTAGGAAAAGAGTGGAAAAATGCGGATGTGTGTAGATTACACTGGTCTGAATAAAGCATGTCCAAAAGTTCCATTTCCTTTACCTAGAATTGACCAGATCGTCGATTCCACTGCTGGGTGCGAAGTGCTTTCGTTCCTTGATGCGTATTCCGGCTACCACCAAATTAGAATGAGAAAATCCGATGAGCTCGCGACCTCTTTTCACACCCATTTGGTATGTACTGCTATGTTACGATGCCCTTCGGCCTTCGAAACGCCGGGGCAACATACCAACGATGTATGCAACACATCTTTGGGAGCACATAGGCAAAACCGTCGAGGCCTACGTCGATGACATCGTGGTTAAAACTAAGAAAGTAGGGAACCTCATCAGCGACCTCGAGACCACGTTCGAGTGCCTCCGGGCCAAGAATGTGAAGCTCAACCCCGAGAAGTGTGTCTTTGGTGTGCCTCGAGGCATGCTACTGGCTACGTCGTCTCACAACGGGGGACGAGGCAAACCCTGAAAAAATCTCAGCAGTCACGAGGATGGGGCCCGATTCGTGACCTCAAGGGTGTGCAAAAGGTAACAGGCTGCCTAGCCGCTCTCGGCAGATTCATCTCGAGGCTGGGGGAAAAAGCACTGCCCCTCTACCGCCTGCTAAAAAAAGACGGAACACTTTGCGTGGACCGCCGAAGCAGAGGAGGCCTTAACCAAGTTAAAGGGTTGCTGACTTCTGCGCCAATCTCGTGCCCCCGCGACCAGCCGAAGGTGACGATTCCCCGAGCCCTCCTCCTCTATGTGGCTGCAACCACTCAGGTGGTTAGCGCGGTCATAGCCGTCGAGAGCACGAGGAGGGGCCATACATTGCCGGTCCAGCGACCGGTATACTTCACCAGTGAGGTACTCTCCGAGCCAAGGTCCGGTACCCGCACATCCAAAAGCTACTCTACCGCATCATCATCACACGGCGTAAGCTCCAGCACTACTTCCTAGCTCATCCCGTGACGGTGGTGTCGTCCTTCCCCTCGGAGAGATCGTCAACAATCGGGAGGCCACGGGGCGCATCGCCAAGTGGTCCGCCGAGTAATGGGGGAAACCATCACCTATACCCCGCGAAAGGCCATCAAGTCGCAAGCGTTGGCAGACTTCGTTGCTGAGTGGACCGACACTCAGCTCCCGCCGGCACAGATTCAGGCCGAACTCTGGACCATGTACTTCGATGGATCCCTCACGAAGACGGGGGCGGGAGCAGGCCTGCTCCTCATCTCACCCCTCGGAGTACACATGCGCTACCTGCTACGCCTGCACTTCCCCGCCTCCAACAACGTCGCCGAGTACGAGGCCCTGGTGAATGGGCTGCGATCGCCCTCGAGCTCGGGGTCCGACGCCTCGACGCCCGAGGAGACTCGCAGCTCGTCGTCAACCAGGTTATGAAGGCTTCAAGCTGCATCGACCCCAAGATGGAGGCGTACTGCGGGGAGGTGCGCAAGCTGGAAGACAAATTTACGGCCTCGAGCTCAACCACGTAGCTCGGAAGTACAACGAAGCCGCAGACGAGCTGGCAAAATTGGCGTCCACGCGCAGCACGGTACCGCCAGACGTCTTCTCGAGGGACGTCTTCGAGCCATCCGTCGAGATCGACCCAGGGGCTGGGACCTCGACGCCGCCCTCGAGCAAGGCACGGGGGCTCGAGATTCGACGCCACCCCTCGAGAAGGACCCCTCGACGTCCGCAGAAGCGATGCAGGTCGACTCACGCGCCTCCCCGTCATCACGGCCCCTTGACTGGCGGACGCCCTACCTCGACTACCTGACACAAGGCGAACTACCGGAAGACAAGACGGAGGCCCGACGCATCGCCCGGAGGGCCAAGACCTACGTCATCTACGGCGACGAAGGGAGCTGTACCGACGAAGTCCAACTGGAATCCTTCAACGCTGCATCCCACTCGAGGAAGGGCGCAAGCTCCTCGACGATATGCACTCGGGGGCTTGCGGCCACCAGCAGCGCCGAGGGCCCTGGTTGGCAACGCCTTCCGACAAGGCTTCTATTGGCCGACCGCCATCGGGGATGCCAAGCGTTTGGTCCAAGCATGTCATGGGTGTCAATTTACGCCAAGCAAACGCACCAGCCCGCACACGCCCTGCAGATGATCCCAATCACTTGGCCATTTGCCGTTGGGGGCTCGACCTCGTAGGTCCCCTCAGAAGGACAAGTGGAGGGTACACACACATGCTCGTGGCCGTCGACAAGTTCACCAAATGGATCGAGGCTAAACCGATAGGAGACCCCACCTCCGAGAGGGCTGTCGAGTTCATCGCTAACATCATGTACCGGTTTGGGGTGCCTAATGTCATCATCACCGACAACGGCACCAATTTATGGGCAAAAAGTTCACCAACTTCTGCGATGACAACAACATTCGCGTAACCGGGCCTCAGTCGCCTACCCCAATGCAATGGGCAGGTCGAGCGTGCCAACGGCATGATACTCCATGGGCTAAAGCCAAGGCTGTTCAAGACCCTCAAAGACTTCGGAAAGGGTGGGCTACGGAACTCCCTTCGGTGCTGTGGGGCCTCAGGACTACGCCGAGTCGAGCCACCGGTTCACTCCGTTTTTCCTAACCTACGGCGCCGAGGCCGTCTTACCTACGGACCTCGAGTACGGCTCACCTCGACTTCGAGCCTACAACGAGCAAACCAGTGACGAAAGCTCGCCAACGCCAAGGACCAGCTCGAGGAGGCCCGAGACGTGGCACTCATCAACTCCGCACGCTACCAGCAAACACTTCGATGCTACCACGACAGGCACGTGCGCAAAAGGGACCTGGCGGTGGGGGACCTCGTGCTTCGACGGCTGCAAGATAATCGAGGGCGCCATAAACTCACCCCTCCGTGGGAAGGCCCATATACCGTGGCCAAGTGCTCAAGCCAGGCACGTGCAAGCTCTACGACGACCAAGGCAGGATCCTGGCGAACGCGTGGATGGAAATATCTCAGCTACGTCGCTTCTACCCTTAAAGGCCTCGAGGCCTGGTTAATTTACCACTTGTACAATATCGTTTATTTGCTTCGCATCTTAAGGTAGCCTCGACCCTGCTCTGCTCAGGGTCGAGCCTCCCTCGGGGGCTGACGGGGGCCCCCTCCCCCAGACTCCGGAAAAAATGAGCGTTTTTCTTTTCAAAATTTGACCCTTGTCTCGACCCCGCCTCGAGTGAACTAGCGACGTCTAAATCCTAAAGTACCTCGAGCCACCAAGTGTCGGGAGGCGTCGACGTAGACGTCCACCTACGCCCCCGGCTACGGTAACCTACCTACGCCTCCCCTCGAGGGGCTCGCGACGTATCGAAAGAGCGCAGGCAAGCTAGCAAAAGCTCGAGCTGCAACAAAGAGAAATGGTCAAACGCATTTGAAAGAAAAAACAGCTCTTTCCATAAACAAATCACGTATACGTTCGGATCTCGACTTATCCTCATTTATCTCACAAAATTCTTACAAGGGCCTCGACGCCCAAATTTGGCACGCAGGCCTCAATCCTCGTCGGTGCGGTACTCCTCCCCAAGGTCCGCAGGGGCAGGCTCGACCTCGACGCCCGAGCTCGAGGAGAGGAGGCTCCCGACGCCGCTGCTGGCGTCAGGAGGCAGCACGTCCTCTCGAAGATCTTCGCAAGCGACGCCCCGGCCTCTCCATCTTCTCCAAAATTTTGTCAACTCGGCGGTTGTTCCATTCCTCATCTTCCCCTCGATCTCGATGAAGCCATTCGCGACAACATGGACGGAAAGCGGAAACCGGAACGAACAACCGCGAGGTCTGCTTGACACCGTGATGAGAGCTCGCCGGACGCGGTCCGAGCGGCTGCGTCGAAGAAGCATAAGGCGTCGACCAAGGCGTCGCCTCGAGCCATCGCGCCTCTGCCGCAGCTACGCCAGGAGCACCCCACATGGGGACGAGCCGGTCGAGGGAGGTGCGAGCCCGCTCCGCCACCGTCGTCTCGTCTTGGAGTTGGTCCAAGAGAGCCTGGTTCGTCTCACGGAGCTTCCTCGACCGTCTTCTCGACCCCTGCGCAACAAACAAGGAAGAGTGAGACGGCGGCATAACAAAAAACTTCAGACCCAAACAAAAACAAGATGTAAGCCTCACCGTCGCAGTGTTGCCCCAGTGCGGCGAGGTCGCTGGTCAGGCCCTCAGCACGCTGCTCCAGCCTGCGCTTCTCGGCCAGCGTAAGGAGCCTCTCGGACCTAAGGTCCTCGATCAGCCGGCCGGCGCCTCCACCAGGGCCAGATCCTTGCGGATCACCTCTTGCCGCGCCGCCCCCTCGGCAGCTCGGGCGGTGGCGGCGCCACTCACGGCGTCTTCGGCCTCTTTTCTCGCCGCCTCCGCTGCGGTCCGGGCGGCGGTGGCCTCGCCACGCGCGTCAGCAGCCTCCAACTTCGCCGCCTCGGCTTCAGCACGGGCTGAGGTGGCCTCGCTTCGAGCGTCCGCGGCCTCCTTCCTCGACGCTTCGAGAGTGGCGGCGGCTTCCTCCCTGAATCGGGCGACCTCACCTCGAGCCACCCGGACCTCCGCCTCCGCCTCGTTAAGCCGGCTCGCCATCTGGGCGTTCCGGCTCAGCTCCGCGCGGAGATCTCGAAGCTCCGTCTCGGCCCGCTCGAGGGCGGCTGACACCTGCGCGGATCGGCCCGCCTCCTCGGAGCAGGACCGCTCCGCCTCCGCCATAAGTGCGGCCACCTCCCGGAAGATGGACCGCACCTCGCGCGGTGCCCCCCGCTGGGCCGGCTGCTCGACGGGAACCACGGCAAGGGGCGGGCTCAGAGGGACGGGAAACGGCCATATCGGTCGGTCGAGCTCGATGTCGGGCAGACCCTCCTCCGCCTCGATTGCCCCGACAGCGACCCGCCGCTCGACTGCACGGGCCCCGGCTCCCTCCGCCCCTCCGCCGGCGCCTCCTCCTGTCGGATCGGTCGACGGAAGGCTCGACCCTGCGCCCTCTTCCCTGGCCGGGCCTCCGGCGCCTTTCGGCGCTAGCCGGCACAACGGGCGCCTCCACCGTCATCGAGCCCGCGGCGAGGAGCGGCCCCTGCTCCAGCTCGTTCAGGAGGTCCTCCACCGTCGGCTCCTTCTCCGCCGACGTCTCTCTCCCCCCTTCCCTCCTCCGCAGCCCGGCCGTGCTGGTTGGAGCCACCGGGGCGGGATCTCCTCAGCTCCAGACGCCGGCGGGGCCGAGCTCGCCCCTGGCGCTTCCCCCGGAGCAACCGTCGTGATGAGGGGAAGGATGGCGCTCCCAGTTGGCACCATCGCGGGAGGAGGAGGGGAAGGAGGCAGCGCTTCGGCGGATACGGCGGTGGCGGGCTCGATGCCATGAGCTGAGGCCCCTGCAGTACGAGATGGCGGAAACGTCAGAACCAGGAAAAGTACCTCGACCCCTATGGTCGATGGCGACGGCCTCACCAAAATTTGCGACGATCATCCGGCCCCCTCGAGCCATGGCAGCTCGGGCCTTCTCCAGCCAAGCGGCCTCTCTAGCAGAGGAAGGTGCCGTACCTCGAGGTGCCTGTGCCTCGACGGGGCTCGAGGCCCTGGCCCGCTTGGACGAGGCGAGATCCACCTCCTGGTAGGAGCGCTTCCCCCTGAGAAGATGGAGATGACGCGCGTCATTAAAAGCAAATAGGTGAGCCCACTACCGACGAGACCCAAGAAACTACTCACCCGAAGCGGCGGCTGGGCTTCTTCCCGGAGTCACCGGACCCACTCGGGGGCTTCGAGCCCACCCCGCGGCTCGAGCCCTGCGCCCTGGCCGTCTCTCAGGGCTGGGATGGGGGGAGGGCTCCCGACGCCTCCCATGGCTCGACCTCGAGGGAGAGCCCTCCTTCCGCCCCACATCGCGGGAGGGCGATCGTACCGCCCTCGTGCTGACGTCGTGGCGCTCGCCCCGGCGCGGGCTCCGGGACCTGCTCCGGCGCCCGCGCTGGTGGTCGCGCCCTCCCGCGTCCGCTTCCCTCCGCGTCCCGCGGCGGTGCGGCGATGGACTCCGAGGACGCTCGCGCCCCTGGTCACGAGGCGCTCGGGGGCTCCCTCCCCGACGCTCATGATGGCGCGGGCTCGACGCCTCTCCTTGGCGCCCACTCCTCCGCGGGCTCGACGGCGCCCTTGACAGCTCGCGGGGGTCGGGCCCGGAACCCTTCTCGACCTGTCGGCCGCCTCTCGAGGCCCGACCCTCTCGAGACCCCCGTCTGGGCTGACGCGGGGGCGGCCTCCGTTGGCGCAGTGGCGGAGGCGCTCCGGGTCCGGGGCTTCCTTGCGACTGGGGGCACGTCCGGCGCGGAGCTCGACGGACCTCGGGCCCCGACGAGGCAGGGGTCGGCGCCGCCTTCCGCGGCTGCGCCCCGCGCACCCCTTTTGACGGCGGGACCTCCAATGTACCCTCCTGCACAGAGGAGCGGTCAGCCCTGTCATCAACAGCCCCGCGCGCATCAAGCGCGCATCCATCCCCTCGACGTCGTCCTCCTCCTCGTCGCTACTCTCCTCCTCCGAGCTCGAGGAGCTCAGCTCGGGGGACCCGTCCCCAGGCTGGCGGTTACGACGAGCCTTCGCCAGTCTCTGCTCCCGAGCCAAGCGACGCAAGTTTCTATCTTTTTTCTTCTTCTTTTTTGCATCCTTGCTCTCCTTGTCCTTTTGAGCAGAGAGGCGCCTCACCTGAGCATCCGCGGCGTCCTCCCTCACCGGGGGCCTCGACGCGCGACAAGTAAATGCCCCCTGAAGAAAGGAGAAGTGTGATGAGACAAACTGCAAGACGGATGCAAAGGGATCGATGGAGGAAAAAGGAGAGGAGGCTCGAGACAGCTCGACTCGAGGGAAGCTTACCAGGTCGAGACACCCTCGACACCCCTCGTCGGGTGCCATCGCAATCAGGTGGGAGTATTCAGGGACGAACGACCCCTGGACTGTGACTGACACCCGGGAGACGCCCTCGTTCCGGGACAGCCTCCCTTCGGCCATCCTCGAGCGATTGAGCGCCTCGAGCTCAGCCTGCGGGCCCATCTCGTGCATAAGAAGGGGCGGTCCGCCAGCGGAACCCTTCGCTGGTGGAACGCCCAAACGACCGCTTGCACGGTCAGCTTCTTCTCGTCCACCAGCGTCTTCATCATCTCCATTAGCGGGCCAGGTGGCGTTGCCTGTCCGCCGCAACACCCCAGGTCCACTTCTCCGGGCGTTGAGTGAGGACCCGGCCGGTGTACTGCGGAAGGAGGCCACCTTCGTTCCGAAGGTAGAACCAATGGTCGTCCCACCCGGCCTGGTTGGAGGAAAGCTTGTACCATAGGTACTCGCGGGGGACATTGGCCGACGAGGTCCCCGCCCTCGCAGTAATGGCAAGGGAGCCCATACGCACGAGCCGCCTCCCGCTGGGCTTCAGGGACTTGATGAAGAGCTCGCCCCGGAAGAGATGGACGAACATCTCCCAGTGCGGCTCCATCTTCAGGTACCCCTCGCACACCGCGGCAATATGGCGGCGTGCGAGATGGAGTTGGGGGAGAAGTGTTGAAGCTCCACCTCGAAATGGTGGGTCAGCCCTCGCAGGAAGCGGCTCGGAGGGACGCCGAGCCCCATGCGGTGGTAGCGCGTGAAGCTCACCACATACCCCTCCGGCGGGTGCGGCTCCCGGTGCTCCGCCGACGGGATAACCCACCATGCGGGCCCCTCCTCCGGATTGGGGCGCAAGAGCCCCTGGGCCACCAGCGAGTCCATCTCGCTCTGCGACACCTTCGACGGGCTCCAGTCCTCGGCCGGCGATATCTGTGTCTGGGCGGCCATGACGGTGGCGCGGCGCGGATCCGAGCAGCGGACGGGCGGCGGCTAGCTCGAAGGAGAGGGCGTGTAAGGCAGCAGCGGCGGCGAAGGCAAAGGCAAAGTAAAGGGTTCTCTTTCCCCTCTTTTCGATATTTATAGGGATAAATCCAAAGGGACGGGATCTCCCACGACGTAAAAAGGTAACAAATGCATTCAATGCGCCTACCTAACCGCGTCTCGAGCCGAGTGCAGGTCACACGCGTTACCTCTCCATTCGCTCCACTACCCGGGCCCGCCACGACCGTCGCTCCGGCTTCGCGCCCGTCGCTCTCCCCCCGACAGTTTCCGCCTAAAAAGGCGCGCCCAACGGGCAGAAAGACTCCCAGAAGACGGAGGCCTCTTCATAAAGGTAAAAACGGGCCCCGGCCCTAAGTCTCGAAGCAGCGAAGGCTGGCCCTCGAAAAGGGTTCGACAGCCGGCTTTGAGCACCCGAGTCAGGGACACCAAGGGGCGCCACTCGAGGCATCACTCGAGGGCCAAGCCCTCGAGGCCCCCCACGTGTATCCAAGGCGGGGAGCTCGATATGCAGTGAGATCCCCTCGGAGGGAGGCATCGAGCCACCGGGTCCTATCGAATGGACCGGCACTCCTGCAGACTGAGCACCCATGCTTTATGAGAGACCGCCTCCGGGCCACAGTCGACCCCTAACGAACGGGGCACGAGCTCTCACTTGGATTCCCCGTTACTAGCTCACCGGGAACCTCGATACTCGCCCACTCGGGTAGTACGCGGCATCCCACCTCGCATCCGATCGAAAGGACTCGCGAGACGACAAGCCAGGGCAATCGGCATGCCGGACAGCTCGAGGAGCCGGCCAGTCGGTTCAGCCTGGCACCCCTCGACGAAAGAGGGTCTAAAAACTCGGACAATTACGACTAATCTCTTTCTTTGTCTGAACATGGGATTTTCAGGCCTCGGGGGAACGCTCGACCTCCTTCTCACCCGAGCCCTCGAGACCAGGCCCAGGATGAACGCTTGTTCTCCATCTCGTCCGAGCCCTCCGAGCCAGGCCTCGGACGGAGTCCCCCACGACAAAGGAAAGGTTGCTTCGAACATTTAAATTTTGTTACCAAACTGCATTTTGAGCCTGTTGACAGGAACACACGGCGCCGCGATCTCCGCTCTCTGACGATATCCGCCTAAAAAGGCGCACCCACTGGGCAGAAGGCTCCAAACGACGGAGGATTCTTCGGAAAGCCCACGAGGGAGTTCTAACCACTCCCCGTGGCCTCGGGGGCTACACCCGCGGGTGTCGCTCGCACGACACCCACGGAATCAAATCGACAAAATCCTCGAGACCAGTTAGCTATCCATCGAGATCCCAATCTGAAGCCCCTGCTCGAATGCAAGCACTCGAACAAGGGCTCGGGGGCTACTGTCGGTGGTACAAAAAGGGGTACCCCCAGTCAACGCAAACACCCAAACGCCCAAACTCCGACTCGCCCGAGCCCTCCCAGCCAGGCCTCGGGCAAATGCTCTCTCTCTCGCCTCGCCCGAGCCCGCTGAGCCAGGCCTCGGGCGAGCGCGAACCGCTCTGTCTCCGTCTCGCCCGAGCCCTCCCAGCCAGGCCTCGGGCGAACCGGTATTTCCCGTCTCGCCCGAGCCCTCCCAGCCAGGCCTCGAGCGAACCGGTATCTCCGTCTCACCCGAGCCCTCCCAGCCAGGCCTCGGCGAACGCGCTCCCACACCTCGAGTGCACAGACAGCTGTACCACCCCATACCACGCATTTAATACCTTCACCTACTCCGGTCATGTCCACTGGAGCACAGCACGTACCACAGTAACTCGGTGTAAAGGTCAAATCTCGTTTTCACTACAAGCATGGGCGAAAGGGCACCAGTACAGCACTATTCGACCATACCATGCACTGTAGCCCCTCGAGGCCGGCTCTGCGCCCCTCGAGTCATGCACTGTAACACCCTCGAGGCCGGCTCCGCGCCCCTCGAGCCACGCACTGTAAACACCTCGAGGCCGGCTCCGCGCCCCTCGAGCCATGCACTGTAACACCTCGAGGTCGGCTTCGCGCCCTTCGAGCCCTAACCACTTTCATACTATTGGAGGACAGGTACCCCAAGACCCGGAGGGACCTCACCGCGTACTGTACATTCCGGGATGGGTGCTGTACGGCTCCCGCCTTGTCGCGCCCCCACGTCCGCGCTCGGGAGGAAAGCCACGACTCAAGGACGCCTCAACAGCGACGATCACATCGCTCCAGTGGCCCCGACAAGACAGGGTTCCTACTCTTCTCCGTATGGGGCACCATGCGCCCCGACACCTGTAATACTTTTTGTAATCCTGGCCTCCCCTTGCTCTATAAAAGGGGACGCTAGGGCCCTCGTTCAGGAGGACGAAGAGAAGACACGAGTCCACGCACAAACACGAGTCCGGACCCCGGTCCACGCTCACTGAGCTTGTATTCTCCCCTGTACAAGCACTTAGGTGCAAATAATACAAGAACATCTCCCCCCGCTGGACGTAGGGCCTTCTTTGCCCGAACCAGGATAAATCCTTGTGTCCCCTTGCATCACCATCCAGGAAGAGAAGCACGCGATCATATTACTCGTTGGTGCGATACCCCCGGGTACGAAACACCGACACAGCTGCTGCTTCTCCTGGTTACGGTGATCCTGGCTGCCAGCGGGCGTGGAGCTGATTCGTTTCATTTATTCCTTCTTGCCTAGATTTTATTTTATTAAACATTAAGGCTTATGATTTTTGAAGGAATATAGGAAACACTAGTCTAATCCCTCTTCACAGCTTAATTTTTTTATAGAGCTGGAGATACATAAAGAGTAGTTTATTATTGAGTAAAGTTCATCATCGGTCCCTAGACTTGTGTCGTTGTGTCATCCCGGTCCCTAAACTTGCAAATCGCCGTCTAGGTCCTCAAACTTGTTCGGTTATGTCATCTCGGTCCCTAAACTTTTTCGGTTTGTGCATCCCATCCCTAAACTTGCAAATCACTCGTTTGGGTCCTCAAACTTAGTCAGTTGTGTCATCCTAGTCCCTAAACTTTGTTTTGAGTCTCATCTATATCTAAACATAGCATTTAAAAACTTTATATCAACAAATAATTCATAACTTTTTCATATAAACTCGAATGAAGACAAACTTTATATCAAAATTGTAGCCTCGATGTGATCTACAACTTTGTAGTTGAAAAGTTTTTGATTTAAAACTGTTTAGGGTCCCAAAATATAGTTTTAAAATTTTAAATTTCAAAATCTATAAACATACAATAATATTTGGGACCATAAACAGTTTTAAATCAAAAACTTTTCAACTACAAAGTTGTAGATCACATCGAGGGCTACAATTTTTGTTGTAATGTTATCTTCATTCAAGTTTATATGAAAAAGTTATGAATTATTTGTTGATATAAAGTTTTTTAAATTGTCATGTTTAGATCTAGATGAGACTCAAAACAAAGTTTAGGGACCGGGATGACACAACTGACTAAGTTTGAGGACTCAAACGAGTGATTTGCAAGTTTAGAGACCGGGATGATACAACCGAACAAGTTTGAGGACCAAAACGGTCGATTTACGAGTTTAGGGACCGGAATGACACAACAGTAGGGAAGTTTAGGTACCGGTGATGGACTTTACTCTTTATTATTTGTAGTTTGGACCAGATATAGATCTTTAATTTGTTCTACAAATGTACTGATCCAATCTGAATGTCAAAATGTGATGGCAGGCGTTGTGCCGAGCAGACCTAAATTTTTACATTTTAATCTACGTGTTCAGTTCATTTATATTTTTTGCGAATGTTTCTACATAACTAGTAATTCGTGACACGCTAACACACCAAAGATGTTACTATCATAGGAGTACTAGTGGTTCCACACCGACGACTCTTTCAAGTCTTTGGTCCTCACTTGTGTCATCCATCCAAAGCCTATTTAATGAATTGTTTGCATGTAGAGACTAAACTCTAGTATCTGTCACATCAAATTTTGGATACTAATTAAAAGGATTAAATATAGACTATTACAAAACTAATTACATAAGTTATGATTAATTTGTAAGCCTAATTGATTTATGATTAGCCTACTAAAGTTTAGGGGTGTTTGGATCAAGGACTAAAGTTTTTCCTTGTCACATCAGATGTTTATATGCTAATTAAGAGGACTAGTCATGAGCTAATTATAAAACTAATTACAAAAGTCGTAGCTAATTGGTGAGAAACTGAGAAGTCGTCGTTAGTTGGAGACTTGCGACTCAGTCGCCCACTAATAAGTGCCCAGGTAACCGATGAAACTTGAATTTGATGAGTGGACGTCCATGGCAGCTGGTAGGAGAGACGCTTTGGCTAGCTGCGTCTGGAGCTATTTGGAACTACTATGTTCTACTACGTTTTCCAGCTGTGCTTCACGTTTTTTAGCCAAATGGTTTTAGCTTCACGTACGTTGTTCGAGGAAAATATAGAGTTATGAGAGCACTCCACAACTCTAGTTTTTGTGGAGTTGCTCTACGTGAAGTTTGTGGAGTAATCCTAAACATCCCCAAAACATCCCCTTAGGCCAGTGAAGGTTAGTGAGTTGGAGGACTTGTCTGATGACGTGGCTTCACAAAATCACAGAGAAATCTACTAGTGAGTTTCTCCTATTTAGGTATAATAATAGATAAGAAGATAATAAATTGAGTACTCCAAACTTTCAATCATAAAAAGACAACACATGCCCTATTTTGCTCTAACTCTACCTTGTTGTTGGTCATGTCTCCCGGTAAGTGAAGGATCGAGATGGCCGGCTAGGGGTGGTGAATAGTCAATTCTAAAAATTAATTACAAGAACTACTTGAAATTGATAGCGGAAGAGATAGGCATAAATATAACTTTGATTACACCCCTCTAACTATGATCTTTACAAGATATATACTAGCGAAAGTATTTCTTTTCTACACAAGTCAAGTTATCACTATTTAACAAGATGATGAACTAAAAGAATGTATATCAAGATAATCTACACAAGGTATGTATGTATGTATGTATGTTTGTATGTATGTATGAATGAATGAATGTAAATACAAGATACAAGATCAACACAAATAGATATAATATGAAATGTAGAGGACTTGTGTTGAGATAGGCAAACCACCAAGTACAGGATGACACACGATGCTTTTAACGTAGTTCGGTGACTTGCTGGTCACTTAATCCACGTTGAAGCAAGTTTTACGATTGTTGCTCCTCTTGTTAGCTCCAAGCACATAAGCTTCAGACTACCTGACAAGGTAGGCTCCACGTGGGCACTAAACTTTGAGCCAACCAAATCACTAGATACTCTTCACGCCTCAAGTTTACTAGAGATGCTCTTTGCCTTCCTCCAGTGGGGATGAGCTCAAAGCCCTCACAAAGCCAACTCCGGAGCACCGCACAAACACCTTGTGTGCTTCACGGAGACACAATCACCAACCATCTAGGAGTCGGCAAGCTCCAAGAGTAATAGACAACCACGCCCACACGACGACCACCTAGTGCCACAAGTAATCTCTCACGCAAAGATTCGCACTAGTGGAGCACACTCACTCTCCAAATGTTTGCTCTCAAGCAAGAGATATGAGAGGAGGTGCTAGAGGTGTTTCTCTCCAAAGGATATGCTGTTAGAATGCCCAAGAGAACCCTCACAAACCGGGCAACCCACCATATATAAAGGCCCCCTCAAAATCCAACCGTTATGTGCTGAAACGCGACTCCCGGAATGTCCGCGGTACAAGTCCTGGACTGTCCGCCATTGTCAGCAACTAGCCGTTAGGTTTGAATTTTGACCGGCGGACTGTCCGCCACCAGGGGCCCGGACTGTCCGCCGTTGACTTTTGCCTCGCTTAACAGAATATCCAGCACCACTGCTCAACCTCGAAAAATACCGGCGAACTGTCTGCCGTTGTCCTGAGACAACAACAACAGCAAGGTCAGCAGCTCTGCTTCCCTCAAGATTTAGCCGACGGACTGTCCGCCACCAGGGCGCGGATTGTCCGCCGTTACTTTGACAGCCCACCAACAGATTATATTCAAACAATCTGTTTGGTTTTCAGGTTTTGGCCGGCGGACTGTCCACCACCAGGGGCGCGGACTGTCCGCCACCATCCTGAAAACATCATTCTCAAGCGCTCTTTCTTCTTTGCTTTTCCCCATCAACCCATACACTATGGATATGACCAAAGCAATATAAAGTTAGCTCACAAGCGTTAGAAAAACCTTTTCTTAGAACAAGCCAACTTCAAGCCAACGATCTCCACAAGAGCATCGTTCCCATAGACACTTAGTTAGCTTTTCACAAATGTTTTCACAAAGGTTTTGACTAACCATCACAAAGTGATCCAAAACGATAGAGCTCATAAGTGGCACTAGACAACCGTAATGCAAACGTGTTTGTCCCTCTTAATAGTACGGCTATCTATCTTAAATCCGGCTATTTAACTTCTCTACACATCTCATAGCCAGTAAAAAGAAACCCCCTATTGTCCATACCTTTGCCTTGCTTAACCACGATTTTGTTTGATACCCGCAAGGAATCATCCATGGACGAATTCATCAAGCCATTAGATATAACCAACGAATCTTCGACTTGGTCCATCAAATAAGATGATGTTGGACACTCAACCATCACATAGACTTCAAGCCTTTCACTTTAGCTTCACTTGCTATTCACCGTTGTCTCGGTCCTTCGGCGCCAAGCCCACTAGCTTGGCCCTTCACCATAGGTCCATCGGCGCCAAGCCTACTAGCTTGCCCTTCACCTCCGCGTCGGTCCCTCGGCATCAAGCCCACTAGCTTGTCCTTCACCATCGCTTGAGCACACGGTCCTTCTAGCCAAGTCCTGCCAAAGTCTTCGCTTGCTTGCTATGCTTAAGTTGAATATCCCAACAAACTTTAAACATCATTTCAATATCATCATCCACTAGTCTTGTGAACTCAACCTATTTTCCCTCACACACACTTGGATAGAATGGTTAGTTCACAAGTGTTGTCATCAATTACCAAAACCAAACTAGGACCTTTCACTAATTTGACAATATTTTAGGTGATCTTGCTGACCCTAGGGTAACCTCCACGCACTTCCTGACAGATATTTAGAAGTTTACCATTCGAAGAATTGTTCAAAATTGGCCTAATCGACAACCTTGGTCGGTTTTGTCGATCTAATACTACGTTCTAGCTTGTCATAATCAAGTTTTTTTGCAACCTCGGTGAGCTAACCCCATTTTCTGTGTGGCCCAATAGTGTTAACATAAAGATATAAATATAAATATAGATATACCTTATGTGTAATCATCTCATCTTTAGCCTACAAAACACTTGTAAAACCTTAATCATACCATACTCGTCATTCCAAGATAATAAAGAAGCCCCATATCTAGACGTCTATTGCCTAATTTTGTGGGCTGAACCAGAGGGTACATGCTTCCATGTTCGTGTCTTCGTCTTTGATCTTTACCGAGAAGAGGAGCTCGTATGGACCAAATGTCTCATATCTGCTAACCAGATCATCCACAAAGCTGCATGAACAAGTATTCACATGCTGATTTGTTTCATTTCCTTCTTGCATATAAGATTTTAGGGTACGTCATATCGAAGTCGTTTTAGGGTCATGCACAATGACCAAGGAGGGGGATGGTTGAATTAATTCGACCAGTAAGAGGAGCTGCATGTAAACGGTTGAATTAATTGAGCCAGTGAGAGGAGCCGCATGCGTCTAGAAGGACGTGAAAACTGTGGTCCATGGCTTAGACGACTCCAATTCTTGGAGAATTTCTTTTTGTAAGATGACTCCAATAAATGGATGGAAGGAGTATAAATAGTACTCCCAAAGTTTGAATTTTGAATACGTGCGTGCCTTATATCTTGGACGGAGGGAGTATATTAATGGTCAAAGTATAATCCTGAAGACCCCACTAAGTTAAATCGCGCCTTGTATCCTGAGACGGAGGGATTAACACCGAAGATGTCACGCTATAGGAGTAATTGCTACACAGAACTAGTGTGGTCCCACACCGACGACTCTTTGAAGTCTTGGTCGTCGCTTGCATCATCCGTCCACCGTCCATAGCCCTACTTAAGGTCGTTGCTGCCAAACCTTGCTCTCGCAGTCTTAAGCACCGAACACACCTTCTCTACACCAAATAAAGTCACACTGTTAGCTTTAAACCACCATGTTTTCCTGTCATCCTCTTCCCAGCTACCTTCTTCTGCTGCTTACAGTGATCCTCGCTACATCTACAAGCGGGTGTGGAGCCAGCCTATGCCGCCAAGATCAGAGCGCTGCCCTGCTCCGCCTCAAAGCCAGCTTCCGCTTCGTCGACTCATATAGAACTCTTCCGTCATGGAAGGCTGACAACACCAACTGCTGCACCTGGGAAGGCGTAACATGCGACGGAACGTCAGGCTACGTCACAGATCTCGACCTCTCCAATAACTGGATCTCGGGTAACCTCAGCTCATCAGACATCTTTAAACTTACCTCGCTTCGCTTCCTTAGCCTTGCTTTCAACAACTTTGATGCAAGTCCGTGGCCAAGTCCGGGATTTGAGCAGCTCAAAGATCTCAAGTACCTTGACCTCTCTTATTCTGGCTTGTCTGGTGATTTGCCCGTCGAGAATGGCCAACTTTCCAATTTAGTCACTTTGAACCTCTCTGGCCTTCATCTAAAAGATCTCAACCTTGAAACTTGATTGACAACCTTGACAGTCTCCAAACGTTGTATCTAGGTAATGCTTACATTTCGTGAGTCCAACCAATTTGGCACGTACCGCTTCTGCCAATACACCGTCAAGTCTCAAAGAGCTATGCATGTGGAGGTGCACATCACTAGCGGACAGTTGATACTTTTCTTACTAATCTACTATTTCGTGGCAAGATTGCCAATTTAGTCACCCTAGATCTCTGGGATTTTGATCTAACAAATTTGAGCCTTTATTCCTTGATTGGCAGCTTGATAAGCTCCAAACTCTATATCTTGGAAATGTAAACATTTCGGCCAGTCCAACAGATTTGGTCTATGCTTCTTCAGCCAATACGGCGGTCACGTCTCAAGAGCTAACATGGGGGTGCACGATCACTAGCGACCAGTTTGATACATGATTTCTATTTGATTCCAAACTTGCCAATTTAGTCATGCTAGATCTCTCAGACTTTGATCATAAAAATTTGAGCCTTTATTCCTTGATTGGCAGTCTTGGTAAGCTCCAAAATCTATATCTTGAAAATGTAAAGTTTCAGTAAGTCCAACCGATCTGCCACTTGACTCATCTGCCAATACCACGTCAGGTCTCAAAGAGCTAATAATATTGGGATGCACAATCACTAGCGGACAGTTTGATACTTTTCTGTTTGATTCTAAACTTGCCAACTTAGTCATGCTAGATCTCTTGGACTTTGATGTTAACAATTTAAGCCTTTATTCCTTGGTTGGCAGCCTTAGTAATCTCCAAAATCTATATCTTGAAAATGTAAATATTTCAGTAAGTCCAACTGATTTGACATATGCTCCTTCTACAAATACCACGTCAGGTCTCAAAGAGCTACACATGCGGCAGTGCACGATCACTAGCGGCAATTTTGATACTGTCCTTACTAAGCTCCCATTTCTTTCCAACTTAATCATACTAGAACTTTCCCAGCTTGACCTTAAAAATTTGAGCTTAGATGCCTTGATGGTGAATCTTGGCAGTCTACGGAAGTTGTATTGAGTCTATCAACATTTCAATAACTCCGATCAGGTCGGTACATTCTTCTTCTACCAATACAACACCCTGTCTGCAGGAGCTAAGCATGACAGATTGTGGGTTGACTGGGACCATCCCTTCGTGGATATTTCATATTAAAAGCTTGACAGTGCTGGATGTATCATGGAATGTGAAACTATGTGGAGAGTTTCCGGAGTTCATTGAGGGTAGTGCTTTGCAGGAATTGAGGCTTAGTGGAACCAAGTTTTCAGGAAAAATACCAGATTCTATCGGTAACCTCCGAAATCTGACTTTGTTGGACATTTCTAATTGCGAATTCAATGGCACCATCACATCCTTTGCTCAGTGGCCGATGATTCAATCAATTGACTTGTCAGGTAACAACCTAATTGGCTCATTACCTTCAGATGGATACCGTGCTCTGCACAACCTAACAAGCCTTGATCTTAGTAGTAACAACTCGATAAGTGGAGTGATACCTGCATCTTTGTTTTCCCACCCTTCTTTGGAGTATTTAGATCTCTCGCAAAACAATTCACTGGAAATTTTCTATTGTACCCCAATATATCTTCTAATTTGGCATCGATTGATCTTAGTAATAACAAACTGCAAGGACCAATCCCAAAAATATTATCAGAGCTTGTAGGAATAAATCAGTTGGATCTTTCATCAAACAATTTCACTGGAACTGTGGATCTAGGCTTCATAAAGAATTACAAGGAGCTTTATTATCTATCGCTATCCTATAATAAGTTATCTGTTGTAGAGGAAGATAGCAATCATTCCTCTGCAGAATATCCATTTATTTTTGAGTGAGTTTGGCATCATGTAACCTATCATCCGTGCCAAAATTCTTGATGCACCAGAGGGAAATTTACGATTTGGACCTCTCAAACAACAATATTGGTGGACACATACCGGATTGGATATGGGGAATTGGAGGCTTCTATCAGAGGCTTAACCTGTCCCATAATCAATTTACCAGCGTTGATACAAATTATCAAGTGTATCAGTATATGAGTTCGATCTAGATCTCCATTCCAACAAGATTGAGGGACCTCTCCTGCTACCCCCAATGGGAACTTACCGATTGGACTACTCCAATAACCATTTCGATTCTTCTATCATGCCCGCATTTTGGTCACGCATTAGCTCTGCTGTTTCCTTGTCGTTGGCACACAACAACCTCACTGGAGAAGTTTCCAATTTATCTGCAATGCAACTGATATCGAATTCTAGACCTTTCTTTTAACAACTTCACTGGATTAATACCACCGTGTTTGTTCGAACAAAATAGCCGCCTCCAGATACTCAACTTAAGAGGAAATAATTTCCATGGATCCTTGCCTCAGGACATCAGCGACCAATGTGCACTTCAAGTAATAGATCTCAACAGCAACAAGTTGGAGGGAAAATTGCCCGTGCCTCTGATCAACTGTCACATGCTACAAGTCCTAGACCTAGGAAACAATCTGATAGCGGATACCTATCCAGAGTGGCTGGGAGTTCTTCCTTTGTTGAAAGTGCTTGTCCTGAAATCGAACCGTTTTCATGGTCCCATTGATTACGACGATGGGATGAACAAACAGATGCATTCCTTCTTCCCAGAGCTACAAGTTATGGACCTTTCTTCAAATTCTTTTAACGGTAGCATTCCTGCACGATTCCCAGAGCAGTTCAAAGCAATGATGTCGGTTTCTTCAGGAGCTCTGAGCATGTATGTTGGAATTATCAAATCAGCAGCATCATCTCCAAGTTATTACAGGGAATCAATCACGGTGACGATCAAGGGCAAGAAACAACTCTGGTACAGATACTTTCAGTCTTCATGTCTCTTGATCTCTCCAACAACAACTTCCAGGGTGTCATCCCCAACGACATCGGCGACCTGAAGTTTCTCAAGGGGCTCAACCTGTCCAGAAACTTCTTCACCGGCGGGATCCCTAACCGGATCGCGAACATGCTGCAGCTTGAGTCACTTGATCTCTCCTGCAATCAGCTTTCCGGGGAGATCCCTCCAGCAATGGCACAAATGTCATTCCTCGAGGTGCTCAACCTTTCCTACAATCATCTGTTAGGGATGATACCACAGTCCAACCAGTTCTTGACGTTCCCAGAGACATCATTTCTGGGGAACGATGGGCTGTGCGGGAAGCCGCTGCCACGCCAGTGTGACACGAACCACACACCATCTGCTGCTGCTACACCGGGCTCATCTAAAGAGTTGAACTGGGAATTTTTGTCGGTTGAGACAGGGTCGTTTCCGGCTTGGTCATCGTGTTTGCGACCACTCTGCTGTGGGGCAATGGGAGGAGGTGGCTATATTGGCAAGTGGACAAGTTTCTACTGGATGTTCTGAAGCCATGGCTCCGTGGCCATCGCCAGTGAAATGAAATCAGTTTTATGCTAGTGTCTGTATACCTTTGATATGAGCGGGCGATATGTCGTACATTTGCTGGACATGCATCATCGTAGTTAGTAGCATGTATGTTTGATGTTTGGATATTGATACATGGCTAGAGCGTCCTCTGTAACTGAACTTATCTTTTTGTTTCTTTTTTTTTGCCTTGAGTGATCCTCTCTTTGATTCCCCTCCTCTACTATTTAGTTTTGTTATGTATCTCTTTTGTGCAATGTTAATAAATTTCAATAGGGGTTCAGACCCCTCTTGTTCCCTCAAAAAAGTTTGGTAAATCAGTTGTATGATGTTTCTACCTATTTACATACTATGTTTTTGCGAAAGTAGAAATGAGGATCCCATACCGAACTTTCATATCTAAGGATGGCAATGGGTCGGATTCGGATTGGATGTAGTCTCAGTGCACCCAAACCCGAAACCGAACTCAAAACCCGAAACCGCTCCGAAAACCGATTCGGGTGATAATCCATAACCAAAACCAAACCCGCGGATACCCGAAACCCGATTGGATACCTGAAACCCGCTTCATATGGCACCATAATAAGAGAAATAAGTATTTTCTATAAATTTATACATGATATATATACATATTCACATGCATAAACAAGAGATAATAAATAGTAAATAATTTCGTGAGTCAACTTAGAACACATTTAATAATTTAAGTAAACAAGTTATCATTTTTATATTATAAAATATGAGTTCTAGTTCTAAACGGATATCCATTGCATATCCACAGGTGAAAAACCAAACCCGAACTGAACCCGATTGGTTTCGGGGCCCCGAACCTGAAAACCGTGGGCGAGAAATTGTACCCAAATCCGAACCCGCTAAACCCGAAACCTACGGATATCCGACCCGAAACCGAACCATTGTCATCCTTATTCATATCTACTCCTATACTATTAAACTTATTTATTTGATGTGTTTTATAGAAAAATAATACGCTGCTTTACATGGAACAAGAATGGCGATAGAAAACTATAAAACTACTGGAAAAATAACAAAGCTTATATTTTTAATTTTCTTTTTTATGAAATAGGAGGGGTTCGTCCTACTTAGATTTAATATTCAAACCGTAGAACTAGCAGCAGGTAAGAAACATTAACATACCTTTCCGATTTACTACATGAACATAGACCAGTGGTAAAAAAAATAGCTCTTCATTTACATCAGCCTACCAAGTCGAATTAAGTGTCCGATAACCAATGCAAGTACGACTGTTCCATGTCTTTTGACAAACACTTTTGTTAACAACCTGAGTTGTTTTTCTCTCTTTTTTTGCGACCCGAGAATATAATCCGTTTTCTATATCTATATCTATATCTATACTAATAATAAAGAGGCAAAATTTCCGCCTCTTTTTTGGTACCATTTTTTTGGTATGGCCTCCTATAACTAACTCTGTGAATGTAAAGATAACTAGAAGTCCTAATCTGTTTACAACATTGTTGTTGTTCTAATCTAAATACATCATCTATCTATACCTACCTAATAATAAAGAGGCAAAATTTTCGCCTTTTTTTTACCATTTTTTTTGGTATGGCCTCCTATAACTAACTCTGTGAATGTAAAGATAACTAGAAGTCCTAATCTGTTTACAACATTGTTGTTGTTCTAATCTAAATACATCATAGAGGCAAAATTAATAAAGAGGCAAAATTTCTGCCACACATAACTTTTGTCCAACCTATAATCACAATATGATTCGGTCTCGGTCATCAATATTTGCAAAAACTCTAATATTCTCTTTTTTTCATGAGATGTTACCGTTTCTATTTCTTTTCCTATTCTTTCTGTTATTCCTGTTTCCCCACCCACGGTTGAGTACGTGACTTTTCTTTCTCCTTTCCCTCTATTTTTTCTTATATAAACAAAAAATCATAATATGATTCGGTGTTCGTCATCAATATTTGAAAAAACTCCGATATTCTCTATTATAGTCATCCTACCATAATGCAATAAATAAGTTGTGATTAAAAAATTACATAATTTATAAACCAATCCTATCTATATCTGCTCCTATGGTTTCATGATTTTCGCTTTATCTTTTTTTTTCTCCCATTTTGTTACAAATAGACGTTACCGTTTCTATTTCCTTTCCTATTCTTTCTGTTATTTCCTGTTTCCCCACCCAGGGTTGAGTACGTGATTTTTCTTTCTCCTTTTCCTCTATTTTTTCTTATATAAACAAAAAGTCACAATATGATTCTGTGTCGGTCATCAATATTTTTTTTTAAAAAAACTCTTTTTTCCATGAGATGTTACCGTCTTTATTTCTTTCTGTTATTTCCTGTTTCCCCACCCACGGTTGAGTACGTGACTTTTCTTTCTCTTTTTCCTCTCTATTTTTTCTTATAAACAAAAATAACAATTAACAATACACTATTATAGTCATCCTACCATAGCAATAAATAAGTTGTGATTAAAATATTACATAATTTATAAACCAATCCTATCTATATCTGCACCTATGGTTTCATGACTTTTTGCTTCATCTTTTTTTTTCTCCCATTTTGTTACATATAGAATAATATATTATGAATCTCTGAATCCTTTATTCTATATTGTAATCCATACCCGCAACTCTGCATATTGCAATGCAGGATGCCCATACAGCAGGGACTAAGCAGCTAACTGTTCATGTGCACATACAAGGGCTCTGGGTAGCCGTGAAGTAAATATTTTTATGTCTTACTATAATTAGAGAAAAACTATTAAGATCATATTTTAATTTGATATAGATTTTACAGGATATTATGATATTATTATAAAGTTAACTTACAACATTAGTTGTTGAATTAGCCACAATAGTCTTTGACAAACAACTCAAATAAATTTTTTCCTCCCGATGCAACGCACGGGCATATTATTATTATATTATTATTATTATTATTATTATTATATATATATATAGCAAAATTTCCGCCTCTTTTTTGGTACCATTTTTTTTGGTATGGCCTCCTATAACTAACTATGTGAATGTAAAGATAACTATAGAAGTCCTAATCTGTTTACAACATTGTTGTTGTTCTAATCTAAATACATCATAGAGGCAAATATATCTATATATACCTACTAATATCTATACCTACCTAATAATAAAGATCTTCGGCCATCGGCGAAGTTTGTGGTGGTATGTTTTATTGTTCCTTACAGTGCTCCAGCTTCCGTTTATGTTCCTTGGTCAGATCCGCTACATACGCTGCTCGATCCGTCGTTTCCTTCGCTCAGGACAGATCCGCTGCATACTGTGCTCAGTGTTTGGTTACATTCATGTGTACTCAGATCCGTTTAAATCCACAGATTTGCAGTGTGCATTGGCTCTTGTAGTGGTCAGCTACGAATCAGCTCAGGATAAATCCGCGTCTTCTCTCATGTGTTGCCTTCTGCGGTAAACAGGTAAATTCAAGGCCTTGTTTCTCAGTTACATCCATGTGCCTATCTAGGGTCCGGCCTCATGTTCTTGTTCGCTTGTCTGATACATTTAGTATTTTCTGAAAATTTGCTTTGGTTTTAATCAATTCTATGTGTTTACTATGCTATTCTAGGCTTTTACTTGCTCTGCTCTGTTTATAGTTTTCAGAAATCAGGCTGACCCCATTGTACGATCGTGCTAACCTGAATTTTTTTTCTGAAACTATGTTTTTGCTTTCATTGGGTCTCCATGTTTACCATGTTAGTTTACTCTCTCAGTTCTTTTCATATACCTATTAATGTTCTGCAGGGTGTGCCTCTTGTTGGGGCTCCGAACATTCTGCGACTGGACTATTGGTTTATACTGCACTGTGCTGGTGATGGTTGGTGGTGGCCCTGCTTCGTGGGGCTTCGTTTTAGGTACGTGTCTACGTCTTTTTGAAATATTGCTTTAACTCGGATTTTTCTTTAACTAATGTTATGCTTTTTCGTTTTTAATGTGTTTTCTTTAAAAAAAAAGAGTTCAACGCTGGTGTTCCCTCAAAAAAGAGTTCAAATAATTAAAAAAAACATTTTAAAAAAGGGTTACACAAAGCAATTTGTAGCCTACAAAATTCCCTTTCATCCAGAAAAGACACTGGCTTCTGGTTACAGGGCCTTTAACCACAGTCCTTGTCCTTCACGCCTCCTTGTTCTGTCCTTCTTTACGTTATTCATTTAACAGAAAGCGAGCCCAAGATATAGTCGTTTCTAAAGTTTATTCACTGCCTTATGTATGTGCACAGAAAATAGTCTTCATCGTTGCCTTAGATACTGTCTTTGTGAACCATAGCCTTGATCGCTGCCTTATATACTGTCTCTGTTTCATTCACAATGTTTATGCTCCGTGTACCGTACATGTGTATTTTACAATTAGCTGCCCAGAATTGCTGCCTTCCTTATGTTTCCACCATACAAGAAGTGTTACAGGATGGTTCTTACCTATACGGTGTCGAGCTTGAGTTACCTGTGCTTTCTTACCGCTCAGGTCCACAAACACTTTTTTTTTGGGCAGCCTCTGGCATAGAACGCTCTGAGGCCTACGAGTCGGCTGCCTTACAGGCATTAATTGCTTTACAAGACATATATGGATTTGCTGTTCTAGATTATAGTTCCATGGATTTATGTTATATAGAGCACTAGCACATGGTTTACTGCCTATAGCAAACAGAGGAATTCATCTAGCTAGGAATATTATCTGTGCCTCACATGAAGAACAACAAGTCACTCCAGAACTTTTAGCCTCCTTTCACACCCGGTTTTAAGAACAAAACCAGGTATACACCATATGTGAGCCCAGGAAGTCAAATCTCACATATAGCAACAAATAAAGGGTAATATCGAAAGACAATGCTCCTATATAACGTATATAAAACAAAAGAACATAACCTTAAAGAGCAGACAGCGGAAAGACACTCCGATCTTCAGATGGAGACATCACTTCACAGGGACAACTGACTGGTTGATCACAAGCCTAAGCTTCTCCAAAGTTTAACTCTCTGAGGTGTGGGGAAAAGCAAGAGTGAGTCCATGTCGAACTCCACAAGTATAGCAACAAGTGATATAGATCCCAAGTCTCATGATCAGTGTAACATAAATAATGAATAGCATAAAACGGTAAATAATGAATATGTTAACCACATAAGTCATAAATGTAAAAGTCTTCAAGGCCGCTCATGTCCTTGAGCAAGGCTGATATATCAGTTTAATAAACTTTGCGCAAAGGTGTACACTTTCACTGCGAGACGTGAATTGCCTTTCCGCCCGAGGGAGCCAGCCTCTTAACCCACTTCCAAGGAAGGTCGGCAGGGTTCACGATGAAGCCTTTCAAAGGTTCGTCTAACAAGTTAGGGCCGCTAGGTCTTAAGGCAAGGGGAAGAAGGGTCTCTCAACCTTGCGGCAACGCAGGCAAGTGAAAGTAGCCGCCCTAAATCCAGCTCGGCAAGACCCAACGCGCCTATACAGGTGTCCACTAACAAGCTAGAAAAGGTCCTCATACTGAGCTAAAGCCAGAGCCATATAACCCCCAACAGTTGCACTGTAAATCCCGAAGGTGCTCGTACAGATAATTTCTTAAGTTGCTAATAAGTCATTTTTATCATTCGATGCATACATTAATTAAGTAACATGATCATGATTGCGAAAAGAAAACTCGATTGCTATACTTGCCTTAAACTCAAGATCCTTCTTCTGTTGACTTGTATACTTCCAAAGGTTGACTCTTGATCTTGAACTCTTGATCACGAACTTCTTCTTGATCACCAACGAAAAACTCACCGACTGGACATACGATCATAGCACACCACACAAGCATTCAAAGGCAGTCATGCAAAGCAAACATAGCCTATAATTAGAACAGTACACCAATCAATAAATAAATAAATAAATAAATAAAGAGTTTTGAAAACTGATCTACGATTCGCTACGAACACAAGACGCGAAAATCACACTAATCGAAGCTATAACGGAAAAGATATGAACTAAACAAGATTAAAGATACTAATTACTAGATTAGATTTAACTCAAATTTTAATTATGAAAAAACAGTACTGAAAGTTATATAGTTTGAAAGAACTTTTCGAAACGAACCTAACGCAAGTTGAACGGACTAAATCGGAGTTAAAACGAAGAAGTTATAGGGGTTTAAAGTCAGTGGCAAAGCTGTAAATAAATTGAAATTGATTTTGCAGATTTAAATAAATAAAATGAAATTTGAAAACTGGCTGGACTGCGCCTCATTTTGGTAAAAGCGCAGGGGCTTGAATGAAAATTTTCCAAGACACATGGAATAGTGCCGGTTGGACCGCGGGTTGAGGCCTTATTAATTATAAGGGCCTTTTTGTGAAACGACAAGCCGAAAGGGTATCAGGGCGTTGTAGTTCGTTGGATCTGAGATCAAGGGCTAGGATTAGAGCCAGGGGGAAGGGAGCGGCGCTGGCCACCGGAGGGGAAGACGGACGACGTCCGCGGCGGCGCCATAGCCGACCGAGCTTGGAGCTCGCCGGAAACTCGCCGGAATAGCGATTTAGGCCTCCATCGGCCGAACTGGGAACACCGGGAGATAGAGTGGAGGGAGGGGAACTCGATAGAACTACTGGTTTCGGCGGAGATGGAACAGGAACGACGGTCAGCATGATTTGGCGGTCGGCATCGTTGAAGTTGCTCCGGTGAGCTCGTCCGGACGGTTAAACGAAAGAGAGAGCACGGGAACAACACGGTAGACTTCCTTACCTTCAACGAAACTTGAAGACCGAGTCTAACCGACGGAGCAAGGAAGGGGATTCGACACGGCGGCGGCGGTTAGGGTTTCGGTGGCACTTGGGGCTCGAGTTATGGTGGCGGCTTGCGATTTAGGGTTCAAAAGGGGTGGCGGCAGCTCAAGAGCTCTCTATTTAAAGGACAAGGCGTAGGGGTGCTCGGCTGGGCGAGTTGAAGACGGGGCGGAGGCGGTCACCGAGTCGAAGCAGAGTCCTGCTCGGGCACGGCTTGAGGGGGGGATGACAGGTGGACCCCACCTGTAGCGACTGAAGGAGGGAGCGCTGGCGCGCGGGGTTGGCGAGGGAAATGGGCCAGGGCGACGCGGCCCAAGAGGAGATGAGAGGGGCGCGGCGCTGAGCTAAAGAGAAGGGAGAGCGGGCCGACGATCGGGCCGGTCGGGAGGAGGAGCAGGCCGGCTGGGCCGTTTCGGGCCAAAAGGAGGAGAGGGGAGAGGAGAAAGAGGGAGAAAGCTTTTCCATTTTTGTTTTGACATTTTCAAAACCATTTGAATTCAGTTTGAACTTTCGGTTTGAAACCTTGAAAGAAACAGTAAGTTTGAAGTTTCAAACTTTTCCAATCTTCTTGAAAAACAAAAGGCCTTTATTTTTCAAACCCTTTCTAGGAAATTCGTTTTTTTCTTTAAATTGTTTTGAAACCATTTTGAGCTCAAATTGAATTTTAGCCAAACCACACATCACAAAAACTAAATGCACCAACATGAATGCACAAACATATTTCTAAACCCTAGGATAACTTTTAACTTAGAGAAAATTTTTATTTACCTACATTTTATGATCACAAAATTTCAAAAATAAATCATTTTAACTCTAATTCAACAAATGCAAATTTCAGGGTGTGACACCTCCGCGCATCAGCTCATGCATGATGTCCACGTTATGTCATCTACATCATAAAATTGTTCTATAGACCCTTTTCAGGTTTACTCTCGACGTTACTTATTGATTTTCGCCGTGAGGCCTTAGCTGTATCGTGTGTATGTTTTGGTGGATAATGAAATAGGTTATTTACAATTTAAAAGTGCTTTATGCATTTATTATATCAGTGCTTAGTTGCATTTACATGGAACTGTACCTATTTCCCATCCAATAAAATTATCGGTTGCATTTTACTGTCGTCTTTGATTACGTCTTCTTTGCATTTTTGTCGTTGCCCTGGGTATTATAGCGGTCGTTTGCTATGCTTTATGTTAAATGCAATACAACCTTTTCCCCATCCATTTTCCGTGTACAAATTTCTCGGTTTTGAAATTTTTTAAAGTCATGGTTAGCCTCCACGGTTCTATGCTGTCACTGGTTCACAGACTCACTTGCTGAAATGGGCGACCCTCATCCGCGCCACATTATTCAGGTTTTATTCGTTGAGTTGATCTCTCTTATTATTTATGCCCCTGTTTAGTTTAAATGTATGCTCTTATTGTTTAAACTAACTACCTGACAGCGTCGACGCTGGTGCCTATTACTACCCTTACTTCAGGCAGCTCAACGCCGCACGTTTCAGGAAACAGTATGTCCAATAAGGCGGATGACCGCCACGTGCCTCTTAACCTTTGTGTTCCTAGGTTTCTTTTCGGAGTTTATCCACTCCTGTCTCAGGCGCAATAACCCCTCGCGTTGTCTCAAGTTTTGGCCCCACGACATCTAGAAAAAAAAGGAAAAAGACTTCTGGACCAACATCGTCTCGCTTGGGGAGCAGCAAGCGTTCCTATGCAGATCTGAACCTCGAATGTGGACAATTTGATGAGGAATTGGTAGAGGCCCTCAAAGGTATATAGTGCCTTACCGAGGCTGTCTGTTTACACTTTGCTCTTTATTTGAGGTCTTCATCTATGTCAGTCCTTTGGACCTTTTCTTACCTTATTGCTCTCCCATCTATATTTTCCGGACAGTTTCATATCATGGAAGATCTTACTATGGCGCGCCAGATTATGAATGCCCCCACTGCCATGTAGTGTTTTGGTACGGTGAAAAAGTGGATCGAGATACACGGCGTCGCACGGCGGCAGGGTGGTCTATAATAACTGTTGCAGAGGTGGCAAGGTTGTCATACCTCCATTTCTTCCTCATCCCGAGCCATTGGCCTCCTTGGCGACATTTAATGGTGGGACTATTAAATGTAGTTACATAACTCAAAATACTATAAGATTACTTTTGTTAGCTATTTTTATATAACAATATGACTTCGTGCGGGCAACCAAACAATATCTCCTGTTAGCCAGACTCTATATATACAGTCAACCAACAAGGATAACTTATGTCACCCCAACCTATCCAGCGTAAGCCTGGCTCGTACAGAGAAGCGAACCAAACGTCCCCTCAGTAGTAAAACTACAACTTATCCGTTTTTAAAAATTTAGCCCTATCCCATCGAATGTTACGAGACTCTAATTTAATCTAAAAATAGACTAATTAAAAACTATAAAAACTAATTTACGAGACGAATCTATTAAACTTAATTTAGTCTATCATTTGACAATGTGGTGCTACAATAAATATTCGCTAATGGATAAATTAATTTGGCTTAATAGATTCGTCTTGTTAATACCGTACGATAGTGTAAATAGTTTATAATCTACCTATTTTAGTAGACTAAATTAGTATCATTTCCGCCTCTTTTTTGGTACCATTTTTTTGGTATGGCCTCCTATAACTAACTCTGTGAATGTAAGATAACTATAGAAGTCCTAATCTGTTTACAACATTGTTGTTGTTCTAAATCTAAATACATCATAGAGGCAAATATATCTATACCTACCTAATATCTATACCTACCTTATTTTTTTTTATAATAATAAGAGGTAAAATTTCTGGCAACTTTAGATTTTCGTCCAACCTCGTTATCAATTTGGTTTCGGTCTAAATTTATTTAGTCACGTGTTAGGACGGCAAGCCGTTCGAATAGGTCTGAGTGCGTTTGGGTTGTGCGTGCGTTCTGGGTGCGTGTGTTTGGGCTGTAGTACGCGAGTAGGGTGCGTGTGTTTGCGTTCTGGGTGCGTGTGTTTGGGCTGTGCGTGCGTGGTGTTGGGCTGTTGTTGGTTGTGAGTTTATTTGCTTATTTTAAGAAAAAAAATATTTTTATGAGAAGCTACACTACCAGCTACTAAAGAAAAATAAGCACCGGTTGGAGCAAAAACCGATCCAATCTGGTTGTTTCGTCTCGGCCCAAACCTCTTTGCAACGAAATCGGTCCGAACTTGAAGGCCCAGTCTAGGTAGCCCACGAGACCTCAGCGGCAGTAGAGACGAGCGCTCGTTCAGTTTTGGTTTGGGCATTTAGCACCACCTCACCAGCTGAAGGCGGACGAGCCACGAGCTCACGCTATAAGAAGAGCGCCTCGTGCCCCGTTGCTCCATATTACCTGGACGGGGTCGACGTGAGATCGTTAAGGCTCGTGGACCACTACCAAAATTAACAATTAACAATTTATAAAATTTGGTCTTCCTGCATTTATTTGTTTTCGAGATGGGGTCAGTTTTGACAAATATTTCTCCCATGAAACCATTTTTTGACTAAATTTATTATTCTAAAATTTGTAAAATTTGTTTTCAGAAACACATGCAATTTGTTTTGTTGCCGTGTCCACGTGTCCAGATTCGACTTGATATAGCGCTGTGCTCCGTGGAAAAATCCGGTGACCATGATGCGCGATGGTGACTAATGGATCAATCAATGTATTTTTTTCCCGTACCGCGTACGACCATATGTACTATGAAAATTAAATTTTGAAACGGATCTACTTACATCACTTTTATTTTTTTTAAACTAAACTCAAAATAGTTTATTTATAGTTAGAGTTTAAAATTTTAAATTTCAGATTAAACTTAACTAAAAGATTTTTAGAGTTTCTTTCTTCTCCCGTTGCAACGCACGGGCATTTGTCCTAGTTCATTAAAAAGAGTGAATTACACGATACAACTACAAGAGAGTCATCGCAGCACAGATTACAAACCACCTAAACTGGTGGTGAGTGACCTGAAACAAACATAAAAAAAGATAAACAACGACTCCCTTAATACCCAAGACCTACAAACAATAACAATATACATCAACGCAAGGTTGTCAACAAGGTCAGAGAAAGTCACCGAGAAGAGATGACAAACATCGACAGAAATCCTCCAAAGGCAAGCGACCAGGTAGCCGTGCGAAGAATCGAACGCAAATGGCAGGTAGCCGCTGCGATGAACCGAGCGCAAGCGGCCAGGTAGCCACTACGAAGACAAGCGCAAGCGATTAGGTAGCCATTGTGAGGAACTGAACGACTGTGGTAGCATCAAGACCAGACTGGACAGACTGAAGCGAATAATAAGTTGAGCACACGCAGGCACAACACGTCGAGGAGCAACTCCAGCGAGAGAGAGAAGCAAAATGGCGGCAAAAGCACAGAATGCAGGCTGCAATGGACTCCAGCAAAAGATGCAGTGAATCCTTCGAGAAGGAAATTGACGTCCATAGACAACAACAACGCTATGGACGTGTGGACTATGGAATGTGGTGGTCTTTTTCTAGCTGGGATAGTGGGGTTCGGGGGAGATGGAGTGGTGGGAGTGGCATGGACCTATGGAGTGTGGTGGTCTGTTTTCCCATAACATGTGTGAT
The DNA here is from genome assembly GCA_009763385.1 of Coix lacryma-jobi var. lacryma-jobi. NCBI lineage: Eukaryota > Viridiplantae > Streptophyta > Magnoliopsida > Poales > Poaceae > Coix > Coix lacryma-jobi. The sequence goes on from VDCT01000596.1 coordinate 135,796, forward strand.
CCCAATTAGTTTTGTAAGCCTCAATGAGCTGGTCAGATTCGGACAATGGTTTGGACTAAGGGTGCAAATTGTAAACTATTAGGGCACCTCCATCCTATTTTTGTGCAAATATTTGTACTAATGAGATCTCATTTTGAAAAAAGTAGTATACATATTTGAACTAAAGAGGGTTGAAGGTGCCCCTAATGTTTACCCATTTCACCCTTGGTTTGGACCACATCAATCATGGAAGAAGTTCGTGATCCTCAATATGCGCTGGTCAGTTTCGGACAATAGTTTGGACACACATCAATCATGGAATTGGCTACATATATGTACTCTATGCAATGTTTGTTTTTCTTTGGATATATCCTTAAATTATGCTAATATAATCAGGTATTGTATATACTTTAATAACCACTCTGTCTTGGAATACCAGTTAGATGGCTGAGCTGAGGATGTTAAATTAAACAAATATAATTTTTAGGTGCAGAGAAGGGAGGTGAAATTTAGAATGAACAAATTCAACTATAATTTGACCATGGTTACTGTTCAGCTTAATTCATCAGTAGCTTAAAACATGGTGGACTGGCTTCTTTTCTATTTGACCATTTGACGTCACGTAAGACTACAAAGCGGTCTTGGCACGGCCTAGAGGTATTGGATGTTGCTATCTCCAAGCTGGACCGGCAATATAATTTAATAGGTTTATAGTATATAGTAAACGTATCAGTTTCTTGCCAAAACCCTTCAATGTATAGCATTTAGATACGTAGTCACTACTACAGAACAGGGTTTTTGGCCGATTCTCAAAATCGTCTTTTGTCTCGGTTTTGTTTTGTCGCCCGGGACTAATAGACCCTTTAGTCCCGGTCGGTAACACGGACCGGGACTAAAGGGTCTGCCCCAACGGCTACTGCACACAGAGCTGTCGGGGCAGGCCCCTTTAGCCCCGGTCCGTGTTACCAACCGGGACTAAAGGGCACTCTTTAGTCCCGGTTGGTGCCACGGACCGGGACTAAAGATTTAGCCACGGTTGTGGCTTGCCCCGGGATTGATCATCTTTTAGCCCCAGTTTTCAATACAAACCGGGACTAAAGCTCCCCGGTTTATAACCTGCCAACTTCTTCCTCCCCGAGCCAGAGACATTCAAATTTCAGTGAGCTTCTTGCTTGTTCTTGCTGTTGCTATTGCTTGTTCTTGCTTGTTCTTCATTGTTCTTCGTTTCCGGCGTCAATTGGTTCTCTTCTTCGACTCCGTCATCGTCTCTTTGCGTTAAGAGGTAACTATTTTCATCTCTACCATATCTTTGAATATGAGAGGAATTTAATTAAAATATATAGTTTGCAAGAACAAGCATAGAGAGTTCAGTAGTTTAAATTGGTTCATCACAATCACTCGATAGTTTTCTACTCCTAGGTAGTATGCATTCTATATTTCATACTTATGCAAGACGAGTAATATGGAATTTTAGTGTCTTTTTAGTTTATTTCTTTAGAAAATATGGAATTATAATAGTTTGCAACAATAAATATAGAGAGTAGACAATGTGGAAATTGGTATTGTTATATCATATTTTTCGATTATCTAAATAAATAGATAAATTTTGTCGGTGTTTCGAAACCGGGGGTATGACACCAACGAGTAATATGATCGCGTGCTCTCTTCCTGGATGGTGATGCAAGATGACACAAGGATTTATCCTGGTTCGGGCAAAGAAGGCCCTACGTCCAGCGGGGGAGGATGTTCTTGTATTACTTGCACCTAAGTGCTTGTACAGGGGCGAATACAAGCTCGGTGAGCGTGGACCGGAGTCCGGACCTGAGTGTGTGGGTGTATGGCGTTCTAACGTGTTTTTTGTCACCGTCCGAATGAGGGCCCTGGTGTCCCCTTTTATAGAGCAAGGGGAGGCCAGGGTTACACCAAGGGTTTTACAAGAGTGTCGGGGCGTACGGTGCACAATACGAAGTAGGGTAGAAACCCTGTATTGTCGAAGACATTGTAGCCGACGTGGGCATTGCTGTTGAGGGCGTCCTTGGGGCGTGGCCTCCATCCCGGGCGCGGACGCGGAGGCGTGGCGAGGTGGAAGCCGTACAGCGCCCATCCCGGAACGTGCAGGGCGCGGCGAGGTCCCTCCGGGTCTTGGGGTGCCTGTCCTCCAATAGCGTGAGGCAGTAGTTAGGGGCTCGAGGGGCGCAGAGCCGGCCTCGATCGTAGCGCCTGCGGGGGGCTCGAGCTCCCGCAGGTATGGGCGAGTCCCGGAACGCCGTCGTTCAGATGGATTCCAGGCCTCGAGAGGTGGCTCGAGGGTGCTACAGTGCGGGGTATGGCCGAACAGTGTTGTACTGGCGCCCTTTAGCCCATGATTATGGTGAACACGAGGTTTGACTCTGACTCCGGTCACTGTGGCACATGCTGTGTACCAGAGGATATGACCGGAGTTGGTGAATGCATTGAATTGAATGCGTGGTATGGGGCTAGCTGCCGGTGCCCGTGCCGCTCGAGGGAGGCGTGAAGCGTCTCGAGGGATAGGCTGCTGTGCCTGAGGGGCTCGAGGTCCCCGCGCGGGGTCTCGAAGTGTAGAGGAGACGCTCGCCCGAGGCCTAGCTTGGAGGGCTCGGGCGAGACGGAAGACGAGCGTTCGCCGAGGCCTGACGAGGAGGGCTCGGGCGAGACGAAAAACGAGCGTTCGCCTGAGGCCTGGCTCGGAGGGCTCGGGCGAGACGAGACGGAAGCGAACGAGATCGCCCGAGGCCTGGCGCGGAGGGCTCGGCGAGACGGAAGACGAGCGCTCGCCCGAGGCCTGGCGCGGAGGGCTCGGGCGAGACGGAGAATGAGCGTTCGCCCGAGGCCTGGCGCGGAGGGCTCGGGCGAGACGGAAGACGAGCGCTCGCCCGAGGCCTGGCTTGGAGGGGCTCGGGCGAGACGGAGAACGATCGTTCGCCCGAGGCCGGGCGGATGGCTCGGGCGAGACGGAAGACGAGCGCTCGCCCGGGCTGGCTTGGAGGGCTCGGGCGAGACGGAGAACGATCGTTCGCCTGAGGCCTAGCGCGGAGGGCTCGGGCGAGTCTCTATTCGTTTTTTGCATTGATTGGGGGTACCCCTTTGGCGTTCCCCGACAGTAGCCCCCGAGCCCTTGTTCGAGTGCTTGCATTCGAGCAGGGGCTTCCAGATTGGGATCTCGATGGATAGCTAACTGGTCTGAGGGTTTTGTCGATTTGATTCCGTGGGTGTCGTGCGAGCGCGCCCGCGGGTGTAGCCCCGAGGCCACGGGGGAGTGGTTAGAACTCCCTCGTGGGCTTCCCGTATTATCCTTCGTCGTTTGGGACCTTCTGCCCAGTGGGCGCGCCTTTTTAGGCGGAAATCGTCAGGGAGCGGAGACCGTGGCGCCGTGTTGTACCTGTCAACAGGCTCGAGATGCGGTTCGGTAGTCACATTAAATGCTTGCGGATACCTTTCCTTTGTCGTGGGAGATTGTCCGAGGCTTGGCTCGGAGGGCTCGGGGCGAGACGGAGAACGAGCGCGTCGTTCGAGGCCTGGCCTTGAGGGCTCAGGTGAGACGGAGGACGAGCATTCGCCCGAGGCCTGAAAATCTCATGCTCACACAAAGAAAAGAGATTAGTCGTAACTGTCCGAGTTTTTAGCCCTCTTTCGTCGAGGGGTGCCAGGCTGAACCGACTGGCCGGCTCCTCGGTTGTCCGGCATGCCGATTGCCCTGGCTGTCATCCCGCGAGTCCTATCGATCGGATGCGAGGGGGGATGCCTCGTACTACCCCGAGTGGGCGAGTATCGAGGTTCCGGTGAGCTGGTAACGGGGAATCCAAGTGAGAGCTCGTTGCCCGTTCGATATGGGGACGACTGTGGCCCGGAGGCGGTCTCATAAAGCATGGGTGCTCAGTCTGCAGGAGTGCCGGGTCTATTCGATAGGACCCGGTGGCTCGATGCCTCCCTCCGGGGATTCACTGCACGTTGAGCTCCCGCCGTGGATACACGTGAGGGGCCTCGAGGGCTTGGCCCTCGAGTGATGCCGCGAATGGCGCCCCTTGGTGTCCCTGACTCGGGTGCTCGAAGCCGGCTGTCGAACCCTTTCGAGGCCAGCCTTCGCTGCTTCGAGACTTAGGGCCGGGGCCCGTTCTTACCTTCTGCCCGTTGGGCGCGCCTTTTTAGGCAGAAACCATTCAGGGAATGGAGATCGTGGCGCCAGGGCGACGGACAGGAAGTCGGAGCGGCGGCCGCGGAGGGCTCCGGTAGTTGCGTGTGTACCTATCAACCGGCTCGAAACGCGGTTAGATAGGCACATAAAAGGATGCGGTTACCTACTCACCGTCGCGAGAGACGGGCCGGTTTTGTCGATGAGGCCGTGCTGCCTCCTGATACGGACGGTGGTGTAGGGGGCCCTCCTTCTCCTGGCTCAGACGTCGAGGCTGAGCTCGCGGCAGAAGACCTTGAGGAGGAGTACCGAACCGAGGCTGAGATATGTTTCACGCGCTCCCCAGGATCCTTCCTTGACCGTTGCAGGGCTCGCAGGCAGTCGAGGGAGGGCGTCCTCCAGCGAGGTGCGGCGGCGCTGAAGGTCGAGACCCTGTGCTCGGTTTGAGGGGTGGCGTCGAAGGTCGAGGCCCCATGCCCGGCTCGAGGGATGGCGTCGAGGGGCCGTGGAGTCTCCGTGACTGGCTCGAGGGGTGGCACCCGGCTCGAGGGGTGGCCACCGAAGGTCGAGGTGCCGTCGAGTCTCCATGCCCGGCTCGAGGGGTGGCACCGAAGGGCCAGCCCCTGGGCTGATTTTGATGGACGGCTCGAAAATGTCCCTCGAGAAGACATCTGGTGGGGCGGTGCCGTGCGTGGGTGCCAACTTAGCCAGCTGTCTGCGGCGGGCGCCCATGAGCACTTCTTCATCGTCGTCGTCGTCATCGGCATCGCGCTTTGCCCTCTGACCTTTGCCTTTGTCCGTTTTAGAGCGGCCGAAAGAAGGCCCCCACCGCCTCGTCGCCTGAGGCGAAGCTGGCGACACGATCCATCAGATCCTCGACCGTCCTGGGACGGGTAGCGCCCTAGCTCGTGGACTAGCTCTTGGCATGTCGTGCCTGCGAGGAACGCCGAGATGACATCCTCATCAGGTACGTGGAGGAGCTCGAGGCGCTGTGCTTCGAGATTCACCGAGAGAAGTCGCGGAGCGGCTCGTCTGCTGCCTGCCTGCAACATTGTAGATCCAGGTGTTGCCTGGGCGCACGCAAGTTCCCTTGAAATTCCCGTCGAAGGCCCTGACTAGGTCGGCCCAGTCATGGATCCGATCCGGGCGGGAGTCCCTCGAGCCACCGGCGGGCGCGCGGTGTCCGAGAGGTAAAGCGGGAGTGGCGTATGATCACCCGGTCGTCGCTCCTTGCTCCGCCCAGTTGGCAGCCTAGGCGGAAGTCGGAGAGCCACAGCTGGGCTCGACCTCCCCGTCATACTTCACGATGTTGGTCGGTTGGTCGAAAGCGGTCGGGGAGGGTCGAGCTGCGGATGGCCCGGCTGAAGACCCTGGGGCTCGAGGGTTTGCCGGCTGTCGGCGACCCGCTCCTGGGCTGGCCTGGCTTGAGGGGTGGCCGGCTGGTGAACGGACATCTCGCGTTCGTTGCGGGGCGTGTCTGCTGGCTTCCCCGAGGCTACCCCGCGCCGGCGCGAGGCCGAGCTCTCGGCCATCTGCACAGCGGCTGTCTCCAGGAGGCCCTTCATTTCCCCGAGCATGCGTCTGGCGTCGGGGTTGGAGACGGCGGGCAGGTCGCGGAGCAGCATTGCGGCCGCCACCACGTTCTGCCCGGCCGTGGGAAACACACCTCGGGACGCACCGGTGCCCCATCCTCGAGGGTCTGCCGGCGGACCTCTCGAGCCTGGCCTCGAGCTCTGGCGCCTCGAGGCTGGGCTGGTTCCTGCATAAGAGTTTTTTCGAGCTGCAGCAGGCGTTGCCGTTCCTCCTCGGCCTCGGCAATCGCTTCCCTCAGCTGCGCGAGCTGCGCCACCGTCGTCGTTGCGGAGGTGGTGCACCCGAGGCCGGGGTTCGTCCCTCCCCTGAGCGCATGATCCTTCTGCCGCAGCCACGTTTCCGGCTCTTCGAGGTGAGCACTGGCCTGGTGTCGTCGTCACCGCCGTCCTCGGCGTCGTCCACGACCCCTCGAGCTGGAAGCACTCCTGGAGGGATCCCAGAGGTCGGGGTCGTGGTAGTCGTTCTCGTCGGAGTCGAAGTCGTTGACGTTGCGCCACCCTGGCTCGTGCTGGGATCGCACTCGCGGTACCATTCTCCGATGGTGGCTCGCCGGGGTGGCTCGACGGCTTGGTGAGGTTGCGGTCGACGTGCACGGGGTGGACGATCTCCAGGTCAGCGATGGCTCGTAGAAGCACGCCCGGACGCTGCTCCCGGTCCCCACCGTCCAGTCCTGATGGCGCTCGTCGAGGTGGCGGGCGTAGACATTTGCGGCGTTGTTGAGGCCGAACGGGAACCGCTGGCGTCGAGCGCGGCGCAACCCGTGCGGGAGGAGCTGGGAGGCGTCGACGGTGCACGGCTCGGAGGCCTCTGGCCTGGCTCCTGGTCCGTGCGCATGATGAACGCGAAGTCGCTGGGCGGGCGCGGGTGCGCCGTGGAAGTCTCCGGCCGTGCACCGGGCAGACTCCTCCTTGGGAACTCCGCGCCGGCCACGGGAAGTGGGCGTACGCCGTCGGCACGGCCTGTGCCTGGCGACGATGGTAACGACGGCGCCGCTCACGGGTGGCGACGCGTGGTGGTGTGTGCGACGTGCCACACTCCTCGCACGGGGTGGCGTGACACGGCCCTCCACTCGGCCCTCCATGGAGAGCAAGGTCGGCTCGTCGCCGTTGTCGGTGGCCAGGAACTCAAGCTCCCGAACCAGATGACGGCACCGGCAGAGAACGAAGGAGTCGAAGCAGCCATCCAGGAAACAGCGAGAAACCGACTCGACACGCGAAGGCCCCTATCTGGCGCGCCAACTGTCGTGGTTTTCGAAACTGGGGTATGACACCAACGAGTAATATGATCGCGTGCTCTCTTCCTGGATGGTGATGCAAGATGACACAAGGATTTATCCTGGTTCGGCAAAGAAGGCCCTACGTCCAGCGGGGGAGGATGTTCTTGTATTACTTGCACCTAAGTGCTTGTACAGGGGCGAATACAAGCTCGGTGAGCGTGGACCGGAGTCCGGACCTGAGTGTGTGGGTGTATGGCGTTCTAACGTGTTTTTTTGTCACCGTCCGAATGAGGGCCTGGTGTCCCCTTTTATAGGCAAGGGAGGCCAGGGTTACACAAGGGTTTACAAGTGTGTCGGGGCGTACGGTGCCCAATACGAAGTAGGGTAGGAACCCTGTCTTGTCGAAGACATGTGTAGCCAACGTGGGCGTTGCTGTTGAGGCGTCCTTGGGGCGTGGCCTCCATCCCGGGCGCGGACGCGGAGGCGTGGCGAGGTGGAAGCCGTACAACGCCCTCCCGGAACGTGCCAGGGCGCGGCGAGGTCCCTCCGGGTCTTGGGGTACCTGTCCTCAATAGCGTGAGAGCGCAAGGTAGCTGGCGGGCGTCTGGTGAGTGAGGGCGCAGATGCGGGTGCCTCCAAAGCAGGCTGGGGGGCGGAGCGCCTCAGAGGTACGGTGGGTGGCTCCAGCTCCCGAGGTGGCACGTCCGTATCGGGGTAGCGCCGGGCTTCTGGTCGAGTCAGGCCTTGAGCCTGGGCTACAGTGCGAGGGGATGGCCGTAACCACTGTACTGCACCTTCTAGCCATACTATGAATGAGTTTGTGGAGTGCACTGATGCCGCCCGTTTCAGATATCTGAGGGGCATCGCGGTGCTCAATGTGGCTGCATGCGTGGTATGGGCCGAACAGGTGTCCTGCGCCCTTTACCCATGAGGGTGCTAGTGAACTGCACTGTGTGGCACTGCGTCCAGAGGACCGATGGGTGCTGCTTGAATCGGTATGATGGGCTAGCTGCCGTCCCGTGCCGCTCGAGGGAGCATGAAGCGTCGAGGATAGGCTGCTGTGCCTGAGGGGCTCGAGGTCCCGCGCAGGGTCTCGAAGTTAGAGAGCGCTCGCCCGAGGCTGGCTTGGAGGGCTCGGGCGAGACGGAAGACGAGCGTTCGCCCGAGGCCTGACGCGGAGGGCTCGGCGAGACGGAGAACGAGCGTTCGCCGAGGCCTGGCTCGGAGGGCTCGGGCGAGACGGAGACGAGCGTTCGCCCGAGGCCTGGCGCAGAGGGCTCGGGCGAGACGGAAGACGAGCGCTCGCCCGAGGCCTGGCGCGGTGGGCTCGGGCGAGACGGAGAACGAGCGTTCGCCCGAGGCCTGGCGCGGAGGGCTCGGCGAGACGAAGACGAGCGCTCGCCCGAGGCCTGGCTTGGAGGGCTCGGCGAGACGGAGAACGATCGTTCGCCGAGGCCTGGCGCGGAGGGCTCGGGCGAGACGGAAGACGAGCGCTCGCCCGAGGCCTAGCTTGGAGGGCTCGGGCGAGACGGAGAACGATCGTTCGCCCGAGGCCTGGCGCGGAGGGCTCGGGCGAGTCTCTTATTCGTTTTGCATTGATTGGGGTACCCTTTGGCGTTCCCCCGACAAATTTAGAGTCTTTTTTATTTATAATTGTTTAGAAATTAGGAATTTGCATGTAATAGTTTACAAAATGAGCATGGATATAGTAGATGGCAACCGTGACCGGTTCCTCAGCCTCTCATCATCGGGATCCGAAGCGTTTGCGGCCGGATCTTCCTCTCATTGCTTGCGGCGAGTGTAAGCAGAAGATTGTGAAGGAGTTGTGAAAAAAGAGGGAATCAACAAGGGTCGTATATTCTACAAGTGTTCGGACCATGAGGTGGGTTATTATTTACCCGCATTTGATTAATATGGTTCATTCGTATCGGTTTGCTTGATGATGTTGTTTAAATTTCTTATCTTTGTTCTAATTGTAGTGGGAGGACACTGGCGGATGTAAAGGTTGGTACTGGGAGGAAGAGTACGTTCAGCACGTACGAAAATCTGTTGCACAGGAGGTTGCCGCTGAAGGTGATGAGGCAGTGAGTCAGCGGCAGCAGCCCATCCATGCTGATGAAGCGAATGATCTGTCTATTTTAGTTGGGATCGGACGCGAACTAATTATGTTGCTTAAGTGCATTTTAGTTTTAGTTTTTTAGTGCTAGCTGTGATAGTCTTCATTGTAGTCAAGCTTGCTTGAATTAATCAATCATGTGATGTCATGAGTGTTGTGCAATAACATGAGAAACTACTAAGTGCATGGTTGTAATATTTAATGTAGATGTTGTCACGCAATTGGATGTATAATGTCGATCGCCGCTCCAAAGAGTTCATTGCTGGCGTGCACTATTTCTTAGGTGTGGCTGAGGCAAACAAGCAGGATGGTTTCATGTGCTGTCCATGAGCCGTATGTAAGAATTTGAAGGAATATTCATGCCCAAGGACTCTTCATACGCATTTGTTGAAGTCGGGTTTCATAACAAACTATATTTGTTGGACGAAGCATGGAGAAAGGGGGTTGTAATGGATGATGGAAGAAGGTGAAGAAGAATTGGCCCACGCCGATATTATTGCTCAGTACGGTGCCTTTGATGATGATGCAGTGGGAGGAGATGGTGAAGAAGATGCGGCAGCGGCAGAAGATGTGGCAGCTGATGTTGATGCTCTTGGTGATGTCATTCGTGATGCACAAAGAGAATGTGAAAGTGACAAGGAGAAGGTCAAGTTCGAGCGTATGCTAGAGGATCATAGGAAATTGCTATATCCCACTGCTGAAGATGGCCAAAAAAAGCTGGGTACTATACTGGAACTGCTACAATGGAAGACAAAGAATGGTACATCCGACAAGGCATTTGGGCAGTTATTGAAGATAATGAAAAAGATGCTTCCGAAAGCGAATGAATTGCCCACCACTACGTACGAAGCAAAACAGTCATCTGCCCATTGGGATTAGAAATCCAGCAGATACACACATGTCATAATGACTGCATCCTGTACCGTGGGGAGGAATACGAGAATTTGGATGCATGCCCGGTATGTGAAGCATCACGGTATAAGATAAGGCGAGATGATCCTGGCGACGTAGAGGGTGAAGAACGTCCAAGCAGGAAGAAAATCCCTACCAAGGTTATGTGGTATGCTCCTATAATACCACGCTTGAACGTTTGTTCAGAAATAAGGACAATGCAAAGTTGTTGCGGTGGCATAAAGAAGACCGTAAGGTAGACAATATGCTGAGGCACCCAGCTGATGGATCCCAGTGGAGAGCGATAGACAGAGAATTCCCAGAGTTTGCAGATGAGGCTAGAAACTTGAGGTTCGCTTTAAGTACGGATGGTTTTAATCCTTTTAGGGAGCAAAGCAGTAGTCATAGCACTTGGCCAGTTACTCTATGTATCTACAACCTTCCTCCGTGGTTATGCATGAAGCGGAAGTTCATTATGATGCCGTTGCTCATCTAAGGGCCGAGGCAACCTGGCAACGACATCGATGTCTACCTGAGGCCATTAGTTGAGGAACTTCTACTTCTATGGAGCAAACTAGGCATACGCGTGTGGGATGAGTACAAACAGGAACACTTTGACCTGCGATATTATTGTTCGTAACAATCAATGATTGGGCGGCTCTAAGTAATCTTTTAGGCCAGACAAACAAGGGATATAATGCATGCACACACTGTTTCAAAGACCTTGATAGTTTATTTTTGAAAAAGTGCCGGAAGGTCGTGTATGTTGGGCACCGTCGGTTTCTTCCCATGGGCCACCCAGTAAGAAAGAAAGGCAAACATTTTAAAGGTAAGGCAGACCACCAAACCAAGCCTCGTAACCGAACCGGAGATGATATACTCGAAATGGTGAAGGATACGAAAGTAGTATTTGGAAAGGGACGGGGCAGCGAACCTGTTCCCAAAGATGCTTCGGGACACGCACCCATGTGGAAGAAGAAGTCCATATTCTGGGAGCTACCCTACTGGCATGTCCTAGAGGTCCGCCATGCGATCGACGTGATGTACCTGACAAAGAACCTTTGTGTGAACCTGCTTGGATTCATGGGTGTCCATGGAAAGCCTAAGGATTCACTTGAAGCACGACAGGACTTGCAGTGCATGAAAGAACGAGACAACTTGCATCCGGAGAAGACAGATGACGGGCGCCAGTACTTAAGCCCTGCTAGCTACACTCTTAGCAGAGAAGAAAAAGAAAGCATGTTTGAATGCCTTAACAACATTAAGGTCCCATCTGGATTCTCCTCCAATATAAAGAGAATAATTAATGTGCCAGAGAAGAAGTTCCAAAACTTGAAGTCCCATGACTGTCATGTGGTTATGACCCAATTGCTTCCTGTTGCTCTAAGAGGAATTCTACCTCCACATGTACGTCTAGCCACCGTGAAGCTATGTGCATTCCTCAATTCAATTTCACAAAAGGCAATCAATCCAGAGGAACTTTCTACTTTGCAGAATGATGTCATTCAATGTCTCGTTAGCTTTGAGTTGGTGTTCCCTCCATCCTTCTTTGATATCATGACACACCTCCTAGTTCACCTGGTCAAGGAGATCATTATTCTCGGTCCTATGTTCCTACACACCATGTTCCCATTCGAGAGGTCCATGAGTGTCCTGAAAAAATATGTTCATAACCGTTCTCGGCCTGAAGGAAGCATCGCCTAGGGCTACGACATAGAGGAGGTCATAGAGTTTTATGTGGACTTTATTCCAGACCTTGACCCAATTTGCGTTCCTGAATCGTGACACGAGGGCAGACTTAGTGGCAAGGGAACACTAGGGAAGAAAACATATATCGGTACATGAGACGATTACTTCAATAAAGCACACTACACAGTTCTACAGAACTCCTCATTAGTTGATCCATATATCGAGGCACATAAGGATTTCCTTCGATCCAAGTGGTCCGGGAAGAGTGAATCTTGGATTACACGTCAGCACATGCAAACCTTCGGCGATTGGTTGCGAAAACAATGTCAGGGTGATGACAACATAGATGAGCAGCTTTATTTGTTGGCCAGACAACCATCGTGGCATATCAGCACGTACAAAGGGTACGAGATCAATGGGAATACATTTTACACAATAGCCCAAGACGGAAGGAGCACCAACCAAAACAGTGGTGTACGCGTGGGTGCCACGGATCCAATGGGAACAAACAAACATATTATGACCGCATACATGACATATGGGAAGTAGACTACGCACCTAATTTTAAAGTCCCTTTGTTTCGGTGTAAATGGGTCAAGATGACCGTACCGAAGGTAGGATAACAGTCGACAAGGATATGGGATGACATCAGTGGACCTCAACAATATTGGGTATAAAGATGAACCATTTGTCCTTGCCGCGGATGTGAGTCAGGTGTTCTATGTGAAAGGCATGTCTACAAAACCAAAAAGAGGGAAAAATGATAACAACTCGATCGTCAACGAGCCAAAGCGCCACATAGTTCTTTCAGGGAAAAGAAACATTGTCGGAATTAGGACAAGTCAGACATGTCAGGTGATTATGAAAGAGATGACTGAATTCCGCCATTCAAAGTGAACAAAGACCCAAACATTTTGTTAAACAATGAGGAAATTCCATGGTTAAGTAACGATCATAACCAAGGGACATATGTCAAGAGGAGGTTCGCAGTTGTGCCCGCTAAATACTGGGTTGTAAAGATATTATGTAATAATTAATTAATTAAGACTTCATTTATTTAATAATGGATTTATATATATATTTAGTAGTGATCATTGATTATGTGCTCCTCTAGATGTGAAACAACAAAATACATATAGAAGATACTAAAAGTTAACATTTTCTTCTGTAAACTAAAGCAAAAGAATCTCAAACTAATTTTTAAAAGAAAGTATATCAAATATTTAATTTTCTGTTAAATTAGAAAGATTTAAGATATATTTAAAAAGAAAACTAAATTTAAAAATCTAGAACTATTCCATCTATCGCGTAGAACGAAATTGGGCAATGATTTTTTAGGTTATAAACAAAAGATTAACGTCCAAATGATGTGAAATAAATTTTTTATTGAAAGCCAACATTTTTTTATTTAAATTGAACATTATATTTTTGCATTAACAAAATATGAATGGTTATTTACATTTATATTCGTTATTATAAAAAAGAAAAGAATTTATGCTACCAATTTTTTCTACTATACAATAAGGTCAAAGGAATATAACTGTTATTTTAAAGTAATTTTATCCCTACTGTTCAATTTACTATGCAATTAACAAGAATTACAACATATTATATAGTGAAAACTTAATACAAAACTCAAAATACTAAAAACTCAAAACTGTAGCGGGAAAGGACCCTTTAGTCCCGGTGCGTAATACGGCTCGGGACTAAAGGCCCTCCCGGTATATAGGGCACAGGGCACAATGCCCTCCAATCTTCCCCAGATCGACGCGCAGTTGCCCCGCCTCCGTCCGCGCCGCCGCCCTCGAGTTGTCCTCGCCGTCGAGCCTCTGTCCGCGCCGTCGAGCTCAGCTCCGCCCTCGGCCTCCCTCGCCGTCGTCCTCGCTGCGCGCCCTCGGCCTCCCTCTGCCCTCCACGCCGTACGGCGTCGTCCTCGCCGTGTCGTGTCCGCGCCGCCGTCCTCCTCACCATCGTGTCCGCGCCGCCGTCCTCCGCGTCGCCGTCCTCCTCGCTGTCGGCCTGTGCATGTGCAGTTGTGGTGTGCGTGTGTGTCTAGTGTGTGTGAGAGTGTAAAAAAAATAAATGAAAAAGAAATATATACCTATAAATCATGGTTTTAAATAGCGAGCTAAAGCTAAAGTGTTTAGCGTTTTATAAACTGTAATTAGCGGACTTTAGCGGTAAAATAGCGGCAGAATTGTGCATGAACGCAAGCGGCACAATTTTTTTCAAGCTAATTCGGGCTATAGCGGCACAAATAGAGGGCTATTTAATTCCATGCTATAAATAGATATATAGAAAAAAGAAAATTGATATATATAGAAAATAAATATATATGTATTTAGAAATAGAAAGTGATATATCAAAATAAATATAAATAGATATATACAGATAATGAATATGAATAGATATATTTTATAGAAATAGATATATATAGATAATGAATATGAATAGTGTTAACACCAGATTTTCGCACACACGAGAGGATGACAAGAAGGCCCAGCCGGCAGTAAAAGAAGCATTCGGTAAGTGACCAAGCGGTCGGCTAGTTTTCGGGATTTCGGCAAATGCCTACATGGTTGGCTATTTTTGCGGAACAGCGACTCCATTCGGAAGTGAAGGTAGCTTACACGAGAAGATATGTGACGATGAGGGGCGATGAGAAAATAGGAATAGTATTTGTATCTTTCCATATTTATTATGTAAATCGTAATCGTTTAGGATTAGTATTTCGTCCAGGGTATAAATATAAACACTCAATCATTGTAAAATTGTTCACAACCATATCAATACAAACCGGCCCCGTGCCATCTTTGAGTCCTTAGTCGTGCCGTCGAGTTCTTCGAGAGAAATCATCGATCCGTCGACCTCTGTGAGTACCGACAACCTTGCCATCATATCTAGTATCATGCGGTGGATTTAGATATGATGCAAGTAGTCGCGTACGTTAAGCTTAGTATCGTGCGGCGGATTTAAGCTTATGATGGGAAGTTTTGCTTATACCTTGTATCGTGCGGCGGATTAAGTCATGAGTAAAAATAGTTATCGACTCTATTAGATTTGGCAGATCCAATAGATCATTAAGTTATCATGTGTTATATGTTTTATTTATTTAATTCTTGTAACACTCATTTGCCCAATCTAGATTGATCTTTATTCGGCCTTGTCGCACGAGTTTGCTTGTGCTCTCTTTTAATCATAAGATCATGATGGCTGAATCAACTTTCAATCTAGATTGTTACATGTTGCGGGTTCATGCATATCAATCATGGTTAGGCTTTGATGAAACTAGGTGTCGTGCGGCAGATGCATGTTTTAGATTAGTTTAATCGTGCTTGCTTGTTTGTTCCTTCTTCATGGACCCCAATTCGGTTGGTTTGTCGATCTTGGTTAAGCTTACACGAGTAATGAGCCTTTATAGATCTGTTCAAATATATGCATGCTTTTAGCTTGTTATAATTAGATTGTATCATGCGGTGGATTAATCTAATTATAAGAAGTGGTGTAGGCTTATAGCAAGTGGTATCATGCGGTGGATTAACTTTGCTTGAGTTTATGCCGCCGGTTTATGAAGACTAAACGTGCGGCAGATTAGTTGGATTGGCCTATGCATGTGCTATTTGAATAGATCTATATTTGTAAGTTACCTGTTTATAATATCTTTAATTTGTTCAAGCATATGCATTCGGTAGTTAATATGCTTTACATACTCTGTTCTCATACTAGCCGAATGACTTTATAAACATGCTCTGACAGACAGCTTCTATAGCTGTGTGCTGTCGTGATTGGCTTTCAAAGCCGTACATATGGAACTGTCTGGTTTTATCCGGCATGTTCCAAAGGTATTCTCACAGTTTTTTCCCTTGTTGGTTTTCAGGTCAAACCGACTGGCACGTCTCCGGATTCAGCACATTTCGGGCACCCGATTGAAGCTAGCTTTTCGGCTTGCTGTGTGTTTGGCGTGAGGTGTCACGTTTTGCGTCAACACACTTTTTGGCATGCCCAGTGGGACACGAATTCATCCAACGATTGATTCTCAAAGCAATCCTTGGATGGATAACCCAATTGACGGAAACGAAGGGAAATTGGGACAAGGCTTTATGTCGGCTGATAAGTTGGAAGAAGTGAATATCGGTAGTGAAGCTGAAGCGAGACCGATATATGTCAGCACCAATTTGGATCCAGAGTGTAGATTGAAATTGATAAATCTTTTGAAGGAGTTCAAAGATTGTTTTGCATGGGATTACACAGAGATGCCTGGATTAGATCGCTCCATTGTTGAGCATCGGCTACCAATCAAACCCGGGTATCGTCCTTATAAGCAACCTCCTCGAAAGATTTTTAAGGAGAGGTGCTAGCCGATGTGAAAAAGAAATTGAGAGATTATTGAAAGCGGATTTCATTCGACCATGCAGATATGCAGATTGGATTTCGAATACAGTTCCAGTGTATAAGAAGAATGGAAAGATGAGGGTCTGCATTGATTTTAGAGATCTCAATAAAGCTACTCCAATGGATAGTTACCCGATGTCGGTTGCTGAGTTGCTTGTTGATGCAGCAGCTGGTTACGAAGTCATCAGCTTTATGGACGGTAACGCTGGATACAATCAGATCTTTATGGCGATAGAAGACGTTTCAAAGACAGCTTTTAGATGTCCCGGTCATATTGGTCTGTTTGAATGGGTTGTGATGACATTTGGATTGAAGAATGCCGGCGCAACTTATCAAAGGGCTATGAACTACATCTTCCATGAATTGATCGGCAAGATTGTAGAAATTTATATTGATGATGTGGTCGTGAAATCCAGGAATCATAGAGAACATTTGGCTGATTTGAGGAAGACTTTGGAGTGCACAAGGAAGCATGGTTTGAGGATGAATCCAAACAAATGTGCTTTTGGAGTTTCGGCAGGAGAGTTCTTGGGGTTTCTGATCCATAAAGGGGGAATTGAGGTCAGAAAGAAGAGCATGGAAGCAATAGACAAAGTTGTCCCTCCAACCAACCTCACAGAGTTGCAATCGTTACTTGGCAAGATTAATTTTGTAAGAAGGTTCATATCTGGCTTATCGGAAAGAGTTTTGCCTTTTTCCCAATTGCTGAAGCTTAAAAGAGATCAAAATTCATATGGGGTGACGTACAACAGAAAGCTTTTGACGAGATTAAAGAATATATGAAAGCACCGCCAGTATTAATACCTCCTTAGCTTGATAAACCTTTCAAATTGTACGTGGCGGCCGATGAACTGACAATAGGATCGGCCCTTATGCAAGAATTTGAAGGAAAAGAAAGAGTAATAGCTTACATTAGTCGAAAACTGTTAGACCTAGAGACGAGGTATTCGGCTACGGAAAAACTTTGTTTATGTGTATATTACTCATGCACAAAGTTTTGGCACTACTTGTTAGATGTCGGATGTGTGATAGTTTCCGAATTTGACGTAATAAAGCACATGCTATCAATGCCTATTCTGAACGGAAGAATCGACAAATGGATCCTGGCACTATCGGAGTTTGATTTGAGATACGAATCGGCAAAGGCGGTGAAAGGTCAAGCTATTGCTGATTTCATTACTCATCATCGTGATCCTTCTGCTACTATGATAAATGTTGCACCTTGGACGTTATTTTTCGATGGCTCATCCTGCGATAAAGGTGGTGGCGCAGGTGTTCTCTTGATTTCTCCGCAAGGGTTAACATTTAGATATGCTATCCCCATTGAGTTCTATGTTACTAATAATCAAGCAGAGTATGAAGCCCTACTCAGAGGACTTCGGCTTCTTGTGGATAAAAGCTTTTGCTGTCAAAATCTTTGGAGATTCTGAGTTGGTCATCAACCAGTTGATCGGTCAGTATGAATGCAAAAATGACATATTGAGGGAATATTATGAGGAATGTCAAGAACTTTTGGAAAATTTCCAGATAGCAGCTTTACATCATATCCCTAGGGGGCACAATGAGGAAGCAAATAGATTAGCTCAGGCTGCTTCGGGGTATCGGAAGGATCAAGGAGTTCTTGCTTTGGATGAAGATCATATGTTTGATGATTGGAGAAAGGAAATTGCCGATTACTTGAAAAATCCATCGCAGAAAGTTTCCCGAAAGCTCAGGTATAAAGCTGTCAAATTCACACTTCTTGATGGTCAGCTGTATTATAAGTCTATAGATGGGGTGCTTCTGAAGTGTTTAAGTCAGGAAGAAGCAAAAAAGCTGATGTACGAAGTGCATGAAGGATTATGTGGCGCACATCAATCGGCCTACCGAATGAAATGGATAATAAGGAGGACCGTTATTTTTGGCCGACTATGCTTGAGGATTGTTTTGAATATTATAAAGGATGTCAAGATTGTCAAAGATTCCGGAATGTTCAGAGAGTTCCAGCATCGGCTATGAATCCAATTATCAAGCCGTGGCCGTTTAGAGGATGTGCTATAGACTTGATTGGTCAAATTCACCCGCCTTCTAACAAAGGACACAAATTCATACTTTTGGCTACAGATTATTTTACCAAATGGGTTGAGGCTGTACCTTTGAAGAATGTTATGTCCGAGAACATGATTACTTTTGTCAAGGAGCATATAGTTCACAGATTCAGGATCCCTCAAACTATAACTACGGATCAAGGGACCCAGTTCACATCCTCTGAATTCTGTGATTTTGCTGAAGAGATGGGAATTAAGCTGTGTAATTCTTCTCCTTATTATGCGCAAGCCAATGGTCAAGCCGAAGCATCCAATAAGATTATGATTAAGATTATCCAGAAGAAGATCGATGAGAAACCGAAAAAGTGGCATTCGGTCTGAAGTGAAGCATTATGGGCTTACCGAATGGCATGTCATGGGTCTACTCAAATCTCCTTACGAGTTGGTTTATGGACATTGTGTTGTGTTGCCTTGGAGTTACAATCGAGTTCGAGACGAGTTACATTGCAGAATGAGTTGAAGAAGGAAGATTATGAGAGTTTGATGATGAACGAACTAGAAGATCTGCACCTAATTCGTCTCAAGGCATTGGAGAATATAGAGAAGAACAAATTACGTGTTACTAGGTATTACAATAGAAAGGTCAAGGAAAAACGCTTTGAAGAGGGGGATTTAGTTTGGAAGGTTGTATTGCCAATTGGAACGAAAGACAAAGCATTCGGTAAATGGTCTCCAAATTGGGAAGGTCCTTTTCAGATAGTAAGACATGTGCCTGGCAACGCGTATATTTTGAAGACCTTGCTAGGGGAGGAGTTTTCTAGAGCCATTAATGAGAGATTTCTTAAGAAATTTCATCCCAGCATAGAGGTCGGTACATAAGAGTCGCATGCCGTGAGTTAGCCGATGAGAAGCGTCGCCTTTAGAAAAAAAATGTTTGAACAGCCGACATGACATATGTCGCCTTTAGAGCAAAAAAATTAGTCTGACTGAGTAAAGATGATGTCGTGCGAGGGTTTTTATTTTCGGTAATTCAGGAAACTTCAGACAAGTAATTCACAGGAACAGATGTTTTGCAAGGAAGAGCAGTTTGTTTACAGGCATTCCTAAGTACAAACTACTCATCAAACAGCCTGTTCAAGATAGATTGAGCATCAGAAACCTGGGCAAGCACAGTCGCATGATCCTCATAACTTTCCAGAAGATCTTCAATATCTCTGGAAAATCCCCACCATGGAAGCCAGTCGGTATGGCGGAGAAGTCCTCACGCGTCTGGGTGGACATTGCCGCCAACCCCAGAGCAACACCATGGTGTACGTCGTGAATGGCAACTCGATCGACGCGGCCTTCCGCATCATCAAGACGCGTCCACGGTTTCCCCCTGGGCGTTCACCTTGTTGGCTACCCTGGTTCCCGCGACCTTCAGGCGCTCGACCTCTGCAGATAGTGCTGGACAGAAAAAGGGGCATATCAAGCAAACAAGTCCGATAAGGGGAATCGGGTGAAGATTTCACTGACCTGAAATTGCGTCGCAGAATTGTTTCCGCTGGTCCTCCCAGTCGAACTGGTCAATGCCGTACTGCTTAGAAATTTCGCTCAGCTCCTCTCGGGCCTTGTCCCTTTCCTCCTTAAAACGGCAGGCATCACGGTGACTCCACCGGTCAGAGTAGGAAGAATCCGAGAAAGAGTCCGAGGAATTGGAAGAGCTGGAGGATCCGGATGATGGAGTTCCGGTCGGGGAGAAGATGGCTTTGGCTGCTGGAAATGATATTATCCTGGAAGAAGAGAATCGAAATCGAAACAATGGATAAACAGGAAAATAGGGATTGCAAGGGGGCAAGATGACCGATTCTTACCCATGGCGCCGGCGTTGCGGTACTCGGCTGCCCTCTGCTTCCCCTTCAGCGGGTCGCTTGCCGCGGTCATCACCATTTACCATTGCTGCAGGCCTAGGGTTTTCTTCTGGTTTGAGCCGACAGGAGGAAGTGAAGAGTCGGGGTTTAAAATGCGCAACTGCAAGTGCTAATCGAGGTTGTAGAGAGGATTTATTTATGAGCCGGGAAAAGAGTCATGGCGAAGTCTACGGAATAATGGAGTAAAAATGCCAAAGCAAAAGAATGGGGTTTTCCTTTCGGCTGGGCCGTTTTAACTGGGCAGGCTCAGCTAAATCGAACGCCACTCGATTATTTTTAAGTTCTTTTAAAAAAAAAGTTCATTCGGCTATCGGAAAATGAAGACAATCGGCTATATCTTATCACAGGGAAGTTAAGGGAGAGGAGCCGATTGCATTCTCAGGCGAGTGGAAGCATAAAGGTATCAAAATGGTTTTACAAAGACGAAGTATGCCACGCTTGGTTTGTTACAAGATCAATATTTACTCGTTCAAAAACTGATTGATTGTCTTTATGGCCTCGATTCTGATTCGGCTGACAGTATCAAGTACTTTTTATCTTCATCTTCGGATTTTTGGATTCTGGATAATTTAGCTTTGATTTGTTGATCTTCTTTGAGAGCCGAAGTTATCTTCAACGAGTCTGCTTCTATGTCCCTCGGCAGATCACCATGTGAGCCCTGTGAGATTGAATCTTGTTATTCAGGGTGGCTAACTGGGCCTCTAACCTGCTCTTGTCTTCCTCCATGACTTTTAGTTCAGACTCCAAAGTTGTCAGGGAATTTTTTGCGATTTGAACATTGGAATGCAAATCTTTAAGTTTCAGCTTCTTTGAAGACCTGTCATTCTGCAGGTCAGCCTTGGATGATATGTTTTTAGTTGCTCTCCTTACCATTCCGACAAAGTTGTCGAGGCAAGCTGCAGATTCCAAGTGGGTCAGAAGAGTGGAAGGAATATCTTCATCAATAAGCTCGAGAATATCTCTTATCTGATCTGCGTCTTGAACCAGATTGACAACGTCCTTGTTTAGCAGAGTAGTTATTTCCCTCAGCCGAGCCTGGTTTTCTGTTGATAAAGTATGTCGGGAAGTATTTTCTTCACCTTTTTTGATGATATAATCTTCGGCGGGGAAAGAGTAACTCGTGGTCGGCCCTTTAGTATTTTTCTGAAGAAAGAGAAAGGAGTTAGCCGACTAAGTGTGTTTGGTGAAAGCAATGTAATTCAAAGACAAAGCTTTGCCTGCTGGGCTGATTGACATCAGAAGACACTGCGCCTTGGCTTGCTCGAGGACTTTGTTGAATATTCAGAGGAGGCGGGCTTGGAGTATGATCGGGAGATGGCTCTGCTTCCAGTTCTTTTAAAATTTCATCTGTTTCAAGTAATGACATGAGCGTGTGACGACAGAAAAGAGGATGGCCGAATATATTACCTATAGTCCCATCGGTTTCTTCATTTCTTAAACCTTGGGAGTTTTGGGGTCTTCGGTCTCGTCTTGGATATTTTTTGTAGAAGCTTCAAGAAATAGTTCGACAGTTGCTGAAGTACTGCTTGATTTCAGGACCTCGACCTATGGCTGCAGCAAGTGACGAAATGTAGATTTGATCAGATTTATTGCCGAATAGAGTTGCTTAGCATTAAATGGGAAATTCATACCTTGGGAGATGGTTTAGTCCTTTTGGTCCTTGTTTTCTAGACGAAGGGACATTCTCAAGTGCCTTTCTTTTGTTCTCTCCTCCTGAAGACATGATGGTTGAAGTTGCAGGGATCTTCATGAAGTTGTTCAAGCTTGGAGCATTGAAACCAAGAGCAGGATTGGGTCCAGCCTGGTAATATTGGATCACTCTGGCAGCAGGTGTAGGCTCAGGATCCTGTGTATGGCCGAATGTTAGAAAGGGATTGAATTCAAGAATGGAGAATGACAGGAGTGATGAGATTACCTCACTATCAGAAGCAAAGTCAGGTTGCAAGTTTTGACACAAAGGGTGAACGGGCACGTTGAAGAGATGAGTACGCCATTCTGCCCACCAGGAATGAATAAAGGATGGGAAGTGAAGAAAGAAGGATGAGTAATATCTACTATCCCAAATGGAGATGGTTCATATGTTGGCAGCTCCCATCCTAATTCAAAGACTTTTTTAGCCACTATCCCCTTTGTAATTACCTCTCTGGGTCTTATTATTGTTGAGAAGAAGAGTTTGGGGGCAATTCACCGCATCCTAATTGTCTGGCCACTATGTTTGGATAATAGAATTCATAGGTGGACTGCACTAATCTTCCATGGTGAAATTTGGCTGGCAGAATGCAGGGTTTGATGAAAGATTGAAGATGTCAATAGATGTTTGTCTGCACAGCCGGATTCGTAGTTAAACTTGCAAAGAAAAGTCAGGTTTTCATTCTCTCTGTAAGGAAGCCAGAGTACATTGCCGAAGCCTTTGAAGAATAGCTTGAAGAGATGACCAATGTGCATGTCGATGATGATGGATGCCGCTTCTCCATAAGTTTGGCAGGCTTGACTCTTGCTGTTTTACCTTCAGCATAATTAATTGAAGGGAAACTCAAGTTGAGAAGGCTCACAGACACTATCTGATGCATATATAGTTGAAGCCACATCTGAACCAACACCAGGGACCATTCACACAAGAAATTTCTCTGCCCGTGTGCATCTGGAGAGTGATCTGATGCATCATATGATAGACAGAACCCAAGAGGTATTTGCCTAGTGGAATTTGAGCACCTGCAGATAAATCTTCAGCCATCACCATATGGTTCAGGGTGGGTTCATTGGATTTGCCACAGAAGATGAATCTACATAGCCACATATTCATGAAGGCTTTCAGTTCTTTTGTCAGAGAGAGTATTGGATGACTCCATATAAGACTGAATATATTTAGCCCATCCACATCCAGAACTGATGGCTCTCTGATTGCTTTTGTTCTTGTATTTGTAAGGATATACTGGTAATGTTACATTCGACCAGTCATCATGAAGACGTCTGCCAGAGTAATAGTCATCATACCGTGGCCGAAGATGAAAGCGTTGATAGCATTGGACCAGAAATGGGAAGCTGCTATCAGAAGAGGGTCGTTTCTGGGTGTTTCTGATAAAGATAATTCTAGACGGTGGCCAATATCTTGATTTTCCCAGTGAATGCTGTTTTTTCAAATATCCTCCGGTACCAATTTAGCCAGCTCTTGAAGGTGTTCGGCCAGTGACTGGTGAAGTAATTCCAGATTTGAAGGGAATTCTTTGGGTTTCCTTCTCGATAATCTCCGTTGGATCGGGATTTCCCATTGGACCAAGGAGTAGGAGTCAGGATTGGCAGCATAAGGAATCAGGATTTGGTTCTTATATTCCTTCAAGAAATAGCAGATGGAGGAAGAAAATAAACCGAAAGAAGGAGCTAGCAAGAGATTATTGATATATGTGAAATTTACCTCTGGGATCTTGTCTTGGGTCGCCATCAAGGGTTCGAAGTGAAATCGGTTGCGCAAAGATTTGAATTTCTCGAGCGACGGCTACAGTGTTGTGGGGATATAGACCCCAGGGTCCCATGGGCCACACTACTGGGTCGTCTGGCCCATAGGATGAAGACGTGCGGCGCACGACATGCACCGCATGACAGTTATAATCTAGATACAATACCAACTCGGATACTTACCATGTAACTCTGTCCCTTCGGAATATATAAGGAGGGGCAGGGGTCCTCCGAGAGGGCAAGACACAACAAGTGAGATAGACAACAGATCCTAGGTCACAGGTCACATGCCACATCCAATCAATACAACTCGACGCAGGACGTAGGGTATTACGCTAACCTAGCGGCCGAACCTGGATAAACCTCTGTGTTCATCTACTTTTGCCTTGCGTCAACGTCTGGGTCGTCGTCTTGCGCATCTTCCCTCTAATCTACCACCTTGGGTATACCCCTAGGTGGACTATCGGCGATATTTCATCGACAAGTGCTGAGAAGCGAAAACTAGGAGAAGGAAAGAAGCTTGCAAACAATTTCGGAATAAAAATCGACTTTTATCCCGAAATTGAGGGGCATGTGTTAACACCAGATTTTCGCACACACGAGAGGATGACAAGAAGGCCCAGCCGACAGTAAAAAGAGCATTCGGTAAGTGACCAAGCGGTCGACTAGTTTTCGGGATTTCGGCAAATGCCTACATGGTTGGCTATTTTTGCGGAACAGCGACTCCATTCGGGAAGTGAAGGTAGCTTACACGAGAAGATATGTGACGATGGAGGGGCGATGAGAAAATAGGATAGTATTTGTATCTTTCCATATTTATTATGTAAATCGTAATCATTAGGATTAGTATTTCGTCCAGGGTATAAATATAAACCCTCAATCATTGTAAAATTGTTCACAACCATATCAATACAAACCGGCCCCGTGCCATCTTTGAGTCTTAGTCGTGCCGTTGAGTTCTTCGAGAGGAATCATCGATCCGTCAACCTCCGTAAGTACCAGCAACCTGCCATCATGTCTAGTATCATGCGGTGGATTTAGATTAGATGTGCAAGTAGTCGCGTACGTTAAGCTTAGTATCGTGTGGCGGATTTAAGCTTATGACGGGAAGTTTTTGCTTATGCCTTGTATCGTGCGGCGGATTAAGTCATGAGTAAAAATAGTTATCGGCTCTATTAGATTTGGCAGATCCAATAGATTCATTAAGTTATCATGTGTTATATGTTTTATTTATTAATTCTTGTAACACTCTTTGCCCAATCTAGATTGATCTTGTTCGGCCTTGTCGCACGAGTTTGCTTTGCTCTCTTTAATCATAAGATCATGATGGCTGAATCAACTTTCAATCTAGATTGTTACATGTTGCGGGTTCATGCATATCAATCATGGTTAGGCTTTGATGAAAACTAGGTGTCGTGCGGCAGATGCAGGTTTAGATTAGTTTAATCGTGCTTGCTTGTTTGTTCCTTCTTCATGGACCCCAATTCGGCTGGTTTGCCGATCGGGTTAAGCTTACACGAGTAATGAGCCTTTATATATCTATTCAAATATATGCATGCTTTTAGCTTGTTATAATTAGATTGTATCATGCGGTGGATTAATCTAATTATAAGAAGTGGTGTGTAGGCTTATAGCAATGGTATCATGGGTGGATTAGCTTTGCTTGAGTATTTGCTTTAGTGGTTCCTTATGAAGACTAAACGTGCGGCAGATTAGTTGGATTGGCCTACCTATGCAGGCTATTTGAATAGATCTATATTTGCAAGTTACCTGTTTATAATATCTTTAATTGTTCAAGCATATGCATTCGGTAGTTAATATGCTTTACATACTCTGTTCTCATACTAGCCGAATGACTTTAAAACATGCTCTGACAGACAGCTTCTATAGTTGTGTGCCGTCGTGATTGGCTTTCAAAGTCGTACATATGGAACTGTCTGGTTTTATCCGGCATGTTCAAAAGGTATTCTACAGTTTTTTCCTTGTTGGTTTCAGGTCAAACCGACTGACACGTCTCCGGATTCAACACATTCCGGGCACCCGATTGAAGCTAGCTTTTGGCTTGCTGTGTGCTTGGCGTGAGGTGTCACGTTTTGCGTCAACAAATAGATATATTTTTATAGAAAAAGGGAAATCATATATATATATATGTTTTTTTTAAACTAACAAATATATGTTTACACATGTAGATAAAAAGTGACAGGCCGCGTCGACCTGTAGTCCTGGTGACCGCTCCATCGACCTCGACGCCGTCCACTGTCATCCGCACCGTCGTCATCCTCGCTGCTGTCGCCGTCGTCGTTCTCGTCCACGGTGTGTAAATCACGTGACAAGGATATGTTTAAACATGTATTTACTCTTAGAAATATGTGTTCATAGAAAATCATGTGTCATGTTGGAATGCCATAGAAAATCACTTGGATGTGTTTAAACATGTTAACACTTAAAAATATTTTTAAAGTTGAATTGTCTCTTTACGAATATATGTTATTTTTAATGTTCGCGATTAAATGTAAAATCCCAAACCCCCAAACCCTAACCCCAAACCTTAAACCCTGAACCCCAAACCCCTAAACCCCTAAACCCTAAACCATATTTTAAAGTTGAATTGTCTCTTTACGAATAGATGTTATTTTTAATGTTCGCGATTACATGTAAACCCCCAAACCCTAACCATAAACCCTGAACCCCAAACCCCTAAACCCCTAAACCCTAAACCATATTTTTAAAGTTGAATTGTCTCTTTACGAATATATGTTATTTTTAATGTTCACGATTACATGTAAACCCCAAACCCCCAAACCCTAAACCCAAACCCCTAAACCATATTTTTAAAGTGAATTGTCTCTTTACGGATATATGTTATTTTTAATGTTCGCGATTCCATGTTAAAACCCCAACCCTAACCCAAACCCTAAACCCCAAACCCCAAACCCCTAAACCCCTAAACCCTAAACCATATTTTTAAAGTTGAATTGCCTTTTTACGAATATATGTTATTTTAATGTTCGCGATTACATGTAAAACCCCAAACCGTAACCCCAAACCTAACCCCAAACCCTAAACCCCAAACCCCTAAACCCCTAAACCCTAAACCATATTTTAAAGTTGAATTGTCTCTTTACGAAATATGTTATTTTTAATGTTCATGATTACATGTAAAACCCCAAACCCTAACCCCAACCCTAAACCCCAAACCCCAAACCCATAAACCCTAAACAATATTTTAAAGTTGAATTGTCTCTTTATGAATATATTTATTTTTAAAGTTGTATATATATTTTAATATTCGCAGAAATGGCCGACCCAAATGAGAACATGGAGGAGGAAATGATGAATATCATCGCCGGCGGATGGCGGTGGACGGAGTCAATACTTATTGAATTACGAAGACATGACCATGCATGATGAAAATCCCCCTGATATAACAAGTTGAGATGGAATAATACAGGCGATGTATATATACAATATGTCGTGTTAGGGTTTACATTTACTTTATTACTTGATTAGGTTTTATTTCAACTTGTATTAGTGTTTCATCTTCGTCTCTTTACCTATATATATATATATATGTAGCCCCTGGATCGACGTCTGCGATGGGGCAGAGCAGACCAAAACGAGGGCCGAAGAGGCCGTTGAGGGCCGTCATGTAATCTCCGAAATCGATATGGCTACAGGCCAACCACTAGGACCCAATGCATAGAAATATGTGTTTCACTGTGGGTTCATGTGAGAGATCGGATTCCGATAAGTGCCCGTGAATGGAAAGAGAGGCGAAGTGCTCCCGAGATCAGTTATGTCTCCAATCTTGACAAGCAGCTAGTCTGGGATGACATCCAAGCTCATTTCTCGTTCGACACGGATGATGAGGAGCTGAAGAGGCGAATTCGGGAGTGGACAGTGAAGAAGATGGCCACACTTTTTCAGGACTGGAAGAAGAAATTGTACAAGTTGTGCTGAAGAACGAGACGCCAGATTTCAACTCTAAGGCGTATGTCAAGATAAGAGCCGATTGGGATGAATTTGTACAGTACAAAAGATCACAAGAGAGCGAGGCTCGCATCAGAGTAAACAAACAGAAGCAGCTCAGAAGAAAGAAATACCACCATCATTAGGATCAGGTGGCTATAAGACTGCCCTTCCAAAGTGGGAGAGACATGAACAGGAGATGCTTGCCAGGAGGGTAGTCCGGGAGACAGACAATAAGAGAAATGGAGTGAACGGTCAGGAGGAATGGTTCTACGCTCATGGGGGAACCATAAACCCTAATGACGGGGAGCTTGATTGGGGCCGGGAAACTTCAAGAGCAGCACAAAGGCTAGTTCAAGCACGAAGTGCGGTGTTGGCTGGCGAGTTCAAGCCCAACAGAGAGAGAGGATGAACTCACGTACGCGCTGGAGAATCCTGAGCACAGTGGGCGTGCGAGAGGCTTTGGGGCCGTTTCGTGGCTGCATTCCTTCGAAGCGGATCGAGAAAGTTACAGAAGCTGCCAGAGAAAGAAGGACAAGGAGGCAGAGCGGATCTACAAGTTGGAGGAGTATGTTCTTCAAACAGAAGAGTGTGACAAATCTCGTGAAGAATGGGAGTAGGAGGAAATCAAAAGGCAAGTGCAAGCGGCACTTAGTCAAATGACGAGTGGGCAAGGTACATCATCATAACAGCCTCAAGCGAACATTAGCCCCCCAGGTCAGATGAAAACAGCTGCGCCTCCACGGAAGTACCAACCATTCAAGATGACTCCAAGTTATGCTTCCTCGTGGATGACGTTAAAGAACCTTTACTACTTATGAGCTGCACATTCTAGATGGAAATGCCACGAAAAAGGTGGCTTTCGGTGTTGTAAACCCTACCGACCGCCAAGAACACCAAGAATCCATGGTCAACCAGTGCCAGCCGGATACGCTAGCGTCTCGGTGGACCGGGGGTTGAGATAGGTTGTGGCAGCGTGGCACTAGAAATCGAAGGGGGAGATGGGGAGAAGACTTTAGGTGAAGCGGAGAAGACATTTATTTGCTGGCGCAAGTGCTTCATTATTATTCCTAGAGTGTCACCGCCGCAACCTCTCCGACTGATCAAGATCCTCACCATAGGTAGTGCGCGGTGAACGAGAAACAGAAACATTTTTATTACACTAACTTCCTATATGTATATATTAATTGGATGCTCACATCATTCGTTGTTTTGCGTAGCAGGAACTATAGTCCAGTTCGTCATCATTCCCAGCGCATCATAGTGCTACGGGCGGTGACGATGTGTTGGAGGACACGACTTCAACCCCATCTCCTGCACAAAGATCTCCACCGCGGGCTCCATCACCGCCACCGGCCCCACCATCTCCTCCACCGTGGGCTCCAACGCCACAACCTCCACCACAGGCTCCAACACCGCCACCGGGCCCACCATCTCTCCACCGCGGGCTCCAACGCCACAACCTCCACCGCAGGCTCCAACATCGCCACCGGGCCCCCATCTCCTCCACTGCGGGCTCCAACGCCACAACCTCCACCACGGGCTCCAAACACCCCGCCTCCACCGCGCGGCCCTAAGAAGCGGTCCGCCGCCACAGAACCGAAGGCCCCACCTCCAAAGAAGAAGGCTCCTGCATCAGGAAAAAAGCCAAGAGAAATTAGCTTATGAACAGACTGATGAGGAGTTAGAAATTTCGGTGAAAAAAGATGTGCGGAATTTTTTAGAGGAATCAAAGGCCGCGGCTAAAGCGAAGAGAACCCAGAGAAGCCTTACCTCTTGTTAAACCACAGGAGTTAAGGAAAAGGGTGGACCAACATGGTATCAAGATGCGTGAAGCCCGAAAGGCTCCGCGAAAATCAGACTACGATTGCCGAAAGCCTTACCTCTAATCAAGTCTGCAAAAGAACAACAATCCAGCAAGAAGAAAGTGGGAAAGGGTGTCCACAGCTCGGGGAAACATCAAGACCTTTATCCCTGTTATTTGTGGAAAATCAGTATGGTTCAAACATGGACAGTTTGTCTGAGATGGACTCAATGGAAAAAAATTCTTTGACAGCGGTCTCCCGTTCCAAACGATTGCCAATATTGCTACTGGGCTGGAGTTTCCATGAGCGGAAGTAGTTGATGAATGGAGGAGAAATTTTGCACCGGGCAGGAGTCTAATGAACCCCAATCACTTACATGTACTTGGTACATAGATGTTTGCAATCAACAAATGGTGCATGGAGGCTTCTAAAGACGGTGATGTCAATTGGATTTCTGTCCGAATTCCGAACCATCACTACTTCCGTGGCGATGACCTAATCTTAGTCCAGATGGAGGAATTACACCAGCTATGTCACGCACTGGACAAATCGCTCCTTAGCTTCTATTGTTTGTAAGTGTTTCTTTTATAGTTTTCATTGAACTCTCTAGTATGTGTATATAGTACGTAGTATTCTTACACACATACTTGTGGATCAACTCTATATTTTGCAGGTATCAAATGACTCAGCTAGAGATAAACATGACAATTCTGTTGGGTTTGTTGATCCATATGTTGTTTTCAAGGCTCCAAACCTTCAGCGACTTGGAGCGATGAGTCGTGTATGAATCTCATGAGGTTCTTCGTGAACAAAAAGATAAGAAAGAATTCTCTTCCCATACAACTTTAAGTGTGTGAGACATATATAATTAATAATAAGTATGTGCACATTTTATTTTACTTAACCCTGTGTATGAACAACTATCACTGGATATTGATGGTCATCGATCTCAAACACAGCAATGTATTAATCTATGACTCGTTGAGCAAACCGCAAGAAGATTACCAAGATATGATAGACATCCTTCAAAGGTAATTTTTCGATCCCTAGCTTGCATGCTTAAAGTATAGACTAATAAGCTTGTATATATGTATACTAATAAATAATGATCCAACTATTAATGTTTCATTGGCCGGATTAGGGTTTGGGAAAAATCATTGCTCGGGAACATTACAATAAAGCCACGACTACAGTAAGTTTACACCTTCGTCAATGTACGTGTATCTTTATTATATCATGTCATATATCATATCTTTATTACGAGATGAATCTTTTCATTGTACAGTGGATTTTGAGACAAAAACAGGGTATACCTTATGCGGATTCTATGTTTGCGAGTACATGATGATAGAATCAAATAGAATTCCTAAAGAAATAGAATCATCAAAGTACGTAACATGTTTCTTTTCATTTTTTATAGACTTAATATTGATAATATAGATATAACTAATATCTTCTTTAATTCCAATTGAAGACTGACTGGTTGAAGCAAAAAGTGATGCTACAAGGCCAATTGAAAGCAATACAAGAGACAATAGCAGGATTTCTTCGGGAAAGTCATAAATCCAAACGGCGAGTTCTACTATAATACCAACGAGAAGTTGATTCCAAACAATGATGATCATTTGTATGTCATGTAGATCTTTAGATGGAGTACAACTTGTAATAGGTTACAGTACTAACTTTGGAGTACAACTTGTGTAGATAGATATTTGGACAACTCCTATATGTATATTGCTTGTAATTTTATGTATATATATATATAGTTCTATAGTTCAATTATATATGCATGCAATAAGCTTATTGTGTTATGCTGCTAATATATATAAATTATATATATTAGCAGCAAAGAATATATATTGGAAAACCTATTAAATAAATAAACATAACTAAAAACAAAACTAAAATGAAAATAAAAAGGAAAAACCAGGGGACCCTTAGTCTCGGCTGGTAATACCAGCCGGGGCTAAAGGGTGCTGCTGCGTTGCACCGCTGGCAGCACCCTTCAGTCCCGGCTGGTATTACCAACCGGGACTAAAGGGGGTTTTAGCCCCGGTTACTGGAGCCGGGACTAAAAGGGGGGCTTTAGTCCCGGAAGCGTAGTCCCGGCGGGAACCGGAGCTAAAGGCCCTTACCGACCGGGGCTAAAGCCCAATCTGTTGTACACACAATAGAGCAGTTTTGACAAACATGTATCTATATATGCCAACTATTTGTTCCACGAGGTGGGAAAGCTGATAGTTCGACACAAAGCATGCAAAAATTCATCAGGGACTATCAACGAGAATTCATTATATTGGGCATGCAAAAACTATAGGGCCCACCAATAGGGAGTAGTATATAATCTGTAATGATGGGAAAAGTAAAATCACACAAGATGTGTGTCCCAAATATTTTTTTTCTTTTTATTTTGCATGGATGGTGTGGCAAAGCTCCGTAACGAACCAAACGTTACTTTATATATGATTAGACATTGCACTTGGCATGCTTTTTGTCGAAATTCGTGGTGGAAATGTATATCAAGTGTTCCGTATCGAATAGGGCACAAATGTGAGACATTCAATCTGTAATTAATTATTTATTTTGTTGACTTGACTACGTCGGTATAGCTCTTTCTGCGACATTTCTGAATATTTTTTATAATGAAAAATTCCGGTTTTAATCCTCCTTAAAAAGCATCAGTCCAAAGTTAAACAATAATACGCGGACAAGATGTAACCCATCACCCATCACGTATAAAAAAAACGCGTGACTGAGCGGACGCATGCGACCCTGCATTCCCATGCGGCCAAGCGACACCAGCCACGAGGACGGATCCCCCGCTCGTGACTAGCACCGGTGAAATAAAAAAACAAAATATTTTAATTAAATTGCTATATTTTTTAAATGGTGCATCTTTTTTAATTCTATTTTTTACTGGGTGTGTTCTACATGACAAAGTGAACAAAATTAGATTTCACTAGCTATATTTTATTTTTGTAACAATTTATGTTAGGAGATTTATGAAATAAGTTGGTACCATGTAATACTAAACTTATATGGTATACACATCGATGTTACTATAAAAATATAATAAATGTTATATATTATTTACGTAAAGATACTAACTATTAATGAGAGTAGCGGACCAAAATAAGACAAAGTACGATATGGACGATAAATTATTAAAATAAGCATTGCATGCATGAACTATAAATACTAGTACAGAATTGGGCTTTAGTCCCAGTGCAAAACACCCTTTAGTCCTGGTTTTCAAACCGGGACTGAGAATGCGGGACTAAAGGGGGTCTTTAGTTCCGGTTCTGCAACCGGAATTAAAGATCGTCCTTTAGTCCCGGTGCATAACATCAACTAGGACTAAAGGGCTTCGCCCACGTGGCACCGGGCTGGCACCTTTAGTCCCGATCGGTGTTTGGAACCAGGATTAAGGTGCTTCGCCTTTTGTTTTATTATTTGATTTTCCTTTTTGTTTTCTTTTTATTTGATAATATATTATGATTTTAGAATAGGTTTTTGAATACGCATTGTGCGTTGCTCTATACGTATACGCGTATATTGATCTACTGCGTATAAATCACATAATTATAGTATGAAACTATTTACATATATTATATATATATAAAAATATTGCACATATACATATATGTTTATATTACATGCATGTCACAAATGTTTGTACGTTGTACGCTCAGTGGTGTTTCTTGATTGTCGATAACATTCAATCTTAATCTTCATCTCCGTAGGGCTGAATTTGTTCGTTGGGGCGCATGTAGTTCTCGCCATTTGGGTTTATGACAGAAATCCCGCTATTGTCTCGATAATAGCGTTGATCTGGTCCGAGCATAGAGGATTTTTATCCATCCAATCAGACTTCAGTTTGAAGCAAAGTAAATAAATTGTATTAGTATAAATATGATTGATTAACAATACCAACAATATATAGTAACCAATGAATTGTGAAACATACTTTGCGGCTATTAAAATCAGTTCGATTGTTGAACGACCTCACGAACTCGCAAAAATAGTATCCGCAGAGATTGTTCCCTGGCGTCTGTCGCAAAATCCACTTTACAAACAAAAAGAACCTATTGTTATCTAGTGAATAAACTCATGATAACTATATAATAGCTACATGTAGTAGCAACTACTTACTTGGGGTTTAACTATTGTTAGTGGTGCCTTACAATCACTGCGTTGACTCTCGATGAATTTTGCCCAAACACTGCCAACAAAGTTTTAAAAAATTAAATCGGTAACATTAATTACGAGAGAGTACAAAAAAATATAAGTGACTGATATGAAATTACCTTTGGATAAGATCTATCATATTTTGGTACTCGCCTTGGACTTTTCTCGATGAGTCTAAGATTACTAGTTTGTTGGTATCCATCTGGATGACCAACAAGATCCAATGAAAGTTGCATGTACGAAGATATAATTCAATAACTATATATGGGTCATCGATCGAGTAAGGAAAATAAAATGTACACACTCATTTGAAGTTATACGGTATGAGTATCACACTCTTCTTCTTTTGGTTAACTAAGGACCTCATGATATTCTTCTCCGCTTGAGGCTGCCAAAGATGCGAGGGAGTAACTGGGTCTTTGAATAAACATATGGATCAACAAAACAATTCAATCATCTCCTCTGCTTCTAAGCATCTTCAGCTCATATCTACATGCATAGTGTGAGGATAAATATGTATACATGCAGCTAACTTTAATAATATAATAGAAATGTATCATCACTTACAAACAAAGCAGCTAATGAGAGATTTGTCGAGAGCGTCCCGGTGGCATACTCGATAATTCATTGAATTGTACCCTGAACATCCAGTGTCATCCCACTAAAACTAAAACAAACAATTAGTACATAATCAGAATTCTCTTGATAATAGATGTAAATGAACTATAATCATTTAAATAAACTCACATTACGATCCAGACACTTGTAGAAGATATGTCCCTGTTGGGACCCTCCTTCCTCACTCGGTACTCCTGGATAACCTTCTCCTCACACTCACCGTATGCAATGAGAGGGAGGTCTGGCTAAGTCGCTTTGGAAACCGATAAGAGGCCGAGGACCCAGAAGCAGTTGCCATCTACTATCTATTCTTATTTTTAATGTACTATTAATTTCTCATTCATAAATTTCATAATTTTTTTAAAAAACTAAAACTCTCAATATTAATAAACCATACTTTTTGGAGTAGAGTGAATAACCGGCACCACCTCTGAACCACAGGTTCCCCGCGCCCGTCACCGTTGTCGCTATATATATAGGGATGCACCAGCAGCCCATCCGCGACCGTAAATGGTTTCCTCCGAACCATAAAAGTTTTTCGGAGTCCATCAAACTCTAATCCTGTAACCATAAAATTGCTCCGACGGTGGCAGAGCCTACTGGCATGCATTCACAACTTAATTAACCGTAAAAGGGATCGTCCGGCATGCTCCAACCATAAAAGTAGTTTCAGGTTTCATAGTACTAGATTTTTTACCCTAAAGTTCTAATTCAGGACCATAAAAGTTGGTGTTAATTGTTATCATGCTTGACTCTATAACCATAAAAAAATACTGATTATTATAATACTTGGCTCTAACCATAAAGGTGGTTCTCATTGTTGTTGTTATGCAAAATGCTGACATGCAGCAGAGAGGACAAATCAAATCAATCTATCAATATGAGGCCACGTCAAATCAATCTATCGATATCGAATCTTGTCATACAGAGGAAAATATATATACTTTATTACTGCTAGTTTGTCAATTTATTTTTGTTTAGATTAGTGTTCCTGTACCGATTCGTCCAAACCGTAAATTCATTTAAAATATAAACTAAGTAGTAATTATTTTGTTTTGAGCACTATTATCGTTACTTTGAAGTACAAAATTGAAAACCAGCAAACGTAGTAATCTCTAAAATCAAGTACTATCTTTTTTATCTTGCTAGCTCAACCACAACCGTAAGTCCGTAACAACTCAGTCTTTACTGCCGTAAATTCCTCCGCAAACTATGAGCTAGCAGGATTAGTAATAACATTTACTATTGCGGGATTTAGATTGGGCTGGTCTACCACACCGGCGCTCTAAATAATTATTTAGCGCGCTGCGACCTAAATATATATATAGTATTTCTATACTCTACACTGGGTAGAGAATATATTCACTACCAGCACCGTACGTGTCACACTAACGGACCGATGGTTCCTGGGCCTAGCACAATTTTACATAAAAAACGATATATATGTTTACAGTCAAAAAACGATATATATGTTTATAGTTCTATACACGTATATATGCTTACAGTCTATACGCTGAGTAGTATTCCAAAATTTTATTATTATATAACCCTATAACTACTACTACTGTGATAAAACAACCGGGGTTAAAAATAGACTTTTTTATATAATACCCAATTTAAATTGCTTACATGCTACATTGCTAATAAATAATAAAAAATTCAACAAAAAAATCTAAATATATATAATAACTATATATAGTTCAATAAATTTGATATTCCAATAATTTATAATATTCTAAGAAATGACTCTAGGTTAAAAAGAGACTTTTCTTTATATATATAGTCAATGAAAGATCCGAGTTAAATTGAATTTATGCTACTTGGCAATAAATAAAAAGATTTACCATAAAAATGCTAAATATATATAAATAACTATTTAGTTGAAAAAATGAGATATGCTAATAATGAAATATGAAAGTAAGAAGATAATACCTCTCTGGAGCAAGAATCGATGAAGAAAACTGGAGAAATCAAAGGAAAAACCGACAAAATATGGATGGAGCAATGGATAAGAAGCAAGAACACGGTGAGAGTGAGCTCTCGGGTTCTGTCGTGCAAACTACAAACCGGGACTAAAGGCCCACTCTAATCCCGATCCTGGTTTCCAGCCGGGACTAAGACTTTAGTCCCAGTTGGTGGCTAGCGCCGGGACTCAAGGTGGACCTTTAGTCCCGGTTGATGGCTCAACCGGGACTAAAGCCCACCTGCCTTTAAAGCCTGGCGCAGTAGTAGCCGTTGGACACGGGCTTTAGTCCCAGTTGGAGGCACCAACCGGACTAAAGCCATCTATAGTCTCAGGCTCAAATTTATCCGGGACTAAAGCCAAATTTGGCTATGGCGAAAGGTCTGTTCTCTACTAGTGAAATTAGAAGGGTATGATGAACTATAAATTAGAGGGTAAGTTATTATACAAAATTATAAAAAGTCGGCATGACTTACTGCCAACTCAGTTTATTTATTAAAATAAAGATAGTAGCACAAAAACAAGGCGCTAGAATATGAGGGCATATTATTAGAACAAGCATTTGTATAGGCTACTAATTAGAGCAAGTTATTATATATATAACTCATTATATGAGCTGAGAAAAATGACTAACTGATAAATAGAGGGATATTATTAAAAAGATAGGATTAGCGACCTAAAATAAGATAAGTTGCACCTGAGAACAAACTATTAGAAAAAACATTACATAAGGTACTAGCTTAGAGGATAAAAATTACACAATCTAAAAAGGTGGCTGAAAATTCAAACTAAAAAACCTAGACTAAAACTAAAACTAAACAAACATAAAACATAAAATAAAAAATAGCGGAAAACCTCGTAAAACTAAAAATAAATGCAACAATGAAAAAAAGAAACGAAACTGAAACATAAAAACTAAAAAAAATATTGAAAACTGAAAATAAGAAATTAAAAAAAACTTATAAAACTGAAACTAAAAAACAATCAAAAACTAAATAAAAAAGAATAAAAAGCAAACAAAAAAAAAAAACTTGTATTCGATAGCACGATGTCTATGGTGACTTCGTCAATCTTGAGATTTGTCAATTCAACCTTAAGTTCTTCTGAAGTCCTCATATGGTTAGGGTTAGGGATAAAATCGGATCAGAGCGGAGTGGATAATGCCTTCCCATATCCTAATCTATATTTTTTGGTCAGATTCGAAGCGGAACGGATATTATACGGATTCGGATACGAATACAGATTTTTTAGATGTCAGAAATGGTACGGATTTGGACGGTATTGGGCGGAAGCGGGCTTTTTAAAGTCAGATAATATGTGCCTACATGTTATTTTTTAAGATGAAAAATAATTCATTAACGAAAGTCATAAAGCGGCAATACAAAACGAAATAATCATCATCAATCCATTACTATGATTTAAAAGCTTATAAATTAATACAAATTCTCAGTTTAAATTAAGAATATAAAATAAGTGTGTAAAAGAAATAAATGGGCAATCACTAGGATTACCATTCCATGTATTGAAAGATACTTAAATCAGTTATATATATAGTTGATGAGCTTTGCTTATAGGCTAGATGGGTTGGATTGAGTTGTATTCTTACTAGTTGGGTTTCTTAAAATATTCGGATTATCCTATCTATAAGCGTCGGATAATCCGTGTTCAATTATCGGATAATCCATATCCACCGGATTTCGTCAATTCCATATCCTGCACCGCATCCGCATGAAACTGGATTTGGATTATCCACATTCGCGTAGATACTAAATTTACTTCTTCATATCCTTAAAACCTGGATTTGGAGCAGATCGAAGCATAGTCCATACCTGTAAGGAAAATGGACCTCGACCCATTTAACTTTGGATTTTGTTTATTTGATGATCAACATAACAAATTGAACTAATGTGTTTGCAAGTATTTGTTTTGTAGTCCAATAG
Source organism: Coix lacryma-jobi var. lacryma-jobi (assembly GCA_009763385.1). Lineage (NCBI taxonomy): Eukaryota > Viridiplantae > Streptophyta > Magnoliopsida > Poales > Poaceae > Coix > Coix lacryma-jobi. Next base: position 173,695 of record VDCT01000596.1, read on the forward strand.
GATGCAAATGTGACTTGGACTAAGGCATTGTGATGATCCAATGATCAACACCTCAAGCAAGACATATGAAGATCAATAGAATACCTACAAGATCAAGCAAAGTCCAAGGCACAAAAAGATGAAACCAAGTGGGCACAAAGAACAAGTGAAAGGCGAAAATCTAAAGTGATCGGACGCTGCTTAAGTAGTGACCGAACGCTAGATCAGACGCGGTCGGTCAGCAATTCCAGCCAGCAGCCCACGTTCGAATGACCAGACGTTGGGTTAATTGTGATCAGACTCACCGATGTAACTGTTCCTCAGCGTGATCGAGTGATCGGACGCTACGAGTACGATCGGACATCAAAAGTTTAGATGAGTCTAGTCGTATACAGAGAGGTTCCCGAGACATGCAGAAGTGATCGAACGCGTCCGATCATGTGTGACCGGACTCATGCAGAGTCTGATCAGTGTCTACATAGTTGGCCAACTAGCTGTTGTGAGTGACCGGACACGTCTGGTCAGTTCGATGACTGCGTCCGGTCGATGGCAGAAAAGCCCATCAAGTTGTCCAACGACTCTTTTTGCTTGGGGCCCTATATATACCACCATGGCCGGCTAAAACAATATGGTTAGAGCTCAAGAAACCATACAAGTGTTGAGACACATATTTAGTTGTGTTGTAGCCACAAGTGCTTAGTTAAATATTAGGTGATTCGTATAGGTACTTGCGAAGTGCTTAGGCTAGTTAGACCACTATTTTGCGTTTCTCTAGGTGTTATACCTAGTGTTTAGTGAGGTTTGCATACCTCTTACCCTCGGTCCTACAGTGCATCGTTGTTGTACATCGGAGGAGCTTGAAGTCTTGCAAGACCACACCAACCGCGTTTGTGGTGTGACCGCCACCGTGTACCGAAGGGAACAAGGCCCGCGGTGGTTCGGCCAGAAGCTTGATAGTGAAGGCGGTGGGGAGTCGTCCAGGAGAGGCTTTGCTACGAGTGGCTCAACCGGAGACCCACTTGCGCGTGGAGAAGGCCCGGAGTTATCCACGGAGTTAACCGATCGGGAGCTTGGCCCTTGCGAGGGGCTCCAACGAAGACTAGGAGGAAACTTGCGTGCTTCTCAATACCTCGGCAAAAATATCGGAGTCATCGATGGGAGTATGCATCTCTATCTCATCTTTACTTCTGCATTTACATCGCTACGTTGATTGTGTGCTTTATTTTCATAGCTTAGTTGATAGGCTAGTTGATAGAATTGGAACACCAGGGCAAGGCGTACCACTTGTCACACCAGGGCAAGGCGACTGCAGCGAGCACCCAGTACAACCCGAACGCCGGGCCCGAGGCGTACACCAACGCGAACGCCTACACCAATGTCACCGAGTACACCACGGCGGCTCGCGAGCGCCATGGGGAGGACTTCGATCCGGCCAGCCAGCCCCTAGATACAGACCTGGTGATGAGGCTGGGAGGAGGGAAGCAAGCAGCACGGTCGGTATTGGATAGCCAACAGCGCAGTTGACTCGTCCTCTGTTCCCAACCTCGCCGAGATTCGAGCTGCCAGCACGAGCTCCTTCGTCCCCATACGACTCGGCAGCCGACCTCATAGCAGATGATGGCAGCACTTCAGGTAAGTACTTGTTCTATTCGTCGTTCATTGCTAGTACACATATACCTTGTCTTTGCATTGTTTAAACCTTACGGGACGAATTTTGCAGGCCCAGACGGACCAGGTGCAGAGGTTGCAGGCCATGCACGAGGCCCAGGCGGCGGCCCATCGTCGCAAGTTACTGGCCCGTCCAGCAGCGGGAGGCGCAGAGGACGCAGGACATAGCTCACTTCTTTGGGAGACTGAACATCCCGGGTGTTGTCGTGCCTCCCTCGCTGCTCACTCCTTTTGTGCCTCCTGTTACTCCTTCGACAGAGACTCCGGTGAGTATATATGGTTGTTTATATTTCTTTAACTTTTACGGTCGTCCTCCAGGTGCTAACGAATTTGCTTCTCTTTGTGCACTCACAGTCGGAGGGTTTGGCACTGACTCCTCAACCTGGCCTTCCTCCGCACACTCTGCACATCACTGGTGGTCCTCCTCCGCAGCATGGGTGGCTACCGGTGGCCCTCCTCCGCCCTATGGGTGCCAGGTTAGGTTACCTCCTGGCCAGTCGGGGTACACCGGGGGCCATCTGGCTCCGCCGCACGGGTGGCAAGGTGGCAAGGTGGTCCTTCGGGCGGGTCGTGGTGGACGCGTGGCAAGGGGGGTTCTTCACAATCTGAGCACCAAGGTAGCAGTGAGGGTCGACTTAGATTTGTCTGGACTGTGAGATGGATGGATGGACTTTGTGATGTAACTTGTATAAACTTGGGACTTGTGATGCATGGAGGACTGACGTGTGATATTGTCTGAATGGATATGCATGTGATTATGGATGTGTGATAGATGCATGTGATATTTGTCTGAAATGGAATATGGGATGTGTGATTATGTTTCTGTGAGGGAAATGAAACAAGAAAAAAAATTCCATTTTTCCCAGCTTTGCCGGTGCCCACTCGGCAAAGAGCCACGACACTGGCAAAGCTGGGCAAATTTCCCCAGCTGGCCTCTTTGGCCGAGTGCCTTACCATGACACTCGGCAAAGAGGCCCTCTTTGCCGAGGGCGGCCTACGTGGCACTCGCAAAGAGGCCCTTCTTTGCCGAGTGTAAGTCAGCGTGGACGCGGCAAAGAGGCCCTCTTTGCCAAGTGGCCTGCCAAACGTGGCACTCGTCAAAAGAGACCCTCTTGACGAGTTCTGGTCAAGGTGTGTCGGTGTTTCGTACCCGGGGGTATCACCACACACCAACGAGTAATATGATCGCGTGCTTCTCTTCCTGGATGGTGATGCAAGGGGACACAAGGATTTATCCTGGTTCGGGCAAAGAAGGCCCTACGTCCAGCGGGGGGAGATGTTCTTGTATTACTTGCACCTAAGTGCTTGTACAGGGGAGAATACAAGCTCAGTGAGCGTGGACCGGAGTCCGGACTCGTGTCTGTGGTGGACTCGTGTGTTGTGTCTCGTTGAATGAGGGCCCTAGTGTCCCCTTTTATAGAGCAAGGGGAGGCCAGGGTTACATAAAAGTATTACAGGTGTCGGGGCGTATGGTGCCCCATACGGAGAAGGGTAGGAACCCTGTCTTGTCGGGGCCACTGGAGCCGATGTGATCGTCGCTGTTGAGGCGTCCTTGGGTCGTGGCTTCCATCCTGGGCGCGGACGTGGTGGCGCGACAAGGCGGGAGCCGTACAGCACCCATCCCGGAATGTACAGTACGCGGCGGGGTCCCTCGGGTCTTGGGGTACCTGTCCTCCAATAGCACGAAAGTAGTTAGGGCTCGAAGGGCGCGGAGCCGGCTTCGAGGTGGTGCCACGGGGGCTCGAGGGGCGCGGAGCCGGCCTCGAGGTGTTACAGTGCAGGGCTCGAGGGGCGCGTAGCCGGCCTCGAGGGGTTGCCAGTGCAGGGCCGCGAGGGGCGACAGTGCTGTACTGGTGCCTTTTGCCCATGCTTGTGGTGGTGAAAACGAGACTTGACCTTTACACCGAGTTACTGTGGTACATGCTGTGCACTAGTGGACATGACCGGAGTAGGTGAAGGCATTAAATGCGTGGTATGGGTGGCTGGTACGGCTGTCTTAACAGCTGAGGTCCGTGCGTTAGGCTCGAGGTGTGGGGGCGCGTTCGCCCGAGGCTGGCTGGGAGGGCTCGGGCGAGACGGAGACAGAGCGTTCGCCCGAGGCCTGGCTGGGAGGGCTCGGGCGAGACGGAGACAGAGCGTTCGCCCGAGGCCTGGCTGGGAGGGCTCGGGCGAGACGGAGATAGAGCGTTCGCCCGAGGCCTGGCTGGGAGGGCTCGGGCGAGACGGAGATAGACGCGGGTGTTTGCGTTGATGGGGGTACCCTTTTTTGTACCACCGACAGTAGCCCCCGAGCCTTGTTTGAGTGCTTGCATTCGAGCAGGGGCTCCAGATTGGGATCTCGATGGATAGCTAACTGGTCTCGAGGTTTTGTCGATTTGATTCCGTGGGTGTAGCCCCGAGACCATGGGGGGAGTGGTTAGAACCCTCGTGGGCTTCCTGAAGAATCCTCCGTCGTTTGGGAACCTTCTGCCCAGTGGGCGCGCCTTTTTAGGCGGGAATCGTCAGGGAGCGGAGATCGCGGCGCCGTGTGTACCTGTCAACAGGCTCGAAATGTGGTTCGGTAGTAATTAAATATTCGCGGTAACCTTTCCTTTGTCGTGGGAGACTCCGTCCGAGGCTTGGCTCGGAGGGCTCGGACGAGACGGAGAACGAGCGTTTGTCCTGGGCCTGGTCTCGAGGGCTCAGGCGAGATGGGGGTCGAGCTTTCACCCGAGGCCTGAAAATCTCATGCTCACACAAAGAAAGAGATTAGTCGTAACTGTCCGAGTTTTAGACCCTCTTTCGTCGAGGGGTGCCAGGCTGAACCGACTGGCCGGCTCCTCGAGCTGTCCGGCATGCCGATTGCCCTGGCTTGTCATCCCGCGAGTCCTTTCGATCGGATGCGAGGGGGGATGCCTCGTACTACCCCGAGTGGGCGAGTATCGAGGTTCCCGGTGAGCTGGTAACGGGGAATCCAAGTGAGAGCTCGTGCCCCGTTCGTTAGGGGTCGACTGTGGCCCGGAGGCGGTCTCATAAAGCATGGGGCTCAGTCTGCAGGAGTGCCGGGTCCATTCGATAGGACCCGGTGGCTCGATGCCTCCCTCCGAGGGGATCTCACTGCACGTCGAGCTCCCCGCCTTGGATACACGTGAGGGGCCTCGAGGGCTCGGCCCTCGAGTAATGCCGCGAGTGGCGCCCCTTGGTGTCCCTGACTCGGGTGCTCGAAGCCGGCTGTCGAACCCTTTTCGAGGGCCAGCCTTCGCTGCTTCGAGACTTAGGGCCGGGGCCCGTTTTTACCTTTATGAAGAAGCCTCCGTCGTCTGGGAATCCTTCTGCCCGTTGGGCACGCCTTTTTAGGCGGAAACCGTCGGGGAGAGCGGCGGCGCGAAGCCGGAGCGACGGTCGTGGCGGGCCCGGGTAGTGGAGCGAATGGAGAGGTAACGCGTGTACCCTGCATCCGGCTCGAGACGCGGTTAGGTGGGCGCATTGAATGCATTCGGTTACCTTTTTACGTCGTGGGAGATCCCGCCCGTCTGGATTTCCCCCTATAAATATCGAAAGAGGGGAAAAAGAACCCTTTACTTTGCCTTTGCCTTCGCCGCCGCCGTAGCCTTTACGCGCCCTCTCCTTCGAGCTAGTCGATTGGGGATTTCCGGCCGCCCGTCCGCTGCTCGGATCCGCGCCGCGCCACCGTCATGGCCGCCCAGACACAGATGCTGCCGGCCGAGGACTGGAGCCCGTCGAAGGTGACGCAGAGCGAAATGGACTCGCTGGTGGCCCAGGGGCTTCTGCGCCCCAACCCGGAGGAGGGACCCGCATGGTGGGTTATCCCGTCGGCGGAGCACCGGGAGCCGCACCCGCCGGAGGGGTACGTGGTGAGCTTCACGCGCTACCACCGTATGGGGCTCGGCGTCCCGCCGAGCCGCTTCTTGCGAGGGCTGGCCCACCATTTCGAGGTGGAGCTGCAACACTTCTCCCCCAACTCCATCTCGCACGCCGCCATATTCGCCGCGGTGTGCGAGGGGTACCTGAAGATGGAGCCGCACTGGGAGATGTTCGTCCATCTCTTCCGGGGCGAGCTCTTCATCAAGTCCCTGAAGCCCAGCGGGAGGCGGCCCGTGCGCATGGGCTCCCTTGCCATTACCGCGAGGGCGGGGACCTCGTCGGCCAATGTCCCCCGCGAGTACCTGCGATACAAGCTTTCCACCAACCAGGCCGGGTGGGACGACCATTGGTTCTATCTGCGGAACGAAGGTGGCCTCCTTCCGTAGTACCGGGCAGGGTCCTCACTCGAACGCCCGGAGAAGTGGACCTGGGGCGTTGCGGCGGACAGGCAACGCCACCTGGCCCCTGGCGTGATGGAGATGATGAAGACGCTGGTGGATGAGAAGAAGCTGACCGTGCAAGCGGTCATTTGGGCGTTCCACCAGCGAAGAGTTCTCCGCTGGCGGACCGCCCCCTTCTTATGCACGAGATGGGCCCGCAGGCTCAGCTCGAGGCGCTCAATCGCTCGAGGATGGCCGAAAGAGGCTGTCCCGGAACGAGGGCGTCTCCCGGGTGTCGATCACGATCCAGGGGCCGTTCGTCCCTGAACTCTCCAACCTGGTTGCGATGGCACCCGACGAGGGGTGTCTCGACCTGGTAAGCCTCCCTCGAGTCGAGCTATCTCGAGCCTCCTCCCCCTTCTTCCTCCTTCGATCCGTTTGCATCCGTCTTGTGGTTTGTCTCATCACGCTTTCTTTCTTCAGGGGGCATTTACTTGTCGCGCGTCGAGGCCCCCGGTGAGGGAGGACGCCGCGGATTCTCAGGTGAGGCGCCTCTCTGCTCAGAAGGACAAGGAGAGCAAGGATGCAAAAAGAAGAAGAAAGAGAAAATAAAAACTTGCGTCGCTTAGCTCGGGAGCAGAGACTGGCGAAGGCTCGTCGTAACCGTCAGCCTGGGGACGGGTCCCCCGAGCTGAGCTCCTCGAGCTCGGAGGAGGAGAGTGGTGATGAGGAGGAGGGCGACGACGAGGGGATGGATGCGCGCTTGATGCGCGCGGGGCTCGTCGATGACAGGGCTGACCGCTCCTCTGTGCAGGAGGGTACACTGGAGGTCCCACCGACAAAAGGGTCGCGCGGGACGCAGCCGCGGAAGGCGGCGCCGATCCCTGCCTCGTCGGGGGCCCGAGGTCCGTCGAGCTCCGCGCCGGATGTGCCCCTGGTCGTAAGGAAGCCCCGGACCCGGAGCGCCTCCGCCACAGCGCCAACGGAGGCCGCCCCCGCGTCAGCCCAGACGGGGGGTCTCGAGAGGGGTCGGGCCTCGAGAGGCGGTCGACAGGTCGAGAAGGGTTTCGGGCCCGACCCCCGCGAGCCGTCAAGGGCGCCGTCGAGCCCGCGGAGGGGCGGGCGCAAGAAGAGACAGGCGAGCCCGCGCCATCACGAGCGTCGGGGAGGGAGCCCCCGAGCGTCTCGTGACCAGGGGCGCGCGAGCCCCGGAGTCCATCGCCGCACCGCCGCCGGGACACGGAAGCGGACGCGGGAGGGCGCGACCACCAGCGCGGGCGCCGGAGCAGGTCCCGGAGCCGCGCCGGGGCGAGCGCCACGACGTCAGCACGAGGGTGGGTACGGTCGCCCTCCCGCGATGTGGGGCGGAAGGAGGGCTCTCCCTCGAGGTCGAGCCATGGGAGGCGTCGGGAGCCCTCCCCCCATCCCAGCCCTGTGAGACGGCCCAGGCGCAGGGCTCGAGCCGTGGGGTGGGCTCGAAGCCCCCGAGTGGGTCCGGCGATTCCGGGAAGAAGCCCAGCCGCCGCTTCGGGTGAGTAGTTTCCTTGGGTCTCGTCGGTAGTGAGGCTTCACCTCTTTGCTTTTGATGACGCGTGCCATCTCCATCTTCTCAGGGGGAAGCGCTCCTACCAGGAGGTGGACCTCGCTTCGTCCAAGCGGGCCAAGACCTCGAGCCCCGTCGAGGCACAGGCACCTCGAGGTATGGCACCTTCCTCCGCTAGAGAAGCCGCTTGGCTGGAGAAGGCCCGAGCTGCCATGGCTCGAGGGGGCCGGATGATCGTCGCGAATTTTGGTGAGGCCGTCGCCATCGACCACAGGGGTCGAGGTACTCTTCCTGGTTCTGACATCTCCGTCATCTCGTATTGCAGGGGCCTCAGCTCATGGCATCGAGCCTGCCACCACCGTATCCGCCGAAGCGCTGCCTCCTCCCCCTCCTCCTCCTCCGCGATGGTGCCAACTGGGAGCGCCATCCTTCCCCTCACCACGACGGCTGTTCCGGGGGAAGCGCCTGGGGCGAGCACGGCCCCGCCGGCGTCTGGGGCTGAGGAGACTGCGCCCTTGTGGCTCCGACCAGCACGGGCCGGGCTGCGGAGGAGGGAAGGGGGGGAGAGGCGTCGGCGGAGAAGGAGCCGACGGTGGAGGACCTCCTGAACGAGCTGGAGCAGGGGCCGCTCCTCGCCGCGGGCTCGATGACGGTGGAGGCGCCCGAGGTGCCGGCTAGCGCCGACAAGGCGCCGGAGGGCCCGGCCAGGGAAGAGGGCCCGGGGTCGAGCCTTCCCTCGATCGATCCGCAACAGGAAGTGCCGGCGGAGGGACGGAGGGAGTCGGGGCCCGTGCCGTCGGGCGGCGGGTCGCTGTCGGGGCAGCTCGAGGCGGAGGAGGATCTGCCCGACATCGAGCTCGACCGACCGATATGGCCGTTTCCCGTCCCACTGAGCCGCCCCTTGCCGTGGTTCCCATCGAGCAGCCGGCCCAGCGGGGGGCCCCGCGCGAGGTGCGGTCCATCTTCCGGGAGGTGGCCGTGCTTATGGCGGAGGCGGAGCGGTCCTGCTCCGAGGAGGCGGGCCGGTCCGCACAGGTGTCAGCCGCCCTCGCGCGGGCTGAGGCGGAGCTTCGAGATCTCCGCGCGGAGCTGAGCCGGAACGCCCAGATGGCGAGCCGGCTTAACGAGGCGGAGGCGGAGGTCCGGGTGGCTCGAGGCGAGGTCGCTCGATCCAAGGAGGAGGCCGCCGCCGTTCTCGAAGCGTCGAGGAAGGAGGCCGCGGACGCCCGAAGCGAGGCCACCTCTGCCCGGGCTGAAGCCGAGGCGGCGAAGCAGGAGGCTGCTGACGCCCGTGGCGAGGCCGCCGCTGCCCGAACCGCAGCGGAGGCGGCGAGAAAAGAGGCCGAAGACGCCAAGAGTGGTGCCGCCACCGCCCGAGCTGCCGAGGGGGCGGCGCGGCAGGAGGTGATCCGCAAGGATCTGGCCCTGGTGGAGGCGGGCCGGCTGATCGAGGACCTTAGGTCCGAGAAGCTCCTCACGCTGGCCGAGAAGCGCAGGCTGGAGCAGCGTGCTGAGGGCCTGACCAGCGACCTCGCCGCACTGGGGCAACACTGCGACGGTGAGGCTTACACCTTGTTCTTGTTTGGGTCTCGAAGTTTTTGTTACGCCGCAGTCTCACTCTTCCTTGTTTGTTGCGCAGGGGTCGAGAAGACGGTCGAGGAGCTCCGCGGGACGAACCAGGCTCTCTTGGACCAACTCCAAGACGAGACGATGGTGGCGGAGCGGGCTCGCTCTTCTCTCGACCGGCTCGGCCCCATGTGGGGTGCTCCTCCTGTGACCGCGGCAGAAGGTGCAGTGGCTCGGGGCGATGCCTTGGTCGACGCCTTGTGCTTCTTCGACGCAGCCGCGCGGGACCGTGTCCGGCAAGCTCTCCATCACGGCGTCAAGCAGACACTCGCGGTCGTTCGCTCCGGTTTCCGCTTCCCGGTCCACGTTGTCGCGAATGGCTTCATCGAGATCGAGGGGAAGGATGAGGAGTGGAACAACCGCCGTGTCGACAAAATTTTGGAGAAGATGGAGAGGCCGGGGACGTCGCTCGCGAAGATCTTCGAGGAGGACGTGCTGCCTCCTGACGCCAGCAGCAGCGGTGTCGGGAGCCCTCCTCCTTCGAGCTCGGGCGTCGAGGTCGAGCCTGCCATCGTGGACCTCGGGGAGGAGTACCGCACCGACGAGGACTGAGGCCTGCGTGCCAAATTTGGGCGTCGAGGCCCTTGTAAGAATTCTATGACATAAATGAGGGTACGTCGAGACCCGAATGTATATGTGATTTGTTTATGAAAAGAGTTGTTTTTTTTCAAATGCGTTTGACCGCTTCTCTTTGTCGCAAGCTCGAGTTTCTGCTAACTTAGTCTGTGTTCCTTCGATACGTCGCGAGCCCCTCGAGGGGAGGCGTAGGTAGGGCACCGTAGCCCGGGGGCGTAGGTGGCCGTCTACGTCGACGCCCCCCGACCTTGGAGGCTCGAGGTACTTTAAGATTTAGACGTCGCTAGTTCACTCGAGGCGCGAGTCGAGACGAGGGTCAAATTTTGAAAAGAAAACACGCGTTTTTTCCGGAGTCTGGGGGCGTTTCCCCCTTGTCAGCCCCCGAGGGAGGCTCGACCCTGAGCTAGGCAGGGTCGAGGCTACCTTAAGATGCTAAGCAACATGAAAGATGGATGCACGAGTTGTTCATTCATTTTGACGTGTTTGTACAAAGCAATAAAATGAACAAGGCCTCGAGGCCCTTAAGGGTAGAAGCGACGTAGCTGAGATATGTTCCACGCGTTCGCCAGGATCCTGCCTTGGTCGTCGTAGAGCTTGTATGTGCCTGGCTTGAGCACTTCGGCCACGGTGTATGGGCCTTCCCACGGAGGGGTGAGCTTATGGCGCCCTCGATTATCTTGCAGCCGTCGAAGCACGAGGTCCCCCACCGCCAGGTCCCTTTTGCGCACGTGCTTGTCGTGGTAGCATCGAAGTGTTTGCTGGTAGCGTGCAGAGTTGATGAGCGCCACGTCTCGGGCCTCCTCGAGCTGGTCCTTGGCGTTGGCGAGCCTTTCGTCGCTGGTTTGCTCGTTGTAGGCTCGAAGTCGAGGTGAGCCGTACTCGAGGTCCGTAGGTAAGACGGCCTCGGCGCCGTAGGTTAGGAAAAACGGAGTGAACCCGGTGGCTCGACTCGGCGTAGTCCTGAGGCCCCACAGCACCGAGGGGAGTTCTGTAGCCCACCCCTTTCCGAAATTCTTGAGGGTCTTGAACAGCCTCGGCTTCAGCCCATGGAGTATCATGCCGTTGGCGCGCTCGACCTGCCCGTTGCATTGGGGGTATGCGACCGAGGCCCAGGTTACGCGAATGTTGTTGTCATCGCAGAAGTTGGTGAACTTTTTGCCCGTGAATTGGGTGCCATTGTCGGTGATGATGACATTAGGCACCCCGAACCGGTACATGATGTTGGCGATGAACTCGACAGCCCTCTCGGAGGTGGGGTCTCCTATCGGCTTAGCCTCGATCCACTTGGTGAACTTGTCGACGGCCACGAGCATGTGTGTGTACCCTCCACTTGTCCTTTTGAGGGGACCCACGAGGTCGAGCCCCCAAACGGCAAATGGCCAAGTGATTGGGATCATCTGCAGGGCGTGTGCGGGCTGGTGCGTTTGCTTGGCGTAGAATTGACACCCATGGCACGCTTGGACCAAACGCTTGGCGTCCCCAATGGCGGTCGGCCAATAGAAGCCTTGACGGAAAGCGTTCCCAACCAGGGCCCTCGGCGCTGCGTGGTGGCCGCAAGCCCCCGAGTGCATATCGTCGAGGAGCTTGCGCCCTTCCTCGAGTGGGATGCAGCGTTGAAGGATCCCAGTCGGACTTCGTCGGTATAGCTCCCGTTCGTCGCCGTAGATGACGTAGGTCTTGGCCCTCCGAGCGATGCGTCGGGCCTCCGTCTTGTCTTCTGGTAGCTCGCCTCGCGTCAGGTAGTCGAGGTAGGGCGTCCGCCAGTCGAGGGGCCGTGATGACGAAGAGGCGTGTGCGTCGACCTGCATCGCCTCTGCGGACGTCGAGGGGTCCTTCTCGAGGGGTGGCGTTGAGAGTCGAGCCCCCGTGTCTTGCTCGAGGGGTGGCGTCGAGGGGCCAGCCCCCGGGTCGATTTCGACGGATGGCTCGAAGACGTCCCTCGAGAAGACGTCTGGCGGTACCGTGCCGCGCGTGGACGCCAACTTTGCCAGCTCGTCTGCGGCCTCGTTGTACTTCCGAGCTATGTGGTTGAGCTCGAGGCCGTAAAACTTGTCTTCCAGCTTGCGCACCTCCCCGCAGTATGCCTCCATCTTGGGATCGATGCAGCTTGAAGCCTTCATAACCTGGTTGACGACGAGCTGCGAGTCTCCTCGGGCGTCGAGGCGTCGGACCCCGAGCTCGAGGGCGATGCGCAGCCCATTGACGAGGGCCTCGTACTCGGCGACGTTGTTGGAGGCGGGGAAGTGCAAGCGTAGCAGGTAGCGCATGTGTACTCCGAGGGGTGAGATGAAGAGCAGGCCTGCTCCTGCCCCCGTCTTCGTGAGGGATCCATCGAAGTACATGGTCCAGAGCTCGGCTTGAATCTGTGCCGGCGGGAGCTGAGTGTCGGTCCATTCAGCAACGAAGTCCGCCAACGCTTGCGACTTGATGGCCTTTCGCGGGGCATAGGTGATGGTCTCCCCCATTAGTTCGGCGGACCACTTGGCGATGCGCCCCGTGGCCTCCCGATTGTTGACGATCTCTCCGAGGGGGAAGGACGACACCACCGTCACGGGATGAGCGAGGAAGTAGTGCTGGAGCTTGCGCCTTGTGACGATGATGCCGTAGAGCAGCTTTTGGATGTGCGGGTACCGGACCTTGGCCTCGGAGAGTACCTCACTGGTGAAGTATACCGGTCGCTGGACCGGCAATGTATGACCCTCCTCGTGCCTCTCGACGGCTATGACCGCGCTAACCACCTGAGTGGTTGCGGCCACATAGAGGAGGAGGGGCTCGGGGGAATCGTCACCTTCGGCTGGTCGCGGGGGCACGAGAATTGGTGCAGAAGTCAGCAGCCCTTCAACTTGGTTAAGGCCTCCTCGGCTTCGGCGGTCCACGCAAAGTGTTCCGTCTTTTTAGTAGGCGGTAGAGGGGTAGTGTTTTTCCCCCAGCCTCGAGATGAATCTGCTGAGAGCGGCTAGGCAGCCTGTTACTTTCTGCACACCCTTGAGGTCACGAATCGGGCCCATCCTCGTGACTGCTGAGATTTTTTCAGGGTTTGCCTCGATCCCCCGTTGTGAGACGATGTAGCCAAGTAGCATGCCTCGAGGCACACCAAAGACACACTTCTCGGGGTTGAGCTTCACATTCTTGGCCCGGAGGCACTCGAACGTGGTCTCGAGGTTGCTGATGAGGTTCCCTACTTTTTTAGTTTTAACCACGATGTCATCGACGTAGGCCTCGACGGTCTTGCCTATGTGCTCGCCAAAGATGTGCTGCATACATCGTTGGTACGTTGCCCCGGCGTTTCGAAGGCCGAAGGGCATCGTAACATAGCAATACATACCAAATGGCGTGATAAAAGAGGTCGCGAGCTCATCGGATTTTCTCATCCTAATTTGGTGGTAGCCGGAATACGCATCAAGGAACGAAAGCACTTCGCACCCAGCAGTGGAATCGACGATCTGGTCAATTCTAGGTAAAGGAAATGGAACTTTTGGACATGCTTTATTCAGACCAGTGTAATCTACACACATCCGCATTTTTCCATTCTTTTTCCTAACTAGTACAGGGTTAGCTAGCCACTCTGGGTAAAATACCTCCTTGATGAATCCGGCCGCCAAAAGCTTGTGCACCTCCTCGCCGATGATCCTGCGCTTTTCCTCGTCGAAGCGGCGCAGGCGTTGCTTCACCGGTCTGGACCCGGCCTGGATCTCCAAGGCGTGCTCGGCGACTTCCCTCGGTATGCCCGGCATGTCCGAGGGGTTCCACGCAAACATGTCGATGTTCGCGCGGAGAAAGTCGACGAGCACTGCTTCCTATTTGGGCTCGAGGCTGGTACTGATGGTCAGCGTCTTGCCATTGGCCGAGGTCGGGTCGACGGGTATTTGCTTGGTGTGCTCAGCCGGCTCGAAGGTGCCGGCGTGACGCTTTGCTTCTGGGGGCCCCTCGGTGGCCAGAGCTGCCAAGGCCTCGAGCGAGTCGAGGTGGACGTTGGCCCCCCCCGCTCGACGCACTCCACGTCGCAGTGGTATGCGTGCTCGTAGGAGGTGTCAACGGTGATGACCCCTTTTGGCCCCGGCATCTTGAGCTTCAAGTACGTGTAGTTAGGAATCGCCATGAACTTGGCGTAGCCTGGCCGGCCGATGATGGGTGGTAGGTCCCTTGGAAGCCGACCACCTCGAAGGTGAGCGTTTCCTGACGGAAGTTTGCCGGCGTGCCGAAGCAGACCGGCAGGTCGATGCGCCCAGGGGGTGGGCCTTCTTTCCTGGTACTACTCCGTGGAAACCCCCGACGCTGGGTCGGAGCTGTCCCTCTGAAATCCCCAGGAGGTCGAGGGTCTCGAGGTATATGATGTTGAGGCTCGAGCCCCCATCCATCAACACCTTGGAGAACCGAACGTCGATTATGATGGGGTCGACGACGAGGGGGTAAGCCCCCGGGTTTATGACACGGTCCGGATGGTCGTCACGGTCGAACGTGATTGGCGCATCGGACCAGTCAAGATACCGGGGGGCGTCGTGGCCAAGCGAAAAGATTTCCCGGCGCTCCTTCTTTCTTTCTCGAGCTGAGAGCCCGACGGTCGGCCCCCCGTAGATCATGTAGCAGTCGCGCACCGGGGGGAAGTCGCCATCTGCGTTTCTGCCGCCGCGTCGATCGGTATCCTTTCCCTTAGGCGCGTCTTCCTCTTATCGCCGAGCTTGGAGTAGTAGCCCTTCAACAGTCGGCAGTCTTTCAACTTGTGGTTTACGGGGCCCCTGTGGTAGGTACAGGGATCCTCGAGCATCTGGTCGAAAACAGCCCCATCGGGGGGCCTCGGGGCTTCTTAGGCTCGAGGGCGCCCGCGAGCACCTCTTTGTCGTCGTCGTCATCGGCGCCACGCTTCGCCTTCTGGCCCTTGCGTTTGTTTTTCTTCCTTTTGTTGCCGTCATTGTTGTCGTTCTTGGCGTCGTTGCCCTTGTTGGAGCCCTCCGGCGCGATCACCGCCTTGCCTTTGTCCGTGGAACGGCCAAAGAAGGCCCCCACTGCTTCGTCGCCCGAAGCAAAGCTGGTGACGCGATCCATCAGGTCCTCGACCGTCCCGGGACGGTAGCGTCCTAGCTCATGAACAAGCTCTTGGCATGTCGTGCCCGCGAGGAACGCTGAGATGACGTCCTCGTCAGGCACGTGGGGGAGCTCGAGACGCTGCTTCGAGAACCGTCGAGCGAAGTCGCGGAGGGGCTCGTCCGCCGCCTGCCTGCAACGCCGTAGGTCCCAGGGGTTGCCTGGACGCACGCAGGTCCCCTTGAAATTCCCGTCGAAGACCCTGACTAGGTCGGCCCAGTCATGGATCCGATCCGGCGGGAGCCCCTCGAGCCACCGGCGGGCGGTGTCCGAGAGGTAAAGTGGGAGTTGACGTATGATCACGCGGTCGTCGTTCTTCGCTCCGCCCAGTTGGCAGCCAAGGCGGAAGTCCGAGAGCCAGAGCTTGGGCTCGACCTCCCCGTCATACTTCACGATGTTGGTCGGCGGTCGGAAGCGGTCGGGGAGGGTCGAGCTGCGGATGGCCCGGCTGAAGACTCGGGGGCCCGGGGGCTCGAGGACCTGCCGGTCCTCGTCGCTGTCGTAGCGCCCCCTCGATGGGCGCTATAGCCACGCTCTTGGGCCCCCTTGTCCTTGCGCCGTCGGTTGATGTCGTTGCGGGCGTCGTTGGGGTCTCGAGGTGGCCGGTTGTCGACGATCCGTTCGCGGACTGGCCTAGCTCGAGAGGCGTCCGGCTGGTGGACGGATGCCTCGCGAGCGTCGTGGGGCGTGTCCGCCGGTTTCCCCGAGGCTGCTCCGCGTCGGCGTGACGCCGAGCTCTCGGCCTGCTGTACCGCGGCTGTCTCGAGGAGGTTTTTCATTTCTCCGAGCATGCGCCTGGCATCGGGGTTGGAGACGGCGGGCAGGTCACGGAGCATCATAGCCGCCGCCACCACGTTCTGCCCAGCTCGCGGGAAACATACCTCGGGCGTGCTGGTGCCCCGTCCTCGAGGATCCGCCGGTGGACCTCTCGAGCCCGGCCTCGAGCTCCGGCTCCTCGGGGCTGGGGTGGTTCCTGCATCAGGGTTTGCCGGAGCTGCAGCAGGTGTCGCCGTTCCTCCTCGGCTTTGGTGATTGCCTCTTGCACTTGTGCGAGTTGCGCCGCCCGGCCATCGTCGTGCTTAGGCGGTACAGCCGGTGCTGGAGGTTCGTCCCTTCCCTGAACGCGTGATCCGCCTGCCGCGGCCACGTCGCTAGGTCCCTCTAGGTCGAGGGCCGGCCTGTCGTCGTCGCCTTCGTCCTCGGTATCGCATACGACTCCCTCGAGTTGGAAGCACTCCCTGGTGGGATCCCAGAGGTCGGGGTCGTGGTAGTCGTATTCGTCGGAGTCGGAGCTGTTGACGGCACGCCGCCTTGGCCGATGCTGGGACCGCAGCTCGCGGTACCATTCTCCGACGGTGGCTCGCCGAGGTGGCTCGAAGGCTCGCAAGAAGTCGCGGTCGACGCACGCGGGGTGGACGATCTCCAGGCTGGCCATGGCCTGCAGCAGCGCGCCCGAACGCTGCTCCCGGTCCGCCACCGTCTGGTCCTGATGGCGCTCGTCGAGGCGGTGGGCGTATACAGCCGCAGAGTTGTCGAGGCCGACCGGGAACCGCTGGCGTCGAGCGCGGCGCGACCCGTGCGGGAGGAGGCTGAGCGGCGTCGACGCGGCGCACGGCTCGGAGGCCTCTGGCCTGGTTCCTGGTCCGTACGCATGATGAATGCGAAGTCGCTAGGCGGGCGCGGGTGCGCCCTGGAGGTCTCCGGCCGCGCGCCGGGCTGGTTTCCCCTGGGGACCCTGCACCGGCTACGGGGGCGTAGGTGTTTGCCGCGGGCACCGCCTGCGCCGGCGACGACGGTGACGACGGCGCCGCTCGCGATGTGGCGACGTGTGGTGGTGCGGGCGACGCGTCACGCCCCCGCGCGGGGGTGGCGTGACACGCACTCCGCTCAGGCCCTCCGTGGAGAGCAGAGTCAGCTCGTTGCCGTTGCCTGTGGCCAGGAACTCGAGGCTCCCGAACCAGACGACGGCACCAGCCGAGAACGGAAGAGGGGATGAAGCCATCCAGGAATCAACGAGAAATCGGCTCGGACACGCGAAGTCCCCTACCTGGCGCGCCAACTGTCGGTGTTTCGTACCCGGGGGTATCACACCAACGAGTAATATGATCGCGTGCTTCTCTTCCTGGATGGTGATGCAAGGGGACACAAGGATTTATCCTGGTTCGGGCAAAGAAGGCCCTACGTCCAGCGGGGGGAGATGTTCTTGTATTACTTGCACCTAAGTGCTTGTACAGGGGAGAATACAAGCTCAGTGAGCGTGGACCGGAGTCCGGACTCGTGTCTGTGGTGGACTCGTGTGTGGTCTCTCGTTGAATGAGGGCCCTAGTGTCCCCTTTTATAGAGCAAGGGGAGGCCAGGGTTACAAAAGGTATTACAGGTGTCGGGGCGTATGGTGCCCCATACGGAGAAGGGTAGGAACCCTGTCTTGTCGGGGCCACTGGAGCCGATGTGATCGTCGCTGTTGAGGCGTCCTTGGGTCGTGGCTTCCATCCTGGGCGCGGACGTGGTGGCGCGACAAGGCGGGAGCCGTACAGCACCCATCCCGGAATGTACAGTACGCGGCGGGGTCCCTCCGGGTCTTGGGGTACCTGTCCTCCAATAGCACGAAAGTAGTTAGGGCTCGAAGGGCGCGGAGCCGGCTTCGAGGTGGTGCCACGGGGGCTCGAGGGGCGCGGAGCCGGCCTCGAGGTGTTACAGTGCAGGGCTCGAGGGGCGCGTAGCCGGCCTCGAGGGGTACAGTGCAGGGCTCGAGGGCGCGAATAGTGCTGTTGTACGGTGCCCTTTTGCCCATGCTTGTGGTGTGGTGGGAAAACGAGACTTGACCTTTACACCGAGTTACTGTGGTACATGCTGTGCACTAGTGGACATGACCGGAGTAGGTGAAGGCATTAAATGCGTGGTATGGGCTGGTACGGCTGTCTGTACAGCTCGAGGTCCGTGCGTTAAGGCTCGAGGTGTGGGGGCGCGTTCGCCCGAGGCCTGGCTGGAGGGCTCGGGCGAGACGGAGACAGAGCGTTCGCCCGAGGCCTGCTGGGAGGGCTCGGGCGAGACGGAGACAGAGCGTTCGCCCGAGGCCTGGCTGGGAGGGCTCGGGCGAGACGGAGATAGAGCGTTCGCCCGAGGCCTGGCTGGGAGGGCTCGGGCGAGACGGAGATAGAGCGTCGGTGTTTGCGTTGATCGGGGTACCCTTTTCGTACCACCGACAGGTGGCACTCGGGCGAGAGGCCAGACAGTGACGGCTCCCGTTTGCTTCGCCGAGGGCTTGACCTGGCAACGGCGAAGCCTTTGCCGAGTGCCCGATGATTGGGCACCGGCAAAGAAATCGTTGCCGTAATTCTTCGCGGAGTGCACTTTGCGAGTGCGGCACTCGGCGAAAGCCTTCGCCGAGTGCGAGTGAGAACCTTTGACGGAGTGTGCCAGCACTCGGCAAAGCCTGTGTGAACTAGTGCAATACATCATTCTCAGGAAAAAGGTGCTACTATATCTCATTTTTCAAATTGAAACTTGGACGAATATCATACCAAATAGAACAGTCATCCATTGACATCGAGTTGTTAACTAGGTATTTGCCAGTAGTTTTACCTTTTTTGAGTCACTTTAAGGATCTTCCAAACTACAGTTGCAAACTTAGGCCATCTGCAATGATTGTCAAATAAGCTAGCTAGGAGGAATTCTATTGGCTCAATATACTGTACAATAGCTAGCGGATGAAGTATAAAAAATAATAAAAAAAGTAGCATTGTTATGGCTATCGAGAGGAGAGATCAAATAGCTAGGGATTCCCAAGAGCTAGCTATTTGACTCTCCAATCGATAGCCAATACAGTGCACTTTTGTAAGTTCCCTTATCAAAATAGTATTTATTTATATGTCTCATCTAGTTAGTCATTTGTAAGTTGTCATAGAGAACCAAATAGCATTCTTCCTATAGATCAAATACCTAGCGATTTGAACACCATCGTGGATGCCCTTAGATCTCAGAATTTATTGGAACTATGTCAAGCGAATCTAAATTTTACGTTCGCATGTTCAATCATTTATATTTTATCAGAAATATTTTTGTATTCTCACAGGAGCTATTGTGTAATTAGTCATCATTGCTACGCAGAAGAATTTAATTTGGTAGTCTCGATCTGGTCCCTCACCGTTGACTCATGAAGTCTCGGTCCTATATTGCGTCATCCGTCCATGACCATGGTCTATTAAGGTTGCTGCCAAAACCTAGTTTAAACCACCGAGCCAAGAGCCAAGAACCGAGCACCTTCTCTACACAAAACAAAGCCACCTCTAGCTTTAAACTTAAAGTTTAAACCATGTTTGGCTGTCATCCTCTTCCCAGCTACCTTCTCCTGCTGCTTACAGTGATCCTCGCTACACTACAAGCGGGTGTGGAGCCAGCCTATGCCGCCAAGATCAAAGCGCTGCCCTGCTCCGCCTCAAAGAGCTTCCGCTTCGACAAGTCATTTTCACGTTGTGAGTTTGTTCGGAGTACTCTTCCGTCATGGAAGGCAGACACCAACTGCTGCACCTGGGAAGGCGTAGCATGTGATGGCACGCCGGCTACGTCACTGCTCTCGACCTCTCTAAACACTGCATCTCGGGTAACCTCAGCTCATCAGACATCTTTAAGCTTACCTCACTTCGCTTCCTTAGCCTCGCTTACAACAACTTCGATGCAAATCCGTGGCCAAGTCCAGGATTTGAGCAGCTCACTGATCTCAAGTACCTTGACCTCTCTTATTCTGGCTTATCTGGTGATTTGCAGATCCAGAATGGACAACTTTCCAATTTAGTCACCTTAAACCTCTCTGGCCTTCATCTAAATGATCTGAACCTTGAGACTTTGATTGACAGCCTTAGCAGTCTACAAACACTGTATCTTCGAGATGCTTACATTTCGGTCAGTCCAACTGATTCAGGACGTACCTCTTCTACCAATGCAACGTCAAATCTCAAAGAGCTACATGTGGCGGGGTACAACATTACTAGCGGTCAATTTGATGCTTTCCTACTAATTTCCTATTTGGTTCCAAGCTTACCAATTTAGTTATGCTAGAACTCTGGGACTATGATCTTAAAAATTTGACCCTTTATACCTTGATTGGCAGCCTTGGTAAGCTCCAAACTCTATTTCTTGTAAATGTAAACATTTCGATGGGTCCAACAGATTCAGCCTATGCCTCTTCAGCCAATACCACGTCAAGTCTCAAAGAGCTAATCATGGGGGCGTGCACAATCACTAGCGGACAAATTTGATACTTCTCTATTTCGTTCTAGTAAGCTTGCCAATTTAGTCACACTAGACCTCGAGAACTTTGATCTTAAAATTTGAGCCTTTATTCCATGATTGGCAGCCTTGGTAAGCTCCAAAATTTGTACCTTGAATATGTAAACATTTCGGCCAGTCCAATAGATTTGGCATATGCCTCGTCTACCAATACCACATCAGGTCTCAAAAGCCTAAGCATGTTGGGGTGCACAATCACTAGCGGACAATTTGATACTTTTCTGTTTCGTTCCAAGCTTGCAATTTAGTCACGCTTGAACTCCAGGAATTTGACCTTAAAAATTTGAGCCTTTATTCCTTGATTGGCAGCCTTGGTAAGCTCCAAAATCTATGTCTTGTAAATGTAAAGATTTCTGCCGGTCCAACCAATCTGGCACATGCCTCATCTGCCCATACCGCTTCAGGTCTCAGAGAGCTAACCATGGAATATTGTACAATCACTGGTGGCCATTTCGCTACTGTCCTTACTGATATCCGATTCCGTTCTATGCTTTCCAATTTGGCCACCCTAAACCTCTATGGCCTTGATACCAAAAATTTGAGCCTTGATACCTTCGTTTACAACCTTGACAGTCTCCAAAAGCTGAATCTTTTTGCTGTCAACGTTTTGGTAACTCCAATCAGGTCAGCACATGCTTATTACAGCAATAAAACGCCAAGTCTCCAAGAGCTAAGCATCCGAGAGTGTACGGTCAATGGGCGTATTGATATTGCTCTAGCTAAGTTCCAGTTTCTTTCCAAGTTGACCCTTGATGGAACAAAACTTAGTGGACCAACTCCGGTGCCAGAATGTTTTGCAGAATTTTCATCGCTCAAAGTTCTTAGTCTTCAGGGTTTGGATTGACTGGGACCTTCCCTTCTTGGATATTTCGTATTAAAAGCTTGATATCTCTGGATGTATCATGGAATGAAAATCTACGTGGAGAGTTGCCAGAGTTCATAGAGGGTAGCGCTTTGCAGGAATTGAAGCTTAGTGGAACCAAATTTTCAGGAAAAATACCAGTCTCTATCGGTAACCTCCGGAATTTGACTATGTTGGACCTTTCTAATTGCCAATTCAATGGCCCATCCCACCTTTGCTCAATGGCCAATGATTCAGCTGGTTGACTTGTCAGACAACGATCTAACCGGTTCGTAACCTTCAGATGGCTACCTTGCTCTACATAACCTAACCACAGTAATCTTAATAACAACTCGATAAGTGGAGTGATACCTGCATCTTTATTTTCTCACCCTTCCTTGAAGCATTTAGATTTGTCGCAGAACAAATTCACTGGAAGTTTTCTTTTGTATCCAAACTCGTCTTCTAATTTGGAATTCGTTGATCTTAGCAATAACAAACTGCAAGGATCAATCCCAATATTATTGTCGAACCTTGTAGGAACATATTACTTGGATCTGTCTTCAAACAGATTCAGTGGAACTATAGATTTAAGCTTCATAAAGGATTACAATGAGCTCACTCATCTATCGCTATCTATATATAATAAGTTGACTGTTCTAGAGGAAGATGGCAATCACTCCTTCGCAGAATATCCATTTATTTGGGAGCTAGAGTTGGCATCGTGTAACCTATCATATGTACCTAAATTCTTGATGCATCAGAGTGATATGTGGGGCTTGGACCTCTCTAACAACAATATTGGTGGACATATACCAGATTGGATATGGGGAACTGGAGAAACTTTTGGCTTCACCCGTCTCAATCTCTCTCATAATTTATTTACCAGCGTTGGTACAAATTTATCAATTACCTCAGTCTTTGATCTAGATCTCCATTCCAACAAGATTGAGGGAGCTCTACCACTACCCCCATCGGGAGCTTACCGATTGGACTACTCTAATAACCATTTCGATTCTTCTATCATGCCCGAGTTTTGGTCAAACATTAGCTCTGTCATTTCCTTGTCTTGGCAAACAATAGCCTTACTGGAGAAGTTTCTCATTTGATCTGCAATTTGACTGATCTCGAAGTTCTAGACCTTTCCTTTAACAACTTCAGTGGATTAATACCACCTTGCTTATTCAAACAAAACAAGCATCTTCAGATACTAAGCTTGAGAGGAAACAATTTCCATGGATCCATGCCTCAATACATCAGCGAGGAATGTGCACTTCAATAATAGATCTCAATGGCAACAAGCTGGAGGGGAAATTGCCGATGTCTATGGTCAACTGTCACATGCTACAAGTCCTAGACCTCGGAAACAACCTGATAGTTGATAACTATCCAGAGTGGCTGGGAGGTCTTCATTTGTTGAAAGTTCTTGTTCTGGCGTCAAACAGGCTTCATGGTCCCATCGACTACTATGGGATGAAACAAACTACAGGTTCTGGATATTTCTTCAAACTCTTTAAATGGTAGCATACCTGCACGATTCCTGAAGCAGTTCAAAGCTATGATGGTGGATTCTTCTGGAGCTCCAGCAGGTATGTTGGAATTATTGCACCATCAACATCAACATCAGCATCAGCATTTATCTCCAAATTACCATCCATATTACAGAGAATCGGTCACAGTCATGCTCAAGGGGCAAGAAACAACTCTGGTGCAGATATTTTCACAGCTCATGACCATTGACCTCTCCAACAACAGCTTCGAGGGTATCATTCCCAACGAGATCGGCGCACCTGAAACTTCTCAAGGGACTCAACCTGTCCAGGAACTCTTTTACCGGCGGGATCCCTCCCGGATTGCGAACATGCTGCAGCTAGAGTCACTTGATCTCTCCTGCAATCAGCTCTCCGGGGAGATCCCTTCAGCAATGGCACTGATGTCATTCCTCGAGGTGCTCAACCTTTCCTACAATCATCTGTCAGGGATGATACCACAGTCCAGCCAGTTCTCCACGTTCCCGGAGACATCATTTCTGGGAATGACGGGTTGTGCGGGAAGCCGCTGCCATGCCTGTGTGACACGAACCACACTCCATCTGCTGCTGCTACACCGGGCTCATCTAAAGAGCTGAACTGGGAATTTTTGTCAGTAGAAGCAGGGGTTGTTTCTGGCTTGGTCATGTGTGTTGTGACTACGCTGTTGTGGGGGTAGCGGGAGGAGGATGGCTATACTGGCAGGTGGATAAGTTTCTGCTAGATGTTGTGCAGCCATGGATCCGCGGCCGTTCCCACTAAAATGAGTTGCTAGTGTCTGCATACCTCAATGATATGTGCAAGAAAATGAGCAGGCGTCACGCCGTGCTCCCGCTCGACAGATTATTATTTATATTTCAAGCTTGGAAAATAAATTTATATGGTGCTTTCGCATATTTTGATCTATACTTTTTGTTAAGATTAATTAAGGATAATTAGTCATCAGTAATCAATTTAGTTAGTTAGATACGTCATTAGCAACTGCTAATGGCGTTCCCATCTGACCCTTTCGGAAGCCCCCAAAAGGCACCTGTACACCAACCAAACTTGTCCTTGGACAGTATATATGTATTTTACACTATTCATCAATGCATAGAGAGAATCATTCGATTCATTTGTCATCCATTTCATTACACGTTATCACGCACTGTCCTACGCTGACGCTCGTAAGCCAGCAGAGAAGGAGGGAGCACAATGTAGATGCCCCCCTCCATTCGCCGGAGTTTGTCTACTACATCGCCGGCGTTGCTAGTCTCCAAGAACAAAGGTAGCGATGGCAAACCTCGCTCCTCCATGAACGCCAGGGCGCCGCGGTCACTGACGCCGTTGAAACCGCCATCGCCCTTGGGAACGCCCACCCTGGAGGAGTTCGTCGCTTCATCCTCCAAGGCGCATCTGCCGAGTTCTCCGCGACATAGACGCCCGCTGGATCGCTCCTCGCCGTCAGTACGGCACTGGAACGAACGTCGGCGGCCGCCCTGCAACTCTGCGCCCGATGCCTCGTTCATCAAGGCTTCAGTCCGCCCCTGGCACTTGTCCTCGGCACGGTCTGGCATGCCCGCTCGCCGTGTTGGGACGACGCGGGTGCCTCCACCATCGATGCTACCTCCTTCGCCGCCAATGTTGAGGACTGCACCCGTGCAGCCATTGGATTGGGGTTGGTGGACTCATGGCAGGACGCCGTGACGCCACCGAGCCCCTCAACCCCGACTTCAGCATGGTAGCATGGCCACCGGGCTTCGCTTACGACCTCGACTTCCTCGACGCCGTTCTTCCTCAGTCGGCTCTCCCTCCGATTGGGACTCCTCTGCCCCGCAAGACGCTGTCCTACGCTGACGTCGCTACCAACCGCGGCGAGGGAAAGCGCCGGACCCCCACTGGGGCAGTCGTCTCCTCCTCAGCCGAGGGGGGCGGCTCTCCGCCTCTGAAGCGCCGCAGGAGGGTCGGTTGGGCGGCCCCGCCCTTTCCGACGGGGAGTAACGGCCTCCATGGCCGGAGCTTGCCGGGGAAGCGCAGGGACCGCCCTGCCGGTCGGCAGCCATGGCCGGAGAGATGGGCATGGGCCCTGATCCGCCATGGTAGGCACAGGGGGAAGAGGAGGAGAAGGCACCAGACACGGAGCATCGGCGGCGGCGGTTGCTGGACGGTGGCCGAACAGCGGCGTGTGGCGGCGGCGGCGGCGGCGACTGCTGGTTTGGAGCGGTTAGGGTTGCTCAAACCCTAACCGCCCATTCTTATATAGGCCGTCGGACGGGCCAGGCTGGCCGGCTGGGCCGCGGGCCTAGCTGCCTGGCTGGCCGGCTGGGCCGCCAGCTGGGCTGCTTGTTTTCTTTTCGTTTTTTTATATATTTTAGTTTTTATTATTTTCTGATCAGCAGTAGTATAGATTAATTAGCTATAGTTTGCTAGTTTATTTTCTGCAAGAACATCAATTTATTTGTATGTTTCTTGTTGCTATGTACACTGCTGTATCTTGTCATTGTAAATATAATTTATGGTTTAATTATATTATTATTATGCAATGGCTTCTCTATTATATTTTGAAGTATGTGGTGCACCCAAACACCGTTTGCACCACATACATATATTACATCTGTATTTTGATGACTTGTGTGTCATATATTGGTACACCAAAATCCCATTATGCACCAACATATTGGTTACATTTGTAATTTTATAATAGAATTGGTATGTTGGTGCCCCAAACCACTCTTTTGCACCACATACAGGTTAAATTTGCTTGTTAACCCAGTTGCAATTTAACTATGCCTTCCATAGAATTGAAATTTTAATTTCTATTTGGATTAAATTGTAATATAAAATATCTTGTTTATTTTGGTTAATAAAACACAAGGTAATGGAGTACTATGGCAAAGGCTGTGTTTAATTCATTAAGAATTATTCTGCCTAGAGACCGTGCCATAGCAGTGATTGAATCACCCATTGCTGAGAGGTCTACATCATGTTTCTCTAAAACTTGACGACTACTACACACCGTGTTTTACCAAAATAAAGGTTTTGGATTGTTATATCATCATATTATTTTGATATTATACAAGGTAGTAGAGTCCTAAGCAAATGCTGCATTTAATTCACTTGTGAATTATCTAGCCCAGAGACCGTGCTTAGGCAGCAATATATTTGCTACTATAAAGATCTACTCTTTTTCTTCGACATAGAGATTATCTGTCTTATATTTATCCAAATTTTCCGATGATTTGGTTGTATGATCTACACAATTTTGTGATTACCTACAACAAATCAAAAACTATGATAAGATATAATCATTACAATATTGTATTATGTATTACAACATAACCATGTTGATTTTAATTTACCATTCGGTAATTAATTTATCTATGGTTGTCCACGTAGGATCATGGTCACTAAGGAGTTCGAGGAACTTGCATTAGATGGTAACAATTACCTTACATGGGCTTCGGATATCAAGATAGCGTTTGCATCTCGTACTCTTTTACATTCACACGAACCTCAGAATGGGGTTGCCCTGCAAGACAAGCAATCTATACTGCTTTAGCGTTGCTACGGTTTTATATTCATAAGGACCTCAAATCTGAATACCTTATGATTGAAAATCCTCGTGAATTATGGCTCGCTCTTAAAGAGCGATATGAATAGCAAAAAAGAACTCATTTGGCCCGAGGCCAACCATGAATGGAACAACTTACGTCTCCAAGATTTTAAATCTGTGGCAGACTACAATCACGTTGTTCATAGAATTTGCTCTAAATTAAAGTTTTGCGAGAAAGAGCCAATAGATGGACATAAGATAGAGAAAACACTCTCTACTATGCTCCCATCTAATAGAGTATTGCAACAGCAATACAGGGCTCATAATTACCAGCATTATTCCCAGCTTATTCATACATTGACACAGACAGAAAAACATGATGAATTTCTTATGAAGAATCATCATAGGCGCCCTGTTGGTACGTCGCCTCTGCCTGAGGTCCACAATGTACAGAAAAATGCTAGGCATAAGAAGAAGTTCAATGGACCAAATCCAAAGAACAAAACTGGTAAACGCAAACACAACATGAGGCAAAGACCTAATTCACATAAGGGGAAAAGAGACAATGCGGGATCCAAAAATGACAACAAGTGTCATAGATGTGGAGACTTCTCGCATTTTGCTAAGAATTGTCGTGCTCCTAAACATTTGGTTGCATTATACCAAAAGTCTTTAAAGGAGAGCAAGCCAGCAGGAGAAACTAGATATGAGGCACACTTCAATCTTGCATCTGATGCTGACAAAGAAAAGAGTTGTTCACAACAAGCCCCAAAGGAACAAGTGAACAACAAAGCTCTGAAAATTATAGAGAACCTTCCGCCAACGGACAACATGCTCCTAGACTTTGGTTCTGGAGATATGTTTGGAGATTTAGAATAATCTCGATTTCAGACTTGATATCTATATAAATATATGTGTAATAATCTAAGTTTTGTTTGGGTTGTATTAATAGTGTGCTTGAGATTTGTATAAAGTTATCATATATTAGCTATTAACTTATACAATCTTGCAATATTGTAAATATCATACTCATATATTTGATATTCAATATATTGTATGTATAACTCTATATGTTCATATTTATTTACATTTACTTTACATATAGATGTCTGTTGAACTCAATCCAATGGAGGAAGAATTATGCATTATGGACTCTGGTGCCACAAACTCTATACTTAGAGAGATTAAATATTTGACTCTTAAGAAAAGAGAAGAAAATATTTTGACCATTGCTGGTCATGATGCATTAATAGTTGGTTCGGGACGAGCCACTATTACTGGACGAGCCACTATTACTCTACCAATTGGTACACAGATTACGATAGAGGATGCCTTGTTGTATCCTGAATCGACCCGTACCCTTCTAAGTTTTAGAGACGTTCGTAAGAATGGTTTTCACGTGAAGACACATGAAGACAATAAAGAGGAATATCTTCGCTTTACCAAACTTACTGGATTTGGCAAACATATTTGCGAAAAGATTTCTTCTTCACTCCAATATGGATTGTACTTTATATACATTAATCCTGTAGAACATGTTGCTTATAAAATAATTTTCCGAGATGTCGATACATTCCGTAACTGGCATGATCGACTTGGGCATCCTGGAATAGGGATGATGAGGAAAATTATCAGCAATTCCATAGGTCATGATATGGATAACGCCAAATTTCCCCAAATAAAGACTTTTTTGCACTGCTTGTGCTACGGGGAAATTAATTTTAAGACCATCACACCTTAAAATTAGAGCTGAACCAGTCAAATTTCTTGAAAGAATTCAAGGGGATATTTGTGGTCTGATTCAACCATTATCGGGGCCGTTCAGGTATTTCATGGTTTTAATAGACGCATCGACAAGATGGTCTCATGTGTGTCTTTTCGACACGTAACCATGATTTTGCCAAAATAATGGCCCAACTTATCATGTTGAAGGCACATTATCCTGAACATCGGATTCAATCAATCCGAATGGATAACGCTGCTAAATCTCATCCCATGCTTTTAATGATTATTGCATGGCTCTGGGAATTCAGGTTCAGCATTTTGTTCCATATGTACATACTCAAAATGGTTTGGCGGAATCGTTGATTAAACGAATCAAGCTCATTGCAACCTATGTTGATGAATTGCAAATTGCCTACGTCGTATTGGGGTCATGCAATCCTACACGATGCTGATCTAATCCAACTACGACCAACTGCATATCACGAAACCTCCCCATTACAATTAGTACGTGAGAATCCTCCAAGTATTTCTCATTTGCGTAAGTTTGGGTGTGTTGTATACGTACCCATCTCACCACCTCAGCGAACATCGATGGGCCCTCACAGGAAACTGGAGATCTAAATCGGATATTCATCTCCGTCGATCATTAAGTATTTAGAACCTCTAACAGGGGATCTATTTCTAGCCCGGTTTGCTGATTGTATTTTTTAACGAGGATCATTTTTCGCATTAGGGAGAGAATTTTACGGCATTAGGGAGAGGCATTGTACCAACACGGAATGCCAGGAAGTTGAATTGATTGGGATGCAAAAGGCATCTCATTTTTCTGATCCACGTACTCAGAAATGAACTGCAGTTCAAAGAATTATTGATTTGCAAAATATTGCAAACAATCTGCCAAACGCTTTCTCTGATTATAAAGGTGTCACAAAGTCTCACCATCCTGCAAGGAAGTGTGCCCGAAAGAGTGGAGGTACCTAATAAAACCACTCAATCCCCTATTGGCAAAAAGAGGGGAGAAGCACTTCCAAGAGGCAAGATGTGATTGCTGGCAAGCAAAAGAAGACTGGAAATGCAACTCAACCTTTGGTTGAAAGACACCTAGAGGACATACAATGTCCAGTGGACAGTAGTGATCCACAATCTAGCTCAGTTATGCGCATAAACACTGAGGCTGGAATATCGGAAGACCCAAGATTCATCGTTTCGGGAAGTCATGATGAACCTTTAAGGGTAGAAGAAATTGCTATAAATTTTATAGAGACTGGAGAGTCTTATGATCGTAAGTCCATAATAGTCGACATATATTTCTCTGAAGAAATTGTGAATATCCTTCAAACTGATTCAGATCCTAAGTCTATACTGAGTGCAAGAAGCGCTCGGACTGGGATAATTGGAAAGTAGCAATTGAAACAAAGATTGCCTCGCTTTATAAAAGGGAGTGTTTTCGGCTGTAATGCCAACACCTCATGGTATCCTTGCTGTAGGATACAAATGGGTTTTCATCCGTAAAAGGAATGAAAACAATGAAGTGGTGAGATATAAAGCAATGCTAGTGGCACAAGGTTTTACGCAAAGACCTGGCGTTGATTTCAACGAAACTTACTCTCCAGTAATGAGCGGAATAACGTTCCGATACTTAATAGCATTGGCAGTACAAAATCGTCTATCTATGCAGTTGATGGACGTAGTGACCGCATATTTATATGGGTCATTAGATTCGGATATATACATGAAGGTTCCCGATGGAATCAGCATACTGAATCCTAAGGCAAATCGCAACATGTATTGCGTCAAGTTGCAGAAGTCATTATATGGCTTAAAACAATCAGGCCGAATGTGGTACAATCGGTTAAGTGAATTCTTTAAGTTGAAGGAATACACAAATAATGATGACTGTCCATGCGTCTTCATTAAGAAATCTTCAACAGGATTCTGTATCATATCAGTTTACGTTGATGATCTCAATATCATTGGCAACGGACCTGATATTAATGAAGCACGTCATCATTTACAAATGGAGTTTGAAATGAAGGATTTGGGTCAAACCAAATTTGCTTAGGTTTACAACTTGAGCATTTACTTTATGGTATATTCATATACCAAGCTGCTTATGTCCAGAAAGTATTGAGAAATTCAATATGGACAAATCATATTCTACAAAGACCCCGATGGTAGTAAGGTCCTTAGATGTGAAAAAGGATACTTTTAGGCTCGGAAAAAGGAAGAAGAGATATTAGGACCACATGTCCCATATCTCAGTGTCATTGGAGCACTAATGTATCTTGCAAATAACACCCGACCGGATATTGCATTCGCGATTAATTTACTAGCAAGACATAGTGCTGCTCCTACCAAACGTCATTGGGTAGGAGTTAAAACAGTTCTGAGGTATCTCAATGGTACAAGGGATCTTGGGTTGTTTTATAGTAGAAATCAAGATTCGATTTTGTTAGGATATACAGACGCTGGTTATCTATCAGATCCCCACAATGGCAGATCACAAATAGGCTTTGTTTTCTTGCAAGGTGGTACAACAATATCTTGGAGTCTTCAAAGGAGACATTAACGTCCACCTCCACCAATCACTCAGAAATTATTGCTTTATATGAAGCTTCACGCGAATGTGTTTGGCTTCGTAGAGTAATACACCACATAACTAAGTCATGTAGTATTGGTGCAGTTGAGACACCGACAATTATCTTTGAGGATAATTCAGCATGTGTTACTCAGATGGAATCAGGTTATATTAAAAGTAATATGACAAAACATATTATTCCCAAATTATTTTACCCCACGAGCTCCAAAAGAATGGAGAGATAGAAATCTTGCAAATTAAATCTTGTGATAATCTTGCGGATTTATTCACAAAATCTCTACCATACTCCGTATTCCGAAAATGTGTTGATGGTATTGGTATGATAAGGCTTAAAGATTTGCAAGAATCAGGGGGAGAAATTCTCTAAAAATAACCTACTTCATCATTACATTATACTCTTTTCTTTTATATGAGTTTTACCTTATTTTTGAGTTTTCTCACATAAAGTTTTTAATGAGATAATTGTAACACAAAGTAAGTGTCATATTATCTATTTTCCTTATAAAGGTTTTTCAAGGATAATATATCACATATTGATCTCTGATCAAAGTTGTTTTAGACTAAGTCTTTAGGGACACCTAAAGGGTCTATTAACATTTGGATTCAAATATATCATGGTGTTTCTCCTTTTCCCACTGGGTTTCAAGGAGTTTTGCCTAGTATATCGATATACTTTGGATTTTTCCCACGGGGTTTTTTCAAAGCCTCAAGATAGTTATGATGAAGAAGAAACGGTGCCTACGTAACGACAAATTGATAAGGGGGAGTGTTAAGATTAATTAGGGATAATTAGTCATTAGTAATCAATTAGTTAGTTAGATACGTCATTAGCAACTGCTAATGGCGGTTCCCATCTGACCCTTTCGGAAGCACCCAAAAGGCACCTGTACACCAACCAAACCTGGCCATTGGGACAGTATATATGTATTTTACACTATTCATCAATACACAGAGAGAATCATTCGATTCATTTGTCATCCATTTCATTACACTTTTTACTAGAGAAAAAATTAGTTGGGATCTCATCTAAAGCTTTCATGGAACTTACTATGGTACCTCTAAATAATTATGAGCCGTCTATTTAATTAGATCAGATTGCTAAAATATGTATTTATTTAATTTTTAATTTTGTAAGATATGACAATAAGGAAAATTTAGATATAAAAATCTTTGTTTAGATGTAACTGATGCATATGCATGATCCATTGAATGTGGTAATTTTTTTTATTTGTATAACTTTAGATATGTGGTAAATTTTTTTTTATTTGTATAACTTTAGATGCAGAAACTATCTAGTTTTATACGCATATATATTGTGTGACACGTGTATAGGTGCCCATTAACATAAGTATGTGCCTAACGTACGTACGTTTTCCCATGCATATGAAATTTTATACTTTATATAATATCAATTTATATTCTAATATACCAACTATTTTAGTAGAACCATACTTATGCACGTATAGATTTGGTTTACAGAATAAAATTATTAATAATATTTTGTTTTTTATTAATATATTAAACATAAATATTTCAATATACAATATATAATATTTACGTATTTGTAAAATAAATTACAAAAATTATAAAAGGATAAATACAATCGGCCTATCTGTGCTTTGTTTTTAGATAGATGCTACAAAAGAAGTAAAAAGACACGGTAAAAAGTAAAAGAAGTCTGCATGCAAGAAGGGACCATCCCTTGTCTTGACATTCCTTTTTTTTCCCTAAATTAATTAAATTAAATAATAATATTCTTGTCGGTGTTTCGAAACCGGGGGTATGACACCAACGAGTAATGTGATCGCGTGCTCTCTTCCTGGATGGTGATGCAAGATCACACAAGGATTTATCCTGGTTCGGGTAAAGAAGGCCCTACGTCCAGCGGGGGAGGATGTTCTTGTATTACTTGCACCTAAGTGCTTGTACAGGGGCGAATACAAGCTCGGTGGCGTGGACTGGAGTCCCGACTTGAGCGTGTGCGTGTATGTGCGCTTTAACGTGTTCGTCCACGCGGAATGAGGGCCCTGGTGTCCCCTTTTATAGAGCAAGGGGAGGCCAGGGTTACATATGGGTATTACAAATGTCGGGACGTACGGCGCCCAATACGAAGTAGAGTAGGAACCCTGTCTTGTCGAAGACATTGTGGCCGACGTGGGCGTTGCTGTTGAAGCGTCCTTGGGGCGTAGCCTCCATCCTGGGCGCGGACGTGGAGGCGTGGCGAGGTGGAAGCCGTACAGCACCCATCCCGGAACGTACAGGACGCGGCGAGGTCCCTCCGGGTCTTGGGGTACCTGTCCTCCAATAGCGTGAGAGCAGTTAGGGCTCGAGGGGCGCAGAGCCGGCCTCGAGGTAGCGCCTACGGGGGGCCCGAGCCCCTGCAGGTATGGGCAAGTCCCGTGAAAATTGATCGAGCGGCAGGCATCCGGGCCTCGAGACGTGGCTTGGACGTGCCACAGTGTAGGGCGTGGGTTAACAGTGCTTCACTAGTGCCTTTTCGCCCATACTTGCGGTGAAAACGAGACTTGACTCTGCCCTAGTTCACTGTGGCACACGTCGGTTTGCAGAGGATGTGACTGGAGTAGGTGGAGGTACTAAATGCGCGGTATGGAGCCAGCATCCGATGTCTGCGCCGCTCGAGGAAGGATGTAGCGTCTCGAGGGATAGGCTGTTGTGCCAGAGGGGCTCGAGGTCCCGCGTGGGGTCTCGAGGTGTGGTGGAGCGCTCGCCCGAGGCCTGACGCGGAGGGCTCGGGCGAGACGGAAAACGAGCGTTCGCCCGAGGCCTGGCTTGGAGGGCTCGGGCGAGGCGGAGAACGAGAGCTCGCCCGAGGCCTGCTTGGAGGGCTCGGGCGAGACGGAGAACGAGCGCTCGCCCGAGGCCTGGCTTGGAGGGCTCGGCGAGGCGGAGAACGAGCGTTCTCGCCCGAGGCCTGGCTTGGAGGGCTCGGGCGAGACGGAGAGCGAGCGCTCGCCCGAGGCCTGGCTTGGAGGGCTCGGGCGAGGCGGAGAACGAGCGTTCGCTGAGGCCTGGCTTGAGGGCTCGGGCGAGACGAAAACGTGGAGGGCCCGGCTCGGTGGGCCAGCGTTGTAGGCTTTGAGGGTTGGTTTTTTAGGGGGTTAGACTTAGTTAGGTCTATTATTAGTTGGTGTTCTAGGTTTAACCTATTTGTTCGCGTTGATTGGGGGACCCCTTTTGCGGACCCCCGACAGTAGCCCCCGAGCCCTTGTTCGAGTGCTTGCACTCGAGCAGGGGCTTCCGACTGGGAGCTCGAAGGTTAGCTGACTAGTCTCGAGGGTTTGGTCGTTTTGATTCTGTGGGTGTCGTGCGAGCGACACCCGCGGGTGTAGCCCCCGAGGCCACGGGGGAGTGGTTAGAACTCCCTCGTGGGCTTTTTGCGAGTGTGAGTGTTGGTTGCGATTTTTAGGTTCGGGGGTGTCGAGCCCCCGAGTTTTTTAGACCCTCTTTCGTCGAGGGGTGCCAGGCTGAACCGACCGGCCGGCTCTTCGAGCTGTCCGGCACGCCGGTTGCCCTGGCTTGTCATCCCGCGAGTCCTTTCGATCGGATGCGAGGGGGGATGCCTCGTACTACCACGAGCGGGCGAGTATCGAGGTTCCCGGTGAGCTGATAACGGGGAATCCAAGTGAGACCTCGTGCCCCGTTCGATAGGGGTCGACTGTAGCCCGGAGGCGATCTCATAAAGCGTGGGTGCTCATTCTGCAGGAGTGTCGGGCCCATTCGATAGGACCCGGTGGCTCGATGCCTCCCTCCGAGGGGATCTCACTGCACGTCGAGCTCCCTGCCTTGGATACACGTGAGGGGCCTCGAGGCCTTGGCCCTCGAGCGATGCTGCGAGTGGCGCCCCTTGGTGTCCCTGACTCGGGCGCTCGAAGCCGGCTGTCGAACCCTCTTCGAGGGCCAGCCTTCGCTGCTTCGAGACTTAGGGCCGGGGCCCGTTTTTACCTTCGTGAAGAAGCCTCCGTCGTCTGGGAATCCTTCTGCCCGTTGGGCGCGCCTTTTTAGGCGGAAACCGTCGGGGGGGGGCGGCGGACGCGAAGCCGAAGCGACGGTCGCGGCGGGCCCGGGTAGTAGAGCGAATGGAGAGTTGCCGCGTGTACCCTGCATCCGGCTCGAGACGTGGTTAGGTGGGCGCATTAAATGCCATGCGGTTACCTTTTTGCGTCGTGGGAGACCCCGCCCGTTGGGGTTCTCCCTTATAAACATCGAAAGAGGGGGAAAGGAATCCTTTACTTTGCCTTTGCCTTCACCGCCGCCGTAGCCTTCACACGCCCTCTCCATCGAGCTAGCCGATTGGGAATCTTCCAGCCGTCCGTCCGCCACTCAGGTCCGCGCCGTGACCGCCATGGCCGCCCAAGTGTTGTCGGCCGAGGACTGGAGTCGGACGAAGGTGACGCAGCAGGAGCTGGAAACGTTGGTGGAGCGGGGGCTTCTCCGTCCCAACCCGCAGGGGGGTCCTGCGTGGTGGATTCTCCCGTCGGCGGACCACCGGGAGCCGCACCCGCCGGAGGGGTATGTGGTGAGCTTCACGCGTTACCACCGTATGGGGCTCGGCGTCCCGCCGAGCCGCTTCATGCGGGGGCTGGCCCACCACTTCGAGGTGGAGCTGCAGCACTTCTCCCCCAACTCCATCTCGCACGCCGCCATCTACGCCGCCGTGTGTGAGGGGTACTTGAAGATTGAGCCGCACTGGGAGATGTTCGTCCACCTCTTCCGGGGCGAGCTCTTCCACAAGGCCGCGAAGCCGAGCGGGAGGAGGCTCGCGCGCGTGGGCTCCCTCACTATCACCGCGAGGACCGGGCCCTCGTCGGCCAACGTCCCCCGCGACTACCTCCGCTACAAGCTTTCCACTAACCAGGCGGGGTGGGACGACCACTGGTTCTACCTGCGGAACGAGGGCGGGCTCCTTCCGCAGTACACCGGCAGGGTCATCACCCAGCGCCCGGAGAAGTGGAACTGGGGCGTCGCGGCGGACAGGCAGCGCCACCTGTTGCCGCTGATGAGCACGATGCGGACGCTGGTGGAGGACAAGAAACTGACCGTCCAGGCGGTCATTTGGGCGTTCCACCAGCGGAGGGTCCTTCCTCTGGCGGACCGCTCCCTTCTTATGTTCGAGATGGGGCCAAACGCCTCGCCCGAGGCGCTAAGCCAATCGAGGATGGCCGAGGAGAGGCTGCCTCGGAACGAGGCTACCTCCCGGGTGACGCTCACCGTTCAGGGGACGTTCCGCCCAGAGGAGGCCGACTTGATCACCATGGCACCCGACGAGGGGTGCCTCGACCTGGTGAGCCACCCTCGAGTTAGGCTGTCTCGAGCCCCCTCCTCCTCTTCCTTTCTTCGAACCTCGTTCGTTCTCCTCGTAGTTTTTCTCATTCGAGCTTCTTCTTCCTCGCAGGGGGCGTTTACTTGTCGCGCGTCGAGGCCTCCGGTGAGGGAGGACGCGTGGAAACACAGGTGAGGCGCCTCTCTGCTCAAAAAGACAAAGAGAGAAAGGATGCCAGAAAGAAGAAAGAGAAAAACAAAACTTGCGTCGATCGGCTCGGGAGCAGAGGCTGGCGAAGGCTCGTCGCAACCGGCGGCCTGGGGATGAGTCCCCGAGCTCAGCTCCTCGAGCTCGGAGGAGGAGGACGATGATGATGACGAGAGTGACGACGAGGGGATGGACGCGCGTCTGAGGCGCGCGGGGGTCGTCGACGTCCCGGCTGACCACTCCTCTGTGCAGGAGGATATCCTGGAGGTTCCCCCGGCGAGGGGATCGCGCGGGACGCAGCCGCGGAAGGCGGCATCAGGCCCCGCCTTGTCGGGGCTCAGGGCACGTCGAGCTCCGCGCCGGTCGCGCCGGCTGTCGCGAAGAAGCCACGGACCAGGAGCGCTATCGCCGCGGCGCAGATGGAGACCACGGCCGCGTCGACCCAGGCGGGGGGTCTCGAGAGGGTCCGGCCCTCGAGAAGCGGCCGACAGGTCGAGAAGGACTCCGGGCTTGACCGCCGTGAGCCGTCAAGGGCGCCGTCGAGCCCGGAGGAGCGGGCAGCACGAGAGGGCGTCGAGCCCCCGCCATCTTGACCGTCGGGGAGGGAGCCCCCGGGCGTCTCGTGACCAGGGGCGTGAGCGTCCCCGGAGTCCATCGCCGCACCGCCGCCGGGACACGGAAGCGGATGCGGGAGGGCGCGGCCGCCAGCGCGAGCGCCGAAGCAGGTCCCGGAGCCCGCGCCGGGGCAGGCGCCACGACGACAGTACGAGGGGGCACGGTCGCCCTCCCATGATGTGGGGCGGAAGGAGGCTCTCCCTCGAGGTCGAGCCACGGGAGGCATCGGGAGCCCTCCCCCGTCCCAGCCCAGCGGAGACGGCCCAGGCGCAGGGCTCGAGCCGTGGGGTGGGCTCGAAGCCCCCAAGTTGGTCCGGCGAATCCGGGAAGAAGCCCAGCCGCCGCTTTGGGTGAGTAATTTTCTTGGGTCTCGTCTGTAGTGGGGTTTTACCTCTTTACTTTTGATGACGCATGCCATCTCTGGTATCTCAGGGGGAAGCGCTCCTACCAGGAGGTGGACCTCGCTTCGTCCAAGCGGGCCAAGACCTCGAGCCCCGTCGAGGCGCAAGTACCTCGAGGTATGGCACCTTCCTCCGCTAGAGAAGCCGCTTGGCTGGAGAAGGCTCGAGCTGCCATGGCTCGAGGAGGAAAGATGATCGTCGCAAATTTTGGTGAGGCCGTCGCCTTCGACCGCAGGGGTCGAGGCACTCTTCCTGGTTCTGATATCACCGTCATCTTGTCTTGCAGGGGCCACAGCTCACGGCATCGAGCCCGCCACTACCACACCCACTGAAGCGCTGCCTCCTCCCCCTCCTCCTCCCGCGATGGCGTCAGTCGGGAGCGCCACCCTTCCCCCCGCTACAACGGCTGTCCCGGTGGAAGCGCCTGGGGCGAGCACGGCCCCGCCGGTGTCTAGGGCCGAGGAGACCGCGCCCCTCGAGGCCCCGACCGACACGAGCCGGGCTGCGGAGGAGGAGAGGGGGAGAGGCGTTGGCGGAGGAGGAGCCGACGGTGGAGGACCTCCTGAACGAGCTGGAGCAGGGGCCGCTCCTCGCCGCGGGCTCGATGATGGTGGAGGCGCCCGAGGCGCCGGCTAGCGCTGACAAGGCGCCGAGGGCCCCCAGGGAAGAGCCGGGGCTCGTGCCGTCGGGCGACGGGGCGCAGTCAGGGCAGCTCGGGGCGGGGGAGGATCTGCCCGACATCGAGCTTGACCGACCAGTATGGCCGTTTCCCGACGCGCCGAGCCCGTCCCTCGCCATGGTCTCCGTCGAGCAACCGGTCCAGCGGGGGCCCGCGCGAGGTGCGGTCCATCTTCCGGAGGTGGCCGAGCTCATGGCGGAGGCGGAGCGGTCTTGCTCGAGGAGGCGGGCCGGTCCGCACAGGTGTCGGCCGCCCTCGCGAGGGCTGAGGCGGAGCTTCAAGATCTCCGCGCTGAGCTGAGCCGGAACGCCCAATGGCGAGCCGGCTCAACGAGGCGGAGGCGGAGGTCCGGGCGGCTCGAGGTGAGGCCCTCGATCCAAGGAGGAGGCCGCCGCCGCTCTCGAGGCGTCGAGGAAAGAGGCCGCGGACGCCCGAAGCGAGGCCACCTCCGCCCGGCTGAAGCTGAGGCGGCGAAGCAGGAGGCCGCTGACGCCCGTGGCGAGGCCACCGCCGCCCGAACCGCAGCGGAGGCGGCGAGAAAGAGGCCGAAGACGCCGAGAGCGGTGTCGCCACCGCCCGAGCTGCCGAGGGGGCGGCGCGAAAGGAGGTGATCCGAAAGGATCTGGCCCTCGTGGAGGCGGGCAGGCTGATCGAGGAGCTTAGGTCCGAGAAGCTCCTCATGCTGGCCGAGAAGCGCAGGCTCGAGCAGCGCGCTGAGGGCCTTACCAGCGACCTCGCCGCACTGGGGCAACATTGCGATGGTGAGGCTCACACCTTGTCCTTGTTTGGGTCTCAAAGTTTTTGGTTACGCCGCAGTCTCACTCTTCCTCGTTTGTTGCGAAGGAGTCGAGGAGACGGTCGAGGAGCTCCGCGGGACGAACCAGGCTCTCTTGGACCAACTCCAAGACGAGACGATGGTGGCGGAGCGGGCTCGTGCTACCCTCGACCGTCTTGGCTCCATGTGGGGTGCTCCCCCTGTGGCTTCGGCAGAAAGGTGCGGTGGCCCAAGGCGACGCCTTGGTCGACGCCTTGTGGTTCCTCGACGTAGCTGCGCGGGACCGTGTCCGGCAAGCTCTCCACCATGGCGTCAAGCAGACGCTCGCGGTTGTCCGCTCCGGCTTCCGCTTCCCGGTCCACATTGTCGCCAACGGCTTCATCGAGATCGAGGGGAAGGACGAGGAGTGGAACAACCGCCGTGTCGACAAAATTTTGGAGAAGATGGAGAGGCCGGGGACGTCGCTCGCGAAGATCTTCGAGGAGGACGTGCTGCCTCCTGACGCCAGCAGCGGTGTCGAGGGCCCTCCTCCCTCTAGCTCGGGTGTCGAGGCTGAGCCCGCCATGGAAGACCTCGGGGAGGAGTACCACACTGACGAAGATTAGGGCCTGCGTGCCAAATTTGGGCGTCGAGGCCCCTGTAAGAATTTTGTGACATGAATGAGGGTCCGTCAAGACCCGTATGTATATATGACTTGTTTATTTAAAGGAGTTGTTTTCTTTTCAAACTTATTTGACCACTTCTCTTTGTTTGCAAGCTTGAGTTTCTGCTAGCTTAGTCTGTGTTCCTTCGATACGTCGTGAGCCCCTCGAGGGAGGTGTAGGTAGGGTACCGTAGCCCGGGGGCGTAGGTGGCCGTCTACGTCGACGCCTCCCGACCCTTGGAGGCTCGAGGTATTTTGGATTTAGACGTCGTTAGTTCACTCGAGGCTCGAGTCGAGACGAGGGTCGAATTTTTGAAAAGAAAACACGCGTTTTTCCGGAGTCTGGGGGGGTTACCCCCTTGTCAGCCCCCGAGGGAGGCTCGACCCGTGACCAAAGGAGGGTCGAGGCTACCTTAAGATGCTAAGCAAAATGAAAGACAATGCACGAGTTTGTTCATTCATTTTGGGCGGTTTGTACAAAGCAACAAAATGAATGAGGCCTCGAAGCCTTTAAGGGAAGCGACATAGCTGAGATATGTTTCCACGCGTTCGCCAGGATCCTGCCTCGATCGTCGTAGAGCTTGTACGTTCCTGGCTTGAGCACTTCAGCTACGGTGTAGGGCCCTCCCATGGAGGGGTAAGCTTGTGGCGCCCTCGATTATCTTGCAGCCGTCGAAGCACGAGGTCCCCCACCGCCAGGTCCCTCTTGCGCACGTGCTTGTCGTGGTAGCGTCGAAGCGTTTGCTGGTAGCGCGCGGAGTTGATGAGCGCCACGTCTCGGGCCTCCTCGAGCTGGTGAAAGGTCCTAAATGGCTAGAGGAGGGTGAATAGCCTAATAAAAATCTACAAAACACTAAGCAACTAGTTAGACAATTACAAAAGGTCCTTGGCGTTGGCGAGCTTTCCGTCGTCGGTTTGCTTGTTGTAGGCTCGAAGTCGAGGGGAGCCGTATTCGAGGTCCGTAGGCAAGACAGCCTCGGCGCCGTAGGTTAGGAAAAACGGAGTGAACCGGTGGCTCGACTTGGCGTTGTCCTGAGGCCCCACAGCACCGAGGGGAGCTCGGCAGCCCACCCCTTTCCGAAGTTTTTGAGGGTCCTGAACAGCCTTGGCTTCAGTCCGTGAAGTATCATGCCGTTGGCGCGCTCGACCTGCCCGTTGCATTGAGGGTATGCGACCGAGGCCCAGGTCACGCGAATGTTGCTGTCATCGCAAAAGTTGGTGAACTTTTTGCCCGTGAATTGGGTGCCATTGTCGGTGATGATGACGTTAGGCACCCCGAACCGGTATATGATGTTGGCGATGAACTCGACAGCCTTCTCGGAGGTGGGGTCGCCTATCGGCTTAGCCTCGATCCACTTGGTGAACTTGTCGATGGCCACGAGCACGTGTGAGTGCCCTCCACTTGTCTTTTTGAGGGGACCTACAAGGTCGAGCCCCCAAACGGCGAATGGCCAAGTAATTGGGATCATCTGCAGGGCATGTGCGGGTTGGTGTGTCTGCTTGGCGTAGAATTGACACCCATGGCATGCCCGGACCAGCGCTTGGCGTCTCCAACGGCGGTCGGCCAATAGAAGCCTTGACGGAAGGCGTTCCCAACCAGGGTCCTTGGCGCTGCGTGGTGGCCGCAAGCCCCCGAGTGCATGTCGTCGAGGAGCTTGCGCCCTTCCTCGAGTGGGATGCAGCGCTGAAGGATCCCGGTCGGACTTCGTCGGTACAGTTCCCGTTCGTCGCCGTAGATGACGTAGGTCTTGGCCCTTCGAGCAATGCGTCGGGCCTCCGTCTTGTCTTCTGGTAGTTCCTTGCGTCAGGTAGTCGAGGAGGTAGGGCGTCCGCCAGTCGAGGGGTCGTGATGAAGAAGAGGCGGGTGCGCCGACCTGCATCGCCTCAGCGGATGTCGAGAGGTCATTCCCGAGGGGTGGCATTGAAAGTCGAGCCCCCGTGTCTAGCTCGAGGGGTGGCGTCGAGGGGCCAGCCCCCGGGTCGATTTTGACGGATGGCTCGAAAACGTCCCTCGAGAAGACGTCTGGTGGAACCGTGCCGCGCGTGGACGCCAACTTTGCCAGCTCGTCTGCGGCCTCGTTGTACTTTCGAGCTATGTGGTTAAGCTCGAGGCCGTAGAACTTATCTTCTAGCTTGCGCACCTCCCCGCAGTACGCTTCCATCCTGGGATCGATGCAGCTCGAGGCCTTCATGACCTGGTTGACGACGAGCTGCGAGTCCCTCGAACGTCGAGGCGTCGGACCCCGAGCTCGAGGGCGATGCGCAGCCCATTGACGAGGGCCTCGTACTCGGCGACGTTGTTGGAGGCGGGGAAGTGCAAGCGTAGCAGGTAGCGCATGTGGACTCCGAGGGGTGAGATGAAGAGCAGGCCTGCGCCTGCCCCCGTCTTCATGAGGGATCCGTCGAAGTACATGGTCCAGAGCTCAGCTTGAATCTGTGCCGGCGGGAGCTGAGTGTCGGTCCATTCAGCAACGAAGTCTGCCAACGCTTGCGACTTGATGGCTTTTCGGGGCGTAGGTGATGGTCTCCCCCATTAGCTCGGCGGACCACTTGGCGATGCGCCCCGTGGCCTCCCGATTGTTGATGATCTCACCGAGGGGGAAGGATGACACCACCGTTACGGGATGAGCGAGGAAGTAGTGCTGGAGCTTGCGCCTCGTGATGATGATGCCGTAGAGCAGCTTCTGGATGTGCGGGTACCGGACCTTGGCCTCGGAGAGCACCTCACTGGTGAAGTACACTGGCCGTTGGACCGGCAACGCATGACCCTCCTCGTGCCTCTCGACGGCTATGACCGCGCTGACCACCTGAGTGGTTGCGGCCACATAGAGGAGGAGAGGCTCGGGGGAATCGCCATCCTGGGCTGGTTGTGGTGGCACGAGAATTGGCGCGGAAGTCAGCAACCCCTTCAACTTGGTTAAGGCTTCCTCGGCTTCGACAGTCCACGCAAAGCGTTCCGTCTTCTTCAGCAGGCGGTAGAGGTAGGGGTAGTGCCTTTTCCCCTAGCCTCGAGATGAATCTGCTGAGAGCGGCCAGGCAGCCCGTCACTTTCTGTACACCCTTGAGGTCTCGAATTGGGCCCATCCTCGTGACTGCTGAGATTTTTTCGGGGTTAGCCTCGATCCCCCGTTGTGAGACAACGTAGCCAAGTAGCATGCCCCGAGGCACACCAAAGACACATTTCTCGGGGTTGAGCTTCACATTCTTGGCCCGGAGGCACTCGAACGTGGTCTCGAGATCACTGATGAGACTCCCGACTTTCTTGGTTTTAACCACGATGTCATCGACGTAGGCCTCGACGGTTTTGCCTATGTATTTGCCAAAGATATGCTGCATACAGCGTTGGTACGTTGCCCCGGCGTTTCGAAGGCCGAAGGGCATTGTAACGTAGCAATACATACCAAAAGGCGTGATAAAAGAGGTTGCGAGTTCGTCGGATTTTTTCATCTTAATTTGGTGGTAGCCGGAATACGCATCGAGAAACGAAAGTACTTCACACCCCGCGGTGGAATCGACAATCTGATCAATTCTAGGCAAAGGGAATGGAACTTTTGGACATGCTTTATTCAGACCAGTGTAATCTACACACATCCGCATTTTCCATTCTTTTTCCTAACTAGCACAGGGTTAGCTAGCCACTCTGGGTGAAATACCTCCTTGATGAATCCGGCCGCCAAAAGCTTGTGTACCTCCTCGCCGATGATCCTGCGCTTTTCCTCGTCGAAGCGGCGCAGGCGTTGCTTCACCGGTCTGGACCCGGCATGGATCTCCAAGGCGTGCTCGGCGACTTCCCTCGGTATGCCCGGCATGTCCGAGGGGCTCCACGCAAACATGTCGATGTTTGCGCGGAGAAAGTCGACGAGCACTGCTTCCTATTTGGGCTCGAGGCTGGTACTGATGGTCAGCGTCTTGCCATTGGCCGAGGTCGGGTCGACGGGTATCTGCTTGGTGTGCTCAGCCGGCTCGAAGGTGACGGCGTGGCGCTTTGCTTCTGGGGCCTCCTCGGTGGCCAAGGCTGCCAAGGCCTCGAGCGAGTCGAGGTGGACGTTGGCCTCCCCACGCTCGACGCACTCCACGTCGCAGTGGTACGCGTGCTCGTAGGAGGTGTCGACGGTGATGACCCCTTTTGGCCCCGGCATCTTGAGCTTCAAGTACGTGTAGTTGGGAACCGCCATGAACTTGGCGTAGCCTGGCCGGCCGATGATGGCGTGGTAGGTCCCTTGGAAGCCAACCACCTCGAAGGTGAGCGTTTCCTGACGGAAGTTTGCCGGCGTGCCGAAGCAAACCGGCAGGTCGATGCGCCCGAGGGGGTGGGCCTTCTTCCCTGGTACGACTCCGTGGAACCCCCCGACGCTGGGTCGGAGCTGACCCTCTGAAATCCCCAGGAGGTCGAGGGTCTCGAGGTATATGATGTTGAGGCTCGAGCCCCCATCCATCAACACCTTGGAGAACCGCACGTCGACTATGACGGGGTCGACGACGAGGGGGTACGCTCCCGGGTTTATGACACGGTCCGGATGGTCGTCACGGTCGAACGTGATCGGCGCATCAGACCAGTCAAGGTACCGGGGGGCGTCGTGGCCGAGTGCAAAGATCTCGCGGCGCTCCTTTCTTTCTCGAGCTGAGAGCCCGACGGTCGGCCCCCGTAGATCATGTAGCAGTCGCGCACCGGGGGGAAGTTGCCGTCCGCGTCCCCTCCGC
Organism: Coix lacryma-jobi var. lacryma-jobi; assembly: GCA_009763385.1. Classification (NCBI taxonomy): domain Eukaryota; kingdom Viridiplantae; phylum Streptophyta; class Magnoliopsida; order Poales; family Poaceae; genus Coix; species Coix lacryma-jobi. The sequence continues at coordinate 217,227 of VDCT01000596.1, forward strand.
CGCGCCGATTGTTATCCTTGCCCATGAGCGCGTCTTCTTTCTTATCGCCGAGCTTGGAGTAGTAGCCTTTCAACAGTCGGCAGTCCTTTAACTTGTGATTTACGGGGCCCCTGTGGTAAGTGCAGGGATCCTCGAGCATCTGGTCGAAAACAGCCCCGTCAGGGGGGCCTCGGGGCTTCTTAGGCTCGAGGGCGCCTGCGAGCACCTCTTCGTCGTCGTCGTCATTGGCGCCGCGCTTCGCCTTCTGACCCTTGCGTTTGTTCTTCTTCCTTTTGTTGCCGTTATTGTTGTCGTTCTTGGCGTCGTTGCCCTTGTTCGAGCCCTCCGGCGCGATCACCGCCTTACCTTTGTCCGTGGAACGGCCAAAGAAGGCCCCCACTGCTTCGTCGCCCGAGGCAAAGCTGGTGACGCGATCCATCAGGTCCTCGACCGTCCTGGGACGGTAGCGTCCTAGCTCATGAACTAGCTCTTGGCATGTCGTGCCCCGAGGAGGAACTGAGATGACGTCCTCGTCAGGCACGTGGGGGAGCTCGAGGCGCTGCTTCGAGAACCGCCGAGCAAAGTCGCGGAGGGGCTCGTCCGCCGCCTGCCTGCAACGCCGTAGGTCCCAGGGGTTGCCTGGGCGCACGCAGGTCCCCTTGAAGTTCCCGTCGAAGACCCTGACTAGGTCGGCCCAGTCATCGATCGATCCGGCGGGAGCCCCTCGAGCCACCGGCGGGCGGTGTCCGAGAGGTAAAGTGGGAGTTGGCGTATGATCACACGGTCGTCGTTCTTTGCTCCGCCCAGTTGGCAGCCTAGGCGGAAGTCCGAGAGCCAGAGCTTGGGCTCGACCTCCCCGTCATACTTCACGATGTTGGTCGGCGGTCGGAAGCGGTCGGGGAGGGTTGAGCTGCGGATGGCCCGGCTGAAGACTCTGGGGCCCGGGGCTCGAGGACTTGCCGGTCCTCGTCGCTGTCGTAGCGCCCCCCTCGATGGGCGCTATAGCCACGCTCCTGGGCCCCCTTGTCCTTGCGCCGGCGGTTGATGTCGTTGCGGGCGTCGTTGGGGTCTCGAGGTGGCCGGTTGTCGACGATCCGTTCGCGGACTGGCCTAGCTCGAGAGGCGTCCGGCTGGTGGACGGATGCCTCGCGCTCGTTGCGGGGCGTGTCCGCCGGCTTCCCCGAGGCTGCTCCGCGCCGGCGTGACGCCGAGCTCTCGGCCTGCTGCACAGCGGCTGTCTCGAGGAGGTTCTTCATTTCCCCGAGCATGCGCCTGGCGTCGGGGTTGGAGACGGCGGGCAGGTCACGGAGCAGCATCGCCGCCGCCACCACGTTCTGCCCAGCTCGCGGGAAGCATACCTCGGGGCGTGCTGGTGCCCCGTCCTCGAGGATCCGCCGGTGGACCTCTCGAGCCCGACCTCGAGCTCCGGCTCCTCGGGGCTGGGGCGGTTCCTGCATCAGGGTTTGCCGGAGCTGCAGCAGGTGTCGCCGTTCTTCCTCGGCTTTGGTGATTGCCTCCTGCACCTGCGCGAGTTGCGCCGCCCGACTGTCGTCGTGCTGAGGCGGTACAGCCGGTGCTGGAGGTTCGTCCCTCCCCTGAACACGTGACCCGCCTGCCGCGGCCACGTCGCTGGGGCCCTCTAGATTGAGCGCTGGCCTGCCGTCGTCGCCCTCGTCCTCGGTATCGCATGCGACCCCTCGAGTTGAAAGCACTCCCTGGTGGGATCCCAAAGGTCGGGGTCATGGTAGTCGTATTCGTCGGAGTCGGGGCTGTCGACGGCGTGCCGTCTTGGCAGATGCTGGGACCGCAGCTCGCGGTACCATTCTCCGACGGTGGATCGCCGGGGAGGCTCGAGGGCTCGCGTGAAGCCGCGGTCGACGTACGCGGGGTGGACGATCTCCAGGTTGGCCATGGCCTGCAGTAGCACGCCGGGCGCTCCTCCTGGCCTGCTGGCGGTCGGTCCCGACGGCGCCCGTTGAGCTGGCGGGCGTAGGCTGCTGCGGAGCTGTCGAGGCCGAACGGGAACCGCCGGCGTCGAGCGCGGTACACCCGTGCGGGAGGAGGCTGGGTGGCGTCGACGGTGCACGGCTCGGAGGCCTCTGGCCTGGCTCCTGGTCCGTGCGCATGATGAACGCGAAGTCGCTGGGCGGGGCGCGGGCGCGCCCTGGAAGTCTCCGGCCGTGCGCCGGGCAGGCTCCTCCTTGGGAACTCCGCGCCGGCCACGGGGAAGTGGGTGTACGCCGCCGGCACGGCCTGTGCCTGGCGACGATGGTGACGACGGCGCCGCTCACGGGGTGGCGACGCGTGGTGGTGTGGGCGACGTGCCACGCTCCTCGTATGGGGTGGCGTGACACGCCCTCCACTCGGGCCCTCCATGGAGAGCAAGGTCGGCTCGTTGCCGTTGTCGGTGGCCAGGAACTCAAGGCTCCGAACCAGATGACGGCACCGGCAGAGAACGAAAGGAGTCGGAGCAGCCATCCAGGAAACAGCGAGAAACCGACTCGACACGCGAAGGCCCCTACCTGGCGCGCCAACTGTCGGTGTTTCGAAACCGGGGGTATGACACCAACGAGTAATGTGATCGCGTGCTCTCTTCCTGGATGGTGATGCAAGATGACACAAGGATTTATCCTGGTTCGGGCAAAGAAGGCCCTACGTCCAGCGGGGGAGGATGTTCTTGTATTACTTGCACCTAAGTGCTTGTACAGGGGCGAATACAAGCTCGGTGAGCGTGGACTGGAGTCCCGACTTGAGCGTGTGCGTGTATGTGCGTTTTAACGTGTTCGTCCACGCGGAATGAGGGCCCTGGTGTCCCCTTTTATAGAGCAAGGGGAGGCCAGGGTTACATATGGGTATTACAAATGTCGGGGCGTACGGTGCCCAATACGAAGTAGAGTAGGAACCCTGTCTTGTCGAAGACATTGTGGCCGACGTGGGCGTTGCTGTTGAAGCGTCCTTGGGGCGTAGCCTCCATCCTGGGCGCGGACGTGGAGGCGTGGCGAGGTGGAAGCCGTACAGCACCCATCCCGGAACGTACAGGACGCGGCGAGGTCCCTCCGGGTCTTGGGGTACCTGTCCTCCAATAGCGTGAGAGCAGTTAGGGCTCGAGGGGCGCAGAGCCGGCCTCGAGGTAGCGCCTACGGGGGGCCCGAGCCCCTGCAGGTATGGGCAAGTCCCGTGAAAATTGATCGAGCGGCAGGCATCCGGGCCTCGAGACGTGGTTTGGACGTGCCACAGTGTAGGGCGTGGGTTAACAGTGCTTCACTAGTGCCTTTTCGCCCATACTTTGTGGTGAAAACGAGACTTGACTCTGCCCTAGTTCACTGCGGCACACGTCGGTTTGCAGAGGATGTGACTGGAGTAGGTGGAGGTACTAAATGCGCGGTATGGAGCCGGCATCCGATGTCTGCGCCGCTCGAGGGAAGGATGTAGCGTCTCGAGGGATAGGCTGCTATGCCAGAGGGGCTCGAGGTCCCCGCGTGGGGTCTCGAGGTGTGGTGTTCGGCTGCGGGGAGCTTGAAGGGTAGTGGAGCGCTCGCCCGAGGCCTGACGCGGAGGGCTCGGGCGAGACGGAAAACGAGCGTTCACCCGAGGCCTGGCTTGGAGGGCTCGGGCGAGGCGGAGAACGAGAGCTCGCCCGAGGCCTGGCTTGGAGGGCTCGGGCGAGACGAGAGAACGAGCGCTCGCCCGAGGCCTGGCTTGGAGGGCTCGAGCGAGGCGGAGAACGAGCGTTCGCCCGAGACCTGGCTTGGAGGGCTCGGGCGAGGCGGAGAACGAGCGCTCGCCCGAGGCCTGGCTTGGAGGGCTCGGGCGAGGCGAAGAACGAGCGTTCGCCCGAGGCCTGGCTTGGAGGGCTCGGGCGAGACGGGGAAAACCGTGGAGGGCCCGGCTCGGTGGGCCAGCGTTGTAGGCTTCGAGGGGTTGTTTTTTAGGGGGTTAGACTTAGTTAGGTCTATTATTAGTTGTGTTCTAGGTTTAACCTATTTGTTCGCGTTGATTGGGGGTACCCCTTTTGCGGACCCCCGACATCAGATATCCCAGAAGTTCTTGCTCTGATTTGGATGAACCTTCGCCAATAATCTTGCAGTGGTTCACGCTCTTCTTATTTTGCAGTTGAATAGATCAATAGGATTTGATGGGGATGATGTGATACCCTTGAAGTTTGTGTAGAGCCTGTCTCTGAGGTTGGCCCAGGAATCCACAGTTCCGAGGCAGAGGTTGCTGTACCAAGTCTGGGCAATGTCGCGAAATATAATTATGAAGGACTTCGCCATTGTTGATTCGTCTCCCCTTGCTGCGGCCACTGCCACTTCATAGCTCATTATGAATTGGCGAGGGTCAGTAAGTCCGTCATAACATGGCAGATTTTGTGGATTGTAGCATGGTGGCCAGGGTTGGGTTTGCAGTATCTGGGAGAGTGGTGATCTTGGGTCGTAGGGCATCTGATGTTGTTGGGCCCTTCGCTGGATGCAAAGGTTTGGCTCTCGCTCTTCTGGGTAAAGTTGGCGAAAATTTGGTGGTGGTGGTGGGGGTGGTGGTGGCTGACGGGCGTTGCCCTGGCCCTGCTCCTCATTCCCCTCCTGAAGTGGCGGCATTTCCCTATCATTCCATCCTTCGGTTTCGGCCTCAGCTGCCGCGAGGGACTCCTCCATTCGGCGAAGCTGTTCCCTTGCTTCATCCGCCTTTTGCCTGATGACGCGCAACCGGTTGTGTCTTTCAAGCTGGTCTAGGCGCCTTTTCTTTTCCTGCAGTTCAGCTTGAAGTCTGTCCAAAGCCTCGAGGCCCAACTCCTCTTCGTCTCCTCTTCACCTTCTCCGGAGGTGTGCGGGTGTGGCTGTGATACCAGCCGAGTGTGAGGGCCCGGGATCTCTGTCCCTGGAGTAACTTCTTCTTCTCCCGAGGGTTCCACATTTTTCTTCCACGGGTTGACCCGTCATCGTGGCCTCTCTGGTTGTGCGATGGTCTCTGGTTGAGGATGCTCTTCTGTTTCCGGCCATCACGAACTCGGGTCCCCACGGACGGTGCCAAACTGTTGGAGTCACACTAGCCCGACCTCCGCACTAGTGCAGAGGGGAAGCGAAGGTGACAACTGTCGGAAACAAAGGCGAAGGTGCTGGGAAATAAATGCTGGAGATGTTTTCTATTTCCAAAAATTCATCATCTTTACACTGTTCATCCCATGGTATTTATAGGGAATACCAAGGGTCATCAGCCAAATTACAATAGGGTACAAGAAAGATTCCCTAGCACTGTACAAAGAAAGGGCAGAACCGTACAAACACTGGTAGAGTGAAAACCCTAGTTCGCCTTCCACCTGTTCGCCGCCACCCGGTTCCCGCAAACCTTCGTAGGAACGTAAGGGTCAACTTCTCGGCTTCGCCAGTCGCGAGGCCCGCGTCCGCTCGCCACCCGTTGAGCTTGACATTTTCAGTGAAGGAGCAAACGGAACGCGCGAGGGTCACTTCCTGTGTCCTTCACGCCCCTTGCCTGCATGAAACACAAAGCTTGTGAGGGTCGAGCCAGTATCCGAACGTTAGGAAAACAATCCGAGGGACTCAACAAACGACGAGAAGAAAGTTTGCGAAGGCGCGTGGGTCGCGTGAAGGTCGTCTTTGAGCCAGCCAGCGTGGCGCCACTGCCGAGGGTCCCTTCCCCCAACACTTACTGTACATACATAACCTCAAATCCTAATGAAAAATAAAGTTCAAATCGTGCATAGCTCAAGCCTCAAATATCGGGCATATTATAGTGTTGGAGTGAGAGACAACTTGTCATGTTATTTGAGTCTTGCATGCCAATCAGTTTCACAATGTCTTTGATCAAGGGCTTCCTTTGTAATTAGAATGCTCTTTTCCATCAACATATATTATATATACAATATTGTAGTGTTTGATTGAGCGACAACTTGTCATGTTATTTGAGATCTTGCATACCAATCAGCTTCACAATGTCTTTGATCAAGGGCTTACAGGGTTTCTTGTAAGGCCTTGTTTAGTTCCTCTATTTCCCAAAAATTTTCATCACATCAACCATCACATCAATGTTTGGACGTATGCATTGAGCATTAAATATAGATAAAAAATAACTAATTGTACTTTTAGTATGTACATGTCGAGACGAATCTTTGGAGTCTACGTAGTCCATATTTGGACAAAGTTTGTCAAATAACAACGAAAATGCTACAGTAAAAATTTAGCAAAATTTTTGCATCTAAACCAGGCCTGAATGCTCTTTTCCATCAAACTTATATTATATATAATATATATAAACTTGGAAAGTGTAACATCATATCATATGCTTCTCGACCCTTTGGAAGCTAGGTACACGTGCATTACACACACAAGTAACATATATTGTTTTTTGTGAGTAATCTATTTTTCTTATTAATGGAATGACTCACCTAAAGAAAAACTTATTATTCTCCAACATCTCAAGAATATAAGCACTCCGGATCTGCTTGGTTGTTGCTTTGGCTAGTTTTTTTATGCTACATAGTAAAATCTAATATCGAATACTAAAAAAAGTAGACGCTTGAGATTGCCACCTCTTGACACTCAAAAGTGTCACAGGTAAAAGTAAATTTAAAAGAGGTATTCAGCCTGTAATATTAGAGTCAAATTTGTCTTCTATTATTTCATATTTGACGGATCGGATGTTCTAAGTCAAATGGCCTGATCATTTTGGAGTTCCGACCAGTCAATGTTTGTATCCGACCAGATGGCGCTGGTCGGAGGCCTTATGGTTATGATGAAGCCTAAGTCCGGTGACGATTCGTTGATCAGTATGGGCTGATAAAGCCCATTAAGACTGATTTAGACTAATCTGGTCGATCTAAGGAAACGGCGAGATTAGGGTTACCTTGTTGCGTCCGGATTCGATTCTATATATTGATAGAGTCCGGATAGGAAACTTGGAGATCGTATCTGAAGATGTTTCCTATTGGGATAAAACCAACCCCCTCTCTATATATGAGAGGATCATGGCCGATTGAGACATCCAACCCTAATCGATCAAAACCAATCTACTACCCTTTTATCCCTTTCCCCTCTATCCTGTTGTTCGGCGCGTCTCCCAGCGAGACTCGACGGCGTCCTAGGCGGCTTGCTGGTCCTAGGACAACCTCTACGTGCTTCTCCCTAACGGGTCTTCCCGAGAGGAGTTCTAGAGTTATCAACACAGGAGCCTGAAACCCTAGATCAACCTAAACCGGTCTTTAGATCGGTTTTCGTCGGTTTAGCCAAGGTCCCTGTTGTCTCAGGTTGAACTGCAACCTCTCCGGGCGTTCTAGCCCTGCTAGTGTTTGATTCGGATCACTTCCGACGTCAACACACTTTTGGCGACTCCGCTGGGGAAGATTGAAATCTCATCTACTACCAACATGGGCGGCAAAGACGGTGCTACCGATAAGGATAACATCGTTCGTCCTGCGGGCATTGACGAGCTCCCAGACGAGTTGAATCAACAGGCGCAGGCCAAGCTCGACGCCGTCTTGAAGGCTTTCCTAGAAAGTTGTTCGAAGGATCGGCGCGACAGAGTCACTCAAGACAAGCAGCCAGACTTCAGCGAGATCGTCCCTACTACGTCAACTACAACTGCTGAAGACGCTACTAACAAGGTAAACGCTAAGGTACATGAAGATCTTTATCCTACCCACGCTGATTATTCCGCAATGCTGGTTGATTCTTCAAAAACTCTTACCAATACTATTCAGCATTCGTTTAAATTACTTAGCGATCGCATGGATAAATTAGAAGGAAAAACCGTCGAACCCGAACTATCAATCGGGCAACCACAGTTCGGCATGCCTTTTAATTCTTTTAGAGGACAGACTTCACATGTCAATTATAGACAATCAGGGTCCATTGAGACCAGACACGGTGAAGCCGGTACCTCGGCCAATGGCAATAGCGCCCATCATAACTCTAGTCGGACTACACCGACCGACCGAAAGGAAACAACAACGAACAGAATTCAGGAGGACAGGGAACAGTGTTGCCCAATCCACCGAAGTCACCAAGCCATAATCCCATGCATAGTGGCACTCCTAATCTTGCTGACACTGATTTTGGACGAGCCATAAATCGGTTCAAGGAAGAGATAACTAGGTCTCTCGAGACCAGTTTGGGGGTCCAATTCAAGCCTACCAGGACCACTTATTCTAAACTGTACCCTTCATGTTTTGATTTTATGAAAGCACCTGACGGTTGGAGGGTACCGGATTTTTATAAATTTAGCGGTGACGGTAGCAAAACAACTATGGAGCATGTTAGCATGTTCCTTGCACAAATGGGAGAAGCTACTACTTTGGATTTTATGAATATACGACATTTTCCTTTATCTCTTACTGGTACAGCTTTCGCCTGGTTTACATCACTACCAGAGTGTACAATAGGTTCTTGGGCCGAGTTAGAACAAAAATTTCATAATCACTTTTATGACGGGGTTCAAGAAACTAGGTTATCACACCTTACGTCGGTTCGACAAGGACGTAGCGAGCCTGTGGCCGATTTCTTTAAGCGCTTTAAAGGGATTAAGAACCGATGTTTCCATCTAAGGATTTCTGACAGGGACCTAACAGATTTATGTCTCGCTGGTCTACGTCGAGAGATCAAGGATAAACTTGAGCATCATGACTTCTTTAATGTGAATCAACTATTGCAGAAGGCCGTTTGATAGAATCGCGCTTTAAAGAACCTTATGACCCTCATAAGACTCATCAGTCGGGGTGTGCATTGCCGAGATAAATTTTGACAGTTCCGATGATGAGTCTAAAGATTGTTACGCTATCGAAGTTTTATGGCTAGCGCTGAATAAGCTAGTCACTTGTCCTTCCCTTAAACCGATTCAAAAAAATTGGGGTGAGGAAGTAAAATTTACTTTTAATTTCTCTAAATGTGACCGAATATTTGTTGAATTACTTAAATTCGGTTATCTTAAAATTAATTATACTTTGTCATCACCCGACGAACTAAAAAGGAGGGCTTACTGCAAATTCCATAATCTTTTTCATGCCACTAACGACTGCAATGTTTTTCGTCGACAGGTCCAATCGGCCCTCAATGAAGGACGATTGAGTCTAACTGAGATGCAGATCAGTACTACTCCTTTCCTAGTGCACATGGTGGAAGCAGGGAATCCTGCTATTATGATTCGTCCAGAGCAAGCCGATACGACCAGAGGAAAGAATATGGTCATCGGCGAACCACGAGGAACACCGAATACTGAGAATGATTCGGGGCGCAAGGTGGTGCTCGAGAAGGGTGATGATGGCAAAAGCAAGCTCACCATACTGCAGGGTCAGCACGACACCTGCATAAACAAAGATATTTCGAGACCAGGGCGGCGCAACAAAGACCGACCAGGTCGGATCCTCAGGCCGATCAGTCTGGTTCATCATCAAAGCAACCAGTGCAGTCAGAGAAAGCCGACCAGGTCAAGCGGGTTTCTCCTGACCCCAGTGGAAGCAACAAGCGACGACTAATGCAGTCGGTCAAGCTCGTTTTAAAGACCCTACCCCTTCCGGAGTGCATGTTCTGCGCACATTTGTCCCGTAGAAGCCCGAGGTCGGCACTTGGAAGACTAATGCGGATAGGAACAAGGGGAAAGTTGCTAGGGAACCATGCACTTTTGATAAGCTCATGGCTAAATACAAGCAGCAAAAGGCTGATTCCCAGAATCGGCCCTTAAAAAAGAGAGAGTCTACTCCTCCGAAGCGTGAGGATGGAAAGTCTAAACAGATGATGGTGTCCCAGGTAGCATCTCCAGCACCAAAGACCTGCCCCTATTGGCATCAATGGACCCCTCTTATTTCACCACCGCCACAATGGGGTCCTCAAGGAGTATGGGTACCTTACCCCATGTCAGCTCATATGTACTACCAACCAGGATGGGGAATGCCTGTCAGCCAGCCCGCGAGGATCTCAGTGTTCGATCGTTTAGGTGATCGGCCAAGCTCTAGTGATGCAAATCAAGGTCGGTTGGTCACGTCAAGGACTTTGGCCTCTCAGGAAATGGGGAATGCGCAAGTACGACAAGTCTACGTACCTAAAAAGGTGCAAAGCGTCCCCGTTATTTCCTCGACCAGATTTGATCCTGTACCTACTATTACGATCGGGTCCATGGAAGTCCCTCTTGCCAATGAACCTGAGCCGGTGGTGATTGAGGAGCCAACTGCAGAAAAGGTTCCAGAAACTCAAAATACTCCGACCGAGGCAAAGATAGAAAAGCCTGTTGAGCGTGATCCCAAGTACATGCAGCCCAGGTGGTGCCCTCCTGGTTTAACTAAGACTCAGCGAAGGAAACTGCAGAGGGCTCGCGCTGCAACAAGCAGAGGCAGGAACGACTCGAGAAAGTGAGGGAGGATATATTCAACTCGATACATCCTATTTTCCCTCAGGGCAAGCGAGGCGGGTGAAGAGCCGGCTTGTAATCAGAAGCCGACTTTGACAATTGTGGAGCCAAACAGGTCGGATCCTGAGCCAACCAGTCTAAACACCGAAACTACTCAAGTGGCTTCAGAACTAATCAGGTCGGACACTAATCCGACCACTTCGGGACAGGCGCCGACCAGTTTAGCAGTCGAGCAGGTTGAACCGACTACTACTGAACCAGGAATTGAGCCGACTCAATCGGAGTCCAGAATTGGATTGGTTCCTGATGTGCCAATGGGATTAGGCTCGCTTCTTAGTAACTCTGATTCTTCCACTGTTGTTGCCGTGACCAGTGAAAGGTTACCTGAAGAACAAGATAAGGAAATGGTGGACTATGAACCTTCCCCAGAAAGGGCGGAGGTCAATGTGGTTTACCTATCGGCCTACTACTACGTGGTCGGAGATGATTCGACAACGGCGGAATTCAACTACGCTACACAAACTGCTGTGTTCCAGAAATCGGAGGAATCTGTCAATCATCTCAAGCCGTTACATGTAAAGGGCCACATCAATGGCACACCAGTTCACAAAATGCTGGTCGACAGCGGGGGCAATTGTGAACTTGATGCCTTACTCGCTTTATTAGAAGCTTTGGTGGCACTGACGAAGAGCTGATCAAGACTAATATGACTATCACTGGAGTCGGAGGAGGAGATCCTATTTCGGCCAAAGGAGTTGCATCCATGGAGCTAACCGTTGGAAGTAAGACTTTGGCCACTGCCTTCTTCGTCGCCGACATATAAGCCTGGACGCAAAACTCGAAACTCGCTAGCTCGCTCGACTCGCTCGTTAATGGCTCGGCTCGAGCTCGACTCGTTTATAATGAGCCAGCTTGTTTTATAACGAGCCAGCTCGAGCTGGCTCGCGAGCTGCTCGTTAGCTCGTACGAGCCAATTAATTCACAAGTCAACAAACTTAAATTAGCTATTGTAGAATGTCCAGACATCCAGTAATATGGTAGAAATCATATTTGTTCTTACGTGTTGTTCACATACAAGTAAGAAGATATAATCAGATAAGAAAAATTATGTTTTTATATGTAGATATTATTCTTTGTTAAATTTACATGTACTTTAAGAAATTGTGTTTTTATGATCTGGCTCGCGAGCCAAACGAGCCGAGCCGAGCTGCTCTTCTAGCTCGTTAGTATAACGAGCCGAGTCGAGCCAGCCTGCTAACAAGCCGAGCTATAACGAGCCGAGCTGTAACGAGCCGAGCTGGCTCGATATCCAGGCCTACCGACATACAAGGTAGCTATAACCTTATACTTGGGCGTGACTGGATTCATGCTAATCGATGTATACCTTCTAGTTGCATCAGTTCCTCATTCAGTGGGTGAGGGACGATGTTGAGGTAGTGCACTCAGATTCATCGGCCTATGTAGCTACAGCCGATGCTCCTTTGCTCAGGGGGCATGATACTATCGCTTGTTTATCTGGTCGGGATCTTTCTGATTTCCAGTTTGTTAGTGTTACTAGGAAAGGTTTTGTACCAGTATCTTTAAAGACGACCGACAATCGGTTCAACATTATCATGTATTTAATGGATGCTAATGTTGATTGGTTAAAACATCGTGTGTTGAGCAATATCGGACATGTAAGACCGATGCTTGTGAAGCTATTGATGATTTTGATAAGCTCAATAAGTGGGCCAAGGTTTCACATCGGCCGACCTTTGGAGCAGGTAGATATTGGGGATGGTTCTGTACCTAGGACGACCTTTGTAAACCAAAAATCTTGAAGCCGATTACAAGTTAAAACTAATCGCGCTCTTGAAGGAGTATGTTGATTGCTTTGCATGGAATTATACGGAGATGCCCGGGTTGAGCCAAGAAACTTGTTGAGCATCGGCTTCCTATTAAGCCAGGGTTCGACCATTCAAGCAACATCCTCGCCGTTTTAATTCTACAATATATGACCGGATTAAAGAGGAGATTAATTGGTTATTACAAGCGGGGTTTATTTAGCCATGCAGGTATGCGGAGTGGGTCTCTAATATCGGCCTGTGTAGAAGAAAGACACTAGGAAAATTAGGGTTTGCATTGATTTTAGAGATCTAAATAGAGCCACTCCCCAAAGATGAGTATCCTATGCCTATAGCCGATAGTTAATCAATGATGCTTCAGAACATCAGGTTGTCAGTTTCTTGACGGCACGCTGGTTTTCGTGGTGATAATCCAGATATTCATGGCCGAAGAGGGGGAATGTCCAAACCGGCGCTTTATGTGTCCGGTTCGTTGGTCTTTTTGAGTGGGTCGTGAGCATTCGGTTTGAAAGAATGCAGTGCTACTTATCAACGCGCTATGAATCTAATCTTTCATTGATTGATTGGGATAATCAGTGAAAATATATATTGATGATATTGTGATTAAATCGGCTGCCCATGTGTCTCATCTGGCCGATTTACGTCTAGTGTTTGAGAGGATGCGTCGCTATGGTTTGAAGATGAATCCACTAAAATGTGCTTTTGGTGTGTCGGCTGGGAAGTTTCTAGGGTTCATCATTCATGACAAAGGCATAGAGATTGATCCTAAAAGGATAGAAAAATCAAGAAAGTTCAGGCGCTTACATGCAAAAAGGACTTGCAGAAGTTCTTGGGAAATGAACTATTTGAGGAGGTTTATTGCAAATTTGTCCGGAAAATTTATTCCTTTCACCCCTATATTAAAGTAAAAGATGAAGCTGAGTTCACTTGGGGCAGAGCAACAAGAAGCATTTGAGAAAATAAAGGAATATTTGTCATCTCCACCAGTTCTTCGGGCGCCCAAGAGAGGAGTTCCCTTTAGATTATATGTCGCTGCTGAAGAGATGGTTATTGAAGCTGTCTTAACACAAGAAGATGAAGTAAAGAGTACGTGATTGCTTATATTGTCGTCGTCTTCTTGATCCCGAGACAAGTACGCCCATGTTGAAAAATTATGTTTATCCTGTACTATGCTTGTACTAAAATGAGACACTATTTGCTATCTAGTACATGTGTTGTTGCATGTCAGGCCGATGTAATTAAGCACATGTTATATCGGCCAATACTTAGAGGAAGGATTGTAAGTGGGCGTATGCGTTGATCGAGTTTGACTTGACTTATGAATCATTAAAAGCTTTAAAAGGTCAAGTTCTTGCTGATTTCATTGTTGAGCATGGTATTAGTTTAGAAGATGAGATCAGTTATTTTACTTTACTCCATGGAAGCTTTATTTTGATGGGATCGGTTTGTAAGAAGGCCAAGGTGTTGGTGTGGTCATCATTTCTCCTAATGGTGCTGAATTTGAAATGCTAAGCCGGTTAGATTACCTGTGTACTAATAATCAAGCCGAATATGAAGCTCTTTTATTCGGTTTAGAAATGTTATGCTCCATGGAGGTTAAGCATGTTGAAGCTTATGGCAATTCCTTGCTAGTAGTGCAACAAGTTGTTGGTAGATTTCAATGTTTAGAGGGATCGTTAAATGTTTATCTTGACATGTGCCTTGACATTATTACTCATTTTACTGAATTCCAGATTCGGCATATACCAAGGCATGAAAATCATAAAGCCAACATGTTAGCTCAACAAGCATCTGGCTATTATGTTAGTAGATGCAATTTTCACATAAAGCCGATGCACAGCGTGCAGAAGTATTGTCGACTCCTATAGCCGACCAGTTTGTTTTAGAATCAGTTCGGCCGCCTTACCCCAGAGACCAGATACTAGTTAAGCATGCTTGGGTAGACGACATGGCCGACCAGGTTGCTTATAAATCAAGACAGTTATTCGTCCCGATTGACCTGGTTGATCATGGAACACTTAATTGGTCTGAAAAAACTCTAAATCGTCCGAATCAAGTGGAACTGATTTAGAAGATTGGAGAACTCCTCTGCTTAAATATCTTAATAATCCGAGTACTAAGGTTGATCAAAGTATTCGGCGGAGTGCATTCAAATATGTACTGCACAATGATGAGCTTTGTCGAAGGACTGCTGAAGACTTGTTGCTTAGTGTTTGGGATCTGATCAAGCAAAAGTGGCTATGGGGGAGGTCCATGAAGGTATTTTGGTACACATCAATCAACACCAAGGATGAAATGGCTATTACACAGAGCTGGGTTTTATTGGCCCACGATGATGGCTGATTGTTTTCGTGACTACAAAGGATGTGAAGAATGTCAACGGTTTGGAATTATACAGCTTGCACCTGCTGCTATGCTTCATCCTATTATCAAACTGTGGCCTTTTTGTGGTTGGGGGCTAGACTTCATTGGCCAAATTCATCCTCCATCTTCGAAAGGACATCGTTTTGTTCGGTCGCTACAGATTATTTCACTAAGTGGACTGAAGCGGTGCCTTTGAAGAATATGACATATAAGGAGGTAATTGAGTTTATTACTGAGCATATTATACATAGATTCGGCATACCTCAAACATTAACTACAGATCAAGGGACATCTTTTATTTCTAAAGAGGTACGAGATTTTGCTAAATTATACAAAATAAAAATGCTCAATTTACTCCATACTATGCTCAAGCGAATGGTCAGGCTGAGTCTAGTAACAAGACTTTGATCAAGATTATCAAAAAGAAGATTGAGGATAACCCAAGGAGGTGGCATGAGGTTTGTCTGAAGCTTTATGGGCTCATCGTGTGTCAAAACATGGTGCTACAAAAGTTACTCCTTTCGAGCTGGTATATGGACAAGAAGCAGTGTTGCCTGTCGAGGTAAATCTGAATGCATATAGACTGGCTAAACAGAATAATTTATCCGCTGTTATGTATCATGATGCCATGATGGACAACATTGGTGAAGTGACCGATAAGAGATTGAAGGCTTTCAAGGAGATGGAGAAAGACAAAGCCCGAGTTGCCAGAACTTACAACAAAAGGTAAGAAGCAAATCATTCCAAGTGGGAGAATTGTGTGGAAGACTATATTACCGCTTGGATCGAAGATCAATAAGTTTGGCAAGTGGTCGCCGAGTTGGGAAGGTCCTTATAAAGTGATCAAAGTGATATTCGAAAATGCATATATGTTGGAGACGTTGCAAGGTGGAAGTCTCCCAAGAGCAATAAACGGGAGGTATTTAAAAAAATAGTTTCCAAGTGCTTGCAAGAAGCCTGAGTGCCTTTCAAGCAATGGCCGATACATGTATCGCCCTTAGAACAAAAATAGTCATGTTGGATCGAATATCCTTAATTATCCTTAATTATCGAATAGCCGATGAGTTGAACATCGTTGTTATTCGGTTTGTTATTCGGTTTATTTTTAGGTGATCTTTAGCAAAACCTAAAAACAGGGGGCATATGTTGACACTCAAAAGTGTCACAGGTAAAAGTAAATTTAGAAGAGGTATTCGGCTTGTAATATTAGAGTCGAATTTGTCTTCTATTATTTCATATTTGACGGATCAGATGTTCTAAGTCAAATGGGCTGATCATTTTGGACTTCCGACCAGTCAATGTTTGTATCCTATCCGACCAGATGGCGTTGGTCGGAGGCCTTATGGTTATGATGAGGCTAAGTCCGGTGATGATTCGTTGATCAGTATGGGCTGATAAAGCCCATTAAGACTGATTTAGACTAATCTAGTCGATCTAAGGAAACAACGAGATTAGGGTTACCTTGTTGCATCCGGATTGGATTCTATATATTGATAGAGTCCGGATATAAAACTTGGAGATAGTATCTGAAGATGTTTCCTATTGGGATAAGACCAACCCCCTCTCTATATATGAGAGGATCATGGCCGATTGAGACATCCAACCCTAATCGATCAAAACCAATCTACTACCCTTTTATCCCTTTTTTTCCCTCTACCCTGCTGTTCGGCGCGTCTCCCAGCGAGACTCGACGGCGTCCTAGGCGGCCTTGTTGGTCCTAGGACAACCTCTACGTGCTTCTCCCTGACGGGTCTTCCCGGGAGGACTTCTAGAGTTATCAACACAGGAGCCTGAAACTCTAGATCAACCTAAACCGGTCTCTAGATCGGTTTTCGTCGTTTAGCCAGTGTCTCTGTTGTCTCAGGTTGAACCGCAACCTCTCCGGGCGTTCTAGCCCTGCTAGTGTTTGATTCGGATCACTTCCGACGTCAACACCACCTATAGTACGAGGCGTCGAGGCCTAAACAAAAAACTTATAACTCATTCACTCGTTAGTGGCTCGGCTCGAGCTCAGCTCGTTTGAATTTTTAATTAATGAGCCAGCTCAAACTAACTCGTTTAGCTCGTAGCCAAAAGAAACCAAGGTAATTCGTATGACACCAACTGCAACCGCTCATATATCCTCGGCCAAACCCAATACAACTTTAAATAGTTCACAAATCTCTCTGCCTATGGCCTAGCACGGTTAACTCTAAAAACCCTACACCAAGAGACCCCATGGTCCCACCCGGTCACCACACTGGCCTACCCCACGATGTCATGTTCAGGCGAGACAAATCCAAAATTCATGTATATTTTGTTTAATTTATTCAAATATGCATGTGATGTGTTTGTTGTTAACATGCGATTATACTATCTTTTTTTATTGTGTTTTTTGTGTTTTTGCTCACGAGTCAAACGAGCTAGCTCGAGCTCATTAACAAGCCAAGTTGAGTTAGTCAAACGAGCTAGATAGCTCGAGCTCACCATTAACGAGCCAAGTTAAGCTAGTCTTCTAGCTCATTTGTATAATAAGCCATAACGAGCCGAGTCATAACGTACCGATTCACTAACGAGTCGAGCTGGCTCAATTCAACCCTCTTTTTTTGCAAGAATAGTGTGGGGGGATATCACCCGTATACCCTCATGGCACTACTTGGGCTGCTCTGCAGATACGGCCCAACCAGAAGGCCTTGTGGCTCGCGACCAGGCCGTCGCAACCGCAAAGGACTCTCCTGATAACTTGCTCGACAAGGAAGATCCAGATAGATAGACCCATATTTCTTGCCAAAAGGAACCGATTGTAATCTGTTAGGATTCGACAAGTTGTAACTCTGCTCCCCGGCTATATAAGGCGAGCAGGGATCCCCTCCAAACTCACGTCATATTCCAATCCAGCAATACAACCAGCCACCAGAACACAGGACGCAAGGTATTACGGCGACTTGCCGGTCCGAACCTGTCTAAATCGTCGTCTCTCATCCATGTGTTTACGCTTGTGTAGACCGTCTCGCACGCCTCCACCAACTAATCTACTACCTTGGGCATACCCCTCGATAGACTGCCGACCATATTTCGTCGACAAATAGGACTTTCATTCATTCATGATCAAGGATCAGATTACATTCTTGAGCTAGGTTCGGAGCAATGCAGATTGGGATTACATGCCACACACCCAATCTGATGTCCTCCTTGACTTGCTTCGCTAAAGTATGAGCTACGCGATTACATAAGAGCATCTCCAAGTGTTTGACATCTCTCTTGCTATCCCAAAAATTTTGCAAAATATGCAACAAAACTATCTCCAACAGATTGCTATTTGGACTTGCCAAATCCAGTGGGTTGCCAAAAAATTCTTCCGCACTCCCAGTTTTGCGCCGCGCGGAAACCCTTTTGGCATCACGTGTCAGGCTGTACGTGAATCAATGATGAGCTTGTGTACTGATCGGCCTTGCCTGTACTCAGCGACATACAGTGCCACTCAGCGACATACAGTGCCTTGCCTGTACGTGAATCAATGATTACCAGCGTCCCTGCCTTCAGCGATGAACAAACAAGCGCCGGCCTTGCCCACCAACGAGAGCTGCCACAACACAGGGCCGGCAGCAGGAAGACACGCGACGGGAGAAGAAGGATCGGCGATGAAAAAAAACGACGGGAGAAGAAGGATCGGGCGATCGACGATGGAAAAAAAAGGGGCGCGACTGTTGGATCGTAGTTGGACAGGTACTAGGTGGGCCTCATTATTTGGGTTTGGCAAGTGCAATTTGGCAAACTATTGGAGATGGCAAAAAAAAAATCACTTCCCATTCATTTTGAGGAGTTGCCAAAAATCAAGATTTGGCAACCTAGGGATGGCAAACACTTGGAGATGCTCTAAGCAATTAGCATACAACAAATTAAAATCAGAAAACGAAGCACTAATCTCCCCTATCTCCTTGAAAATAGCTGCTAAGAGCATCTCCAAGAGCTCCCAAAAACAACTTGGTATTCTATTTTTTGGCAAAATCACAAAAGTACATCTCCAACAACTTGGTAAGTGACTTGGTATTTTGTCAACTTGGGAAAAAAGAGGGTACGCGCGCGTATCCATCCGCGCGCGCAGCCGGCGCACATCGGTGATTTCGCATAGGCAGCGTAGCCATAGCCAGCAGGGAGAAACGACGAGGGGAGGAGCCAGAACGAACGGAGAGCCACTGCTCCGCGAGCCCGAGCCGCCGGCGGATGTAACACCCCTGGTGTTAAGCATTAATTAAAATTCTAATTAAGTTGTTTAGTATGCATAATCATCTGGCATCTTGGCATAAAAGCATTTCATGTTTTAAGTATAATTGTGATGCTTTATATGTTTGACCAGAGTGTTGTATGTTTTTGAGTGTTGATTTCCATGTTTGATATATATGTGGCTTGATTGAGATGTTTGGTGTTACATGATAGGGCAAGTGAGAAGGACCTTGGTTTTTAAATCTCTCTTTTTGTCCCCTTTTTATAAGTCAAAAGAAAGTCAAAAATTCAAAGTGATTTCAAAAGCAAAGTTGTAGCTCTTGTTGAGAGGGACAACTTTGGTATTCAAAGTTTTTAAAGTTTCTGTATAAAAATTTGTATAAATTTGAAATCTTTTAAACCCTAAATTTGACCCCAACACTAGATTTCAAAAACTAAAAAGAATTAGATTTTGGTCCTTTAGTCAAAGTGGTAGAGAGGATTAAATGCAATAACTTTTGTTAAGATAGTTTTTCATGTTTTTAAAGGAAATCTGAAGTAATTTGGAAAACAAGTTTGAATTGTTTCAAATTGAAAATCAATTTCCAAAACCTAATTTTATCCCCTTTTGTGTAGTTTCAAAATTAAGCACAGTTTGGCTATGCTTCAAAAAGCAAAGTTGTTCTATTTTTGATAAGGAACAACTTTGATGTGTAAAGTTTTTCAAGTTTTCTTATGAAATCAAAAGTAATTTTGGTTTTTCAGAAAGGGTAGATTAGGAATGGGAAAAGGGGGGGATAGACTTGCTTCCCTGTTCATGGCGGTCACCGACCGAGCTAGGGTCGGCAACGCCAGCGCAATGGGCACCGTTTCTTCTCGAACGAGTGCGTGTTGATCTCCGTGGAGAAGTTATCTAGCTGCTGGCGCTCTCCTTTCTCCGTGGCGTCTTTTCCCGAGCTTGTCGTCGTAGTTGCGCCACCAAGGCACCGACGGACTCCTCTCTGACCCATCTCGAAGTCACGGTGAAATAAGCATCCTCAACCAAAATCGGCCGCAGATATAAGTTTCTTACCTCCTTGCGCATCTCCAGAGTCCATCCCTTCAAACTCTTCTGTCCCAAAGAGCTCACACTCACCGGTTTTCTTCCCGCCGAGCAGAAAGCGCCGCCGAGCTCGACCTCACCGTGGTCAGATCAACCGAGCACTTCTTCACTCTCTCTTCCTCGTGTCTGTGTTTCGTCTTGATCTTAGAGAACTCATCGGCTCGATGGTCCCTTGTCTGGTGCTCAGGTTTTACCGGAACAGAGTCGTCTTCGCTGGAGTTTACCGCCGAAGGCCACTGCTCCGTGGACGCCTACTTTCCGTGCAACCTCTGCTTCAACCAGTGACACCACAGCATCAGTGTGAGCTGCTAGACCTTCCTAGCCTCTCCGTTTGCTTGCTACCGGTCTAGGTTCGCCGGAGCAGGGCTAGTCGAGATCCGATCCGCCGCCGTGCGTGGCCAGGCTCAACCCGAGTGGTAGAGTGTAGGGTTGAGGGCTCAATCGACTGCGGCTGTCTTGCCGGTGTTGATGCTCGCGTCAGCCGAGTCTCTAATGGCCGGAGATGGCCGGCGTAAGATTCGCCGCCGCTCGGTGCGCCGTCGTTCACGCCGGCCATGGTCGAGGACCTTCTCGTTGTAAAGATGAAAAGTTCCAGGGTGTTGGTTGCAAAGCCCCAGGCTCAGGTGAATAGCGCCATGGACTGCGGGTTGTTTTAGTGTAAGCCGAAGGGCTTTTCTGCAAAGCTATCAGGGCACTCCGTCTCGCTCGAGCCAGGTCTCGAGCGGGCATGTGGACACGTGCCCTCCGTCTCGAGCTATGCCTCGAGCAGGCGCCTCCTCCGCTTCGCTCGAGCCAAGCCTCGGGCGAACGTGTTCACCGTTCCGCCCGAGCTAGGCCTCGGACGGACGAGCTTTTTCCGTCTCGCCGGAGCCGAGGGCCAGGCCTCGGACAGGCGTTTGGGTTTATCGTCTCGGTCGAAATAGGCCTCGAGCGGACCCTCGGCGCTGTCTCGCGGGAGCTAGGCCTCGAGCGGACCCTCGGGCGTTGTTTCGCTCGCGCCGAGCCTCGAGCGAACGCACCCTCACCCATCGCCGTGCGCTCGCGCCACGCTGGGCTGAGTTGGCTTGGGCCGAAAGCCCAGTTTGGGTTGGTTTTCGTTTTTCTTTTTGTATCTTTTTGAACAGTAAGCAATTTTGTTTTTTTTGCTATAATTAATCTATAGCTCTGTTTATTATGAAATTTGACATGATAGATGATAGCATGTCTGTGCTAATATAAAAATTATAAACTTGTGTTTTGAGTACTTTTGCAATAGTCATTAAATCTGTACTTTAATTCATAATTGTAACTTTCATGAATTATGTAATTTTCTGTGTTTCTCCAAAATCATGAAATTTGACATGTGAGTTTATATCACTGATGTACACCTTCATGTTTAATGTCATCCCTGTTTGACCAAGTATGATTTGTGTATAAGTAAAAGGCTAATTAAAATGGTTTATAAAATAAATAGAAAATGTTAATCCCTTTTGAATTTATATGACTTTTGGTTTTGTTTGACAATCAGGGAATCAGTAGCATGAATTGCTCCCTGGTTATGGATTCCTTTATGTTAATGATCTTTGTTGCTTGTTAGATACATCACCATGTTTACGGAAAATAATAAAACTTGTTTAGTATTAGTATATAATAGCTAAAGTTGGTTTTGTTGGTTTGCAACTTTACCGCGAAGGAAAGTTGTACTCGACTTTTCTTATCTTGTGTTATCTTTTGTTTTACTTTTGAATTGTCCTGCACCTTAGCATACATCACATGACATCATTCTGAGCATACCTCATTTATCTACGTATAGTATCCGAGAGTGTTAAAATCGTGTGGTTTAAGCTTTGGTGATCGCCCTTGTCGGACAAGCCTCAGAAGGAGATTCTTGTTGAACAAGCTTCGTCGAGAAGACTTAACTTCTAGATAAAGGAGCTAACCTTATGGATCATTCTTGGATCCTGTCTTCCCTGCAACGAAGGCAAGCCCCGGTGCATTTAACCCTTCCTTGTTTTTAAGGGTTTTTTATTAATGTTTTGTGTTAAACTACTGCATTAGGTTATAGGAGTTGTGTGATGGCCTACTTCTTGCACTGTTTACCTCCACCAGAAGGTCCACCTGCCCTGTTTTAAAAACTATTTGCAAAATGCTTAGTTATGCCATACAATAGATTTGCAATAAAAATGCCAATTTCAAAAGTGTGATCACTGAGATGAATCATATCAAGGGTTTTGGTTATACTTCCCGTTCGATGACTGCTTGCCTAGCTAGCATGTGGTCATTGTCGAGAAGAGGTTGTCCTAGCGTACGGTGCCGTCATGTTGTAGTCCGGGACTCAACAATTGACACCGACCGGGACAGGGTTGAAAAACTGACAGGACTGTTACGCTTGGGTGAGATATAACCAAGGTACAGTTTCTGGCGGAAAAATTAGGGACCATCCGTGTGGAAGCCTGCTGGCCAAGACTTGCAACTATTCACATACTACGGAAAGCTCTGGCTCCGAGGAATCCTTTATTGGGACCGACAACCGCGCACTGGGAGTGGAGAGATGGCGGAAGTAGCTTGTACCCACGTGGTCGTCGTACCTGGATAAGAGTGGTGTACTGTACTTCTGGGTGGCGTAGGACCGGGGTCCAATCTTGGAGGAATCGTGGAAGACGGGTTGCATATGCAAGCTTGGGTGCTACATATGCAGTGTGGATAGGAATCCTCAGCTGAGTATTATTTATCCGGATTAACGTTGCTCCTCGGTTATGGAGACTTGGTCCACTGACTGTCAACGGAGAGTGGTTCTCAACTAGGTATGTTTTGAAATGTAAAATGAATCTTGGACAATGAAGAATTGAGAAATGCTTGAATCTTTCCAAAATAAAACAAGGTTTACAAAATGCTTTTTCTGCAAAATACTTAAGCCTTACCTTGTCTACCCTAAGCCTTTCATTCCTGAGTCTTCTCCCTTTTTCTTTAGTCGGGTAAGTCTTGTTGAGTACCCCAGTACTCAGGGTTGTTAATCCCCTGTTGCAGGTTTCTATTAGTTGGTGTTGATCATGATCATGTCAGTGGGCTTGACGTGATCTGGTTGTTCCTCTTCTCCTCAACTTAGTACTACTCCGCCTAAGTGTGGTTCCGTAATACTATTCTACTTCCGCAATACCAATTATGTTTATGTAAAAGTAACTGGTTCATGGTTTGTAAAGTCTATATCTCTTACTTCCGCACTCCGATGGTATTTTGTAACAAATATTGTAATGTTATAATTATTCCAACCTTCATGATGATGATCCTGTGGTTCGTGGATAATTCGGGGTTCTCTCGGAGACACCCGGCAGATCTTTCCAGTGATGTGGTACATGTGCACAGTCATTAGGACTCAGAGAGACGGTGACGTGTGCAGGTGGGCCACATTAATGGGAGGTTCTGCCACAGCGGAGGCCGTAGAAGTAGTTGCCGGCGAGCAGGCGGCGCCACTTCCGGCACACCAGCCTCAGCTTCCAGTGGTCAGCTCGGGGCACCCGGATGAGACAGGCAATGGCGAGGTCGTCTGGAAGGCCGCACGGTGAGGGGCAGCCGCGGTGAGCCCGCAGACGACGACGGTGAGGCGGGTCCGGACGGGGCGCTTCCAGCTCGGCGCTCGGCGAGGCGCGCCTGGGTGCGAGAGGCGCTTGGCGGGAGGGGAGGAAGGCGCTCGACGGGCCCGCGACGCCACGCAGCCGGTTCGACGGGGAGCGACTGGAGGCGGGGAGGGGAGGGATGTGCTTGACGGGCCCGCGAGGAGGTGCGGCAAGCTCGGCGCTCGACGCGACTGGATGTGGGAGGCGCTCGGCAGGGAGAGGAGCGAGGCGCTCTCGGCGGGAGGGGAGGCGCTCGGCGGGCGCAGGGAAGCCGGAGGGGAGGGAGGCGCTCGGTTTGGCTGCTATGCTCTTTTTGGGTTCTTGGTGGGCCGGTGTAGGTCCTTGGTGGGCCTACTTTTTTTATTTTAGCAAGTTGGAATAGAGAGTTGTTGGAGAGAGTCAATTTTTTCACTTGGGAAACAAAATAACAAGTTGCTATAACCAAGATATACCAAGTGAAATATTGAGAGTTGTTGGAGATGCGTAAGGCTGATCTCTGATAGGATCATCTCAATCCAACCTCATGCAGAGTTAAATGCCTCTCAATAATGACCTCACGCAGAGTTAACATATATACTATATTCTATCTCTCATTAATATTTTTTCTTTTATTCCAAATTTGTTAATTCGATCCCGTAAGGAGTTGACCCGGCCTGTTTGAAGTTTAATAACACAAATGCTCAATTGATGCGTACGCAACAAAATTAATATTTACTTTCATCCTATACATAAATCAGTCTAGATCCTTTTGCTTGAAATAAATTGTGGTTCGATGAACAAAAAAAATGATGACGATACATGTCACTATGAACTACTCCTTGCAATACAACGAATCATAAAAATTTATGATTCGTTGTATTGCAAGGAGTAGTTCATAGTGACATGTATCGTCATCATTTTTTTTGTTTCATCGAACCACAATTTATTTCAAGCAAAAGGATCTAGACTGATTTATGTATAGGATGAAAGTAAATATTAATTTTGTTGCGTACGCATCAATTGAGCATTTGTGTTATTAAACTTCAAACAGGCCGGGTCAACTCCTTACGGGATCGAATTAACAAATTTGGAATAAAAGAAAAAATATTAATGAGAGATAGAATATAGTATATATGTTAAACTCTGCGTGAGGTCATTATTGAGAGGCATTTAACTCTGCATGAGGGTTGGATTGAGATGATCCTATCAGAGATCAGCCTTACAGCATCTCCAACAACTCTCAATATTTCACTTGGTATATCTTGTGTTATAGCAACTTGTTATTTTGTTTCCCAGTGAAAAACTTGACTCTCTCCAACACTCTCTATTCCAACTTGCTAAAATAAAAAAAGTAGGCCCACCAAGGACCTACACCGGCCCACCAAGAACCCAAAAGAGCATAGCAGCCAAACCGAGCGCCTCCTCCCCTCCGGCTTCCTGCGCCCGCCGAGCGCCTCCCCTCCCCGCCGAGCGCCTCGCTCCTCTCCCTGCCGAGCGCCTCCCACATCCAGTCGCGTCGAGCGCCGAGCTTGCCGCACCTCCTCGCGGGCCCGTCAAGCACATCCCTCCCCTCCCCGCCTCCAGTCGCTCCCCGTCGAACCGGCCGTGGCGTCGCGGGCCCGTCGAGCGCCTTCCTCCCCTCCCGCCAAGCGCCTCTCGCACCCAGGCGCGCCTCGCCGAGCGCCGAGCTGGAAGCGCCCCGTCCCGGACCCGCCTCACCGTCGTCGTCTGCGGGCTCACCGCGGCTGCCCCTCACCGTGCCGGCCTTCCAGACGACCTCGCCATTGCCTGTCTCATCCGGGTGCCCCGAGCTGACCACTGGAAGCTGAGGCTGGTGTGCCGGAATGGCGCCGCCTGCTCGCCGGCAACTACTTCTACGGCCTCCGCTGTGGCAGACCTCCCATTAATGTGGCCCACCTGCACACGTCACCGTCTCTCTGAGTCCTAATGACTGTGCACATGTACCACATCACTGGAAGATCTGCCGGGTGTCTCCGAGAGAACCCCGAATTATCCACGAACCACAGGATCATCATCATGAAGGTTGGAATAATTATAACATTACAATATTTGTTACAAAATACCATCGGAGTGCGGAAGTAAGAGATATAGACTTTACAAAACCATGAACCAGTTACTTTTACATAAACATAATTGGTATTGCGGAAGTAGAATAGTATTACGGAACCACACTTAGGCGGAGTACCTAAGTTGGAGAAGAGGAACAACCAGATCACGTCAAGCCCACTGACATGATCATGATCAACACCAACTAATAGAAACCTGCAACAGGGGATTAACAAACCCTGAGTACTGGGTACTCAACAAGACTTACCCGACTAAAGAAAAAGGGAGAAGACTCAGGAATGAAAGGCTTAGGGTAGACAAGGTAAGGCTTAAGTATTTTGCAGAAAAAGCATTTTGTAAACCTTGTTTTATTTTGGAAAGATTCAAGCATTTCTCAATTCTTCATTGTCCAAGATTCATTTTACATTTCAAAACATACCTAGTTGAGAACCACTCTCCGTTGACAGTCAGTGGACCAAGTCTCCATAACCGAGGAGCAACGTTAATCCGGATAAATAATACTCAGCTGAGGATTCCTATCCACACTGCATATGTAGCACCCAAGCTTGCATATGCCAACCCGTCTTCCACGATTCCTCCAAGATTGGACCCGGTCCTACGCCACCAGAAGTACAGTACACCACTCTTATCCAGGTACGACGACCACGTGGGTACAAGCTACTTCCGCCATCTCTCCACTCCAGTGCGCGGTTGTCGGTCCCAATAAAGGATTCCTCGGAGCCAGAGCTTTCCGTAGTATGTGAATAGTTGCAAGTCTTGGCCAGCAGGCTTCCACACGGATGGTCCCTAATTTTTCCGCCAGAAACTGTACCTTGGTTATATCTCACCCAAGCGTAACAGTCCTGTCAGTTTTTCAACCCTGTCCCGGTCGGTGTCAATTGTTGAGTCCCGGACTACAACATGACGGCACCGTACGCTAGGACAACCTCTTCTCGACAATGACCACATGCTAGCTAGGCAAGCAGTCATCGAACGGGAAGTATAACCAAAACCCTTGATATGATTCATCTCAGTGATCACACTTTTGAAATTGGCATTTTTATTGCAAATCTATTGTATGGCATAACTACATTTTGCAAATTTTTTAAAACAGGGCAGGTGGACCTTCTGGTGGAGGTAAACAGTGCAAGAAGTAGGCCATCACACAACTCCTATAACCTAATGCAGTAGTTTAACACAAAACATTTTAATAAACCCTTATAAAAACAAGGAAGGGTTAAATGCACCGGGGCTTGCCTTCGTTGCAGGGAAGACAGGATCCAAGAATGATCCATAAGGTTAGCTCCTTTATCTAGAAGTTAAGTCTTCTCGACGAAGCTTGTTCAACAAGAATCTCCTTCTGAGGCTTGTCCGACAAGGGCGATCACCAAAGCTTAAACCACACGATTTAACACTCTCGGATACTATACGTAGATAAATGAGGTATGCTCAGAATGATGTCATGTGATGTATGCTAAGGTGCAGGACAATTCAAAAGTAAACAAAAGATACACAAGATAAGAAAAGTCGAGTACAACTTCCTTCGCGGTAAAGTTGCAAACCAACAAAACCAACTTTAGCTATTATATACTAATACTAAACAAGTTTTATTATTTTCCGTAAACATGGTGATGTATCTAACAAGCAACAAAAGATCATTAACATAAAGGAATCCATAACCAGGGAGCAATTCATGCTACTGATTCCCTGATTGTCAAACAAAACCAAAAGTCATATAAATTCAAAGGGATTAACATTTTCTATTTATTTTATAAACCATTTAATTAGCCTTTTACTTATACACAAATCATACTTGGTCAAACAGGGATGACATTAAACATGAAGGTGTACATCAGTGATATAAACTCACATATCAAATTTCATGATTTTTGGAGAAACACGAAAATTACATAATTCATGAAAGTTACATTTATGAATTAAAGTACAGATTTAATGACTATTGCAAAAGTACTCAAAACACAAGTTTTATAATTTTTATATTAGCACAGACATGCTATCATCTATCATGTCAAATTTCATAATAAACAGAGCTAGATTAATTATAGCAAAAAAAACACAAAATTGCTTACTGTTCAAAAAGATAGAAAAAGAAAAACGAAAACCAACCCAACTGGGCTTTCGGCCCAAGCCAACTCAGCCCGCGTGGCGCGACGCACGACGATGGGTGAGGGTGCGTTCGCTCGAGGCTCGGCGCGAGCGAAACAACGCCCGAGGGTCCGCTCGAGGCCTAGCTCCCGCGAGACAGCGCCCGAGGGTCCGCTCGAGGCCTATCTCGACCGAGACGATAAACACCAAACATCACAAGCAAGCCACATAACTATCAAGCATGGAAATCAACACTCAAAACATATAACACTCGTGTCAAACATACAAAGCATCATATTTATGCCTTAAACATGAAAACATGAAATGCTTTTATGCCATGATGCAGATGATTATGCATACTAAACAACTTAATAGAATTTTAATTAATGTTTAACACCAGGGGTGTTACAAAACCTTGCCAAATCTAGCGTATAATGCATTGTGTTATAGTACAAATATAGAAGTTACAATACATAACTGCTGACATACAATGCCTTGTTCACTCATACAAAAATGATGTCATTTGTAACAAATTTGTAATATAAACTCCTATATTTTAAGGACTGTACTAACACGCGCATGCGGAGACGACTTCGCTTGCACACTCTCTTCGTCTTCCTCTCTCGCCTCCGGCTCCGCCTCCTCCCACAACCACTTCCTCACCTGTCCGGCACCAGATCTGGCCGCGCCGCCCGCAACACCGGGAGTACCCCCCGCCTCCCACCTCCCACCTCCCCCCCGTCCACCGCCCCCACCGCCGGCGAGGTATGGGTTTCACCATAGCTCCATGACCGCGGAGCTCCGGTGAACCCTACCTTGTCGGCGGCGCCACCTTCTTCCCCTCCCCCCTCCCCTCCCGCCGCCACCGCCATGGGCATGGCGCCCCCGCCCTTTCCTCCTGGCCCGGCCGCTGCCCCCACCGCCAGGCCCCTAAGCGCCGC
The DNA here is from genome assembly GCA_009763385.1 of Coix lacryma-jobi var. lacryma-jobi. Lineage (NCBI taxonomy): Eukaryota > Viridiplantae > Streptophyta > Magnoliopsida > Poales > Poaceae > Coix > Coix lacryma-jobi. Next base: position 245,734 of record VDCT01000596.1, read on the forward strand.
CCGCCGGCCATCCCCACCGCGGGCCTACCTCCTCCCTCGGCCGAACCGACCTTCTATCATTCCGCCGGAGTTGTTTTCTTCTCCCCTCTCCGTGATGTCCTCCACGCCAGAACCCTAGCCACCACCAGAGCTGGGGAAGAGAGAGGCATGGCGGCGCGGGCAACGGGCTCAGCGTGCTGGGGAAGAAACCTCGGATGGCTCGGGCGCGACCTCGAACGGTGGAGAGAGTGCACGTGCTGAGCGTCGCGAGCACACGCGCTCATTAAGAAGCATTTCCGATATTTTAAAGAAGCCATTAAGTTAAGGCCTTCCACAGAATTATAAACGAAATAACTGGATGCGACTGCAAGTTGCAAGATTTCTATTGAAAATTTCCAAGAATGCCCAAAATAGCGGAATTCACATCAGACAGCGTGAAATGCCCCACGCACCGAACCTCAATTAAAAACCGCAGAAAAGGAATCCATCGGACCCATAAAAAAGGACGGCGACGCGGTCACCCCTACGGCACCGCCGCCGCCGCCGCCGCCGCCAACACCCTCCTCGAACCTTTGAAGAGGCAACCCGGACGCCTCTCCCATCCAGGCGCGCACCGTACCGCCCTCCCACTCCCACAAAACCTAGCCGCGCGCGCCACCTGCATCCCATGGCGGCCACAGCAGCCGCGGCGGGGACCGGGTCCTCCTTCCTCTCCCCGCGCCGCAGTCACAGCGCCGCATCCTCGTCGCTCCGCGCCGCCGCTTCGCGCTTCCGCTCGCCGGTGAGCGTTCGTCTCGTTGTGGGGCTTTCTGATTGATGATGGGTGATGCCTATGAAGTGTTGAGGTCCTGCGTTGGTCTTCTTTTGGGGCGCAGAGATGCGTGCTCGGGAGCGAGCAGCTGCGGGTGGCGCAGGAAGGGAAGCGGATGGGCGGGGCCGAGCCCAGGGCCGCCGCGTGGACGCCAAAGGCGCCCGCGCCGGAGGCCAGGCTTGCCGCACTGCCAAGGGAGATGCGAGACTCCAGGATGAAGATCTTCTCCGGCACGGCCAACCGTCCGCTCGCTCAGGTGGGTTTGCCGTCTCTGACAGTGGCTCTGTTCGTTCGTGTTGGCCGCTTGGTTCAATGAGTTATTATTACAGGAAGAAAAAAACTTTTTTTTTCATTTCTATGCAACCTGAGGGTTTAAGTCGTCAACGGCACTGTTCATGATAGTAATTTACTTTTACAATTACGTACGTAATTGCAGTTGGATTTGGTGCTTTACATGAAAGGAATGTCTCTGCTTCTGAAATTCGAACCTTTTTTAAACGTGCAAGTTGTTTATTTTATGCATTTATATCTTTCAACCACTATGATTGTGAATACTGACTTTTGTGCCAGTACTATTAAAATAGTAGCTTTAAGGGCTTGTACATTTTCATTTGTACGGTTTCTAGATTTTGATGTTTTGATTCACTATGGGTGTGGTGACATCGCTTCTAAACACAATACTGAAAATTGTAATCTCCCTCTCTCTATTTACTTTCTAGGAAATTGCTGCTTACCTGGGTGTAGACCTCGGCAAGATCCTGATCAAGCGCTTTGCTGATGAGAAATTATGTGCAACTGCAAGAGAGCGTGAGATGGAGGATTGATGTGTTCTTGATCCAGCCCACGTGCTCTCCTGTCAACGAAAACCTCATGGAGCTCTTCATCATGATTGATGCATGCCGGCGGGCTTCAGCACGGTCTATTACCGTTGTTATTCCATACTTTGGCTATGCTAGAGCAGACAGAAAGGTATTAGCTAAATGTTACAGTGATTTAGTTTATAACCTAGTAAGTTCAGATTCAGAATTTAAAGTATTTTTAAAAAAAAAAATCAGATTTTTTTGAAGCACATTGCTTCTGATTTCAATTTGTTTCCTGCCAAAATGCAAATAAAGGCAATACCATCAAAGTAGCTTCAACATTGAGCTCCTTGTCAAGGATTGCTGTAAGGGCAGTGTACACTGCTGATGCTGATTTGTGATAAAGTTTGCCACTTGTTTGGTTCTCCAACTTCATTATGGATCCAAAAAATTTTCTGATGCTGATTTTCATGCAATAAAGTTGGCAATTTGTCTTGTACCTCAGCTTTATTGTGGTTCCAAAAATCAAGCATTTCCATTCTGCTGCCTTAACTTTGATAAAAATCATCTATTATGAATGACTTCGATTCCTCTAATTGTATTATTACTTTATATACTAGTACCACTATGGGTTTCCAGGTACTGCATCCATTCCAAATTATAAGATGTTTTGGCTTTCTAGATACATAGCTTTTGCTATGCACTTAGATATACACTATGTCTTTTTCTAGAAAGCCAAAATGTCTTATAATTCGGAACAGATGGAGTATTAAGGAGGATCAGAGCTGCCTAACTTAAAAAAGAAAAAAATACTACTCCATTTGCTTTAATATCTGAACATCTAGCTTTTGTTTGTTTCTTTTGTTTAACTGCACAATGTCTTTGGTAACGCAGGCTCAAGGGCGTGAGCCCATTACTGCCAAACTTGCTGCAAATTTACTTACTGAAGCTGGTAGTGACCGTGTCATTGTATGTGATATTCATTCTACCCAAGCGTTGGGGTACTTTGATATTCCTGTGGATCATATATATGGGCAGGTAGTGCGAGTTCTTTCTTTACAGCGTTTGATTTGAATGTTGCATCTCATTGAAATCCTCATCTGAAATTTCTAGCTGATTACTAATTCATGTCATCCTTGGTATCTGTAGCCTGTGATTCTGGATTACCTGGCCAGCAAGACAATATCTGAAGATCTTGTGGTTGTTTCTCCTGATGTGGGTGGTGTTGTTAGAGCACGTGCATTCGCTAAGAAATTATTGAACGCCCGTTTAGCTATTGTTGATAAAAGAAGACAGGGTCACAACATGTCAGAGGTGAGACCTTTGGATTTAACCAATCCTTATTTCACAGCCCCCCCTTTTATCAAGGTTCTAGAACGGGATAGGAGTTTTTCTGGTCATCAGACTATAAATCTCTCTTTTTTTCTTTTTAAGTTCCTGAGTTTGAAACTTCTTAATACAATGATTCACTATATTCTTTATAGCTGTATCATTAGTACTACAATTGTATGCAAGTATTTTTATCACCTGATGTTTTATTAAGCTATCTATGTGGGTCATCCATGTTTCGACTTGTGGGCAATAAAATGCAGTTATAGCTTACAAAATTACAGAGGCTTATATCATATTTTTGAGTTGCCTACTTCTGAGTACCGCTTTTCTTCAGGTCATGAACTTAATTGGTGATGTGAAAGGAAAGGTAGCTATCTTGATTGATGACATGATTGACACAGCAGGTTGCAATCTGATTTTAGCTTTTTGGCTGCATGCCTGCACGTATTAGTCAGTTTATTCCATCCAATAGTCACATTTTTAACATTTTAATCAAAACCCAGGGACAATCACTAGTGCCGCGGCTTTGTTAAAGCAGGAGGGAGCAGAAGCTGTATATGCTTGTTGTACACATGCTGTTTTCAGGTTTCTAGTTGGCTTTTGAATATACTTCACTTCTATTTTTGGTATTTTATGGCAGAGATCCTATATGATGCGGCTAACACTGTACAAAAAGTACAGCAGCTAGTAGTTCGGCAGTAGTTAGTAGTTTACTTTTGTAGGTCATATTAACTTTGCTAATCTTGTGGGCACCCATATAGCAGCTAATGTTAAGTGTTAACGATATGATTGCTAGAATTGTATGCAGTATGTTTTCTACCCCTTTTTACTAGCATTTTCATGTTTTATAATATACTTTCATGTATATTAGTGGTCAAAATTCTAAAGTTTGCGCACACATCCGTAATTGTCATGCATCTGTAATCATAACACTGTACAAAAAGGTACTCAGCAGCAGCAGCAGCAGCAGTTAGTAGTTAACATCTGTAGGTCGTATTAACTTTGCTAATCTTGGGGGCACCCATATCACTAGCATTATCAGCTAATCTTAACAATATGATCACTAGAATCGTGCAGTACGTTTTCACCCTTTTTTATTAGCATTTTCATGTGCTGTTTTTAATATACTTCCATGTATATGGTCAAGGTTCTAAAGTTTGAGCACACATATGTAATCATCATGCATCCGTAATCATGATGCATTTGATTATGGAGAGAATACTCTATTACCTATAATTAGGACTGCTCAACTGCAACTATAGAATTAACCTTATTAGTTTTTATGGCCCCTTCCTGTTGTACATATATTATATTATACAGATTAACTAATGCACGGTTGAGTGAGATTGATTTGTGGTGGATCAGTGGATGCCATTTAAAATTAAGGAAAATTTTCATATAGGTGAATATAAATTTCGTTGTTTGCTATGGGTCACTGGTTAATTCAAGGTTTTACTTGATCAGACTTGAAAATGGTGTCCATTTGCAACATCACAATCAGGAATACGAAGCCTCTAAACATAGCTCATGGTATTTTGTTGTAGGAAGGTTGTCTGAGGAAATGTCTGCACAGTCAGTCTCAATTTGACTACTTTTAATAAATTTGCTTGTTTGATGCTCACCCTGTTTAGATGCTTAAATTTTTTCAACTTTGCTATTGTAGCACTTTCGTTTGTATTTGATAAATATTATTCAATCATGTACTAACTAGGCTCAAAAGATTCGTCTTGTGATTTACAACTAATTTGTGCAATTAGTTATTTATTTTACCAATATTAATGCTCCATACATGCGTCTAAACATTGATATGATGAAGAGAGATTAAAAAAGTTAAGTTTGAGGGAATCTAAACAAGGCTGGTCTTGTTTAAATGCTGATTTTTTTTCAACTTTGCTACTGTAGCACTTTGTTTGTACTCCCTCCGTCCCTAAATAACTGTCTCTAGAAATTCGTGTTTCCCTCACAGACACGTTTTCCGGACGACCCTTAAAAAGGGACGGAGGAGTATTTGACAAATATTGTTCAATCATGTGCTAACTAGGCTCAAAAGATTCGTTTCACGATTTATAACTAATCTGTGCAATTAGTTATTATTTTACCAATATTTTAATGCTCCATGCATGTGTCTAAACATTAATGTGATAGAGAGAGTGAAAAAAGTTGTTAGAAGGAATCTAAACGAGACACTTCATTTCAGAAAGTAGCATTATTTGGCCTGAACAATTGTCGTCTTTATATTCTGAATAACATGCTTGTTCCTTTACAAGATTTTTTTTTATATATGAACATGGTTGACTTTTCAGCCCTCCCGCAATTGAAAGGCTTTCTGGAGGTGTCTTTGAGGAAGTTATTGTGACAAACTCCATCCTGCTGCTGGAAGACAAATGCTTCCCTCAGCTAACAGTGCTGTCAATGGCGAACCTTGTAGCAGAGAGACAATTTGGCATGTCCATCGTGATGGCTCCGTCAGCAGCATCTTCCAATAGCAGAAACGCCTAGCATCATCTCGTCTCACATTCATGATTCGCGTGGTATAGACTATAGAGAAGGCACCCAGTGCCTGTGCTGTTTTGGCTATTTTCGGAGGGAGTCAATTTTGGCGGCAAGGTATAATAATAAGGTGGTATTGCCGATGTACGGGGTGATAATAAGGTGGTATTCCCGGTGTTAACGGTGTACGTGAGGGATAATAAGGTGTTATGCTGGTGTACGTGGGTGATCAACTCTGTGTCATGTTACTAAGTATGTTAAGCTCTCGAGTCCTGACCTGCCTCTTATATATGTGGAGGCTCAGTCATCCTGCCAAGATGGCAATGGTAGAATGGTTAGCTTTGTTGACTGACTTTGTTACATACAGTTTTGAGGCATTATCTTGTGTGAAGTGTATTGTTTTGCAAGAGCCACGACTCCACGAGTACTTTTTTTTTTGGTAGGTCGGTGAGTCTTTTTAGGGCATACACACTGCTGTTGCCCTATAGACAGTCTCTCATGGATTGCCATGATTTGGAAAACCAACGATCCGTATGCAATGCGGTCTTGTTTAGATGGAGTCCTGTTTAGATGTAGGGTGAACAATTTTACAGCCTGTTCGTTTCTTATAAGCCAGCTGACAAGGTGAAACGGCTAATTTTGGCTGATTTGTTGTGAGAAAAATACTGCTATGTCTGGCTGTGATAAGACAAGCGAACAAGCTGTTAAAGATGTTATATCAGATGTTGTGGGTACTAATTCAGTAAGAATAGATTAATTATAGAACTAATTATACCGTCGTACGGTACTCAACGAGATGAAGCTATTAAGTCTAATTTGTCTATTATTAGCATATGTTTACTGTAGTGTCATATTGTTAAATCATGGATTAATTAGGCTTAATAGATTTGTCTCGCGAAGTAGATTCTAACTGATAGATTAGTTTTATAATTAGTCTATATATAATACTCCATACCTATGTTCTAATATTCAATGTGATAGGTGAAAACAGTACCGTAACAAAGGACTTTTATGAGTGGTTGGGCCACAAGGACGCGGGCCTGACGTTGGGCTCGTGCGGAACTGCCAATAGGAGAACTCCCGTATGCAATGTAAGGCCCTCTTCAGTTTGTCAAATATTTTAGGTTCTCGTACTATAGCAATTTTTATGGTTATTGACAAACTTTGTCTAAACATGAACTAACTAGGCTTAACAAGATTTGTCTCGACATTTACATAGTAAAAGTATAATTAGTTATTTTTTTTACCTACATTTAATGCTCCATGCAGGTGTCTAAAGATTTGATGTGACGAAGAATCTTGAAATTTTTTGGTAAATTTTAGGAACTGAAGGTGGCCACCAATTTTGTACTATCAATGATGACACTTAGGCCTCGTTCAGTTCGTGAAATTTGGGGTGAAAAGTTACTGTAGCATTTTCGTTGTTATTTGACAAACTTTGTCCAAATATGGTCTAACTAGCTCAAAAGATTCGTCTCGACATTTATAGACTAAAAGTACAATTAATTATTTTTTTACTTACATTTAATGTTTCATAGATGTGTCTAAAGATTCGATGTGATGGTTACTGCGCAAAATATTTGGGGGTATTTGAGAATCTGAACATGACCTCAGTGTATAAGGCTTTGTTGGGTTGTAGTGAATTAGAGTATAACTTAAAGTAATTATATTCTGATTCCTTCCAAAACACGTGAATTGAGATGTAATTTATGTGTAACCAAATAAGATCTAACATGGGTATAGGAATATGTGGTCTGTGTAGACTCCAGAGGGGGATAGTACTTGTTTGAAATGTTTAGGGTAGCAAAATGAATTAAGCTTTGGGGACAAACAGAGACTAAATTTCCATTTCCACGGTAGTAAAGTGTGTATATTTTATCTTTCTAATACCGAAAGATCAATGCAGTGTTAAAGCTCATAACTGTTGTTAGCAACTATCAGAACGTACAAGATCGGACTCCGTTTGACAGAACTTATAAACCAGCTGATAAACTGAAATGACTAATTTACGGTGATTTCATAACTAATTTATATGAATTAAAGCCGGTTTTCAGCTAGAGAGCGCAGGATTCCACGATACTGCTGCATTGCTTCCTTCCATCTTCCCGGAAAAAACACAGAAAGCACCTCGAGAGTGACGGACGAGACAGCAGCAGGAAGTCAGGTACCAGCGAGTTCAGCAAAAAAAAAAAGTCAACAATTTTTCTAGGTTCCCCTATCCCCTAGGTAGGTTATGTCAACATCTCGGTCTCGCTTGCCTGATAATAAGAATCTAGTCCAAGATAAGAGGAAAACGCCCTGATGAACAAGCTCCTCCTCTAGTCCTCTTGCGTTCCGTTTCACGAGTGGAGGAGGCCGAGAGGAGGAGTTCGACGGCTCGTCGCCTCACCGTCACCGAGTTCGTCCGTCGAGGTGTGCCTGCGGTGATGAATAACGATATGCCACCACCGGCGGCGGCCCCTGCCTCTGGAGCTGCGCTCTCGATGCGCCCATACTCGTTGAGGACGCACGGAAAGCAAGTCGCTAGGCTGCACCTGCTGGACTGGATGGTGCTGCTCCTGCTTGTCGCCATGTACGCCGTGCTCGGCCGGGTCCAGCCGTTCCACCGGTTCGTCGCAGAGGACATGATGGCGAGCTTCCGGTACCCGATGAAGGGCAACACCGTGCCTAGCTGGGCCGTGCCGGTACGGTACATCTACTCTACTCTGCTTCTACTATCCAGGAACGAAGAACTTTGACTGTTTTCTGAATTGATTTTGTATATAAACAGATTATTGCCATCGTTGTGCCGGCGGTTTTCATCGTTGGGATGTACATGAAGAGAAGAAACATCTATGACCTGCATCACGCTGTTCTTGGTAGGGTAATTTAATCTTTCGGGGATGTGTGATCATCAATCATCAACTTATTTCTGACACGCACTCAATATATGCCCAAGCAGGCCTTCTGTTCTCCGTTCTGATAACGGCCATCCTGACCGTTGCGATCAAGGATGCTGTTGGCCGGCCGCGCCCGGACTTCTTCTGGCGCTGCTTTCCCGATGGAGTCCCGGTGAGTGTCAGTCGTGCGATTGTAGCTTCAGTGACTCGATCTGTCACTGTCAGAGAGTTCATTACACAGATTGGCCAGAGTTCAGTCTTCACTGGTGCTTAGCTTGCTTGTTTCTTCCTGTCGGCACTTGAAAACTGTTCATTAATTAGTTTGAGAATTAGAATGCTGATGGAAGTTGTAACTCTGAGGCAACTGACTTATTTTACTGAACATTAATTCCATTTTAGAAGTACAACAACATCACCGGAGATGTCATATGCCACGGGCAGCGGAGAGCGCGTCGAAGAGGGCCACAAGAGCTTCCCAAGTGGGCATTCTTCAGGTAAATGCTGAAAGCCTGGAAGCCATTCTCTGAAATCTGAATGCAGGCAGCTTGCCACACTTGTTGGATTGGCCATTCCATTATCCCAGTCTGCAATATCCTCTGCCTAAAGATTAGCCTGCTATCTTTCTTGTCCTCCTCAAGGCTGTTTTGCCGGGCTCGGATTTCTGTCATGGTACCTGGCCGGCAAAATCAAGGCTTTCGATCGAGGAGGCCATGTCGCCAAGCTGTGCATCGTTCTTCTGCCTCTGCTTCTTGCAACGATGGTTGCGGTGTCGCGAGTTTGTGACTACTGGCACCACTGGCAGGATGTGTTTGCAGGTGGAGTTCTTGGTAAGTATCCATCCGATCCATCTCAGCAGGATGTGTCAGCTGATCTTATGATTCTTATGATTCCTGAAGATGACAGAGCGGCTGACGACTATATATGGTTGGCACAACTCTGCAGGATTGGTGGTCGCTTCATTTTGCTACCTTCAGTTCTTTCCACCACCCTACAGTGAACATGGTATGGTGCATAGTTGCCTATCTCAGAACAGTAAATTTATATCGTGCACATGTATTAAAATCCATTGTGCTTAGGCTCTTAGCTTGTTCTGAATTACGAATACATATCGGTTTGAACAAAAATAGTCTATAACAGTGAAACTTTCGATCACTTTTGAACCACAGGAGTTTGGCCTCATGCGTACTTTGAGCACATTCGGCAAACCGAGTGCGAAAGGCATGTGCACTCGACCACAAACTCGAATATACACCATCAGTCACTGTCACTTGATCTTTCTGGATCAAATGAGATTAGAACTACCAGCCATACACTGGAGTCCATGGAAGAAGGAAGCAGAGATCACTGACCCAAGGTTCCCGTTTCTTTCTTTTCTTTTATTATTGTACTAGTAGCGTGCCCGTGCATTGCTACGGGATAGCAAAAATTTTATACTAAAAATATATAGATCGCATAATAAGATAATAAGGAGCCACTTGACGTCGCAACACAGAACTTTTATAGTAAATTTTTTTCAATATTGTGCATGCTATCCAATTTAGAAAAAAAGAGCAACACAAAAATTAGGACTGAGATTTAAGAGTGTCATATAATAGCAAGTCACGATCAATGGAATTTTTTGTGTACCTTAAAATCAATCGGGTGAAAAGGGAGGGGGGCAATATCCCACAGGCAACATACATCGGTCACAATATTTTAGAAAAAATCATAAGCCTCAAATACTAAACACTCTTAAGACTTTGTTTGGCTGCACATAGATACACCTCAATCCACATGGGTTGAGAGGGATTGAAGTGTAATTTAGTTCAAGTTATACTTCAATCTACTTCAACCCACTTCAATCCACGTGGTTTGAAGTGGAAGTTAAACTAAATTTCACCTTAATCTCTCTCAAACACATGAATTGAAATGTATCTGTGTGTAGCCAAACAAGCCCTAAAGCAATTTTTGATGCAAATATATTGTGTATCCAACCAGATAGGTAGGAAGACTGGAGATAGCTAAAAGCAGGAATACACCTGCAATTAGCTTCTAATAACCATGACTCCTTATGGTAATATTTCTCACTCATTCACCTAAGTTCTCTCTCTCTCTCAGATCTCCATCTTTTCTGCTAGCCACAAGGATAGTGAGAGAGCAGCATAAACCTTTTAGACCAAAATATCCCAGTATTTGTGATGGATCAGACTTGATAAGAAAATAGCAGACAAGCACACTATAAGCATTTAGTTAGTCGTGAGACAATGCCAAAGTTCACACATTTTTTGCCAACTGAAATGCTAGATAATATTTATCCTTTCACAAGTTTCAGATAGGTTTTCATAGATCCAGAAAAGTGTCCAAACTAACAAAGTTAAGCTCACATCCATTTTTCCACATTAGAAGAACTGAATTTCATTACTTGCAAGCAACGAAATTACAGAAGTTCAGCAAACCCACAACCAATTGAATAGATAGAACAAAAACTTTTGTAAATTAAAAAGAAGACCATTTTGGGGTGAGAAGCTTGTCTGAATTAGCAATATTGATTCCCGGTTGTATCTGTCTTCCCGGTTTTAGATAGGATCTAGCATACAGGATCAATCTCTGAACAGTGAAATGTTAAATATAAGACGGTGCATCAGTCACAAAAGTTACTACAAAAATGTAAATAATTGTTCTTTTAATTTTGGTGTATGTGAAATTCACACTTCACATTCCGTTTATTAAAAGTTTTAGAAAATATGGTATGCACCGCAAATATACCATTCATAATTAAGATACACTCTACCAATGGCAACTATCTGGTAGCCTGTGATTCCAATGTCCAGCAAACTTTTTACAAACTGATCCTTTGTATATATTCAAAACTGCTTAATTTTCATTGAAGTTTAATTCCTTTTTTCAAAAGTGTAAAACTGCTGAAAAGAGCATCATAAGGAGACAAAAAAGAAATTGAAGCTTACATGGAGTAGAATTCAATTTGCTTTAAGGACATTAGCTGACATGTTTTTTTAATAAGATCTAGGATGTATATGTTTTGAATTTCCTTAACATGGGGCATGAGCACGGGTGGCATGTTTCTGGGATCCAATTGGTCATGTGGCACAAGAAGTACGGCTTTGATGGTTGATCCTTGATTCCCACTATGCTGAACCTAACAAGTGCCTTGTAGATCTCTCTAAGTCACAAGTGTTTCTAAATCTCTCCCAGCTACAAGTCTAATAAATCTCCCAAGTGTGACTGATTCATAGGCTCAAACCGCTTAAATGCATGGTGACATAATAAACTTAGGCATTTACTTGCTGCTACAGACGACACCCACCATCTGTTGTTAAGACTTACACATACCCGAATCAAGTAGTTTTTTCCCTAATAATATGTCATAGATTGTAGAAACCGTTGAAACTACGGTGGACTAAATGAGGCAATTTTTGCTGAGTAAAATGGATTACATTTTTAGAGTGAAGAATGGATGCATGTTTTTAGAGTATCTTCAACCCTCAATAGGGACATTGTTGATTATTCATTAGGAAATATGTATAACAAATACTATCTACTTTTATTGTGGAACTGTGGTGGAAAGGAGATGGATGTGCAGAAAAGTGGGTGAGATGCAAGCAAACCTCAAATTTGAGTGAACCACCGGAATGATGCCGGAGCAGGCCAGCGTGTACAAGTCGATGTGGATCTGAGTTAGGGTTGGGGCACCATCGTCACGAACGCATCTCCGTCCTGGATTGGAGAACTTAGGTGAGCACTGTCACCGGTGGAGAGGACGCCATCGCTGCCTCCCCGTCTCGCGTCGGGCAAGAATTTCATGACATATGTCCCCATAGTAAAACATATATATTAATATTATGACATGCAAAAAAATAAACTGATAATTGCACTTAGTATAGATAAGTATATTGCTAGCAAACATGACTTAATATTTCAGTTATAGCCCAACAGACTTGGCTGAATGGGATAAATAATTTAGCACCGTTACATCAGTCTAAAAAATATTATCCTATTAAACTTATGTAGGAGTAAAATCATGATGCGCGTAAGTTTCTTGATAATAGTAGAATCTTTTCCCCACACAGCGCTTTTTCTTTCATTTCACATTTGCTCTTCTTTCCTCTGATCTCCGGCTTGCCCCAACTCACGTATGTGCCCTCGCTTTGCTTTTACGGGGACTGAAAGGAAACACTCTTAGGAGTATAACAATATCATGGCACCCTTTGTCTCTCCCCAAATCACATCTCATATGAAAAATCACATATAGTCCCAACTACAAAGGTATATACTGGCTTCCTGTAAACAGTGAAATTGGAAGGTTAGTGATGTCATATTGGAGAAGCTTAGTGATGCATCCCATGAGTCTTGCAGATAGGAAGGTTACAAAATAACAGCTCACCTAGAGTCTCCGGAGTCTGCTGTTATGATGAAAGCATCAACCCATGCAAGTGTGGATTAGGATCTGCAATCACAAAAATATGCCGAGCATAAAATTTCTCACACCACATAAATTCCAAGATGTCTTACAGATCTCATATGTGAATAAGTAAGGTACCTTCACCATCCAAAATAAATACCTTATGATGTGTACTAAACTGATTCAATATTAAATCAGACATATACCAATAAATAGTTTAGAAATTAAGTCGAAACACTTCATAGAAAAAAACAAAAGAAACATAATGATAAGAGGCCCTAGTTAGTAGTCATATCTGTAACGTCGTAATCCTAGAAAATGATATCCTGACACTCTCACATGTCTTTAGAATATTGTGCGCCAATCAAGTTCACCAGCTGATTAGCAAGATGTACATATTTGTAGTTTCCTGAGCATTGAAAATAGAATATAATAGAACTAACAATATATTTCATAAAGTGTGTCAAAGAATGGACCTTAACACATGGGAACCGTCCAAGCAGTTAGAATAGCTCGGGAGAAATAAAAAAAGCGCACTCAATACCAGTGTGAATAGAAAGTCTACGGTTAGAAGTTTAAAAGTAATATTGGCAACTATTTCTTTGCAAAGAGGGTAGTCAAACTGGCCACATAAAAGCTGTTCATTCTACCAAACTGGCAGGCTCACATCTTGAGCTATTCATTAGTTAATCAGATAGTACCATAAAACTACTTAATCACACAATGACATGCTGACATCCTTAGTTAAACCCCGATCTCCTCTAGTGTTTCCTGCACCAGATGTAGAAAGCCAAGCTTTACTTTCTGTTGTTCATCAGTGAGTCATCCGAACTACAACGTACTACTTCCTTTGTTTAAAAAGTGGATAACTACTGCCACTGTGCCGCATATAATTGACAATATCTCAAACAAATATCACTACTAACTTGCTTTTTAGGTGGCAACACACAATCTCAATAGTATTGACATCGATTTTTGTACTGAATAAGAATAAGCAACAACTATAAATTAATTGCCTAAACAACTTTGAAACCATTTGTATAATCTGTACAGGTACCCTATATTTCAATATAATTGAATGCAAAATTAAATTTCTTATTATTCAATTAAATGGTCCAACTCCAATGTATTAATAAAAAACATTTTGTTACAGTTAAAGCAATCCAAATATTGTACTGGATCATACTTACCAGTGAGCACATGATCCTATAGTTAGTGTCAATCAGCATTGCAAATAGATACCATGAAATATCGGCCTTAAATGAGGTGAAGGCGATAAAGTTACCCTCAAGCGAGCATGGCGGCAGCCTCAGTAACCTTAGCACAAGTGTAAAGACTATGGGCACACATGATCTCTAGATAAGCACCTGCAACTTGTCGGTCTTTCAGTAAGCGTCCCAGACAATTTAAATGATGATTTTGCTGCAAAATAAGGTGAGAATATTCCAAGTCTGTCTAAAATTCGACAAACATCACATGAATGGAGAAGTCGCAATATCCCTATCACTATATTGATTAATGATTCAAAATTGGAATCTGAATTGTGTTGGGAAATGCAGTTTGACAATTTTAGTTTTTTTGTCAATCATCATTTTGTATGGAGTGGAGGGCTTGGGCACCCCTGCCCTTTCGACACCCCATAATTTTTAGTCTTCTAATAAGAGATGTCAATTGGAAAAACAAACATTATTATAAACTATATAAATGGTGAAAAGCATACATATATCTAAGAAATCGCAGCCGATCCTCAAATATCAGTTTACTCATTGGATTCAACATTGTGTCTGTTTGACCACATTCAGGTGATCCAGCTCAAATATCCAGAAAGAAAAAAAAACACAGATTAGGACAAAACACATGGTAAAAACCACAAGCACATTTCACATTTCTCTGGAAATTTCGACAAACACCTCCCCTATATGGCTATTGAACCTACTTGAATGCCATAATGTCCATTTGTGAGTGGTGCTACTACGACACATCTCTTCCACGGTCACAAATCACTGACGTTCCAGCAAACACCGAAGTTGGAGATACCAGAATCGGAGAGGGAAGAAGGTAGATCTTACTAATCCAGTAGCTGAAGAAGATCGAACAAGGAGACATGCTTGTTGCTGCCTCTGCCTTCCGGGTAGGCGGGCGGTTTGGGCCCAGCCTCCGCGGTGCCACCTTCCAACTGCAGTGTGCCAAAGCTTGCTTGCCTCTACCTCTGCGTCCACGGCTCGCCCGCGGGCTCGCGCCGCCGTATCCCTGATGTCCGGCGGCCCCTGTTCACGCTCGCTGCCACGCGCCTGGGTGATGGGCGGAGACGGCGTGTCCGGGCTGCGCCCAGCGGCCCCATGCTCACCCTCGTGGCCACACGCCTGGCCAGGGGCGTACGGGGGCGGGGCGGGCTGTCGAGGGCGGGGGCAGGGACCGGGGTCAGCGTCGCGGCCAACCGTCGTCCTAGGTCAGATATGTCGCGTAGTGGCTGTGGCAGGGGCGGACAGCGGCGCGTCAAGGCCGAGGCGGGCTGTCGAGGGCGGGGATCGGGGTCGTTGTTGTTGGCGGCGGCACAGTCGTAGCCTGGAGGAGGAAGCGGGTGCTGGGTCGGCGGGGGGCAGGTGCCGAAGTGCTGGGTCGTCGGGGCTGCGAGGATGAGGTGGAGGTGGTTTGGGAGGAGGCGCGAGGGTGGTTGGTCAGCGTCGCGTCGTGGGCGGGAGATGGGGAAGCGGGGCGGAGCGATTAGTCGAGCGGTCCCGTTAGCTGTGCGGTGACGATGGCCACGAGCGGTGGTCGGGTGGTGGCGATGGCGTCGGTGGCGGCGGGGGTCGGGTGTTGGTGATGGCGTCGGTGGCGGCGGCGGTAGGAGGACAGAGGCATCGGAAAGATCCACTGCATAGGTTGAGGACAGGGGCGTCGGGAAGATGGACTGCATAGGTTTTCTTTTATTTTGTTTTGTTTTGTTTTTTTTCCTCAAGGAGGGGGATCGAACCTGCGTTGCGGTGTGTAAGTCGTGCGTGGGTTGCGAGGGCGTTGATCGCATCGGCCGAACGACGAAGCGAAGGGATTTTGCCACCAAAACGGTGTCCCATCTTTATTCTTGCGGGTGTAAGTCGTGCGTGGGTTGCGAGGGTGTTGATCGCATCGGCGGCGGAACGACGAAGCGAAGGGATTTTGCCACCAAAACGGTGTCCCATCTTTATTCTTTTTATATTAGTTGTGATTGTGATGAGAGATTGTAGGTGACTAAAGTGTAAAGTAATATATGACTTCTACTGAGACATTAAGGGTGTGTTTAGTTTGAAACTCCTTATTTTTTATTTGATTTGCAAAATAAAATAAGTTGATCTATCACCACCTAAATCCTCACAAGCTAATAATTAATATATGCATGAGGAATGAGTTAATTCTATCAAAATTGATAAGATAAACCATCATACATCACCTCATAAAACAATGTAGTACGACTTCATAAACCAAATATACGATTGGCTTGGAGGTAACATATGAGATAGAATGAACTCATCCCTATTTTTAGGATGGAACCGTCCCAACTCTTGTTTGGTTGGAAAGGATATAACTGTCCTATATTCAGACAATCTGCCGGCTGTATTTTATATATTAACTATCTGTGTCTAATCTATAACTCTTATAAAGCAAAAACTCACTACCTATTTGTCTTGACATATATGCAAGACGTCCACCTTAGCAATCCACTATCATTTAACATTAGCAATTTTTCTTGACATGCAAGGTGTCCACCTCAGCAGTTCATGATTATCATTTGCAATTAAAGTTTACTAGCACAAGAATTATGATATCCACGTCAGCGCACATCATCCACCATGGATACAATCTCCATGATTATGTTAATAAATCGATACATTATTATCAACAACACACATATACATCACCCTGATTTTAGTTAGTTAACATTCTAACCTATTTATATTTCTCCTTTATATCTGCGGTAACCCACGACAACGCGCGAGGAATCCTCCTAGTTCTTAATAACCCAAAGAAAAATATAAGAGCAATGTAAGGAGTGTTTTGGTTCCACGGACTACTTGTTGCGACACTAATTTGGATTATTAAAAATAAACTAATTATAAAACTAATTGCTTAAGGGAGGCTACTTCGCGAGGTGAATATATTAACCTAATTAAATCATCATTAGTATATGTTTACTATAGCATCTCATTGTTAAATCATGAACTACTTAGGCTTAATAGATTTATCGCAAAATAGCCTCCATCTGTGTAATTAGTTTTATAATTAATATATTATTAATACTCTAAATTAGTACCGTAATATCTGATATGACAAAGACTACTTATAGTCCCTTTTAACCAAACACCCTTTAAGATTGGCAATAACATTATCGACAAATAGATATCGTTGGGCTACGTCCCTACATATAAAAAACTCGATCTGAAGAAAGGGCTAGACAGTCACCGAGCATGCTGCTTAAGATAGAAGATGATCTTGTCATATAGATCGAAAGAACCTCCGAACCTGTATTCCACCCATACACATAGCAGCACCAGACCTGGGCTCATGTGGATGTGGGGAGTTCAATTCCCATCCTATAGAGCTTTCACCACCGAATGACCGAAATGCTACCAACCGAGCTATAGCTCGTCCGCTTAGGGCGCGATTGATTGCCTGCATGCGCCGGCAGCCAGCCCCTGCGCACGCGAGAGAATGCCTTTTGATTGGTTGGCGCATCCATGTGATCAGCCTGCTTCATGCGGTACAAAGCAACTCAGATGTTGTATCTGTGGATACAAATTATTTGGTCGTTTTTATCCATACAGGCTTGTGGCATGCACTGCATGCATTAACTAATGACTGGATTAATATATGATTAGTATATATTAATGATATTAATATATTTAAAAGGATATTCATATTTAATAAGATACAATAAGAATGATTAAAGTATATTTGCACAAAATAAATATCTCAGTAACATATTTTCTCATACTTTTGTCTCATACGGTACGAGCAACCAAACACTATCTTTTCTCGTGCACGCTCAATATATACACGAACCAAATATGATAGTACTGTATATGCTGAGGCTGTCTCGTGAAAACCTGCATCTATTATGTGAGCTGGATCACGTCGCGCAGCCAACCAATGAGGCCCTTATGTCCGTGCATATACTAAAACTATAACCGCGGGAGATTCGGTGCTAGGAGAGCCATCTCCAATTTGGTCTCCAACGACGGTTTGACACGTGGCTCGGTCTAATTGCTGGCGTTATGTTTTTCGTTATTAATTTATTATCCAAGGCAAGCCCAGATCTTTATCATTATTTATTCATGAGTAAAATATATCAGCGGTCCCTGAAATTATCGATATATGTCATATAGATCTCAAACTTCAAAAACGTATTTTGGGGTTTCTAAAATTATCGGCAGGTGTCATATATGTCTTTAAGTCCTAAAAAATATTTTAGGTCTCTAAAGTTAGTTCGGATGTTATCTAGGTCCCAACAGACAATTACCTGACCCGTTAATTGACATGACAGACTAACTCAATGTTTATATGGACCTGATAGGTAGACCCACACATCAGCGATACACTTAATTATTTTTTTTAAAAAACATATCTTTACATACGATCTCGAATGAAGATGAATTATATATGAAAATTATAGCCCTCGATGAGATATATAACTTTTTAGTTTTAATATTTTTCATTTGAGATTATTAAGATGGTCAAAAGAGTAATATAAATTTCACCAACATATTACTGGGAGTAATATGCTGTTCAAACTTTATATTATTCTTTTGACCATCTTAACAATCTTAAATGAAAAGTATTAAAACTAAAAGTTATAGATCTCATCGAGAGCTATAATTTTCACATATAATTCATCTTCATCCGAGATCGTATGCAAAAAATATGATTTTTTAAAAATAATTAAGTGTATTGCTGATGTGTGGGTCGCACGTCTATATAAGTGCTGACTCAGCCTGCCACCTCAGCTAATGGGTTGGGTAAACACCTATTGGGACCTAGACGACAGCCGAACTAACTTCAGGGACCCATAAATACGTTTTTAGAACTTTGGAAGCTATGTGACACCTGCCGACAACTTTAGTAACACAGAAATACGTTTTTAGAAGTTGAGACCTATTTGACATTTACTGATAACTTTAGAAACCGTTAGTCCCTACTAGAGAATAGACCTTTGGACGATCTATCAATTGAGCTATAGTCTCGACCAAAATTGTGTCCCGGGCTAAAGACCTTTAGTCCCGGTTGGTAACACCAACCGAGACTAAAGGTGAATCTTTAGCCCCGGTTGGTATTACCAACTGAGACTAAAGGTCCTTTTAGCCCCGGTTGGTGTTATCAACCGGGGCTAAAGGTCCTTCTCGAGTGGATTCAAAAGGAAAACGTCCAGAACTATACCACGTGGGTTGTGTAGGTCAGTTGGTAGGTGAGTTGTGTGTAAAGTGAGAGGTGCTTAGTTCGGTGAGTGTATTTTACTCTTTATTCATTATCTACGTATTAAAAGAAATTATGATATCTGAGCGCGGTGAAACGCGCCGTTCATACTAGTAGTAGAGTTTATCGTTGGGTGGGAAACATTGTAAAGAACGCTCACTCTCTCTCGTATAGGATATGATATCTGGGCGCGTGGGTGAAACGCGCCGTATAGTAGAGTTTATCGTTGGGTGGGAAACATTGTAAAGAACGCTCACTCTCTCTCGTATAGGAAAAGTCTGCCACAAGCCCACGGCATGACAAAAAAGTAGGCAAATTTTGACTCGTGTGACCGACATTACAAAATGGTGAAATAATGTACTAAACTAATCAAACAGACGTGCGCGCTCCATCGTCGGTCTCCATGGAGAGGCAGCAGAACACCGTGGCTGCCACCATGGAGAACAACTGCGCACAACAGAGGGAAGACCAGATCCAGAAATTGTGCCCAGGAGCCACACGTCCTGGCTCCGCATCACAGACGAAAACGCGTACACGGGGACCGGGTAGACGACAGCAGGCAGGAGGTTGACGACGAACACGAGCACGGCCGCCTCCTTCCTCCTTGCTCCCATGAGCCGCCACGCCCGGCGCAGCGCCCAGACGTTGTGGCAGCCTCGTGTAGAGTCCCTAGGACCTTCTAGGTGTAGATCAGTGGGGCTATAATCTCATACACGGCAAGACAGAGAGTACACACTAGATCCGAGAGGGAGAAAGGGAGGAATAGGGACACATACCATCGGAGTTGGAGGAGGAGCCCGCCATCACGTTCGTCGGTGAAGATCTGCGCACGGGCAGCGACGGTTGGTGAAGAGGGTCGCCGGTCGTCGCTGTCCGGAAGGGAAGACGGTGACAGCGCCGCCGGTGGTACTTCCCGCCGCTCGCTGCGCACCCTCTTGATCGGTTTAGGGTTTGTAGATAGGGTATGGACGGCTCCGAGAAACCTCGTATCTAGAGCCCGCCGGCACCCCACCCCTTTTATATTGCACAGTGCGACGGGGGCCCACCAGCCAATCTTGGGCTGGGCGCCCCCGATCAGGGCGCGATAATCACGGGATCCAGGTGGCCGTTGGGCCCCTGGTAGAGATCAACCTAACAATCTCCCCCTTGATCTCAACTGTATACTGTACCTTTTATCTTTAACTTGACTTTCCCATTTCTTCACAGATAGTGCATAGAGCATGCTTCATCGTCACGGTCAGTTGCCGATAGATTCAACAGCTACAACACACATCTTTGTTCCGAAATAGTTCCATTGCCTTTTGGGCCCCTTATAGTCCAGGAATCATAGGCTTTCCCTTAAACCCATGCCGGCTACATGTTCCCTGAACACGTTGGGTGGTAAGCCTTTTGTCAGCGGATCCGCGAGCATCTTACTTGTACTAATGTGCTCAAGACTAATAGTTTGATCCCGGACTTTATCTTTCACAACATAGTACTTTATGTCAATGTGTTGGCAGCACCACTTGACCTATTGTTGTGAGCATACTGTACTGCTGGATAATTATCACAGTACAACTTTAGTGGTCCATGGATGTCGTCAACCACTTTCAAACCGGGTATGAACTTCTTTAGCCAGTTCACCTGCCCGAGGCCTCGAAACATGCAACAAACTCGGCATACATTGTGGACGATGTGTAGTGACGGTTTGTTTGGAGCTTTTCCACGATATGGCTCCCCCTGCGAGAGTGAAAACATATCCAGACGTGGACTTCCTATCATCTCCCGCATAATCAGAATCTGAGTACCCTTCTATGCGCAAGGATTCTGATTTTCTGTATGTCAACATGAGGCCTTTTGTGCCTTGCAGATAACGCAAGACTTTCTTTACAAGTTTCCAGTGTTCTAGGCCTGGATTGCTTTGAAATCTGCCAAGTAACCCGGTAACAATGCTAAGTCAGGGCGTGTACAAACTTGAGCATACTGTAGGCTTCCGACAGCTGAAGCATATGGAACCGCTTTCATTTGATCGATCTCATACTGGTTCCTAGGACACTGAAAGTCCCCATATCTATCGCCCTTGACTATGGGTGCAGGTGAAGGTTTACTTTTGTGCATACTGAATTTCTTTAGAACCTTTTCCAAGTATGCCTTTTGTGATAGTCCTAATACCCCTTTGCTTCTATCTCGATGAATCTCGATCCCTAGAACGAATGAGGCTTCACCAAGATCTTTCATATCAAAGTTTGAGGACAAGAACTTCTTTGTCTCCTGCAGTAGACTGACATCCTTACTAGCTAGCAAGATATCGTCCACATACAGGATTAGGAAGATATACTTTCCATTCTTAAACTTTGCATAAACGCAATTGTCCTCAATATTTTCTTTAAACCCAAACTTCTTTATTGTGCCATCAAACTTCAAATACCACTGTCTTGAAGCTTGTTTTAATCCATAAATGGATTTCTTTAGGCGGCACCCCATTTGTTCTTTTCCTTTTATGACAAAACCTTTCGGTTGTGCCATGTAAACATTCTCTTCTAAATCCCCATTTAGAAACGCTGTCTTCACATCCATTTGATGTAACTCTAAATCATAATGGGCTACAAGAGCCATTATGATTCTGAAAGAATCCTTACATGAGACTGGTGAAAAAGTCTCATTGTAATCAATTCCTTCCTTTGCGTAAAGCCTTTTGCCACAAGTCGCGCTTTATATTTTTCTATATTCCCTTGGGAGTCATACTTGGTCTTGTAAACCCATTTACAACCCACAGTTTTGGCTCCTTTGGGAATTACCTCCAAGTCCCAAACCTTGTTGATACTCATTGATCTCATCTCTTCTTCCATGGCCTCAAACCATTTGGATGAGTGTTCGCTTCTCATGGCTTCTTCAAATGAGGTGGGATCATCCTCCATTTGAAACTCCTCAGTGTTATACACTTCATAATCATCAGGAATAGCAGATCTCCTGACTCTTTGAGACCTTCTAGGGGCGACCTCAGATGGCCCCGGTTCTATAGGGGGCTGTTGCTGCTCTTCCTCATGCGCAACAATGGTTTCCACGGGCTCCTGAGGGACAGGTTCCACATGTTCACTCGTTGTTGCCATGGAAGGACATACAACAGGTGCTGTCACTACAGTGTCATGCACTGTTGGTGCAGCAGCAGGAACAGGCAACACAAAAAATGGTTCCTGAATCATTGGAGTGGGCACATATACCCGCTTCTCCTCAAGATCAATTTTTCGTGCTGTCGTGCTCCCCCTAATCATCTGCTCTTCCAAGAAGACAGCATGTCTCGTTTCTACAAACTTTGTATATCTATCTGGACAGTAGAAACGAAAACCTTTTGACTTTTCAGGGTAGCCAATAAAATGACAACTCTCCGTTTTGGGATCCAGCTTCCCAATGTTTGGGTTAAACACTTTAGCCTCAGCAGGACTGCCCCACACACGCAAGTGATTTAGTGAAGGCACTTTTCCTGTCCACAATTCATACGGTGTTTTGGGCACCGACTTACTTGGAACTCTATTGAGAATGTGAATGGCGGTTTTCAGCGCCTCCATCCACAGACTCAACGGTAAGGTGGAGTAACTGACCATACTGCGCACCATATCCATTAAGGTACGATTACGCCTTCAGCTACTCCATTCTGTTGAGGCTCGCCCGGTGTAGAATACTGGGCAACTATGCCATTCTCCTGGAGAAACCTTGCAAAAGGTCCAGGCACTTGTCCATACGGGGTATGCCGACCATAGTACTCCCCCCACGGTCGGATCTGACTATCTTTATCTTTAAGTCATGCTGATTTTCAACCTCAGCCTTAAAGATCTTAAATTTATCCAATGCCTCTGATTTTCTTTGATTGGATAAATATAACCATATCGGGAGTAATCATCTGTGAATGTTATGAATGAGTCATGGCCATCCACACTCTTTACAGGAAAAGGACCGCAAATGTCTGTGTGAATGATCTGTAAAATTCCTGTACTTCGTTTAGCATTTTTCTTTATTTGCTTTACAAATTTACCTTTAATGCAATCTATGCATTGCTCTAGATCTGAGAACTCTAATGGAGGAAGAATTCATTCTTAACTAATCTTTCTATTCTCCCCTCGAAATATGGCCTAAACGACAGTGCCATAATTTCGATGACTCATTTAGAGTTCTCTTTCGCTTTCTATTTTCATTCACACTCGAGGATGTATTATGATTCACATTGCATATGGAGTTCGCTTTTTCACGAAGAGACAATAAATAAAGCTCGTCTTGTTGAAAGGCGAGACCAATACATTGATCATTAAACATTATTACACATTTTCCATGTCCAAAATGACAACCATAACCATCATTATCCAAACGTGATACACTTATTAAGTTTCTCATCAAAGATGGAACAAATAAAACATCTCTAAGCAGAAGTGCTACGCCATCTGGAAGCTCTAATGAAAGATCTCCAACAGCTTCGACGTCTGCCCGAACTCCATTTGCAACTTTAATACATCTTTCGTTTCTTTGCAAAGTCCTCATCGAAGTGAACCCTGCAAAGAATTTGCAACATGAACAGTTGCACCTGAGTCAATCCACCAAGTAGATTTGGAATACTGTATATACAATGATTCATTCACAAATGTAATAATATTCTCACCTCTGTTTGCCATAAACGTTTTCAAGAAGTCAGGACAATCCTTCTTTAAGTGGCCCTCTTCTTGCAATGGAGACACTGATCTTTATCAACAGTGTACTGCTGATACTGCTGGGGCTGATACTGCCGGGGCTGATATGGAGTCTTTCCCTTGAACCTTGAAGAGGAAGGAGCATTAAAATTTCTTTTCTTATTATCCCTCACATGGTTTATAGATCCACCATGTGAGGCCTTAATTCTCTCCTCCTCTTGCACACACATAGCAATGAGCTTTTCTAAGTCCCACTTTCAGGATGAATGTTTAATTAACAACAAAAGTATCAAAGTCTTTTGGCAAAGAAGCAAAAATCAGATGAATAAGGAACTCATCCTTGAGTGCCAAATCCATTGGTTTGAGCTTGGATGCCAAAGTGCTCATCCTCAGTATGTGCTCTCTTATGCCAGTACCACCTCCATGGTACCTCTCTGTTACCAGCTGCTTTATCAGCTGGGTGGCATAAGTCTTTGAAGAGCCAGTAAACTGACTCTTAATCCTGTCCAGGTACTCTGTGACAGTGAGACACTCTGGGATTGAACCCACAATAGCTGGCTCAATCGTGTTCTTTACCACGGCCAAACACTTCTTGTTTGCCATGACCCATTTCCTATGCTCCAAGTCATAGGACATCCGTACGGGAGCAAAGTCCCTCTGTCTGGTTTGCCATACGGCATCAACCTCATTAGCCTCCCGCACCGGTTCCACAGGCTCTGTGGGACACGGTTCGGTGACTACCCAGTCCACCTCAGCCAGGGTGAATGCTAGGTCTATCTTCCTCCTCCATTCCCCATAGTTGTCTCCTTTGAGCACGGGGATATCCTTGATGCAGCTCATCAAGGAGAAACTACCTGAAACCACAACCATGATTCATATATATAGTGAGATAAAACAAATCATAATAACTGCATGCCTTATTTTCAACGTTGGTCAAAATTAAAACATACAATTAATTATACATTAAATCTACATCACCGTTGGGCAGAAATAGACAAAATGCATAACAAAACCATGACATCATAATATTGATATTAATTAACGTTGGTCAGAATAATAACAATATTATAATAATCTGAAACAATATCCATTTTTCAAAATTAAATTCTCCCGTTGGTTCGAATTTTAATAATGAAAATAACAACCGTAAACACGCAGCGGAAACATGAAAACTTTATTTTTCAGAAGCATCAATACTGTAAACTTTTAATCTCTGGAAAAATAACACGTTGGTGCAAAATTTACAGAGATTAAAACACAAATGCTATGGAAAATATGCTAATTATGCTTCTGAAAACGGAAAAATAAAACAAATACATCACTGTGCTTAAGGCCATTTGGCCATCGGCGGCCCCACGGCCCAGCAGGGCGCTCCCCCGCGCCCAGGGCGCAACCTGGGCCTGGGCGGGAAACCTCTCCCCGCCTGGGCCGAAAGAGGTCCAGTGCGCTGGTGGCCGTCGGATCCGATCCGACGGTTGTCCACGTCGTCCGCGCGAACAAAACCCCGCCTGCGGCCGCTCCCCAAAACCCTAACTCTCATTTCTCTCCTTCCCTCTGCTCTCCACTCCCGGCCGCACAGCAACGACGAACCGGAGCAAGACAGCGACCTTACCGGAGAAGAAGGAGAAGACGGCGCCGCCGTAGGGCCTCTGGTCGGCGCGCGCGCTCGCCCCTCGCTGAGCGCGCCGCCGTCGAGTGGCCTTGCGGGCGGCGCCCTATCGCGTGCGCAGCGAAGCGGGGCGCGTGTCCATGCCCCATGCGACGGCGCAGCCCTGTACGAGCGACGGCGGTCACAACGGTGGCCGCAACGGCGGTGAGATCCAGGTAGGCTAATCTCCCTTTCGCCTTCGTCCTCTCTGATTAGGGTTAGGGTTCATACGGGTTTGGATCCAATCCTCCCCTTCTTTTCCCGAACGTCGGCAAGCCGGCGGCGGGCATTAGGGTCCCGCTATTCTCTCCTGTCGTGTCCGGTCGGTAAACCGGCGTCGGTACTCCCATCTCGATCTACACACTAGATCGAGGCTCCGATACCATTGTAGAGTCCCTAGGACCTTCTAGGTGTAGATCAGTGGGGCTATAATCTCATACACGGCAAGAACAGAGAGTACACACTAGATCCGAGAGGGAGAAAGGGAGGAATAGGGACACATACCATCGGAGTTGGAGGAGGAGCCCGCCATCACGTTCGTCGGTGAAGATCTGCGCACGGGCAGCGACGGTTGGTGAAGAGGGTCGCCGGTCGTCGCTGTCCGGAAGGGAAGACGGTGACAGCGCCGCCGGTGGTACTTCCCGCCGCTCGCTGCGCACCCTCTTGATCGGTTTAGGGTTTGTAGATAGGGTATGGACGGCTCCGAGAAACCTCGTATCTAGAGCCCGCCGGCACCCCACCCCTTTTATATTGCACAGTGCGACGGGGGCCCACCAGCCAATCTTGGGCTGGGCGCCCCCGATCAGGGCGCGATAATCACGGGATCCAGGTGGCCGTTGGGCCCCTGGTAGAGATCAACCTAACACCTCGGTCCACCGCCGACACGGCGACGCTCACCGGGATCACCGTGGCGAGGTAGATGTAGAGTACGAAAGCCACCGAAAACATCAAGTAGCCACACAGAGACTTGATGCCCGAGTCAGCGTAGTAGGTCCATGTGGAAACGAGGAGAGCCACGAGTAGGGCCGTGAGCAACAGCTCCAGCACGCCGGCGAGTGCAGCCGTGCCGAGAGGCCCAGAAGGCCTGATCCGGTTCTCTCCTTGACGACCGCCGCCTTGTTTCGCGTGAGGCGCTCGCGGAGGAGTACGTCGTTGCGGTGGCCAGAGCGCGGTGGCGAGCTGACTCGCGAGGTAGGAGAGGTAGATGGCTAAAAACGACAGCTCCTGCTTGGAGATCGCGGCGGTGTCAGTGGTCTTGTGAGCTTTGATGCCGGCGAGGATGCTGGTGGCCAGTGGGTGGGCAAAGTGGACGGCGACGGCGGCGATGAAGATGAAGGTGTGGGCGAAGATGAGAGGCAGGAACGTCTTTGCAAACAGACCGACGTCTTGCGTCGGGAGGAGCAGGGATTCCTCCACGAGTCTGATGCATGGCGACAGTGAGGAGCTTGCTTTGGTGGCCATGGCGTAGTGCTAGTAGCTGAGGATCAGCCAAGAAATAAGATTTAGACAACTGGAAGATGATGGATTATACAACTGGCCGGATTCGATGTCTTATTGTGGATGTCACTATCTTCGGTCATCGGTCTCTCCGACGACTTGGAAGTTGCAAGGCCAGGTCGTCGGAGCAGGCAAGGCAACTCTGCGTGAGTGGATTTGTCGCATGGAGGATCGTGCCTGCCAAGGACATAGATTGGAGACCTCCCGCTCGGAAAACATACCCTGTCCCTATCACTATCGCCATAGAAAATGTGGTGGGCAAAATTTCTTAATTTTGACGGAGTCTACCGATACGTTAAGACTATGAGACGTAGTACCGGGCCACCAAGGTCACCGCATTGTCTTAGGAGGGTGTGGGCCGCTAGCACATACCTCCCTACACTTTCACCTACCAACCTAATAGTAGTGGCACCGTTCCAACTAGTAGATTATAGTCTGTTCCCCACCCGTCAGGATTGAGTGGTGTTGACGGTTGTTAACAACCAATTTTATATAAGAAAGAAACATGTATAAGGGTATAATTTTGATAACAACATAGGTCTAAGGGTTTAAACTAACAAATTCCACAAGTTTTGGTGAATTCACTGTTTCTGCAGGGTTAATTAGAAAACTGGCAAGATGACCTAAACGTCAATAATACAAGACTTATCGTGACAAAAATTATTAGAGAACAACCTAGAAGACTCTAGAGGGTACCTCACCGAAGCGGAGGCCGAGAGGCTGCTAGGGGGCCCCACCGGCCCACTCCTAGGTTGGCCAGCCTATAGGTCCCACCCGGCAGTCTCTTTCTTCGTATGGCGGTTGTCTCCCGAACCCTAGAACTCATCTAAGCCGTGTTGCTTAAGTCAGTTTGATCCAAGGGCTGACGTTGCTCCCTCAGGACTATAAATGAGCCCCCTGGACCCCTGGAAAAGCATTCAAGTCATTTGAGAGATCAAGTCTCTAGAGCAGAAACTCTAGTCTTCTTAGAGCTCCTCTACATTCTAGTGTTTAGCCTAGTTAGAGTAGAATTAGAGGGAGGCAAGCAACGCTTGGATTCCTGACATTGTCATAGAGCGCTTGATTCATACTCAAGTGGGTCAGGCAGCTAAACTTTCTATAAGTGTAATGCTTATACAAGATTTGCCTATGATTGCACTTTGCATACCGGGATGCATGATAGGCTAGCATTAGTGGCAGCTACGCAATCCTCTATAGTCCACCCTCTATATGTAAGATTAGTAGGACATAATTCATGGGAAAGATGATATTCCTGCTATGGTCTTTCTTATTGATGACCCTTATGCATATATGGAGAGTTAATTGTGTGTATAAACTATAGGCTTTTGTATGCTAAGACTTGTTAAGTAGAAATAAGTTAGGAATCTATATTTCTTGTTTATCACTAATTCTAGCTATACATTTATGAGTTTCTCTCTTTAGTTAGTGATTGCATCACAAGTAGATTTATCAATCTCTTGAGACATCATTCTTTCTAGTTGTAAAATATCAATAATGATACCTAGAATACTCCTGGTGGAATGCTACAATGATATAATTGTGCATTTGCAGAACTTCTAAATTCTATTTGCATATTAATAAATATCAATAGTTGGAACCATGAGAAAGCATCACTTAGATCAATAAAGATCAGAAGCTCAAGAAATTAGTGTAGTAAACTCTATAGTAGTAGGCTAGTAGTGGAGAGACAGGAAGAGTAAGAGCTCTACTCAAAATCTGAAGAAGTCTTCTGAGTCTGGTATAGCTCTTGTATCTTTCCTCTTTTGTAAGACACTTTATTTGGATTATATACTTCTACTTTATTCTATTACTTTATTCAAGCTTACTTGTTGAGTATACTTGAAGCTTCGCTCTAAGCTTAGTAGTTTAGTTAACTACATTATTTAGTTGTGGTTGTATCTTACACGAGATCACTATCTAGTGTCAGGGTGCTTTGATCTCATTTCATCGACCTCGTCGAAGTACTGAGTCTACAGATTACGCTTGGTGCTTTGGCTATAGCGTGGAGATATGGTTACGCCTAGACCTCCAGCCTCTCCATCCTCTATATTCCACCATGATAGGTCTAGTTATTAAAGCGTAGGGCTCGTTACACTCCTCCTGGTCTACTTGACCCATGAAACAAAAGACTAGGGGGGGTGGGCCCCGAAGTGCTTGTGTGAATCCTGCTATTTCTTGATTTAGCTAAGTTGTTATAGATTATAGCTAAGTTGTGCTCGATAGTAGAAGTAACATAAGACCTCTCTATCTGCTCACTCTCACTCTCCCACTAATACATCATCTACTCTTTTATTCTAGTTACCTTCTCCTGATTTTTACCTTATCATATCCTTGTCGTTAGTACATATCTTAAGACTACACATGCCATAGTCATCATTTGCGTGAAATTATTTGAGAACTTAATTGTAAGGAATTATATTTATCAATTACCTTAGCCACATTCTTTTCCATAGAAAAAATAAATACGACATTCTAGGGAGCGTATCCTGTGCAACCATCGTTTGTGTGCAACCTTTGCAACATCCAACCACAGTCGCAAGATCTGCATCCGATGACCAGATTGAGAGGTGGGTAATTTAACACTTAAACCCCCCCACCATGTAACAAGGTTTTGTTAGCGAATGTAATGGTGGGGGGTTTAAGTGCACCTCTCAATCTGGCCATCAGATGCAGATCTTGCGACTCCCTATATTTCAAAATCTATGAATCTAAAAAATCCAAAATGTTTTATAATTTAGAATAAAGAGAGTATTTAATAGGTGACATGCACTTTGGTCATTTGCTCTGTTGAGTCGTGCTCTCTTGCATATTCTGTGAATTAAACCTTAGCATACTAGGATATTAATCTTAGACTAAACATGATGACTAACTTAATCTTATATGGAATTGATCTTAGTGACTAACTAGAGTTCGTAGATGTCATCTAAGTACCTCCGTGATGTATTAATCTTCACCAATTGGGAGCTGATCGAGGCTCTCTCTTGATATGAAGACTCGATGTAATTAGATCTGCGGCCTGGACTCTTGGAGTAGGGAGTCGTGTACTTCCAAACCCCTCGTAGCATCTAACTGATCAGTTAGATGAGTGTCTAGGTGTCAGAGAGATTAGTCTTAATCCCAAAATCACATTTTGGTTTATTTATATACACATAATATGCAAGGGCCAACTTCGGACAACCATTAGGTTGCCGCCAATCGCAGCAACTAATCTAATGATTTGATATTGACAGTGGACCTAGTAAATATTACACTGCCAAAACTAATATATTGGTCTGAAGAAATCACATTCCAACGTAGTATTCACTACTTTCCCCTAAAAGATAATTAATGAACTGCACTTATTGTTTTTCTTACAATCATCCACAAAGTAAATTCTCAAATGAAATGAAAGAGAAGGGGGGAGACGTACAGTAATGGAAGTTTCAAACTAGTTTTATTTGCATAGACATTTTTGATGACATGACGGTGTATTTAAGAAGTGAGAGAAGAAATGAGTTTCATCTAGATGAAACTCTCTTGACACGATTACAACTCTCTATGAGTCATGAAATTAAATGCATATGAACTTTAGAATGAAACTCTCACTCTCAATGGAGAGTTTTTATTCAAGTTTCATTTTATTTCATATGACATGACAATCTTGGAACCAACGCAATGAAATTTTCCACTGAGACTGGCCCTTAACTATATATGGTGTGGAATGAAGCAACCCCTTAACTACGACCTAGCCAAATAACATCGATATCGACAGGTTACATGCATATAGTGCACATCATCATGTGATAGAGTACTAATCAAGATTCTTGAAATGGCTTATATAATTTAGGATCAAACATTAATTTTCTCCTTGGTAGAAACCTTGACGTACTCCACGCCGACGATGCCTCGGTGCTCCCCTTGCACTCGTAGTAGAACGCGGCCATGGCGCAGGCCGCGAACAGCTGCACGGCGGCTACCAAGATGATGTAAAGAAACCCGGGAAGCAACCTGATGCCATGTTACTATGCGCGCGCGTCTTGGCCAGATTGTAGACTGGGGTCAAGGCAGCGCCGAGTACGGAAGCCCGAAAACGAAAAGCATGGCCCGTCGCGCTTCCCCTTCACCAGCCGCACGCCCGCCCAAGAGCGCCGGCGCCGTGGCAGCCGGGCTCGGCGACAGCCACGACGACGCTCAGCGAGCAGACGAAGAAGAAGTACACGAGGAAGAAGAGGGTGAGAACGAGGAGCAGCAGCGAGCCCACAACAAAGAACAGCCCCCCGAGGTACTTCATGGCCACGAGGACCATGACAGAGTGACACCACGAGAAGAAGAAGCGCGACGTAGGGCGGCCTCCAGTGCGTAGACGAAGGCGAGCGTAAGCACGGGCCTTTCAGCTGCGCCCTGACCTTGCCAAGGAGCGACCCGAAGGTGAGCTGCAGCTCACCGGAGTATGTCGCGACGGCGGCGAAGAGGACGACGATCTGGATGGCTGATTTGATGATGACGGTAAGCACAAGATAGGCTGTGCTGGTGAGCAAGAGAGCCCGGGTGGCATCGTTGGTCTTGTGGATGAGTCGATGAATGTGGGTTACTGGGATCGGTGCTGTTGAGCGCCTTCGTGTCCAGGTCAAGCTCGGCTATGGGGCTGGAGGATGAGGGCTGGAGGACGGCGAGGTCGTTGCCGAGGAGGAGGAGACAGGTGGAGGCGGCGATGGTTGTGAAGACAGCTGCGAAGAGCCTCCGGTTGTGGCTGGCAAGGTTTTGGGATTCTTTTTCCAAAAAATTTCGGAGCTCACCGAACGACGAAATTCGGAAAATTCAAAAAATTCGGACCGGTTTCAGCTATTTTGACCAGTCAAACAAACCAATTTGATGAAATTTGGACAAATTTAAACGAAGTTTAGCCCAAGCGGCCAGACATGGCACTAGTTAGGGAGAGGGTGCCGACGTTGAACGCTAACAACATGGAGTGGCTATGGCGCAGTGGTGGTGCTGGAGACCGGTGACAGCATGACGAGAGCGGTGACGATGCGACCGCTAGCATTCAGGAGCGACGGCGGTGTGGCCACGAGCGTCGGCGAGTGGTCACGGCACACGGTGGAGCTGGAGAGCGCACTGGCACGGGCATAGGCAGCAAGGGACGGAGAGATGCGTTGGCTGCCATTGCAGGCCATCGGACTCTGGCGGCGCAGAGTAGCGGCGGGGATGAGGAAGGGTTACGGCAAGCAACAATTCAGCCTTTTATACGTGTACTAGTGTATGTGGGCTGGTTTTGAACTGTTAAATGGCTGCAAATTTAAAACGGGCCGAAATATTTTGGCCGGTTTAATCTTTTCTCGGGCTGGGCCGAATTGGACGAATTTCACTGAAATTCGGTCTATTCGGGCCGAATCCCAAAACCTTGGTGGCTGGGAGCAGCAGGCCTTCTTTCAGGAAATTGAAGAACGGTGGGGTCGAGCTTATTTTTCCGGCTGCCATGGCTGCAGGCGCTGGAGCTAGCTAGAGAGATAGACAAACTAAGGTTGAATAGAAGAAGGTAGATAGAGTTGGAGAAGCCTGATCACAGATTATATAATAATAAGGGCATGATGGAGTAAGAAATAGTAAGGCATGTTTGGAGAAAAAAACCATTTACGTAGAAAAACTTGGCGCGCCGATCCAATATGAAAAGTCGCCGTTGTGAGAGAGTCCGCAGTCAGCACATTGAAATAGGCCATGTTACGCGTAGCCACTATTTCTGAAATCTGAAATATTGGTGGATGTTGCATAACGCGCTTATCTGAGTTAGAGAAAAGTCTATATTCTACAGAGCATTTTGTAGGGGCAGGGCCACAGGAAGTTCATCTCTTGATTGGGTGCTGTGCTTAGCATTCGCAACTAGCTGTGTCCCTCGCCTCTCTCGCATCCGGTCCCGTTCTTTCTTTTCTTTTTCTTTTTGCAATTCTCGCTTCCTAATAATGAGTCAAACAATTTGAATTTAACTAATTCTTCAAGAAAAATAGATAATATTATTAGATTAATTAACTATGGCATGCATTTTTATAGTAAATATATTCTGAGACACAAATATTGATATTTTTTCTAAAATTTAGTCAAACTAAAAAGTGTGATTTATAAAACCTAGTATTGTATTTTTTTTTTTTGCACAGAGAGGGAGTAACTCTTTCACTAACAGACATCATCTTTTCTCTTAATGAAACAAAGAAAATAGAGGTATATGGTAGAGTAGTTCCTAGAATCTTCGCGAATAAAAGTCAATTCGCTTCTAGATCCTTGCTGACCACTAAATCCTGACCCTCTTCTTAATAATACTAGCTAGCTAGCTTTTTTGAGACGAATGCTAGCTAGTCGATCTTATCATCTAAAAAAGACTAGCCAGCTTTTTCATCATAATAACCTATGGGTTTTTTTGTTCTTAAAATATTGCATGTAAATAGTTTTTTTTGTTTGATTGTTTTGATTCACGCCCCAAGGTACTCATTGCATCTATATCTATCATTACAAATTTTATGTAGCTATTGTTGACCAATTTTGTTCTTCTATTTTACTTTTTTTCCTCCTCATATATTAGGGCTGTGCAATTTCTATCCATACTAAATTATGACAGACTTTAGTTTCCTTTTGGCATCCTCCATTGCCCAACAAAATCACTAACCAAAGCATTCATAATTTGTCCCTCTCTTCTAAGTTCTGACTTTAAGTTTGGACCATGTTGCACATTCTATTGTGGATACTTTTTGTCCGAAAATATAATCGGACTCATCACAATGTTGCATGTTTGTTGAAGTCCCTACTAGCTCAAAGCTTTCTTGACACCAAAATGTTGTCCAATCATCGTTCCAGCACCCATCAATGGCTCAAGACTTCCCCAAGAAACAATGGAACCGACACTGGTGACCTGCATATCTCAGGCATGCTAACCTTGACACTTTCTCGCGGATTATCCGATATGATATCACTATATTTGTTCCCGCTTTGAACCAGCTTTTGCAAAGGAAAACTCCTAACTAATGTTGTTTGTCTTGTTGCTCATAAGCTTCTCTTGCTTATGCATTGACGAATTTATAAAGTTGATATACTTTTTGTAATTTGGTGATAATATCGGCCGCCAAGGCCATTGCCGTCAAAGGTGCCAGATTTAAACAATAATTGAAGACGATGATGTCGAGGACGATGATAAAAAGGCTTCTTTTGGGCTCTTGTTGAAGTGTTATATAACCTTGAAATGTAGTTGCGAAGGGTTTGGAGGCATTGCAAAAGGCAACAAAAGTGACCTTGTATGATGAGTCAAAGTAATGTACAAAGGATTGGAAGTGATGCTTTTAATCTTAAAATGCTAATTGTAAAAGCTAAACACTGTTAGTCTGATGTCTTCTTTAATGGTAGTTGCATATCCTAAGTGATCTGCTTTTGTAGAAACACGATCCCACAATACCTACCATATGAAGAAGCTGATTAGTGCATTGACTACGGGTGTGCAAAAAAAAAAAAAAAAAAAAATTCACACATGTAGGACAACTGTACGTATCCCTTACCGCAACGAGCAGTATGAAGATGGAGGTTGCCTTAAATTGTGATGCTAGTCGGTACAAAAAGGAATGCCAATTATGTGAGGAAGAGTGGTGCTGTGCATGTGCCTTCAAAGCATTGAAGCGTGGAAGAATAACAATAAGAGATCAAAATGTATAGTAATTGTTGTGATTAGGTAGAAAAAAGAGTAGTAGACACTTAGATAGGGTGTTTTGATTTGAGAAATGATGAGGTGGTCCATCATCATCACTCCCAACTTTTTTATTTGGTTGGTGGAATGGAATGGGTTGATGCATCACCACATTATTCCTCATAAGCCAATAATTAGTAATATATGCACGGGGAATGAGTTGGTTCCACCAAAATTCATGAGTTGATTCTATAAACCAAACACTCTATTAGTTTGTGATTGGTTGCACAGAATATGCCTAGTCGGTCTGCTTGGAGCCACCCTCGCACTGTATTGGATGCCCAACCAGCTAGGGGTTGTAGCTGGTCGCTCTATATGGTACAAAATGATAGATGCTGCTATCATGGACATCATGATCATCTAGAATGAACTAGAACGCGAGATTCAAAAGGTGAAGATGAGGGTTATGACTAAGACGAAGATAATGGTTAGGGGATGAGAGATGAGATGTGTACCAAAGGTGTGATCTTGTTTTGAATTAGTTCCTAAGTAACAACCAACACAAATATAATCACGTGGCGTAGGTGTAGAGAGCACAGGTGGTGTGTGAATACGGTAGAAACAACATGTAGAAAATTAGTGATAAGAACTAGCAGAGGGACAAGAACAAGGAAGGGAAGCCTTTTGTCCTAGTTTCTTTCAAAAGCCACAATATATGCATGCCCACTGCCATTGGACCACTGGTGTGGCATGCCAACCTCGTTCCATCACCAATCGAAAAGATGGTGCTCACAGGGAAAATGCATTGAGGATGTAAATTCCAGCATGATAATGAACACAATAGTCTCAAACACATAGCTCTGGGATTCCCTCTTGACATCCTACAGTGAAACAAACAACTACTTGAATGTGCACCTCTCACCAGCACTACTGGAGACGGACGCTCGGCAAAGGCTCAACCGCCGTCGGCAAGGCTTTGCCGAGAGTTGCTCTCGGCAAAAAATATGCGGAGATCTTAGAGTTTTAACCATCTTGCGCCACCACTTGCTCCAAAATTTCTATTTTTTCATTGCCTCCACATGTGATGTCAAGGTCTCCCGTCTATTTTCATGATTTTCCGACTTCGTTTTATTTTTAATAATTTTAAATCCAATCTCACGCAACCTGGTCGCCGTATCTCTTGCACGAGACAGCCGAGTTTCCGCGTCTGTCCCTGGATACGGCGTCGAAATACCCTCGGAAGAATGAATAACATTTTTTGGGGAGTTTTATTATTCATACACCTGCAGTTCAAACGTGTGTCTCGCGGAAAAAATCTAGAAATTAAAGAAAATACACGAATATAGCAAGATGTATGGAAAATACACCAAATTTGAAATCTTGACTTGTAGTACTGTAGCAAGGCCACAGAAAAAATTGGGAGCAAAAAAAAAAACAAAAAAACAATTCTTTGCCGAGAGCCCCCAAAAGCCCTCGGCAAAGCGACTCTTTGCCGAGAGCCAGGGTTAGAGCTCTCGGCAAAGAATTTACAAAAAAAATGTGCTCCTTTGCCAAGAGCCTAACAGAGGGCTCTCGGCAAGCGCAGAGGCGGCCGTTTGTGAATCCGGGGATTGCCGAGGTGGGCTCTATACCGAGGGCTCGGCTCTCGGCACAGAGGCTCTTTGCGGAGAGCCTTGCTTTGCCGAGAGTTGGGCCCTCGACATAGATCGCTTTGCCGAGAGCCCGTGTTTTGGCCCTCGGCAAAGCCACGGACTCCGGTAGTGCAGAGTAAATTTAGAGGTTGCTATTAGCACTGTGATGACCTGTGAGCTTGCTTGTAGTTTTTTTTTCTGTCGAATACATTGGAGAGTGGGTATCATTTGTATTAATAGTGGATATAGAGACCCAAACACACACAAACACATCCACTTACTGGCAGAAACTAATCACCTATGATTGAGATGAAAGACATGACCAGAAACCCTCTAAACACACTACAAAAAATATGTCGGTTTTTGACAAAATATTTCAAAGTGTGTCATAAACCACATGTCTTATTCCATGGTTTGTGACGTTGATATGTCCATAGAGTGTCACAGAACGCATCTTATTCTATGGTTTGTGGCGTTGATATATCCATAAAATGTTGGATATATCAACGCCAGAAACCATAGAATAAGATGCGTTCTGTGACACTCTATGGACATATCAACGTCACAAACCATGGAATAAGACACGTGGTTTATGACACACTTTTGAAATATTTTATAAAAACCGACATATTTTTTGTAGTGACATTATCAAGAGCTTCTAATCCTGTCGGGTTCCTTGATCTTGTGATCAAGAACGACATAACTATTGCTAGTAGTGTTGGTGTTCTTCAAAGTCTTGATCAGTCTATGTCACCATGCATGGATGCCAACAGAGAGCATGTACCCACGGGTCAGCCCTGTGCTAGTTCTTTCAAAAGCCCTATATATATGCCCACTACTGCTAGACTGCTGTTGTGGCATGCCAACCTTTTCTAATAGTCTCGAACATATGGCTATGGGATTCCCTCCTTGATAACCCTAAAATGAACATCTATTTGAATGTGCGCCGCTCACCAGAGTAAGTTGTAAAGGTTCAGAGAATTGTGGCTCCCAGCCAGTTGGCTTTTATCAAAGGGAGATACATTTTGGAGAGTGTGGTGGTAGCACACGAGTTAGTCCATAGTGTCCACAAGAGTGGTGATCCGGGGGTTATTATGAAGTTAGGTTTTGAAAAGGCCTATGATAGAGTTAGCTGGGACTTTTTGTTCAACATGTTGAACGAAGGGGGTTTGACCCTGTCTGGATTCAGTGGATTAGTAAAATTCACTACTAGGGATGTGATCATCAGTGACGTAGTTCTTTCGTCATTGTAGATGAGCAAACCGTCACCAAGTTTAATCTGTGACGATTTTGTGATGAAACTATATCGTCATTGGGGTCGCGTCACATTTGTTCTGTTGTGACGAAATGTTAATTTTCGTCACAGATGTGCTTCCGTTTTGTGACGAAATGGATGTGGTCACGGATGTGATACCATTCTGTGACGATCGGTTTGGTCAAGGATGGGTCCAGGTCTTTGTCATAATCCACCGTCTGACCTCGCGCCGTAACGACGTCGTTAACGCGTTTGTAACCTGTGACGGCCCGTTTTGGTCACAGATTGAACTCTGTTTTCGTCATAATGGTCCGTTTGGAAGCCCCGACGGCGCTTGCCACGTAGGATGCTGACATGGCTGATGACGTCATCGATGACGTGTCACGTGACGTGGCGATGATGTCATCGATGACGTGTCACGTGACGTGGCGATGACGTCATCGATGACGTGTCACGCGACGTGGCGATGACATCATAGCTAGCCCGACTGCTGCCTTTGTTGCCACGTGGACGAATCATATTTTGCCACGTGGCTGGTTTGATTGGTTCTTATTTCGTCATAGATTGCGGTTTGAAATCATCAGTGAAGATGAAAGAGTTTGGTCACAGATGGCTACTTGAAATCGTCACTGAAGATGACACAGTTTTGGTCACATATTGTGATTTGTAATCGTCACTGAAGATGACATAGTTTTGGTCACATATTATGATTTGTAATCGTCACTGAAGATGACACAGTTTTGGTCACATATTGCGATTTGTAATCGTCACTGAAGACGCCATCATTTTCGTCAGAGAAAATGCAGATAATAATTTAATTGCAATTTGGAAATGATACTAGAAAGACCAAACAATTCCATACTTAATAAAACAACATTCCAACGAGCATACAGCTCAGTTCACATCAACACCAACATTACAACATATAATTAAAAGTTGCCAACCAACATTACATCATTTAATGTATATGTTGCCAACCACAAGCAACTTAAGTTTGACTTCCCAAAATGAACAACCAAACACAGGAGCACTGACCACGAGCCCTCATGTCGACGAAGAAGGATTACCATGCAAGGATAACAGCTTCTTGATCAGCGCATTGGTCTCCTCCATCTCCTTGCTGTTCTTCTCGGTCAGCATCTTGTACTCCTGCATCTCTTTTTGTGTCCTCGCCAGCTTTTCTTCAGCTTCTTCATTTTTCTTCTTGAGCTCATCGAGTTCACCTTGAACAGCAGCCGCCGCTTCAGCTGCAAGTTGTTCCCAAAGCTCGCTTTCATGTGACTTGGAGGATGTCGGTGTTTTCATGCCAACACTCTTCAGGAAATGATTTGAGCTGGTGTGGGAGAGCACCTTGGACACGAGCTCCACACTTGATGGTTCCGTCCCATCTTCATCAACAGGTTCAGCCCTCAAAGCTTCCTATCAAGCTAAAATATCATGGACAGAAAATAGTTACATGTTCATGCTACTTACGAACAACAAGTTGAGAGTTGTTACTTATTGCAATAATTTGAGGAAGACATGTCACAGAAGATGAAATAGCAGCAAAGGAGGACTTACAAGTGCTTCTCTTGCAGCTTGACTGAGGCCACGTTAGAGGCTGGTATGGCAGGTCTCAAAGGCCTCCACCGCATCTAGTTCTTCATTCAGCTGTGCTGGGTTCTTCTCTATTTCTCTTCTTCTTCTGTTTCGTGGATAAACAATCACAACAAAATTGACTCAGATTACATGCAAGAGAATTTGATATGTTCAAATGTGTATGGAGACTAGTACAAGGTACTTTGAGCTTACATATTCATGCAAGTGTGCCACATAGGAGCGAGAACCCGTAGCCTGATGATACTTGACTTTACTGCGGTTCTGCTTGTTCTTTTCACACATTTCCTACAAGAGAATTACATGTCAGATGAGATTATAGGTTCAAAAAGAGAAGAGCCTTTGCAAAATGATTGTGAAAGAAGCATATGGTAAGATATCCATACCATGTTCTTTGGATCAGACCACTTTGCAACTAGTGCCCTCCACTGTTCATCAGACACGTAAGAAACAGGTGAAGTTGTCCTAATCTCATTTGCAGGAACACCATTGAAGTATTTCTGCTTCAGCCGATAACGCATTTGTTTTACCGTAGAGCGCATCATATCTGTGCAAGCTTCTTGTGTTGGCCCGTTTTTGTGTTAATTGCCAAGCGTCCCTAGGTAAATTACAGTTCCATAGTTAGTTAGTCAATTCAGGTTAATCATGTATACAAGTTAACCATAAAAACAATAATGCACTTACATTTAGCTGATTTACAAAACTCTTGTAGTATTTCTCGTCTTTCTTGTAATCTTTCCAATGAGGTAGGACAGACATGTTTTCCCGAACAATGATGCCAGCCTCTGATGCAAACTTGGCAGCTTGAACAGGTCATGAGGCTTTTATTGCCTTCATCAACAAGTATGGGCAATCTCCTTCCATAGCTTTAGTCATTCTCCAGCTGTTTTCCCTTAGTTAGTTGCCTAGGTCTCCTTGGAGCTCGCTCTGCAGTAGTAGCTACAAAATAGAAGGCCGCATTAATGAAATGTTTTAGTTTCATGTAAATCAGCAAAAGAGATGTCATATTGTACTGACAAAAATTACTATAACTTGCCTTCAGTTTGTTCACCTCCATCTACATTGCCTTCATCAGCACCTGTAGTGTCAAGATCAGCAGCTCCACTGTCTTCCTCTGGAGGTAGTCTCTCATGATCACTAGGTCGAGGTGTAGTAAACCTGTCTGATATGTCATCATAACCATCTGTAGGAGCCTCTACATTGTCCCCATTTGTATCTGCACTATTAAGCCTTTTTGTTGATCTTGTTTGGGCTCCAGAATGCTGCGCCTGTGATTCTTCAGATGCCTCTCTCTTGCTCCTAGTTCCTGGAGCCATGTTAGGATCTCTCTTCTTAGAAGCGAGGGTTTTCCTTCTAGCACTTGGAGGAACTGTAAAAAAAAGTCAGCCATGTGCAATATTAAGCAAGACCATATATTAATTACAGGATGAAAAAACATGATGAATCTGAAAGTAGGATCATATATTATAGATGAGATTGAAAACATTCAAATGCAATTCAATACTCCCATCCACTACTTGGAAGGTTAAAGAAGCACCTAATTGCCAAGGGGTCTGGATGCTCTTCAGATTCAGTGTCGCCAAGAAGGAGATACTCTGATGAATCCGAATCTGAACTATTGGTTTTCTTGTTTGTTGTTTTTCCCTTTGTTGATGCAGGTTGTGGCAAAGAATTATTAAAACTGGCACATAGATTGTGCAGTCCTAATTCTTCATCCTCTTTAAATTGTCGCCACATGTCTATCTCCCGGTTCCTCTCATAATCGGTTATTGGAGGTGTAGTACTTGCAACATAGCACAATGTGTGTATTAGTTCATGTGAAGGAGATTACTAAGAACTAGGAGGTAATACTAATGGCACAGAGAAAAGAGGTAAGAGCAAGTATGCCTACGTTGGTATAATTAATGCACACTCTACTTTATCCGCAAGCGCACAGATAAAATCTACCGATGTAGCACTTCACCGGAGTAACCCAGTTTAATATCGAACCCAAGGAAGGATATCGATGAGTCTCAAGTGTATAACCCGTGAGTAACTAACAAGGACAGAAGAATAAAAGTATAGAGGGGATACTAAGGTTATCTAATCCAATAAGAGTGATATGTTTATTATTCTTAATGGGGAAGTTGCCATTGAAAGGTCACAACAGAGTATGATTCTTTTATGCAAATGTATAATCCTAACGAGCTACACACGGGTAAGTGGAATATAAAGAATCAACAAGGCTATAAGAGTCACCCCTTGCGACACTACCTACTTACGGCGTTATAGAAGGGTAAATATGAGCTATCAAGTCTAAGCACTACGCTTATACTATCCAACTCTCTAACTCTAGAGTGACTAGAATTAAAGTACTCAAAAGAGAGTCATAAACCTTAGAACAATAAGAACAATGGCTCAAACTTTAAATATAGATG
Source organism: Coix lacryma-jobi var. lacryma-jobi (assembly GCA_009763385.1). Classification (NCBI taxonomy): domain Eukaryota; kingdom Viridiplantae; phylum Streptophyta; class Magnoliopsida; order Poales; family Poaceae; genus Coix; species Coix lacryma-jobi. The sequence goes on from VDCT01000596.1 coordinate 287,206, forward strand.
TTGATTGAACGAAGAACAATCATTGAAGCAAGTTGATGATAGAACTTGAATCCACAGGTACAAGATGAAGAAGTTGATCCGACAGGCCGGAGCTTCCTCTTGATCTCTTCCTCTCTCTCTCTTCTAGTTCTAGAATAAGACTAGGTTCTAATCCTACTAGAGGGGTATCTAGTCTTCTACTTGAAAGCTAACTCTTGATTACAACTAGATGATCTAGATCTAATTCTAGATGAACTATAAGAGATTCATCTAGAGGGACCTCTACTTCTACATTGGAACCCTAATTTCTGATGTGGAGATGAATAATGAAGAGGGAGATGCCTGGAGAGGGGGGTCTGGGGCTGCTTATATACCCTGAGGATCAACCGCGGCCGTTAGATCAAACCGACTTCACGTAGGGCTGAGATTGGTCCTCAAAGGCGGTGGAGGTAGCTTGCAGAAGACGGAAGCCAGTGGCGCCCATAGGGAACCGACCGGTGGGCCCAGGGGACTGGTCAGTCCCACAGGTCAGCCACTGGTGGTGCCCTTCCTCGTGGTGTCTCTATGTGTTCTCTGGAGTCTTCTAGAAGTATCCCGACGTGGCGGTTGCGTTATCTCCCGACGGTTTCCTTCAATGGGAAGCTATCGGTGCCGATTTCCTGGTTTAGTCCCTGCAGAATCATAACTCACCAAAACTCATGGAATATTGTCAGTTGAAACCCTAAGCCTTTGTTGGTGATCAATTCTTGCCCTTTTCATATTTATTTATCCTTTAATTTTGATAGATAACCAGCGTCAACAATTCCCCCAAGCTTACCCTTTGCTAGTCCCTTAGCAAAACCAAAACTTATCAATGGATCAGGAGTTGCTGCAATATCTTCACTTCCAACAAGTACACATGTATTCAAACAAAAGTTCTCATATGGAATAGAAAAAAGTATCATATTATTCATCACGGGGCTTAGTACTTTACCTTGAATCTTGAGTAATTGAAAGATAGAACGATCAAATCAAGCACCATGTCTCTAGCTCTTTCACTTCACCATTATTCCGGAGTTTTTATGAATTTTCAAAAGTTCAAGAACATATGTTGCCAAATTAAACAAAGGATCCAAAGTGAAAGTCAACCACACTATTGAGTCGAGAAGTGCATGTGTATGGAAAATGGAGGCGGATGCTCTTTTGAATATATCACTCTCTTCTGCTTATTAGAGACATATGGCTATCAGGCTAATTCTACTGTCGGGCACGTGCCCATTTTTTCTGATATTCATTTTTTTCATTATTATTTTTTTTCGAGGTTCCGGACACTTGTCCCTTTTTTTTCCTCAGGATCTTTCTTTTGAGGTTTCGGACACTTGTCCCTTTTTATTTCCTCAGATTTTTTTCTCTTTTTTTTTCTCTTTTTTTCAATAGCCATATGCTTCCAACAAACTTTTGAGAGGATAACAATAGATAATCATGAGCATTTATGCGAAAGATGGATGGAATGTGTAAGTGATCTCAATTCAATAGCATGATGACTTCTCATAGGGTCAACAAAGCTTAATTAACTCACTCAATGCCATTATTAGTCATGTTTATATTTAGAAATCTCCGGAACTTTAGTGTTGTTTAGAACAAGATAATAGCAGCTCAGATCATCACATGTCATATCCCAATTACCTAGACCTTAGATTCAGTATTTGCCATCCATGTATTTATTTTATTTTAAGGCATCATTATAATTAGGAGAACTCATACTTTGAAGGCTAGGTACTTGAAAGAAATTAGATAGAGCAACTATTCATCATTTCTATGCAAAATTAGAGAGAGAGGGTTTTTCTTTGGTCATCAACTTCTTAAAACAAACTAGACATACTATTTTATTTATTTAATCTAACACACTTTAAGATAAAAGCTAATAATAAAGACATACCTGAATCGCGAAGATAACGGGGGTGCGTCTCCCCCAGGCTGGTTCCCTTAATAGCGTTGAGCCTTCATGTGCCCATATATTTTTGTTCTTTTTTTTTAGGGGTGAGCCTTCATGTGCTCACATAGTTTTGGTGTTTTGAATTTATTTATAGAATGAAACTTAAGAGGATAGAGATACTTACGTGGATACATGGGGGTGGCTTCCCCCAAGCTGAATGTTGATGTAGTCGTTCGATCTTGCAATGTAACAGACTGGCAGTGGATATGTCCTTCCTCTATTAGAGCTTTGATTGATGTTGATGTATGTTGAGGCAGTGCTCCAACAGTGGATGGAGCATTCACTTGCTGTCAGCTTTTCTTGACCTTTCAAATCCTGTGAAACTCAAATAGACAACAAAACTTGTGGAACAGATTAAGCATTAGCGGTTGGCCACTCAAGCCTTAGTTGTCCAGAATTTCAGTAAGATCTCTTCCTCAATATTTTTATGTTTTTATATTTTTATGATGCAAGAGAAAAATACAACAAGATGAATGCATGCATATTTATTTTTATTATTTTTATGCCACCACGATGAACATTCCTGTGGGATTGTACACACCATAGAATTATTCACATGGGGTTTCATGGTTTATGATGTAAATGTAATATTTTTATTTTCTTTTCTAATGCAATGCAGAAATGTTGTGAAATAAATATGATGATGCAATGATTCAATATGATGATGCAATAAATGACTAAGAATTAAATATGAGAAATATGCAGCAAAGTAAATATAAAGATAACTACCGATTTTTACCTTTTGGCGAAGGTTCGGATATTTAGGTCCGACGAACCGGACATTTCCTTGGTTCAGACCTCCCAAGGTATGTCAGACGTTTAGAAAGTTGTTATCGATTGTACCTCTTAGGTGCAGACATTTTCTTCCATACTTTCTTGGTCTGAGTCTTCACTTCCTGTGGCTCACTGTCTTGAGATTTCTTTTGTTCTTTCTTTTCTCGGACAGTGTCGATAGCTTCTTCTTCGTGATTGGCCTCTCTATTCTTGATAGTTTGTCTTCTTTGGCATTGAGAGCGGCGTCTTTCACTTCTGTTCTCCTTGGGTGCTTCATTGGGTATGTAGCTGATGAAGTTGTATCGTGCCTTTTCTCCAGGAAAGTGAAAATGGATTTCCTCTTGTAGATGATTGCACTTGTAGCGTAGAGGAATGGTCTTCCTAGGATGAGGTGGACATCATCATCTTCTCCCATGTCGAGGATCAAGAAGTCTGTGGGGACTTAATGACCTCTAATTCTTACTACGACGTCTTCCATCATTCCTTCTTGTTTATGCCTCTTGATATGGTGTCACTCATGTTCTTCGTTTGCCGAGCAGTTTGAAATGAAGCGTTAATTATGGAAGCTGGCAGCATCTTGCTTAGTGTGCATGTTTCTTGTAGATCTAGGACCTTCACTCTGTTGAATTTGGAGTGATGAACTTCTCCATGTTTGCTCAAGAGTGTGTCCTGCTCATAAAGATAAGGTAGAGATCAAGTGCATAGGCTCTGTTGGTGGAAAACACCAACCGAACCAAAAGTTTTGTTTATTCCCCTTAGGCACATTGCACAAGACAACTTGTTGTTTATGTGTTCTATTCAATCTTAACATGAGTGATAGGATCAGAGGATGAGCATAAAGTAGCATCTTAAAATATTTAACAGATCAGATTACTTAACCAAAGGAAGGATAATCTATGCATAAAGTGTCGATTTTTTCATAATTGAGATATATCATCTTCCAAAGGTTGGATGCACAACATTTTAGCTTATTTAGTTAAGACAGTGAGATTCAAGAGAGTAAAGCTAGAAACAAAGAGTAAAGAACTGAATATGTTGAGTTGATTAGGTTGGATCAAGTGAGTGGCAACTTAAACATGTTTAGTTCTTTATTTATGTTCATACTAGAATCAAGAAGAAGTTTTTAAAGTGATGGTTACTTACCTTGAAATATTACTTTGTCATTGAAGAGTGAGTGTCGAACCACCTTGTGGAAGCTTCTCTTGTCTAGCTGACTTGTCTTCTCTTGCTCGTCTCATAGTGTGCTTGAGAGGAGGAAGATCACAGCGGAATCATCTTTAGAGGTATCGATCTTCCTTCTCTATGTGTTGACTTATCAGTGAAGGCGCATTGTTCTTCGAGTATGCTGACTAGGATCCTCTCTCTTTCTTGTATTAATTCTGTACTATGAGGATGTAGGGACAGTTCTGCATTCTTCTCTTGTCAACCTTTTTATTTTCCTTTTAATCATTGGGTTGGCAGAGACTTGAATTTAGAGCTGCTACTGAGTGCCTCTGAGAGTCTTGTTTGTCTTGTAATGCCACAACCGAGACTTGTCCTCTCAACTGTGTCTAGATGATGGAGATCTTATCGGCTGCTGTTCTTTTGATTTGCTGGCTTAGGTACTATCTCTCCATCTAATAACTCTTATGGTGCATTGGCTTCATCCTTAATGATGCCCTCCTCAATTCTTGGCAGTTGGTTCTTCCTTGAGGTCTTCTCTTGGTTCTCTTTGGCTGTTCATAAGTAATGTAGATGTTGAAGATACAGCAAAAGATCCAAAAGTTGACTTCTCCAAGTCCGGCAAAGGTGATAACATTGATGGTGTTCAAGAACGATCTTCCAAGAATGAGTGGTGGATCATTCTTCTTCTCGATGGACAGATAGCATCTAGTGGTTTGTATTGATCAAAGTGGTGGGTAGAAGATCAATATGTCTTGCAGTTGGGTTTCTCCTCCTCCCTTTGATTGTGAAACACATTTAGACAACGGAAAAGTCTCTCCCAGGCTGGCTTGTGATGTAGATGGACTTCAACAATATGTTCATGTGTTTTGACTTGTAGATCTTGCTATTGTTGTAGTGGTACCATCTTGTCTCCCAAGATAGGTCTTGATTAGAAGAGAAAATAACTTTCCACTTCTTGTCTTGATGTCTTGGGCAATGATGGTTGCAGGCATAGGTTGTTTCATACGAGGTAAGTTGCATCCTGTTTGTCATCAGTGCCCAAGCAAGACTCAAAGCTAGGCTAGCACCATTTGTGATCTGAGAGTTGGTTTGTGTGTCTATGGTTTGGGTTTTTGAATCTTCAATGTTTAGACCAAACCATGGATGAACAAAATCTCTCTCCTGCATAATGTTAGTGGATATATACCCGAAGGATTGCAAGAATTTGAAGCATGGGTTGTTGTCCACAACATATGTATTTTGCATCTATGCTAATAAGGAGATTTTTAGGATTACTTTAGCATAGACTAGTATGTGTTGGCTGCACTTTAACATGATTCAAGGCAAAGGATAACTTAAGTAGAAGACAAAATAAATAAACTTTGATACTCACAGTTCTTTCATCCATGATGAATGAGCTGAGTCTTCATTGTGCAAAGTTGTTAAAGTTCATGTGTGTCTTCATCTCCAGTGTGAGTTCATCTCCGGACTTTCCCAAATTGATATTGAAAGTTTCCCTGCAGTGGTTAGTCCAACAAAATATCCAACATCCACTATAGCATACTTTCGGCTCAAAAATCAACCTAGACACCACGTCTAATTTGATCTAGGAAGGTATTTTAACTTAATTGCTTAAATTAAAAGCCTTTGAAAGCAAGATCACCACTCCTAAACTAGGCACCATGCTTAATTTAAGAGATGTATGAAAGTACTCCAAACCTAAACATATAATATAGCGAATGAGGGTAGCATGAAAGTATTATAGAGATTTATTCAGATGGTGATGAAAGAGCATAATGAGCATATCCTAAAGGTAGGGACAACCAACATAGCAACATGGCAAGAGATATTCTTAGAGGTCTATTCCCCAAGCTTGGATTTTGCACGAATTAAGATTGGATGAATGTAATTCAATGTTGCATGATGATTGGTGGGACATACCTTGTGTTTGTTGTTCCTTCGTTTCTTTTTTGCTCCAAACCTGGGAGGGTTAGTGACCAAAAATACCCGAAGGAATATTTTCATAATTATATTTCTATGCTCATTACAAGGGCAGTGCAGCAGAAATGTAGGCATAGCTAATAACCAGGTGTTATGATGGGATGTAAGGATTCTACTGGTTATAGCTTGCGGCTCATGGGGTAGTGATAGATAAGAGTGGAATTCAAAAACAACATTCATAAGAATGAAAACAAAAATAATGAAAAGACTGGGACAAAAAAGGAAAAGATAAAAGTATGATTACAAGATTATACTTAAGACGTAAGATGATCTACCGTTCCCCGGCAACGGCGCCAGAAATGCTTGTTGGTATAAATTAATGGACACTCTACTTTATCCGCAAGCGCACAGATAAAATATACCGATGTAGCACTTCACCGGAGTAACCCAGTTTTAATATCGAACCCAAAGGAACGGATAGCGATGAGTCTCAAGTGTATAACCCCTGAGTAACTAACAAGGACAGAGAAGCTAAAAGTATAGAGGGGATCACTAAGGTTATCTAAATCCAACTTAAGAGTGATATGTTTATTATTCTTAATGGGGAAGTTGCCATAAAAGGTCACAACAGAGTATGATTCTTTTATGCAAATGTATAATCCTACCGATCCTACACACGGGTAAGTGGACTATAGAAGAATCAACAAGGCTATAAGAGTCACCCTTGCGAACTACCACTACTACCGGCGTTATAGAAGGTAAATATGAGCTATCAAGTCTAAGCACTACGCTTATACTATCCAACTACTCTAACTCTAGAGAGAATAGAATTAAAGTACTCAAAAGAGAGTCATAAACCTTAAGAACAATAAGAACAATGGCTCAAACTTAAATATAGATGTTGATTACCGAAACAATCATTGAAGCAAGTTGATGAAGAACTTGAATCCACAGGTACAAGATGAAGAGAAGTTGATCCGACAGGCCGGAGCTTCCTCTTGATCTCTTCCTCTCTCTCTTCTAGTTCTAGAATAAGACTAGGTTCTAATCCTACTAGAGGGGTATCTAGTCTTCTACTTGAAAGCTAACTCTTGATTACAACTAGATGATCTAGATCTAATTCTAGATGATGAACTAGAAGAGATTCATCTAGAGGGACCTCTACTTCTACATTGGAACCCTAATTTCTGATGTGGAGACGAATAATGAAGAGGGAGATGCCTGGAGAGGGGGGTCTGTGTGACACCCCAATTTAAGAACAAAATTGGAGCACATATATGTATGCCAGGATCAATTTTCATACATATATCCACATCATAGTAAATATCAAAAACAATGCTTTATTATTAATATCGAACTTTATTACAAAAATGACCCTCGGGTCTGAAAGAAAAGTACGGACTCTCATGAAACTGACTCTAAAATAAACTTTGATGAAGATGCGGAAGATCTGGACTCCACTCCACAGGAAGGTCGACCGGGGGTAGCGCCATCCTAGTACAGGTCGTCAGGGTCGTAGCCACCGTCTTCTTGGATACTCCTGCTCCTCGTACGTGTAGTCTCCAGCGTCTGGGTGGGGTAGCAGAGGGGACAAAGAGGAAGGGTGAGTACATCGAAATGTACTCCGCAGGTGTAGGAGATATATGCTTATGAGGCTCATAACAAAGGTGGGCTGACTTTGTTTGACTCAAGCGCCTAAAGCGACACACCCTATTAATCCTATTATCCTATGCACCTGTTTACTAGGTTATAGACAGACACTGTATAAAAGTAACAACACTCGGAGTCGCACCGAGCAAGCCACACTCGGAGTCACACCGAGCAACCAACACCTGAAGTCCATCAGGCAACCGCACCTGAAGTCCATCAGATGACCCGAACCAAAACCAACCAGTAACCAACTAATCTCGAAGAAGTCCAAGCCGCTCGTGACCGTGAGCACGGCTGATATATCAGTTTTACACTCTGCAGAGGTTGCACATCGTTACCCATGAGTCGTGCAGATCCCGTCACGCTAAACACTGCCAAGGTGCATAGCGGGTTGCACTGCAAGGCCTTTACAAAGCCCCCTCCAAGCCGTTCCACACGTACCTCTAAGGTTTCACCCCGTACAAAGGTCTACGACCCCAGGGCCCCCTCGTGAGCCACTAAAACAAACCCCGTGTGGACCCTCAACTTAGAGGTTACTAATTAATTAGCCAGGTCCAGCCCATCCAGATCTCATGGCTGCGCTGTTAAGCCGGGTTACAGGCTTCGAGAACCGGGTCCTAGGGATCCAGGCAGGATAAATCTAGCACGAGCCCAGAACCAAAACCCAAAGCCAGCTGCCAAGTCCCACGGCACAAAACCACCGGTACGGTCCATCCTGCCGGATTTACCTAAACACCATGTTGCTACAAAATTAACATATCCACGTTGTTTCATAGTTCATTAGTCAAGATTATTGACATTTAACTCCCATCCCAACCATGACTGCAGGGCTAAGCAAGACACCTACCCGAACACCCAAAACAGGCGACAAGGATAATATAAACAAATTCCAGTAAACCTTAACATGGGATTCAATTTAAGACTGCATGCATGTACTGGATCTAAACTAGTCTAACTCAAAATAAAATAAATACAGGAGCAATGTGTGCAAGGACACTTGCCTTCGGGCTGGGTTGAATCTGCAGGATCAAAGAAGGGTCTGGAGCGTCCTCGTACTCCGCACTCTCTGGATCACACATCAGTACATGGTCCAAACAATGCAATATAAGAAACAATTACATCATAGTAAGAAAACAGAACGTAAACTGATCTACTGCGTAGAGCTCGACGAGACGAATCTAACGCAAGTTGAATGGGTCAAATCAAACTTAAAACGCAAAAGTTATGGGCATTTGAAGTTTAGGGGCAATTCGGTAAATAAACAAAATTTATTTTTAATTAGTTTTCAAAATCAGTAATTAAAATAAAACATTTGGACCACAAATTATTTCATAACATCTAAAAGCTTTATTTGCAAAGGTCCCAATTTTAGAATTATTTTTTTTATGAACCAAAACACATTAGAGGCATTGTGAAAAGGGTTTATAAAACATGCATTAATCATTTTAATAAACCAAAAATAAACTGTTTTATTTTGTGAACCAAAACAGATTAATGACATAATTAATTAAAATAATAACATCATTAACCTTAATGGTATAAAAACAAACAAACTTATTTTTCCCTCGTGTTAAAACATGATTAACCATAGACATCGGGGATTTAGAATGAAAGATGAAAATAGATTTAGAGAAACAATAGCATGAACAGATGAAAGGGTATGTATAGATGAAAGGGTACGTAGGAGCTAGATCAGAAAAGAGCGTACAGGCCAAGATCATAGGCCATGTGCCTGAGATGGCGTGAGAGTGGTTCACCAAAGCCGATCATTGTATTTTCCTTGTATTATTGGGTTTATTTTTATAAAAAAAAACGGCGGTATATTGCATGGCCATGACATCAGGTGATGTCATCAAGCTAACAAGGGGGTGGAGAGTGCACCACGCCATGGCCGGCTCCTCACCGCATGCAGTCCCTGCTGTGCGTACGTACTCAGTGGGTTGCCCGTGCGGTCGAGTACAGGCAGTGGTATGAACGGCGGCGATGCCATGGACGTGTGCTTCTGGAAAAGCTCAACTGTGATATTGCATGAAGCTAGCGAACTCATCTAAGGAGTCAGAGAGAAGGACGAGGATGGCGAGATGAGGCTCACCGTCTGCGCAGGAGGAGCTGACAACCGTGTGAAGGAGTTCCGACGAGTTGTAGTCGAGGTCGAGGTCGTTCATGGTGGCCGCGGGGTAGGAGATCGAACGGTGCAGTGCCTTGCAAGTATGGCGATGGCGGCGGTGTACGGGAGCGGGGCGGTGTGCACACTGGAGAGAACGAGGACGCGGAAGGGAACGCGGACGGGAGGGGTGTTCGCCCGTGGCGTCGTTGCGCACCACAGATGGGGTCGGGACTGGTGGAGAGGGGGTGGCGCCCGGGCTAGATGGCGGCGTGCGGTGGCGCCATGGGAGCGGCCCGAAACCTCATCTACGGGGTCCCGGTCTAGCGCTACAGCCACTACACAGCAAACGGGTAACATCGGAAGAGAGCGGAGAGGGAGGCGAGCTCACCGAGGGATTCCACACTGTCGGAGGAGGTTCGGTTGATTGATGCGAGCGACGATGGTGGTGGTGCTTCGCGGATCGGGGCGTCAGCGAGAAGTGGAGACGACAGCACCCCTGCGTAGTTGCGCACGAAGGCAGAAAGACTGTGGGCAGGGTTGAAGCGATCCCAACCGAGGGTGGGGAGAAGACTGTGGCCGGCTCTTGCAGGGAGACGTCGAGCTTGGCACGGGTGCAGCAATGGCGGTGGGGTGTGGACGAGGGAGGTGCGTGCGTCACAGGGAGGTGCTTTAGTAAGCCAAGCGAACGGGGAAGAGATGACGCGCGATCCGGTTTAGCTGGACGGGGGCCGGAGGGTTCGGAGGGAGGGGTTGTGATCGAGCAGAGGCAGAGGCGCTGCACGAGCGACCGGTGCTGGGCTGCGGCGAGGTGGGCCAGGAGGAGAGGATTTGGAGAGAGGAAATCCCTGCCATTTTCCTTTCCTTTTTTTTTTCTTTTTTTTAAAAAAAAAAATTATTTTTGAAATAAAAATTTAAATCCAATTTGAAATCAAATAGTTTGGTAAAAGTTTTGAAATATTTTCCCTAGGTTTTTAAAATAAAACTTTGAGATTGATTTTGTAAAGCTTTTATAAATCTTTTTATTTTTTCAAAATAGAATAAATTCGATTCGCCCTATACGGGTTTAATAAATTTATTTACCACACAATAAAAAAATGCAATGGCATGAATGCAACATGAAAATGATAAATAAATTTTATTTTCCTCTCTCTATAAACTAGCCAACCTAATTAATTTCTAATTCCTTTTATTAAATTGGGGAAAAATTAATCAGGGTGTTACAGTCTGGGGCTGCTTATATAGCCCTGAGGGATCAACCGCGGCCGTTAGATCAAACCGACTTCACGTAGGGCTGAGATTGGTCCTCAAAGGCGGTGGAGGTAGCTTGCAGAAGACGGAAGCCGGCAGCGCCCATAGGGGACCGACCGGTGGGCCCAGGGGACCGGTCGGTCCCACAGGTCAGCCACTGGTGGTGCCCTTCCTCGTGGTGTCTCTATGTGTTCTCTGGAGTCTTCTAGAAGTATCCCGACGTGGCGGTTGCGTTATCTCCCGACGGTTTCCTTCTATGGGAAGCTATCGGTGCCAATTTTCTGGTTTAGTCCCTGCAGAATCATAACTCACCAAAACTCATGGAATATTGTTAGTTGAAACCGTAAGCCTTTGTTGGTGATCAAATTTTTGCCCTTTTCATATTTATTTATCCTTTAATTTTGATAGATAACCAGCGTCAACACCTACTATAGAGCAAATAGAAAAGAGGTGATAGGTTATAGATTAGAGCGAAGAAAGACTAGAGGTGATATGTTCCATAACAGTAGTTCATGGATTACTACATTGAAGTGATTGGGGGCATATATATTCCACATCTGTATATACATTATTAAATTGCAAGGCGTATGGAAAGCTGAAGGGAGAAGTTAAAGAGCAGTTACCAACTTAAAGCTCATGCATACACCTTCTTCTTGTGCAGGTTGCTTGTTCTGTTGCCCCCTAGTTGCCACCATCGAGGTCGTCAAAGGGGAAGCAGAGCTGCTGCGGTGAACCCTAGTCGACGACGAAGCAGATCCAGTGAAAAGTCCACGGCGATGACCAAATCCTGCGATGGTTAGGGTTAGGTCGTTGCGAGCGAAGTAGTCGGCGACGACGCAGCTCGTCGCCGGCTGTGGTCCCCCCGGGGGTGGCGGTTTGGTGGGGTGGAATTTAGGTGGAAAGGGGGAGGAACAGCTCATCGACGGCGGTTGTGTTCCGTCTTGGCGATGAGGTACCTGGTCGTCGTGGTCGAGGAAGTAGCTCGTCGACGGCGGTTGAGTCCAGGCGGCGGCGACTAGGGTAGAAGAAATGGGGGATGGGGGGGAATGAATTAATAAGGGGATAAATATGTGATTAGTGGCGGGATCAATTTTCGGGACGACGCCTATTTGGCGCTCTTATTTTTCGGCCACAAGTTGGGGTATGTCGTCATTAAACTAAACCGCATAGAAAGGTCATCGAAATTATTTGAATAGCACAGTGGTAAGGCAGGCTGATTTTGGTGCATTGGTCACGGGTTCGAATCCTTCAAAAGGCATTTTTGTTTTTTCTAAATTTTTGTGATCTTCACTAGTTTTGTTTTCCTATTGATCTTTGAATATATTTTTGGTACAATTTTTTTGAGTTTTAGCACTGACATGTTTTGGTGTATGGTCATCCCAAAAAAGATTCAAATTAAATGATTCGGAGAAAGTGGTACTTCATTTTCCCAGAAGGATGAACATCTCTCACTTAGTAACAAGGGTATGTGTGATGTGCATCACAACTTTCTCAGAATCATGAAACTTTTTTTGTCAACACTATACACCTAAATGAGGTGTCCATGCAATTTTTGAGTTTTTTGTAGGTAGCTTAGGATATTTTACCATTTATCCATGGGAAAATCAACAAATAATTACAGTAATAGGTAAACTTGGTCTGAAAATTGAACAAATGCACACACCATCATGGGACACCTACGTAAGCATCCCAAAAAAATTTCGAATGATTTGGTGAAAGTTGTACTACACATCCCCAAACGGATGAGCATCTCTCACTTACTCACATGCTCATGTGTAATAGATGTGTGCCTTTGTAATCATATGCATCACAGCTTTCTCAGAATCAGTTGAAACTTTTTTGTCAACACATACACCTAATGAGGTGTCCATGCAAGTTTTGAGTTTTTTGTAGGTAGCTTAGGATATTTTACCATTTATCCATGGGAAAATCAAACAAATAACAGTAATAGGTAACTTGGTCTGAAAATTGAACAAATGCACACACCATCATGGGACACCTACATAAGCATCCAAAAAAAATTCGAATGATTTGGTGAAAGTTGTACTACACATCCCCAAACGGATGAGCATCTCTAACTTACTCACATGGTCATGTGTAAAAGATGTGTGCCTTTGTAATCATATGCATCATAACTTTCTCAGAATCAGTTGAAACTTTTTGTCAACACTATACACCTAAATGAGGTGTCCATGCAAGTTTTGAGTTTTTTAGGTAGCTTAGGATATTTTACCATTTATCCTTGGGAAAATCAACAAATAATTACACTAATAGGTAAACTTGGTCTGAAAATTGAACAAATGCACACACCATCATGGGACACCTACATAAGCATCCAAAAAAATCGAATGATTTGGTGAAAGTTGTACTACACATCACCCAAACGGATGAGCATCTCTCACTTACTCACATGGTCATGTGTGTAAGAGATGTGTGCCCTTGTAATCATATGCATCACAACTTTCTCAGAATCAGTTGAAACTTTTTTGTCAACACTATACACCTAAATGAGGTGTCCATGCAAGTTTTGAGTTTTTTTGTAGGTAGCTTAGCATATTTTACCATTTATCCTTGGGAAAATCAACAAATAATTACAGTAATAGGTAAACTTGGTCTGAAAATTGAACAAATGCACACACCATCATGGGACACCTACATAAGCATCCCAAAAAAATTTCGAATGATTTGGTGAAAGTTGTACTACACATCCCCAAACGGATGAGCATCTCTCACTTACTCACATGGTCATGTGTAAGAGATGTGTGCCTTTGTAATCATATGCATCACAACTTTTCAGAATCAGTTGAAACTTTTTTGTCAACACTATACACCTAAATGAGGTGTCCATGCAAGTTTTGAGTTTTTTGTAGGTAGCTTAGGATATTGTTACCATTTATCCTTGGGAAAATCAACAAAAATTACTTTAGGGACGGAGGGAGTACTCAGTGGGACCTACTCTGTGTGACCTCCATATTAAGCACGGCGGCCTACTCGGTGCGGTTTCCTCGGCTTTTTTTAGTCTCTTCTCTTCCACAGTCAGCGGGTCTCTTCTTCTTCCAGAGTCGGTGAGGCGAGGGGCGGTTTCAAGGCGGATTGCGTGGTGGCGAGGCTTGGAGATGGAGCGCGGAACCCGTGGCGACGGCGGCGAGGGCCGCACGCCGGAAGAGGCGCCCTCATGATGCGGAGGAGGTGGTGAAGAAGCCGAGGCGCCACACCAACTCTTCCTTGGGTGGCGGCTCGTCCTATGCTGATTCCATGGAGTCGGCGTTCACCTTCCCACGCCTAGCCGCCGGCAAGGAGAAGACGGTCATCGGCGAGGACAAGGTATGCTCCACCGCGACGTCGCCCAATCCCGAAGGGGCTAGGGTTTTATTTCTGTACGGATTCAAAAAATTACTGTTGTTAATTGGTTCAGTAGGGTTGAATATTGAGATTTTTATGGGTTCATATATATATAGATCATATGTTTGGCCTGCTGATTTAAGTTTTTGCTAACATTATTGAAGTGATTATTAGTGTTGTAAATTATTATGCATTAATGATCATATGTTGGCCTACATGCATTGTTTTTTTAATTAAAGTTTTGTCTTATCTATATGTTTACAGTCCTGATGCTTTAATTGATTAGGTTAAAATCAATAAATTGAAATGAAGATTGCTGTTGTACATGCTTTGAGAGGTTATCAGTAAAAAATAAAAAAAGTGAAATGGGTTTTCATATATGTTTGTTTATCCAGTTTAGACGTATTTACTTTTTGTTTATCACAAGTTTGTTGCATTAGAAATTCTGATAATTCAACATATCATCAATGTTAGTTTTGCATGGTCAGATTTAGTTTGCTGTCAGGTTTCATAATTTTGTTGGCAATCCGAAGTTTACTGTTTATTATGGGTTGCCATATATATGGATCATATGTTTGGCCTACTTATTTAAGTTTTTGCTAATATTATTGTAGTGATTATTAGTGTTGTCAATTATTTATGCATTAATGATCATATCTTTGGCCTACATGCATTGTCCTTTTAATTAATATTTTGCCTTAACTATATGTTTACAGCCTTGATGCTTCAATTGTTTTTGTTAAAATCAAATAAATTAAAATAAAGATTGTTGTTGTACATGCTTTGAGAGGTTATCAGTAAAAAAATAAAATAGTGAAATGGGGTTGTCATATATGTTTGTTTGTCTAGTTTAGACGTATTTACTTTTGTTTATCACAAGTTTTTTGCATTAGAAATTCTGATAATTCAAACATATCATTAATGATCATATGTTTAGTCTACATGCATTGTTCGTTTAGTTAAAGTTTTGCATGGTCAGATTTAATTGTTATCAGTGTTTGTTGCATATGATCAATTGCAGGAGCCGGAAGAAGAAGAAGAACAGAAGCAACTTTCCGCTTCTGGGCTGAAACTGCAAAAGAACAGCTGCAAGAAGACATTGTGGATGTTTGAGAAGATGAAGAAAGACCTGGAGACTGGTCAAGACAGTAACACAGTCTGTGACAAGATTCAGCAGGAGGTGAACAAAAAAATTGATCATTCGATGGACCAGCTGTGAATGAGGCTGCTTTGGGATTACGATTGGTATGGACAGTTTTGGGCTTATGATGGAGCAGATTGATCTAGTATCTAGCAGCAGTAGACTTAGAATCTGGACTAGTAGGACTGTGGTGGTGCTTTTGGGAACAAACACTATAACTATATAGATGTTAGTACTTTGTAAATATATAATTAAGTCCCGGTACCTTTTAAATATGTGTGTGCTAGTTATATATATGGTGCTATATATTTTGTGGATTTTGTGTGTCTCCAATCATTTCTGAGTATGAGTGTGCTGGATGCAGACCTGGTACCTGTGTAAATATGTGAGCATACATGTGTGTGTTTTGATAGGATTCACATAAGCTCCAATGGATTATATGACAGTGGTGAGCATATCTTATGGTCTGATGATTGTATGTGCATGACTCATGTCACTCTTTATTGCTTGTAATTTTTGTTAATGACACGGAGTGTTTTGAGATCTTGCACGTTATTGGTAGTCCAGGATGACAAATTAATGCTCATTTACATCTGTGTTCTATTACTTAAACAAAGAAAATCATCTTGCCGTGGTCTTACTCAATGACGCCTGGGACCAATGATGATGGGGCCCATGATTCAGTGACACATCTCCCTTTACATGCATGAGTGAAGGGTCGGCGTAGTCTTCCACCCACCCCACGTCTCGCCCCTTCAACTCTCCTGTCACCCCAATCTGTCGCATCAACGCTCCCGTCTCGCTCTCGTTGCATCGCTTTCCTCCACCGCGACCATGGTTTGCGCAACCCGCTCCCGAACCTACTCCCTCGGCTCCACAGCCTCCCTCCTCCTGCCGCCGCCGCCATTGATGCGCCGCCTAAACAGCAGCACCACTCGGCTAAGCAGAAGCGTGACAGCAGCGGAAGGTTCATCGCCGCCGCTGGGACCATGATCGTGCGACGAGGAGGAGGAGGACGACGACGGTGAGACGCACTCGCATTGAGGCAGAAGAGGCGCCCGAAGTCGAAGCCGATGCGCCATACCAAATTCCCCCGCCGCTTCCACTGGACCAGGTTAGGGTTCGAAACTTATTGGGTTGGGGTTTTCTGTGTGGTTTGGGAGATAGATTATTGTTATTTCGACCCTAGATTAATGTTATGTGGTTTCGATCTGAGATAAATGTAGTGTGGTTTCGATCTGTGTGGTTTTGCATGCTAATTTAGCACTTATTGCAATCATTAGAGCACCTCCAAGAAGAAACTAGGGAGTTGGCACTTATTGCAATCCTTATATTTATTTTGGGAGTTGGCAAACACTATTATTTGGGAAACAAAATATAAGAAACTGTTGGAGATGCTCTTACTGACTATACATAGTCTTAAGTGGAACCAAGTCTACTAATGAAGCTGATTGCTGACTTTATTTCATTACTGACACTGATTTTGTTAATGAAGGCTCCTGATGTTCATCCACACGTGTTTGTGATCAGTGACAAAGTTTCACTGCATTGCACGCTTAGCCATGACAGCGATGAGGAAACGGGACAATGGCCGATGGCCCACAAAAAGGAGGTGTTATAAGTCTACCCGAACCTAATAAGTTTCCTAAATTCAATTATATATATGCTAACTTGCCCCACTATGAATTTCAATTACAGATCAAGAAAAAGGCCGAGAACCTTCGTGTCCTCCTGAAGCGTAGATACTTCCACTGATTTGGATTGAAGCCAGCAGCAGTGATGTATTTTGGTGTAGTTGAATAACATGGACGTAATTGTACAAAGTTGGATGTATGAACTTAAGTCTCACTTGGTGATGTATGTAAGAACATAATAGCAGTAATGTTTATATACAGTGATCTTATATATACAGTATTGCCTGTGATGTTTTGGTTTGTTTCCAAGTGATCTTATATATACAGTTATATATGCATACTACAAGTCATCATCTTCATCATCTGTGGACATGACATCATTGTTGTCATCACCACCATCACTAAAGTATTGCAGCACTGTATCATCCTCATCATCACTCTCCTCAACATTAATAACAGCTTCCTTCTTGTTTCTTATAAGTTGTTGTAAATTGCCTTCAACTATAGTCGCTTCTCCACCTTCAACAGTGTGCATAACCTCATTATCATCATCTTCTTCCACTACATGCTCAGTGTCAGAACAATAATCGTCCTGATGCACATCATGACTGCCCTGTTCTGTTTCAACCACATCATAAATATTCCTATGTTCAAATTTCTGCACAACTCGCCAATCTGTACAATGTGGGGTTGTATCTTGCAGGTAAAATATCTTTTTTCCTTGCTCTGCCAAGATGAAAGGATCAGTCTTGTACCAAAATGACTGAACATTGATGGACTTGAAATATTTGTCATCTCGAAGGCCCACAGTCTTGCCTACTTGGTTGTACCAATCGTATCGAAATAGAACCACGGACTGACGAACTTCATAATTGAGGGATATAGCAACTCAATAACCTCTTTAAGGACACCATAAAAAATATGGTCTTTCCAACATGTGAACCTGCAGTCATTACACCACTGTTTTGTGTCTGCAAGAACTTCTCACGATTCGCAGTGCTATACAGCACTCCATTAATCTTGCAACCTGCACTAATCTTAACTCGCCGAACTGGACCACATGCCAGTGCCCATAGTCCTTCGCTAACCGATTCTGGATTCTCACTGCGCTTGTTCTCAAGCTGGTGGAACGAAAATACAAAATTGATCAGGTAACCATTTAATATGCCTATAAACAAAATGATGAGTGACTTACATGGGACTTAAACCACTTTGCTAATCCCTGTTCGACCATTCGATCTACTTCATTTGGATGTGCACCTTGCTGCAGTAGCTCCTCCCTGTACATGTTGTAGGAAAAAATCGATTTGTAAGAATAATTTTAAATTTAATAAAACAGAAAACTAAGTCTCAGACATTGTCGGGGGACCACAGGAGGGGTACCCCCAATCAACGCAAAACAAATAGGTAAACCTAGAACACCATTAATAACAAACCTAACAAGTCTGACCTTCTAAAAAGCCAACCCTCGAGGCCTACAACGCCGGCCCATCTCCAGGGAGCCCAGGGCCGCCGAAGCCTTACTGCCCGCCTCATGGGCCTACACCTCGAGCCCCGGCACATAGGCCTCGAGCCCTGCACCGCTCCTCGAGACCCCACGCGGGGACCTCGAGCCTCACTAGTACGGTAACCTATCCCTCGAGACACATCATGCCACCCTCGAGCAGCACCAGACATCGGATGCCAATCCCATACTACGCATTTAATGCGTTCACCTACTCCGGTCATGTCCTCTGGAACCCGACGTGTGCCACAGTGAACCAGGGCGGAGTCAAATCTCCTTTTTCACCGCAAGCATGGGCAAAAAGGCACCAGTACAGCACTGTTCGGCCATACCCTGCACTGTTGCACACTCGAGTCACGACTTGAGGCCTGGCTACCCGCTGTGCGATCGGGTTTCCCGGGACTTGCCCATACGGCGGGGACTCGAGCCCCCCCCCATAGGCACCACCTCGAGGCCGGCCCTGCGCCCCTCGAGCCTGACCGCTTTCATGCTATTGGAGGACAGGTACCCCAAGACCCGGAGGGACTCTGCCACGTCCTGTACGAGCCGGAATGGGCGCTGCACGGCCTCCACGTCGCCACGCCTCCACATCCACGCCCGGGATGGAAGCCACGCTTCAAGGACACCCACAAGCAACCCCCACGTCAGCTCCAGTGGCCTCGACAAGACAGCATTCCTACTCTCATCGTATGGGCGTCGTACATGTTCTCTGTAACCCTGGCCTCCTCTTGGTCTATAAAAGAGGACACCAGGGCCCTTCACGCGCAGGCGTCCACGGGCCGACGACACAGAACACGAGCACACGGTTACGCACGGGCTTGCGCGACACGAGTCCACACAACACACACTTGAGTCCGGACTCGGTCCACGCTCATTGAGCTTGTATTGCCCCTGTACAAGCACTTAGGTGCAAGTAATACAAGAACCTCCTCCCCCGCTGGACGTAGGGCCTTCTTTGCCCGAACCAGGAAAATCCTTGTGTCATCTTGCATCACCATCCAGGAAGAGAGCACGCGATCATAATTACTAGTTGGTGTCATACCCCCGGGGTAAAAACACCGACAGACATACTTACTCCAAATATTCCTCTGTTTCTTCAGCATTATTTAGCACATACCAAACTAGCTTATTCATGACAGGATCTTCAATGTACTCGGTCCTATTAGCTCCAACAAGAGTAGCACCATGCTTAAAAACAGATATGTCATTAAGCAATGGCATCTAGTACCACTATCGTCCTCCTGGTTAAATTTAGTGTCAACATCCTCCATGTACCTAGAACAAAGGTCAATGTGTCACTTGCCATATATGCCTCAGCAATTGATCCTTCCGGCCTAGCCTGTTCCTTACAAAATTCTTCAAAGTGCCTAATCGCCTTTCTATTGGGTACATCCATCCATACTGAACAGGTCCTCTAAGCAGTGCCTCATCGGGAAGGTGGACACACAAGTGCACCATGACATCAAAGAAGGTAGGTGGAAAGATTTTCTCAAGCTTGCATAGGATCAATGGAATTTCTCCTTTCAGTCGTTTCACAACATCTATCCTTAGATTTCTACTGCATAATTCCCTGAAGAAGGTCCCCAGCTCTGCAATTGCTTCATATACATCCTTCCTCACTAGTCCTCTAAGGCCAGCAGGTATGATTCTTTGCAGGAGTATGTGGCAAGAATGTGTCTTCAGCTTACCAACCACCCTGGAACCATCTTCACTTATGTATCTTGCTAGGTTAGCCGCATATCCATTAGGAAACTTGATACCTTTGAGAAACTTGCAAAACTCGACTTTTTGATCCTTCCCCAAAACATATGGAGCAGGTGGAGCCCTGCAGATTGAGTTGCCATCCTCCTGCAAGTGCAATTCATGTCGTATGCCCATATCATACAAATCTAGCCTAGCATTTGTGTTGTCCTTGGACTTGCCTAGTATATTGAGTAATGTGCCAAGAAATTTTCACATATATTCTTCTCTATGTGCATCACGTCGAGATTATGTGGAAGCTTCAAATGTTCCAATATGGCAATCTCCACAATGCACTTTTGCGGCTAAAAATCTTTGGACTGTCACTGCGCTTCCTTTTATTTCCAGTATCTGAGGTTGCTTCCCTGGCCTGATATCTTTCACCTTCTCTAGCTCTTGTAGGACCTCCTCCACAGTAAACCTGCCAGGCTGATCTTTCTTTTCACGCTTACCATCAAAAGCCAAGTTGTTCCGCCATGCGTGTGTCATTTTAAGGTAACGACGATGTCCGATGTAGCATATCTTGTTCCCTATTCCCCGAGACAACGGATCCTTGTCACAATGAATACATGCATAATACCCTTTTGTTGTTCACCCAGATAACGTGCCCAGTGCTGGATCATCATGTATACACCACAGCACAGCAGCGCGAAGCTTGAACTTCTTACCTGTACATGCATCTAAGGTACTGACACCCTCCATAGCTCGAGCAGTTCTTCGATTAGGGGCTCAAGGAACAAATCAAAATCCTTTCCTGGAGATCTTGGACCTGGGATGAGTAAAGACATAAAGCAGTTTGCTGGATTTATGCATTCCCATGGTGGGAGATTCAGCGGTGTCAAAAGCACTGGCCACATACTGTACTGTGTACTCATGTTGCCAAATGGATTGAATCCGTCGGTAGCTAAGGCAAGCCTCAGGTTCCTCGGATCATTTGCAAAAGCTGGTTCCCTCCTGTCAAAGTCCTCCCATGCTTCCCCATCAGCTGGATGGCTCATCACATTGGCGACTGGCTTCCTCACTTTCTTGTGCCACTGTGTTTCCTCCGAAGTTCGTTTCGAAGCATAAATTCTTTTCAACCTTGGCAAGAGTGGAAAATGCCTCAAAACCTTATGTGGAACCCTCTTCGTCCCTGTTTTGTCTTTCCATCTAGACTCCTTGCATACTGGGCACGCATCCTTTTCAGCATAATCCTTACGAAACAACACACAATTGTTCTTGCAACATGGATGTTTTTGAATGCAAGGCCCAATTTTAAGATATTTCTTGGCCTCATCATATGATTTGGCAACTCACTCTGAGGGTATGCATCTGACATCAGCTTCATCATTGCGGTAAATGTTGTATTGGTGATTCGATAACGAGACTTCATATACAACATCCTCACCATAAAGGAAATTTTGAATGGCTAGAACCCGAGCTAAGCGCCTTCTTCGCATCTTCAAGAACTCTTGCAAAACTTGGCTTTTCTCCATCAGCCTCTGCGGCTGCATACAGTTCGCCTATCATTTCTGGTACTCCATGATCATCATCGTAAACATCATCGTCTCCATCCACATGTATCCCAAAGTCATGATCATGTTTTTCGACCTCCTGATCTATACCCTCATCAATTACAACATCTGCAGGCTCCCCATGATGAATCCACCTGGTGTATGTAGGTGAAATCCATAAATGTGTATATGGGTTTCTACTTCAGTCTGATGTAACAGCCTTCGATTATGACAATTGATGCACGGACAACGAATGTGTTCGTCTTCGGGGTATCCTTCACTAACAAATTTCATAAACTCTTCAACTCCCTTCACATATGCAGGTGTGAATTGTTTCCCATAAACCAAACTTCTATCCATCTGTTGTGACAATAAAAGAAACCTTGTATTAACTCCCTAACTGTGATTGCACTAAACACACATCGAACACATGCTATATCAACCAAAATTCGAACACAAAATCAAACCTTTCCTGCGCCCGAAGCCCCTGCTTTCCCTGCGCAATGAAGGTCGGCGCTGTTCTTTAGTCCTCACGGAGGCCGATGCCCTCGATCCCAATGCCAGTTCTCCTTCGCCGCCGCGTCGTCGATGGGGGTTTAGGTCGACGAACAGTTGCCCGATCATGGGTCTATGGCCCAGGACCTGTGATCTATTCAGTTAAAAGACTTACCATTCAATTATCATGTCGATACCTAACAAATAGAGTAACTTTCTTTTTTTGCAAGAAAGGTCTTGTAGGCTAGTGGTAAGGATATTTCTTGCTTGACGCCAGGGCGCGAGATCAAACCTCGACCTTCGCATTTTTTGACAAAAAAAGGCTTTGATAAGATTAATAAAAAAGAGTAAATCCCTATCCTTCTCGCTTCTGGCCCGACAGATCCAGCCTATCCGGGCCTTTTTTTATTTTTTAACCTTTTTTAAAAAAATATTTCAATAATAATCCCACCCAAATAAAACTTGTACATTCTAACCCTTTTGGTCGTGCCAGCCCCACTGGCGCGACCAAATAACGTTGTCGCGCCACCGGGAGTGGCGTGACAAGGTCTTACACGTCGGATATCGTTTCCAACGTGGAAAAACCTTGTCACGCCAATGCATGTGGCGAGACAGTAAGGTCTTGTCGCGCCACCGGGAGTGACGTGACAGCACTGAATTTTTCAAAAAATTATAACTCTTCACTACGATGTCAGATGATGATTTTTATATGAAAATTGTAGCTCTCGATGAGATCTATAACTTTGTAGTTTCGAGTTTTTCATTTGAGGACGTTAAGATGCTCAAAAAAATTAAATACTTTTTTTAGCACCATAATAAACGTATATAAGAGTTCGTGGTTTTTGAAAATTCATATATTTTTTGCATGGTATCAAATAAAGATACTTTTGAGCATATGATTTTTGAAAAAAATCATGTTTTCATATCTTTATTTGGGTGGGATTATTATTGAAATATTTTTTAAAAAAAGGTTAAAAAATAAAAAAAAGTCGTCATGCTTATCCTATCGTTGTTGGTCGTGCGCATTCAATATGGAGTACTCCGTAGACGCGTAGACGCAAGGGTTTTCTTCTCGATTTCGTCGTCGTCCCTTCTCTTCCCTCGATTTCTTCGGCGACCAAATCTATCGCCGGTGTGGGGATTTAATCCCAATCTTTTCTTTCCTTTCGGACCTTACGCTGCGTTCAATCTTCGATCCCAAGCGCCATGGCGGCGAGGCGATACCCGCTGGCTCTCCCGAACGACATGTTGGTCGAGATCGTCGGGAGCATCGCCGAGACGTCCACGCATCCGATGGAGGACATCTGCAGCCTACGAGCGACGTAAGTGCGTGACACCAGTACACCAACTATGCAACCTTCAACTCGGTGTTGAACTCCATTTGTGTTTCTTGCATTTGTGTTTCTTGCAGATGCCAGGACATGTTCAGGGCGTGCAAGGATGCCTCCATCGGGAGGCGCTGGACGCTGGAGCGAGAGGAATCCATTAGGTGGTTCCAGAACGACCGCTACCTCGCTCTTGTCGACAACCTGGCCGCCGCCAACAACCCGGAGGCCTGCTTCGTCCTGGGCGTCACGTTCGTTTTCGCAAAACGGTGCACGCCGCTCGGCACTCAGTGGCTCCAACGGGCGGCAGACGCCGGGCACAAGGCGGCGGCTTACGTTCTCGGCATCCATCACCACGGTTGCAAGGAGAAGGAAGAAGCCGAGCGCTACATTAGGCAGGTCGAGGACGAGGGCGGCGTCGTCGTCGGATGTAAGCAGGCCAGCCGCATGACCAACCAGGAGTGCGCCAGGTACCGTGCGCACGCCGTCAAGGTGGTCCATGATGTGACATGGAAAGTGCCCGGAACAGCCCCATTGGGGGCACTACCGCCCGTACCACCGGCGGACGAGGACGAACAAGGTTGTGGTGGCAGCGGATGTGGCGTGCCGGAAGACTCGGCTAATGACTATGCCTTCTTTTGTAGCGAAGGCTGTAGGATTAGGCATGAGTACTCTGCGTTCTTTTCGCGTGTCTCTTTACCTCTTCATTAGAAGAACAAGTTGGCAGCTAATCTGCAGCCAATGGTTTGACTATAACCTATGAAGTGCTTTTGGAAGCTGGTGAAATCGAAATGTTCCTAAGTACTAAATGAATAATCTTTGCTTTGGTCTGTGTATGCGATGGATTTACAAGTGCTTGCATTATGGATTAGTAAAAGTACTTTGTTAGGCGATTACTTTGGTTTCTTCAGGATTTTGTGTTGTTAGGCGATTGCATGTGTGTCCTCCTGTTTTACAAATCAATCAGAGGATATAACATCAGTGACGGGTGCTTGCTCAATGGTTGTGTTTAGTAGCCAGTTTTCAAGAGAACCAATAATACTCATGTCCGGGGCTTGGTTTCATATCTGCTCACTAGGTACAGATGACAAATCTCGGTCTATGGCCCAGGACCTGTGATCTTAAGAGTTAAGAGAACCACCATTCAATTATCATGTTGATACCTTACAAATAGAGTAACTTTGTTTTTTTCACAAGAAAATAGTCGAGTAGCTCAGTGGTAAGGTTGTTACTCGCCTAACGGCAGGTCGCGCGATCAAAGCTCCACCAGCGCAATTTTTTTGCCAAAAATTGTCCAGCCTACTGTGTGCACCTGTGGCCCAATATGAAGAAAGGTCGACCGACGGCCCACGCATCCAATATGATAAAAAGGTCAACGGGCCGTCTGGCCCAATCATCCAACGCCGTCAAGTGGTACAGGCGGGGGCAAACTAGACACTTACTATGACGTTAGGAAAAATGATCTGTGACCAATTCATTTCATCACTACGTGGGCCAGACGAGGCAAATTATCTATGACCATATCGAAATATAATCTGTGACGAATATTTTCATCATTACAATATAGCACACCGACAATATGATCTATGACGATTCCATTTGGTAATCGATGACGTTCCTCTCATTTTCGTCATTGAAAGTGAAGCCAAAACATCGTCACTTGTACCTTGTGACGAAAACAAAAATTTCGTCATTGAAAGGTATCATTCAGTGACGAAACTTACCAGCGTCACTAGCAAATCGTCACTGATGATCATATTTCTAGTAGTGATTGTTGTCGGGGGATCTCTTGGTATTATGCTTAATGGAGAGGACAGTTCTTTCTTCAAACCTGGGAAGGGGTTGAGACAGGGGGATCTTTGTCTCCATACCTTTTCAACTTGGTAGGTGATGGTCTATCTAAAATGTTGTCGAAAGCTGCTGAAAAAGGCCTGGTTCAGGGCCTGTTAGATGAGTTAGGGTAGGGGGTATTTTTTCCTTGCAATATGCGGATGACACTATTTTATTCTCTAAGGCAGATGATTCATCCGTTGAAAATCTTAAGTCTGTTTTGATGTGGTATGAGCAAATTTCGGGGATGAGAATTAATTTTCACAAAAGTGAACTCATCCCTATAAACATTGAGGCAGGGGAGGCTCGTAGATTAGCCCACCTATTTGGTTGCCCGATTGGGGCCTTTCCTATGAAATATTTAGGAGTTCCGATTTTGAGAATCTCACTAGAGAGGATGTTCAACCTTGGTAGATAAGATTTTGAAAAGGATTGCTGGTTGGCGTGGTAAGCTTCTCTCTCTAGCTGCTAGAGTAGTTTAATTAAATCCTGTCTGGCAAGTATTCCTGTGTATCTGTTGTCTTTCATCAAATTCCTAAGTGGGCTATTAAGTTACTAAATACTCATCTAGGTAACTTTCTCTGGAATGACTCTGAAAACTGTCATAAATTCATTTGGCCAATTGGGGTATGGTGACTATGTGCAAAGAGTATGGAGGTTTAGGGATTCCTAATTTGGGAGATTTGAATATTAGCCTTCTAGTGTCATGGTTAAAAAGGTATAATTCTGATAGGAACAAACTCTGGAAAGAGTTAGTAGATTTCAAGTATAGGACTGAAGAACCAAACATTTTTGCTACAAAATCGAGTAATTCATTGAATTTTTCAAAGGCTTTATGTGGGCGGTTCAAGCTGCCAAAATGAGTTATCGATGGAAGGTAGGTAATGGTAGAAGGATTCGCCTGTGGGAAGATACTTGGGTGGGCCCTACTAGTTTAGCGACCCAGTTTTGGCCTCTTTATAGAATTACCAATGAACAAGGGAAAACTATTGCTGATTTATGGGATGGTTCTACTTTGAAATGTTCCTTTAGAAGATATGTCTCGGAAGAGCTTCATCAGTCCTGGCTTGAGGTAGTTGCTATAGTGTCTACTGTGCAGTTGTCTGATTGTGAAGATGAGATGATTTGGCAATTTACTTCTAAGGGCACTTACTCTTCACAGTCCCTATACAAGGTCATCAGCTTTAGGGGTGTTAAACAGGTTCATGTGTCGGCTGTGTGGAATGTTAAAGTTCCTCCCAGAGTTCAGATCTTTCTTTGGCTACTAATTAATAACAAAGCTATGACTAGGGATAACCTAGCTAAAAGAAAGAAGGTAGAGGATGAGAGTTGTTTGTTCTGCTCTGAAAAGGAGACTATCCAACATTTGTTCATTGACTGTGTGGTTTCTAAAAAATGTTGGCATATTTTTTCGGAAATTTTAGATGTTTCGTTAGGGTCTGATATTCTTTCTATAGGAAAATTTTGGTTGAGTAGTAAAAAGAATGATCTTTTGAACATGATTTCTACCGTTGTTCTTTGGTCCATTTGAAACTTAGAAATGACATTTGTTTTCAGCATGCTGGTTGGAAATGCTTCTCTACAGGATTCATGGGCTACTCGGAATTGGAAGCTGCTATGCCCAGTGAACGAAAGAGCTTTGCTGGAAGCGGTCATGAGGAAGATAAAAGATCAAGTGCGTATGCTGCTTTGGCTGTCCGACGTCCCCAGTTCTGGATGACTTCCTTCCAAGGTGAAAGCCGATCTGTCCCAACTGAAGATCAGATGATGGAGATGTCTTCGTCAGAAGGGTACGCTGAAGGGGAAAAGCCATGGTGGGTTTGGTTGAACAACGATCTGGGAGTGCTGTAACTCTTCTATCTGGTTCTGAAGGTTTTTTTATGGGTGGTTTCAGTGTAGTTTCTGTTTTCCTGATGTCCTGTGGTTTCGGATCGCTGTTGGATGCAGTCGGTCCCTTAAGATGTATTGAACGTTCACTGTACTGTGTTCTTTTGATATATTGAAAGGCCGGGCTCTGCCCTTGAACTGTAAAAAAAAAGTTGTAAAGGTTTCTATTAACACAGTGACGACTTGCGAGCTTGCTTGCAGTGTAGATGAGGTTAGCCCGGTAATAAATTAAAGAGCTTCTAGCCATGTCATGTTCCTTGATCTTGTGATGAAGAACGGTGTAATTGCCGCTAGTAGTTGGTGTTGTTCAGAGTCTTTATCAGTTTATGTCTCCAAGGATGCCAACATACAGCGCGTGTCCAGAGTGGACTAGGAGGAATCTAGGATGGAGAGGAGAGACGGGTGCAGGCAAAAAAGCAAAGCAAGAATGTTAGATGAAAGGAGCGGGCCTTGACAATTTGTGGTTGGAACAGCAGGAATTCCTCTATGAAGCTGATGCATATATTGGGTCGTGGAGATTGCTTTGTTGGTGCTCATGGATTCCTACTGTCACTACAGGGTGCAGCTTCTTTGCCGAGTGCTGGCTGCACTCGGTGAAGAGCCTCTCGCACTCGGCGAAAGCTTTGCCGAGTGCCGCACTCAGTGGTAAAGGGCACTCGGCAAAGAAACTAACGATAAAGATTTTTTTGCCGAGTGCCATTTATCGGGCACTCGGCAAAGCCTTCGCCGAGTGCCAGGTCCCCACTCGGCAAAGAATATCGAGGACCGGCACTCGATAAAGAAATTTTTTTTAAAAAAAATGATCTTTGTCGAGTGCCACGTGGACGGACACTCGACAAAGAAATCTTTTTTTTTAAATGATCTTTGTCGAGTGCTACGGCTGGCACTCGACAAAGAGGACGTCTTTGCCGAGTGCCACGTGGACCGGCACTCGGCAAAGAACCTGCCTTGCCGAGTGCCAGGTGCTCGGCACTCGGCAAAGAGGCCGAGTTGGGGGTATTTCCCCCATCTTTGTCGAGTGTCATGGCACCTCAAAGTTGATTTTTTTTATTTTTTACTTTCCTTCACAGAAAACACAATATGTATCACATATCCATATTCCATCACACAAAACACAATATATATCATATTCATATCCATATCACATAAATATACATAATCCACACAAAATACAACATAAATCCATCACAAGTTCATCTGTCCATCCATCACAATTGTGTCAATCCATCACAAGTCCAAGTCTAACACATATGACCCATCACTGCTCACCTTGGTTCTCAGAGTGTGAAGAACTCTCACCTTGCCGCGGTTGCTAACTGTGCGACCCGGGCGAAGGACCACCATGCCAACCTTGCCACGTGGGCGGCGGAGGGCCAGCTGGCCACCCTGAGTACCCGGACTGCGAAGGAAGGTGACCTAGCCACCCGTAGTGCGGAGGAGGGCCACCAACGGGCCACCCGAACTGCGGAGGAGGGCCACCAATGGGCCACCCGGACTGCGGAGGAGGGCCACCTTAAGGAGTCGGCGCCGAACCCTCCGACTGTGAGTGCACAAAGAAAAAGTAATTTGTTAGTACCTGGAGGACGGTCACAAAAGTTAAAGCAATAAAAAACCATATATACTCACCCGAGTCCCCGTCGGAGTAACAGGAGGCACAAATGAGTTAGCAGCGAGGGAGGCACAATAATACCCGGGAGGTTCAGGCTCCCATAGAAGTGAGGTATGTCCTGCATCCTCCGCGCCTCCCGCTCCTAGACGGCCAGTAACTCACGGCGATGGGCCGCCGCCTGGGCCGCCTGCTGGGCCTGCAACCTCTGCACCTGCTCCGCCTGGGCCTGTATCTGGGTCTGCAATATTCCTCCCGCAATGTTTAAACTATGCAAAGGCAAGGTATATGTGTAAAAGCAATGAACGACGAATAGAACAGTACTTACCTGATGTTGCGCCATCATTTGCTGTGAGCTCGGATGTCGAGGTCGTATGGGAACGGAGGAGCTCGTGCTCCTTGATCGAATCTCGGCGAGGTTGGGACAGAGGCCGAGTGTCGACTATGTTGTTGCTATCCAGTACCGATCGTGCTGCTTCCTTCCTCCCAGCCTCGTCACCAGGTCTGTATCCAGGGGCTGGGTGGCCGGATCGAAGTCCTCCACATGGCGCTCGCGAGCCGCTGAGCTGTACTCAGTGACCTTGGTGTAGGCGCTCGTGTTGGTGTACGCGTCGGCCCCGTCCGTCGGGTTGTACTGGGTGTCGGACGCAGTACGTCGCCTTGCCCTTGTGTGACAGGACGTACGCCATGAATGGGTTGCAGTCCTGGCCACCATGCGACTGGGACTGCGAGGAAAAACACAAAGATGATTTCAAGTAATGATTAATTGAGCGTTAGAATAAAAAATAAATTAGTAGAACGTACTCATCTGTCGGCGTACGCGTTGAGGCTAAGGTTCCCTTGATAGTGTGCATCCCAGGCATCTACAGGCGGCAGTCCTGGCGGACATATCTTATATCACATGTGGATATGTACTGGTTTGTGAGCATCGTACGTGACAACGTGCTCGAAACTTTCTCAAATTTTTACCACAGCATACCCATACCATATCACGACATCTCGATTAATATCACGATTTTTGGAGTTGTTTACATTTTTTAGAATTAATAAACCACTCGCATGTAAGTTGGTGGCGTTGCCCCATGAGCATGTTGATCAAAATTTCAGGTCAGTTCCCAGATTTGGCCTAACCCTACACTCTAGAATTAGAATAATATTTTTTGAATCATTGAAATCCATTATTCGATGCACCCGCAGTTCAAACTTAAATTTTCTGGAGAAAATTCAACAAAAAGAAATAAAGTTAAAAATATACCAAAAATATTTCAAAATGTGCCAAATTTGAACATGTTGACCATGTACTGTGGGAGTGCCTCACAGAAAATTTGATGGCAAAACTAAAAAAAAACTTTGCCGAGTGTCAGACGACCGGACCATGGTACTGTGGGAGTGCCTCACAGAAAATTTAGTGGCAAAACTCAAAAAAAAAAACTTTGCCGAGTACCAGACGGCCGACACTCGACAAAGAAGACGGACGTGGATGCCGTTAGTGCGGGGCATCCTTTGCCGAGTGGCTAGCTTTGTCGAGTGTCAGGCTCTCGGCAAAGACGCCTCTTTGCCGAGTGCACGTCTTTGCCGAGAGCCTCACACTCGGCAAAGAGGTCTTCGCCGAGTGCTCGAGATTTGCATTGGCACTCGGCAAAGTTCCAACCACTCGGCAAAGCCTTGTTTTCCTGTAGTGTGTATCGGGGAACTACAAGGAGGTGAGATTTGGAGAAGGTGCGGGTGAATGATATTTCATTGGTGGAGTACCTTTTTTCTTCCTCCATGAGCAGGTTCGCTAGTGGCGCAAATTGTTTTGAAAAAAAGTCTGCTAAACAACTTCTTACAGCACAGTTGAAAGAGAAGCTAGTATTTTCAGCTCCATCCAGCACGCCCCTTGTGAGAATGGTTTTCAGGAATTTCACTTAAGGCCGAGCTGTTTCATTTTATCCGTTTGGTAAAAAAAAAAGCTTCAAATAGCTACCGGAGGTGGTGTGTGAAAAAGTTGTGCCAAACTAGATCTTATAGTTAGCTAGGGTGCACGGTGCACTTTTTTTTTTTACGAGAAGCCCGGGGATGCACGGTGCACTTGGTCACTTGCTCTAAATAGTAGACTCGTACTGTTGTATATTCATGACCTTTCCCCTCTAGAAAATTAATGAAATTGCACTTGTTCTTTTTTTCTTACATCACATCCACGAAAATGCAATGGAAATGGAAAAAAGACATATGGTGGAAGCAACGACCTAGTCAAGTAACATCGATATTATCAGGATATTTGTATGCACCACAGTGCACATCGATCAGGTCATCGTCAGGTTGACAGAATAGAGTAGCTAATTAACAATCAAGCATCAACTTGGTCCTTGGTAGAACCTTGACGTACTCCACCGCCGATGCCTCGGTGCTCCCCTTGCACTCGTAGTAGAACGCGGCCATGGCGCAGGCCGCAAACAGCTGCACGGCAGACATCCAGATGCTGTACAGAAACCCCAGGAGCAACCGTGCTGCCATGTTTGAAACTTCCCATCTCTTGGCCAGAGCGTAGACAGGGGTCAAGGCAGCGCCGAGCGCGGCAGTCACGGAAACGAAAAGCATGGCCCGTCGGCGCTTCCCCTTCACCAGCCGCCAGGCCCGCCCAAGAGCGCCGGCGCCGTGGCAGCCGGGCTCGGCCACCGCCACGACGACGCTCATGGAGCAGAGGAAGGAGAAGTACACGAGGGAAGACGAAGGGGACGAGGAGGAGCAGCGACCCCACAAGGAACAGCCCGAGGTGCTTCTTGTTCATCGCGAGGAACATGAGTAGCCCAACCATGGCGACAAGGAGCACGAAGTAGACGATCTCCAGCGCGTAGACGAAGGCGAGCGTAAGTAGGGGGCCTTTCAGCTGCGCCCTGACCTTGCCAAGGAGCGACCCGAAGGTGAGCGCAGCTCACCGGAGTATGTCGCGACGGCGGCGAAGAGGACGACGATCTGGATGGCTGATCTGATGATGACGGAAACCACCAGCGTGGCTGCTCGGGTGAGCAAGAGAGCCCGGGCGTCATCTTTGGTCTTCTGGATGAGTTGAAGAATGTGTCGTCTAGGCTACTGGTACTGGGATCGGTGCTGTTGAGCGCCTTTGCGTCGAGGTCAAGCTGGTGTTTGAGGGGCTGCACGGCGAGGTCGTTGCCGAGGAGGAGGAGACAGGTGGAGGCGGCGATGATTGTGAAGACAGCTGCGAAGAGCCTCGGTTGTGGCTTGGGAGGAGCAGGCCTTCTTTCAGGAAATTGAAGAACGATGGGGTCGAGCTTTGGCCGGTTGCTGCCATGGCTGCCGATGCTGGAGCTGGAGCTAGCTAGAGAGATGGACAAAGGTCGAATAGAAGGTGATGAGAACAAAGTTGGAGTGTATCGCAGCTTATAATAAGCGCATGGTTGAGTAAACAAACATGCTTGGACAAAGCAAACACCTTCTTGTACAAAATTTTGTTGCCGAATTGCCGGCCTTATAGAAAAGTCGCCGTTGTGAGAAGAGTCTCAGCAGGCAGCACATTAATATAGGCCATGTTACGCGTAGCCATTACTCTGAAATAACTAACGCGCTATGAATTATGATCTATGACAGGGTCAGGGAAAAGTCTGTTCGCTTGAGCAAGAAGTTGTTTCGGCTGATTCGTGCGACTGATTTTTTATAAGAAAAAAAATATTATTTCACACCTGACCACTTTGTACGTATAAAGCCAGCAGAATAGCTCAAGCGAACGAGCCTATATTAGACACAAAGCATTTCTGTAGCTATAGGGCGTAGGAACTTCATCTCTTGCTTGGGGATTAATTGGCGTTCGCAACTGTACTGCCTCGCCCTCTCTGGTTGAGCACAACTGCGCTCCCGGTAGCGGCCGCCCCCCTTATCTGTTATCGTTCATGAGGCTTCGCGATTCGTGCTGGTCAATACTCCTGGTGTCCTCTCTCTTCACAGTTGCTTTGTGATCCGTGTTGTCTAACTGGGGATGTTTCTAAGCCGTAGGATAAGGGGGGCGGCCGCATCCGGGTGTGGGGAAAACCGGGTTGTCGCCCTCTCGCGTGGGTCTTTCTACTCCTTCCATTTTTTTAAAAAAAAATACAATTATCACTTCCTAATGATTCAAATTTAAGTTTGACCAAATCTATAAAGAAAATTTAATTTTTATGACACCAAATAAAAGTCATTAAATTGATTATGAAATATATTTTTATATTAAATATAATGGAGATAGTAATATTGAATTTTTTTTCTTAAAGTTGGACCACCTGTGCATTTATTGGGATCGTTGCTTGTTTCCCCAAAACACAATCGAATTCAGAAAGTTATCCGATAGAATCCCTAAATGAGAACGTATCTAGTGCAAACCACAGTCTTTATGAAAACCCGTGCAAACACGGTAAAAAATCATCTAAATACTAGTATCACTAAGCAAAGTTGGCCCTCTTCTAACTTTAAGTTTGGACCACCTTGTGCATTTTATTGTGGATCGTTGCTTGTTTCCCCAAAACACAATCGAATTCATCACAATCCGGCATGTCGTTGAAGTCCTAACTGCCTCAAACCTTTCGTGAGACCATAGTTGACGAGTACCTGGAGAAGGGGTACCCAAACCCTGAGTACTATAATATGTCAGATTCTCTATAAGGTTCGAATAGTCGACAACCCCATCGACAGATGCGCACCCAATCCTAAAAAAGTTGCATCTGTTTGAGTGCTCCAAGTAGTAGTGTAACTTGTTACTAGAATTGTTTAGGACTTAGGAGCCTACTTTCCATTAAATTAAGAAAATAGTTGCTATTATGGCCACTTTTTATTCTAATCACTTGCTTAAGTGTTGTGATTGTGAGGAGAAATTTTTATAGGGCTATCCACCCCATAATATTTAGATCCTTACACCAATGGTTTTTTAATGTCTCATCACCACCGGGTTAAGGCATGATCTGGTGTTGATCAATTACTTATCACCGCCAGATTGCATCACAATTGCCCGGTGGTGACCAAATGCTCAACATCGTTGCCCGATGGTGACCAAATGCTCAACGCTGCAAGATCATGATGTGAACGAACTATGATTGGCGTCATCATCGTAGGATCATCAACACCGGATAAATCTACGAATCAACAATGATCATGGCCAGTGGCAGAGCTCGTCAAAATCTATGTCTAGGGCCACTATAAAAGTACGTGAAAAATCAGCACCATGCCATGTAAACGAGAGACGCACAGATAGACAACAAGTTTAACATGTACGCATGATATTATAAGTGATATTTTAATTTCACATCTAAATCAATAATAGATTTGATGAAAAACATCATAAAATGCACAAAAAGCTTTAACATTATAGTAACTCATAACATATAGCTTTTAAGAAAAAAATTGCTTATAGATAAACCTATACTACATCTTCATAATAAGATCAAGTATGATCCGATTTTATAAGAAAAGGATAAACATTGTGAAACAAAGTAATAGTTAACTTTATTTCTCTTTATTCATATTTTCATTGTACACAAAAAATTAAAGCAAAAAGCCTTATGACTAGCCCGCGAACAAGAATGTTACGAGACTATAAAGTCAGTCTTCCATTCAATATATAATTGTGGTTGAGATTATACCGGTGATTAGCTAGTGCACTCGTGCATGACAACCGAGCCGCACTACAGGGAAACTAGGCTTTGCCAAGTGTGGGGTGCTTTGCCGAGTGCCCAATTTCGGGCAGGGCAAAGAGCCTCTTTGCCGAGTGCCGGCACGTGGCACTCGGTAAAGCGGCAAACAACGGCAAAGGACACTCGGCAAAGAAAGGCATCGGCAAAGGCACCTCTTTGCCGAGTGCGAGCCACGTGGCACTCGGCAAAGCATGTGGCCCCGAACTGTGCCACATGGTCGGGTCTTGCCGAGTGCCGCCAGGAAGCACTCGGCAAAGATGTCAGGACCTGACACTCGGCAAAGAGCTCTTTGCGTAGTATTTTTTTTAACACTCGGTGAAGCCAGTTTTTAAATTACATTTTGAAGAGTAAATTAATCCAAATGAAAAAGTTTTTAACTACAAAGTTGGTTAACTTATCAAGATGAACAATTTTGTTTTGGTGATTTCTTCATTCACAAACTAAAATAAATCGTTCACAAATCTTATATATCTCTCCGTGTAGTTTATAAAACTACAAGAGTGATATATAATGTTTGTGAATAATATTAGAACCATAATGTCGGATGCACAAATGGTCAAACAATCAAAATAAACTTTGTAGATGTTGACAAGTTATGAAAGTTTGTAGTTGATAACTTTTTAATTTGAAGTCATCTAGTTATACAAAACTGGGTTCGAATTTGAAAAATTTAAAATTCGAATTTTTTAAATATCTCGGATGAAGAAATGACCCAATGATGAAAGTTGTAGATCTCGAAAAGTTATGAAACTTTGGTGTTGACAACCTTTTGATTTGAAATCATCTTGTCAACGAAAACTACGTTTCAAATTGTCAAATTTGAAATTCAAATTTTTATAAACGACCTCAGATGGAAAAAACTACCAAAATAAGTTGTAGATCTCAAAAAGTTAGAAAACTTTGTAGTTGACAACTTTTTTATTTGAATTTGTTAGGGCCTCAAAATAGCAAGTTACAATCGGTTTAGTATAATATATAGGTAACCGAAATGAAGATGGAACGTATATGTGTAGTGCAGTGGTAGAGGAGGCTCTGCGAAAAGAGAGAGTCGTGAGAAAAGTCAAGATGAGGACGAATTGAGAGTGGCGCTTTGCAAATCACTGGTAAAATGAGCAGTTTTTCGTTAGTTCGAAACCAGGACTTGCGATTTCGAGGGAAACGGGTGGGCGCCCAGTGGGCCCCTCCCCTGATTTAATAAAAGTTTTTTCCTATTTTTTCGAGTTTTTTCATTTTTTTTTTTTGCCGAGTGTTTTTCTTTACCGAGTGCCACGTCAGCACTCGGCAAAGCCTTCGCCGAGTGCCCGATATTTGGCACTCGGCAAAGAGCCTTTGCCGATATTTTTTTTGCCGAGTGCTCTTTACCGAGTGCGGCACTCGGCAAAGCCTTCGCCGAGTGCAAAAGGCTCTTTGGTGAGTGCTGTCAGCACTCGGCAAAAGTCTCGATTTGCTGTGGTGCCGTGTGGATGCGCAACTACATTATGCGGCGCTGCGCCACCGCGGCCTGCGGCAGCGTTAGTGTCACGGCCCGCGGACAGCTGAGCGCCGAGCATAAAGCACCTACGCTGAAATGGACCAACATTGCACGGAGCACCTCAGAGCGTGACTGAGAAACAAAGTTTACAGGTGGATGGCGACGAAAGATTGAGCCTAGCTCTGATGTTTTGTTGCTGGGCCATGAAAAAAATGAAGGAGGTATATGGGAGGATTTGGGCCACGCCTAGGGCCATGGCCCTAGTGGCCCTAGGCCCAAATCCGCCCCTGATCATGGCATCATCACAAGCGGATCAAGCACCAAACCGGCGGTGACAACCAAGGTGGGTTAAGCAACACCCTAGTATGCGCTAATGAAGGTTGTATTGCTATTGATCTGTCATTGGCTTGTGTAGCATTAGCCGAATTTGACATGTACATGCAATGTAGTATGTGTTAACCTCGCCTAAATTGGTGCTATCAATTGCAGATGTCAAAGAGGCCAACTTGGATTGATTACCAGATGCATTAGAATGGCACTAATTATCATAATAGTTGAATGGCATCGCATATCGAGGTTGGCTAACAACTAAGCTACTCTGATAAAAAAACAACTAAGCCACTAGTAGATGCATCACGACGTAAGTAGTAGGATGATCAACACATTTACCTTTTAATCAATCAAAACATGCCATGATCATGTTCACAACAAAAAGAAGGTTATCATTTACTTCTTAATGATCATTTAACATCTTAGCATAATCAGCATGACCAGGCAGTGGATTGTCAACCTTTTCGTCATCTTTAACGTTAGATGCTGCATATGTAAACGTTGAAGGGTCGTCAAAGATAGGATCTTTGAATTGGGTGACAAAACCCTACCAATCTAATGAACAACTCGAAGGAACATCTTTCAAATCAGTAGCATACTTGGCCTCCAACATCTTCTGATGGTTCTCGGGAAGCTAATTGAAGGTTGGGTTGATATGAGGTTGTCATGATTCCTCGGACTGGTCATATAACTCTTATTGTCATTGTCTTTGATATTCTTGATAGTAGATTGGATCACTTTCTCCTTAGCAAAGACACCAAAAAGTGTGTTGATGCGAATTCCAGACAAACACTAGCAAGTGCTGGATCGCCAGATACCACACATGGTGAGACACGTAGCGAGGGAGGTCAAAAATAGCAAGGCCAACCAGCAAGTCGACTATGTAGATTTGGCGCTCGTCTTCACCGAAAAGCTCATGAACACTTCTGGGAAGACCCATCGAGGAGCATAACATGGTTGCCCTAGGATTGGCCATGCCACCTAGAACGTTTGTGTGTCTTCATGCTTTTGTTGTTTAGCATCTTGTGGCATTAGAGAAGCATGGTGGATGTGGTTTTCTTGTTAGTCTTGGTTGTTGTGGTTTTCTTGTTACTCTTGTTACGTGCATGTGTATCCTTTGTTGAATTATCTTTTATCTTCAGTGTCAACACTACATATATGATTTATCGTTGCCCCCACTATACTTTGATATCTTAATTGGGGTATCACTAGGATCTCTCATTTATGAATACTATTAGTCGAAGTTTTCCCTATGGATAAAACAAATACGATATCTTGGAATACTATCGGTTGAAGTGCTACAATGATATTTTGTGCGCTTGAGGATCGGAATTGTTCACTTCAGCATAAGAAATACCAATAAGAAACTGAACCATGGCTGGAAAAATTCTTGTGTCTCTTGCCCCGTTGGTTTGCCTTGTTCTAACTGTTATTTCATTATTCATCTTGTGTTTGTGTATTTCTTATCTTATCTAGCTCAAATAGTTTTGGCATAATTCAAATATCTTGAGTGCTCTAGCTTATAGCTTGTTATTCTTCTTCTGCTAGAACTATGTAGGAATGGCTTGCTTTGTATTGCTAGGCTAGGTGCATAGTGATTATTAGGGATCGCATCTTTTACTAATATTGTGCATAGTTGTTGTGTTCCTTAGAAGGAAATTTTTGTAGTCTTCATCCTCATGGCCATCTATGGACCCTTTTGGATCATAAGGACACAATTGGCGAAGTCAGTTAGTATGGTGTTGTTGGTAACCTTGTTTCACACTTCTGCGAGATAATCAGCCTTATTAAGGTTCATCACTTTCTAAGGCATCAGAGTTAGAACCTCCCTAACTTCTATGAGGTAGGCCAAGGAGGCTCAAGTGCAAATTGGGTCTTGGATGGGGAATTTGTAGGCAACTTTTGTGAGGAAAACACTAAGGATGAAGACTTCATGGACAATGAAAAAGATAGTGGGTGGAGATGATGGCCTTTTCGGGATAATGTGGATGATGATGTGCTTAATGAGGGAGTTTGCAAGAGGTAAGAGGATTGCAAAGGGCAAGAAGTCCCAAGGTAGAAAAACAAGGGAGGTGCATATGCAGCTATAATTGAACATGGAGATGATTCTTTCACTAATGAAGATCTAGAAATTCCTTAAGAGTGGCAGGAGATTGAAGTTATGTGAAAGTTCAAACTTTTAGGGCAAAGGACATGTCCAACCCTTCATTCAAGGTGGGCATGGTGCCATGGTCTTTGATTTAGTGCAGACACTAAGTGCTCCCATAACTATAAATAATTTGCGGAACACAGTTGACATCAAGCTTGCTACAAATGACAAGATCAGGGTGACACCACATTGTGCTCAAGGATGCCCATGGAAGTTGTATGCCTCTTTTGACAACCTAACGAGTGAAGGCTTTTATGGTGAAGAACTAAAGACTTATGTTGGGGGTCACAATTGCTAGAAATAGTAGGGCTTGAAGAAGTGTACTTCAACTTGATTGGCTGAGAAGTACTAAGATAGCTTTAGGTCTGATGATAAAAATTTAATTAGCTATCTTTGCAAGAATAGTGCATATGGAATGGAAATAAATCCCTTCAAGGAGCAAGTTGGTTAGAGCTAGGAGGTTTGCAATAAAAAAAAGATTTATGGAGATGAATCTAAACATTAGAAGTTGGGGACTATGGGAATGAACTCATGAGGTCAAGCAATCCAAACAGTATTTTTTCCAAAGGGATCAAATCTACCTCTATGTGTTGAGTGAACCCACACTAGTATCTAAATTGGTACACAGTTAGAGATAAATAAACTGAGAGTAAAGATGTCAATTTTAATTAGTTGTATGTACTATAAATTAACCTACAAAGTTTTCAATACTTATAAAACATATATGATTGTAGAGCATGCTGGTGGGCTAGCTAGTGACTGTTATTGTAGATTCTAAAATATAGGAGCACTTATGTGTCTAGTTGTAGACTTGAACTTTGATAGATAGCTCAATGTGAGTTTTATTGGTTGTTTTCAAGATTGTCATGTCATATGAAATAAAATGAAACTTGAATGAAACTCTCCATTGAGAGTGAGAGTTTCATTCTAAAGTTTCATAGGCATTAAATTTCATGACTTATAGAGAGTTGGTATTCGTGTCAAAAGAGTTTTATCTCATTTCTTCTCTCTCTTCTTAGATACAATGTCATGTCATCAAAAACGCTTATGTGACATCATATTTAATGCAAATAAAACTTAAATGAAACTAGCTACGCTCTTTTGCAACTATTTTGTAACTTATGTCTGCTAAATAGAAAATGCACAAAAGTATTGCTTTATATAGCTCACTTGCCACTAACTTTGTTTTCACAAAAGAGCCGTACATATATAATGTTCTTTTGATTTTTCTTTTTTTTTCTTTTTGCAAAATGAATAGTATTTGCATACAAGTCTCAGCAGCACAAACCATAATATATATTGCTCATTTCTAGTGAATAAATATTATTTACTACCAGAGTTTACCACGCCGAGAATTCATTGCTCCTGTAATTCAACAATCAATCACACACAGTTTGGTTCACCAGTCGGGATCTTGACGTAGTCATCATGGACATCACCTCCTTGCTCTCCGTAGCTTGGTAGTAGTACACCATGGCTGCGGCGAAGTAGAAGAGCTGCACCAAGCGGAGAGCAGCGCGTATACGGGGAGCAGAGCCAGCCCCATGGGCACGCTCTGTTAGGATTGATCTCCCTAGTTACTGGGCCCAACGGGCCAGATCTACCTTGATCCGCTCCTGATCGGGGAGCCCAACCCACTAATGGTTGGAGGGCCCCTGTCACACTGCGGTATATAAAAGGGAGGTGGGGGCGGGGCACTGAACACGAGGTTTGTCGAGCCGCCAGTCCCCTCACCGACATCCCCAAACCCTAATCCGATCTCCTAGGGTCGCAGCCAGTGACGGGAAGTCCTCCTCCGCGCCGCTACATCGACCCGACTGCTTCCTCCTCTACTACGACGAGCACTTCACCGCCCCGGCTTCCTCGACTCCATGGCGGACACTGGATCAAGCTCCAAGGGCGGAGATGGTCGAAACCCTAACTCTCTTGTCTTTTACTTTCACTGTTATGCATCTTAAGCACTTCTACATTACTGTTTACCGCAGTCCCGAGCCTATTAACACTAAGAATTCAAAATGGTATCGGAGGACTAAGA
Organism: Coix lacryma-jobi var. lacryma-jobi; assembly: GCA_009763385.1. Lineage (NCBI taxonomy): Eukaryota > Viridiplantae > Streptophyta > Magnoliopsida > Poales > Poaceae > Coix > Coix lacryma-jobi. The sequence continues at coordinate 327,662 of VDCT01000596.1, forward strand.
AACAATAGATCGGGATTTTCAGACTAAGAAATCAACTAAGAACCCTAAGCACTTAGATCGGGATTTTGTTTGGCCCGAGCGACATGCCCTGAGTTTCGTCCTGGGCCAGACAAAAACATCTCAAATTAAGACATCAGAATGAGCTGAATCCCTAACCCTAAGCACTCGAAGGGGAACCGAATCCCTAACCCTAATAACTCAGAAAGGGATTCGATCCAACCCTAAGCAGTACAACGAGAGCAGGGGTACCTACCTGGATCCCCGTCTCGCCACCGCCGAAGCGCGGGACGAAACCGAGACCACGTGTGTCAATCTCGGGGCCATGGGCATCGCCCGCGAGGCCGCTAGACGGCGGCGCGCTCTGCCAAGGGCGAGCGCGCACGCCGGCTAGGGGCTCTGCGGCGGCGCCGCTCCCTCCTTCTTCTCCGGCGGCTGGTTCAGGCCGCCGCCGCCGCCTCTGCTCTCCGGGTGCGCGCCGCACGAGTAGAGAAGGCGAGAGAGAGAAAGGAAATGAGATTAGGGTTGAGGGGAGCGGGAGGCCGCGGCGCTCTTTTGATCGCGCGAGATGCGCGCTGGGCCGTCCGATGGCGTTGGACGGCCAGGGTTGGCCGGGCCAGATCTGGCCCTTGCGGGCGTCCGCGCTCGCGCTGTCGAAGCGGGCCGCGACGGCCCAGGCGAAGGGGGTGCCTCCGCGCGCGCATAGCAGGTCGCGCGGCCCGTCAGGAGCGCTGGCGACTGGGCTGCACCGGCCCAGGCCGGAAGGGGAGAGCCTCCGCGCGCGCGCGAGGCAGGCCGTGGGCCTTTTCCTCTCTGGTGGCCCATTAGAATTAAGAAAAGGTTTTCCAATTTCAGAGAAATTTTAAGTTAAATCTCTGCAAATTTTGAACCAACAGAATAAATTTTCAGAGAATATCAGAAAATAAGTATAAGTTTATTCAGTCACGTTTTCCGCTGCAAAGTTTATTTTGTTTTTGTTCTTTAATTAAATTCGAACCAACGGGAGAATTTAATTGTTAGAACAATTATTAAATTTAGAAATTCAGAAATTTTGTAATATTGTTATATTCTGACCAACGTTGATATATCAATATTATAAATGTTTTAGTTTCATCAGTTTTATGCATTATTTTATTTTCTGCCCAACGGTGATGTAGAAATAATGCAGAAGGAATTGTATGTTTTAATACTGACTAACGTTGTTTTAAAACATGCAATTTTATGGTTAAGATATTATTTGTGTAAAATATCTCACTATTCTGTCAATGGTTTTCAGGAATCAACTGGATCGCTCAGATTCCACCTCTGACTGGGAACAACTATAAGAAGTGGCGCGAGCAGCTTGAGTTAGCCTTGGTCATGACGAACAATGACCTTGCTCTCTCTTCACCGTGTCCCGTTGCTCCAGAGGAGCCAGTGAGAGAGGAGAATGAGGAAGATGCCGCTTTTGCGACACGCAAAAGGGATCATGCTGATAAGAGAATGTCCTATGACTTAGAGAAAAGTCAATGGGACAGTTCCAATAAGAAATGTCTCACTTTAGCTAAGGCTACTATTTCAGAGCCTATCAGAGGGTCTATCCCTGAGACACCCACCATTACTGAGTATTTAGAACATGTTAAGAATCAGTTCCATGGAACTACTAAGTCTCAGGCAAGTGCTCTTATCAAAGAGCTTTGCAATAAGAAATACAATGGTGGTGGCGTTAGAGACCACATACTTAGAATGAGCACCATAGCTGCTAAGCTTGAGTCCATGAAAATTAAGTTACCTGATCCATTTGTCATTCACATGATCTTTGCCTCACTGCCAAGTGAGTTTGACACATTTTGTGTCAATTACGACATGTTGCCTGATGACTGGAACATGGACAAGCTCATTAGTATGTGTGTGCAAGAGGAAGAGCGCATTAAGGCTTCACATGGGGACTCTGCTCTCTATGTGAAGGATAATAAGAGAAAGTTTTTCAATAAGAATGCTAAACCACAAGGGAAACCAAAGTGGAATGGCAGCTCATCCTCCAATGCTAATGCCAAGGGAAAGGCCCCTCAGTTCCAATCTCACCCTCAGTTCCAAGCTCAGCCATAGTTCCCATCTCAGCCTCAGTACCAGAAGGGACAGAAGATCCTTGTAGACAAAGATCAGTGCATGTACTGCAAGGAAAGGGGCATGGATGAAAGATTGCCCTGGTTCCTGAAGTTCTGAGTAAGAATGGTGAGGATATTATTACATTTGTAGATGAATCCTTGTTTCTAAGTTATGACAAATCCACATGGTGTGATTCAGGTGCAACTATCATGTTGCTAATTCTTTCAGGGTGGGGTTCGCTACGAGGAAGATCCTGCAAAGAGGAGAAAGAACCATTAAGGTGGCTAATGGAGTACAAGCTGACGTCCAAGCCATTGGAGACGTATCATTAGAATTAGTTAATGGTTTTGTACTTAGGCTTCATGATGTACTCTATGTTCCTTCTTTGCATCGAAACTTAATAAGTGTGTCTAAGTTAGATGATGATGGATTGGCTTGTCATTTTGGAGATGGCAAGTGTAAGATATTTTTTAATAATCAGTGTGTTGGTCTTGCCTTCCGACAAGACAAACTTTATTTGTTATCCATCTCTGAGAATGTAATGTTATAAGTTCTAAGAATAAGATTTCTTCCTCGTCTATGAATGTAAGTAAAAAGCGTAAGAATATTCAGGTTGACTCTTCGAAATTGTGGCATTGTCGATTAGGCCACATTTCGAGGGGGAGAATTGATAGATTAGTCAAGACTGAAATTCTTCCGCCATTAGAACTATCAGAATTAGATCAATGTGTGATTGCATTAAAGGTAAGTACGTTAAGAAAATTAAGAAAAATGCCAAACGAAGTGTGGGGACTTTAGAAATAATCCACACCGACATATGTGGACCGTTTTCCGTCATGAGTGTGGATGGTTATGACTCGTTTATAACATTCACTGATGACTACTCACGTTATGGCTACATCTATCCGATTAAAGAAAGATCAGAAGCTTTAGATAAGTTTAAGATATTTAAGGCAGAAGTAGAAAATCAACACAACAAGAAAATTAAGATAGTAAGATCAGATCGTGGCGGAGAATACTATGGGCGACATACCCCTATGGTCAAGTTCCAGGACCTTTTGCCAAGTTCCTTCAGGAGCATGGCATAGTTGCTCAGTATTCAATGCCAGGAGAACCTCAGCAAAATGGAGTGGCTGAAAGAAGAAACCGTACCCTGATGGATATGGTAAGAAGCATGGTCAGTTACTCCACCTTACCGATAAGTTTGTGGATGGAGGCGTTAAAAACGTCATTCATATCTAATCGTGTACCCAGTAAGTCGGTGCCTAAAACACCGTATGAGTTATGGACAGACAGAGTACCCTCACTTAAGCATTTAAGGGTGTGGGGCTGTCCAGCTGAGGCTAAAGTCTTTAACCCAAATTCAGGAAAATTAGATCCTAAGACTGTTAGTTGCCATTTCATTGGCTACCCAGACAGATCAAAAGGCTACCGCTTTTATTGCCCTGACAGGCATACAAAGTTTGTAGAAACAAGACATGCTGAGTTTTAGAACATGATGTGATCAGGGGGAGCAAGGTGGTTCAAGAAGTTAACTTAGAGGAAAAACGGGTTCACGCCCCTACTCCGATGTTTCAGGAACCATTCTTCATGCTACCTGTTGTTGCTGCACAACAGTGTCAAGCACTGTAGTGCCAGCGCCTGTTGTTGAGCCTCCCTTGCCGACAGAAAATGAGAATCTGGAACCTGTCCTTCAGGAGCCATTAGAACCACCTGTCGTGCATGGGGAAGAACAACAACAGCCCCAAATGGCGCCAAATACTGAGAACATTAGAAGGTCACATAGAGTTAGAAGATCAGCTATCTCAGATGATTATGAAGTCTATGAGGCCGAAGAGTTCATATGGAGGATGATCCCACTACATATGAACAAGCCATGAGAAGCGAGCACTCAGATAAGTGGTTAGAAGCCATGAAAGATGAGCTAAGATCCATGGATTCCAACAATGTTTGGGATTTAGTGGAAATTCCTAAAGGAGCCAAAACAGTAGGCTGTAAATGGGTCTACAAAACCAAATGTGACTCCCAAGGGAACATTGAGAGATATAAGGCGCGACTCGTGGCAAAGGGTTTTACCCAAAGAGAAGGAATTGATTACAATGAGACTTTTTCTCCTGTCTCATATTAAGGATTCTTTTAGAATATAATGGCGCTAGTGGCACATTATGACTTAGAGTTGCATCAAATGGATGTTAAGACGGCATTCCTTAATGGGGATCTTGAAGAAGATGTTACATGGCACAGCCGAAAGGTTTTGTTGTGGAAGGAAAAGAAGAAATGGGATGTCGCCTAAGAAAGTCCATTTATGGGTTAAAACAAGCTTCGAGACAGTGGTTACTTGAAGTTTGATAACACCATAAGACGTTTTGGGTTTAAAGCTAATGTTGAGGACAATTGGTGTATGCAAAGTTTAAGAATAGAAGTCATCTTCGGTTCTATAGTTGGCGAGATATTGCTGGCAAGCAATGATGTCGTCTGCTAATGAAACAAAGAAGTTCTTGTCTCTCACATTTTGATATGAAGGATCTCGGTGAGGCCTCTTTTGTTCTGGGGATAGAGATTCACCGTGATAGAAGCAGAGGGGTATTAGGTTTGTCTCAAATGCATACATAGATAAGATTCTTAAGAAATATAGTATGCATAAGTGCAGCCCATCACCTGCACCCATAGTCAAGGGCGATAAGTATGGGGAACATCAGTGTCCCAAGAATCAGATAGAGCTCGAGCAAATGAGATCAGTTCCTTACGCATCCGCTGTCGGAAGTTTACAATATGCTCAAATTTGTACTCGCCCCTGACATAGCTTTGTTACCGGGTTACTTGGCAGATATCAGAAAAATCCAGGCACAGAGCACTGGAAATTAGTAAAGAAAGTCTTGCGTTATTTGCAGGGCACAAAAGGCTTCATGCTAACCTATAAGAGATCAGATTCCCTTGAGATAGTAGGGTTTTCAGATTCAGATTATGCGGGGAGGAAAGAAAATCCACTTCGGGTTATATTTTCACCCTTGCAGGTGGGGCTATATCGTGGAAAAGCTCCAAACAAACTCTCGTTACATCATCCACAATGTATGCGGAGTTTTATAGCATGTTATGAGGCCTCGGGGCAGGTGAACTGGCTTAAGAAGTTCTTACCCGGATTAGCAGTGGTAGACAGCATTCAGAAACCACTTAAGTTATACTGCGATAATAATCCTGCAGTTGAATATGCTCACAACAATAGGTCAAGTGGTGCTGTCAAACACATTGACATTAAGTACTATGTTGTGAAAGATAAAGTTCGGGATCATGTCATTAGTCTTGAGCATATAAGTACAGATAGATGTTAGCGGATCCGTTGACAAAAGGCTTACCACCCAACGTGTTTAGAAGACACGTAGCCGGCATGGGGTTAAGGAAAGCCTATGATTCCTGAACACTTAGGGCTCAGTTAGAACTCTGTTTCAAATTAGAAAGATGTATTGTAGCCGTCAAGTCCAACGACGCTTTGTTGTGACGACAAGACGCGCTCGACGCATTTGTCTATAATGGGATAGAGCCAAATAAGTTGAGTATTTAAGTTAAGAGTAAGATAAGTTATTAGGAGATCAGGGGGAGAATGTTAGGATTGATCTCCCTAGTTACTGGGCCCAACGGCCCAGATCTACCTTGATCCGCTCCTGATCGGGAGCCCAACCCACTAATGGTTGGAGGCCCCTGTCACACTGCGGTATAAAAAGGGAGGTGGGGGCCGGGCACTGAACACGAGGTTCGTCGAGCCGCCAGTCCCCCACCGACATCCCCAAACCCTAATCCGATCTCCTAGGGTCGTAGCCAGTGACGGGAAGTCCTCCTCCGCGCCGCTGCATCGCACCCCCGACTGCTTCCTCCTCTACTACGACGAGCACACTTCACCGCCCCGGCTTCCTCGACTCCATGGCGGACGCTGTGAAGCTCCAAGGGCGGAGATGTCGAAACCCTAACTCTCTTGTCTTTTACTTTCACTGTTATGCATGTTAAGCACTTCTACACTTACTGTTCACCGCAGTCCTGAGCCTATTAACACTAAGAATTCAACACGCTCTTCTTCAAGCACGCAAGCGCGACCGCGTAGAGCGGGGACGGAGCCATGGCCACGAGGTGGACAACGACCAGCACGCAGCCTTCCTTCCTCCACACCCGCGTCATCAGCCGCCACGCCAGCGTGAGCGCGCTCACGCCGCGGCGGTCGGCGTCGGCCACCGACGCGGCTACGGCGACAAAGAAAACCACGTTGAGGTAGAGGAAGCCAGGAACGGCGGAGCACGAAGAGCAGCAGGGCCGCCATATTGTAGCGCACCCCCAGCCCCAGGTGGCGCATCACGAGCTGGAGCAGCGCGACGAGGAGGAGCAGGCATGCGGCGTTGAGGACACCCGCCATGGCGACGGTTATGAGAGGGCCTCTCAGGCGACGCCCCTTCATGATCACCTTGGTGAAGAGCTCGGGGAGCGAGTAGCGGTCGCCGGCGTAGGTGGTGGAGGTGGCGAAGAAGGCTACGATCTGATTGGCAAGGCTTTTGTGCAAGGCTGATGAGTAGGAGCGCGATGGAGATTATGACAAGCTCCCTGGCTTCCTTGAAGATCTCCGCCATGAGCTTGGCGTAATCGGCGCTCGAGGGGTCCATGTTCTTGATCTCGTCGAGGTCGTGCAGCATGTCGGCTGTGCGCGGCTGGATGCAGAAGACATTGGTGATTTGGACAAGGAAGAGGGGAGCGGTTACTAGGAGGAAGACAGGGACGAAGAGCTTGGTGTTCTGGTTGGAAGGAGCAGGGCGTCCTTGAGGAAGGAGAGCATGACGAGGAGCTTGATTTGGCTAATTTGGTAGCCATGGCTGGCTGATCACGACGATGATCACCCTCCCAAATGGTAGCGATGAGCTAGCTGCTGAAGGATAAGGCTTAACAATGCAACGAAGGAAACTGCAGAGCTGAAGAAAATTTAGATGGCTTTTGATTGTTGGTGGAGAGATAATATTTCTTACATATAAGGTCTAGTCTACGCGAAGACTTGGAAATTACGTGCCGTGTAGGCCAGTGTGGCCACTGTACGTAGGAGTCAATGCAAGACTTTGAAAAATGCTCACCGTATTGTGTAATACGATGTGAAGGATGTTAGCAGGTTATCTACCTGATTACACCAACTTGATCTCAGCTTTTCTCCGAAGCAACATCTTTTACATACTATTATCGGTCAGGATCGGAGGCCTGATGATAGCGTACATGGCGGAGTGAGGAGGTTACAGTACAACAGGCACGAGGTGCACGCGTTACGTTGACCGCATTTTGATTGTGTTGCGCTGAATAATGTAAGGAAAATTCCAAAATTGCCAATTTATCACTCACCTGGGCAAGATGTCGTCAGTTCACACACAGTATACATATATATTATAAATAAATGACCTCTGAAGGTCAAAAAAAATGTTACTTTCCCGAAGAAAGAATCGAGTAGCCGCTTTGTCAATTCAATTTTTCTAAATATAAATATGAAGGAACAATATCAAAGATTTACAGAAACCTTGCGGCCAACAAAATGGGAAAATCATCAAAACTAATCGGAACAAACAAAACGTTACAGTTACATACTTCCCTCCACAAACACAACAGCTGAAATACCATCATGTGCATCAAATGCATCTGGGCAGGCGACATGAAGTCACTTTTGAACTCGGAGGCGCCCGGAATTGAACTGCGCTGACAGATGCATCTTACTGGTGCATATACCCGCACTTACAGATGAATCCCACCGTATGCAGTATGATTATCACCTTGCAAACAGTATAGCTGGCGGATATTCCCTGAAGCTGAAACAAGAATAAAAAATTTATTAAACATTCCTCAAGCATTTCACTCAACAAAAATGAACAAACATTTGCATTGGACAAGATTCCAATGGCGTGGAAAGTGAAAAGAGTAAAACCAACTAGGTGGCATTTGGTTGGTGGGAAATGGCGTGGGAAAGGAAAATGAGGCGGGGCAGATATCATATCTTTGGTTTGCAGGAAAGGGAAATGAGCACCACATATTTCCTGCCGATTTTAATCCGTTGTAAGGGGAGGGTTATTGCCAGGATACAAACTATGACCTAAATGTTCTTCTCTTATCAACCTCGGCCCGCAGCGTCGACAAGACAAACTGCGCTGGCACCATTGCCTCCTGTATCGCGGTGCACTGCTCTTTCACCTCCATCCATGCGAGCTGCGCCCAGTAAACCCCTCAAGATCAACTGAGCTGTCTTCAAGGAGATCACCAGATCCCAGTCCGCTCACGCAGCCATGCCCACACCCAGCTCATTGATGCCTTGCCATGCTCGAGCAGAAGCAGCTGTGGATGCCTCACTGAGCTTGAGTGCAAGTAGCTCACGAACGCCTCACCAGCCGCTGCGAAGACGATGCCAAGAAACATGCCGAGGCAGCCACCCACCATGCCAACGCGAGCTCAAGCAATAGCAACAGCCAGCAGCGCAAAGAACCACTGGATCTCGGTTCCCCACGGAGCTGCCCACCAGTGCCAGGGATAAGACAGACAGATGGTGAAGGCTTGGTGGGTGCCTGGGTGGATAACGATGTGCCTGAGTGGAAGCAACAAGATGGTTGGTGACGATATTCCTAGGGAGATGGAATTATTTCCTCCATCATTTCCTTGGCTTAATCTCAAACCAAGCCTAGTGCCTGCAAACAAGGAAATGGTCTATAAACTTCTATCCCTATCCCAAACCCACCAAATTATAACCAATTCATATCCCTATCCCAAATCCACACTGCATCCAAACGCTACCCTAGCCCCTAGAGTCGTCACTACTAATCACTAGGTTTAGTTTCCAACTTCTGAAGTAGGCAATGAAAGATCATACGACCAACTAAAGTAATGACCACATCTCGACACTTGAATCAATGTGTAGTACTTGAATGTATAGTTCAGAGATGATCAAACAACAGCTAATGCAAAACCATCTTGAAGAATCTCCCTAGAGTATCCCTGACCATGTTTCGAAACTCCAGAGCACAAGATGCTTGGAATCCCAACAGAAGGTCAAATACATATTTTGGGTAGTTGATACTACTAGTGTAGTAATGACCACACAATTTGCAAGGAATCAACAACATGAGATTGGAAAAAGGAAATCTAGCATGAGTCAACTTGAGGCAAGGTTACATGGTGGACTAACTAAAGAAAAACAGCAAAACAGAGACACAAATGCCATGTAAACACCAACCTAACATCACAGTTGTATCATAACATGTAACTTACCATATAACCAATCTTTGAATTGAGCATGAAGGGCACATGCCAATTCTTTCTTCCGGCTATCATCAATCTCCAGTTCCCGGATTTCTTTGAATATCTTCCAGAGAAGCATGCGAAATGTAAAACAGGTTAAAGTTCAGAAAGATGTGCAAATACTTTATTCTGCATAACATGCTCAAGAATAGTACTAAAAGGTCCCTAGACAATAAAATAAAGAGAACTAATCAAACTGCTGGCAACAACATTGGGGCCATCGAATCCATTGATCCAACAATGCACCTTATAAGCTTATAGGTCACACATATGCCAGGAACTATATATTTATTTTATTTCAAATCATAATGGTACTTCAATTAGAGTACCGATTACGAAAATAAAACCAAATGAATGGAATATGTTTTTCTCAACATCCATGTATTAAACAAAACTTAAAGAACACCACAGCATTTTTATTTTATGAACGTTGTAGATATATCAATAGCATGTGCTCAATTGAATTCCCCAATCTCATAGAATTACATCAAGGAAACTGTTTTAATATAATGTTACAAAAAAAAATCCCCCTCCCCAGGATAAGCACCTCTGACATAAACAACTACTATAGAAAACTATATACAAAGGTTTGTTGTCGCTCAACATATATACCTTTTTCCTTTGGGATGCCCAATAAACTTCAGGCAAGGTAAACGGATTGTATTTGGTAGGTCCTTCTACTTCAAACCAACTAGGAATCTGCATAGAGAATTAGCTGACTATCATTTTTTTTTATTTTGCAGAAAAAATGCACACTAAAGTCATTTAACATGCATCAGATGTCATTTTTACAGAACCAAAACACCATATATTACCACCCATATTTGGTTGAGGAAAATATTCAGAAACTAAAACTTTGTCAATGTCAATTGATTGATCACTAGTAACACACATAGTATACTAAAATATTTATCTAGGTTGCTACTCCAGCTGCTATGGACAAAATTATACTGCAAAAAATTGAGTAACCTTATCAATGCAGATGCATCACATGCAACATGTTGTCAAAGCAAGAGATCTGCTCGTCATAAAACGCTTCAATTTTTTTACGGCATTTGAGTTTTTTCAAGTCTAGCGCAAGAAAGTAATAATGTAGGGAACATATAGCTCACATACCAAAAAGTTTGTAAATAGATCAGGATCTAGACAAGTGGCGGACTCGGCCTGGACGTCAGAAACCCCAGCAGGATGAGAAACGAATCATGCGGATCAACAACTCCCAACACAAAAGGTTGGTCCCACTTGTTGACATTAGGATCGACACCAACTTGTGCCAATGCTCCCCAAGTAGTGGATAATAAGTATTAAATGGGGCAACCTGTAAAATATAAAATAAAGTACTCAAGCTGACAAGCTGTTGAAGATTAAAGTACATGCATTGCCATGTTTTAAAGCAGAGATTCTTGAAATCAAAATGACCAAATGAAATCACACACTTGGGTTTTGTCATGTTTGGTCAGATGTACCAGAAACGTCGGCGTCATGACAGACCAGAGTAGAAGGCCGAAACGAACACATCCAGTTCAAGTGGACAGACAGAGTTTGTTTAGAATTTGTTGAGAGTTCGTTGGAATCGCAGTAGCTTAGTTTATGAGAGTTTGGGTTAGTTAAGATAGTGGAGAGGGAGACTATATATGCAGTTTGTAATCCCCCATGAGTTAAGCAATCAAGAAGTTAAACCCAATTCCCTTTCATCCCTAACCTTCAGTTCATCAATGCTGGTACCCAACTTCAAGCGCTCGGCTACTCATTCCCCCCCATACATAAAACCTATGTCCACGCTACTATCCATCCCCAGGGCATGACAAGGTTCAACATATTATTTCTGTATATCTGAACCCTGCTGTTTTGTACCTTCCAACTGTCCATAATGTTTTTTTATCCTTATAATATAATAACAGATGAATATTGATACATTATGGATTACCATGTCGGATACACATCTGATGAGGGGAAAAAAGCACAGATCAAAACTCACTTGTAATTTATGGTTGTCCCCCACAATAAGTGGTTGGTATTTACTTCTCCCAAATAGAAGATACATTCACGACAATTGGCAATACAGATTCGTTTTGAAGCTGCAATAATTTGTACACGTTCACAATGCTCCACTTTAACAACCTGATAACATAGAAAATCTTTTGGCTCAAAAACAAGATAAGGTGACATACTTAAATCTAGAGGGAAATTAGGTAGAAGGCCTCGAAAAAAACTCGGTTTAGGTATCAGGCCTTTTCTTTTTCGAATTCGGGTGAAAGGCCTTGAAACAAAATTTTTAGGCGGAAGGCCTTCTGTCCATTTTCAGCACTTGACGGTGTTAAGTAGAGGATAAAAAGACGATTTTACCCCTGAATAAAAAATAAAAAAGAATTCTAATTATTTATAATATTTTGAGTATATGTATATATTATATTATTCTCCGTAGTGAAAAAATAAATTTATTTTTTTACTACGGAGAATAATATAAGTATATACATATACTCAAAATATTATAAACAATCAGAATTCTGTTTTTTATTTTTGACTCAGGGGTAAAATCGTCTTTTTATCCCTACTTAACACCGTTAAGTGGTGAAAATGGACGGAAGGCCTTCCGCCTAAGAAAATTTTGTTCCAGGGCCTTCCACCCAAATTCAAAAATAAAAAGGTCTAATACCTAAACCAAATTTTTATCGAGGCCTTCCACCTAATTCTCCCAAATCTAGAAGGTGAAAACTATAGAATATAATTCATTGAAAAGGTGTACATTGGAATATAAAGTCATCCTGGAATCTCATAGTCTTGCTCTTGCGCCGTAAAATCATATGAAACATACCTTACCAATAGCACCAAGAATAATGGTAGTGTCAGAACATCCGTAGACGGTTGCGTACTTAAGTGGGGCTAAAATGTAAATGACAGAATCATGGCAGTTCAAAACCTACAAAACCATTATTTCAGTGTCATTAATCACTGCCAGTTGCAGGTTCGAAATTCCAGTCTTTAAGGTATAACATGGAAATACAGAGGGCATAGGACAAGCACATTCAGTATCAGTCGTCTTCAGTTTCTGTTGTCCACAAAAAACAAACAAACACATGCATACCTTTATTGAATGCCCTTTCAGATCCGATGCTTGTTTGACAACTGAAGTTTTAGAGTAACCCTCCACAAATGATGCGTTTCGGTAGTATCCAGGATAGTTTGGTGCAGAAGTGCCAGTTGGTGAGCTACTATGAATTCTTGTATTCGTGACAGCATCAGACATTGTGACATCAGGATCAAACGAATTATGTTGGCTGTTTTCTTTTGCTGCAGACTTCTCTGCCATAAAATCTAATGCTGAAGCTATATACTGCAAGATCCAATCATGTACCAGAGCAGCAGGTACAGGAGCAGCGGGCATGTCTGGATCCGAATTTGCAAAAAAGGTAGCAGCTTGGCTTAAAGGAGTTCCTTCACAGAGCTGCAACAAAAATCCAAGGTGCTCAAAGTCTCCATTGTCAATACCTGCATATAAAGCAATATTTAGTGCTTTGTGAATCTTCAGTGTAAGCATATTTACCACAATACATTCATGGTATTTTCTTCAGAGCAGAAGCATTACAACAGAATTGTGTATGTGTTGTGTTCTGCAATAGTACTTAATCGATCATCCAAACTACTCGCCAAAATCTTCATTAAGTATTTCATATGTTTTTAGAAGATTAGCAAGCTATATTTTGCATTCTGTCAACAAAATTTCTAGCAATATATAAAATTTATTACATTCTTCATGCTACCAAAATGTGGTTATGTGAGGTCACATTATGATCAACAGCCTACAGGAGTATCTTGCCCAGTTCATCCGTATACTCATCTAGATCACATAAAAGTGGTCCTTGCTTTTCAATATATCAGTTTACCTCACTAGTAGCAATCACTACCAAGATGGAGTTACTTCAGGTAGTTTTCACTGTTTTTAGCTCACTCATAAGCATAAAGGGCAAAAATTGTAAAGCAGAATATTTGGGTAGTTTACAATGCATGTCAATCGGATTGTATAAAAATGCGAAAACAAAGCTATACCGTATTCATAACTATTATCTACTACAGAAACAGTTGACAGTTTCTGGTGCTGCAGTCTCATGTTTGATATCCAAAATGACAATCAAAATCGTTAGTTTGAATAGTTTTAGGTGTGACAGTGACATCATAGCATTTTTCTCTACATCTGCACACATATTTGCCCCCATTGATGTTAATCAACTTAAATAATTATATCGACTTAGAGAAACAAACATATATACAAGAATACGCAAATCCAAAACTAACCATGGAATCATCTCCCTCTCCATCAACAGAATCTGCTAAAAGTGTTAGAATGTTGGCCATATGCTTTTGTAAATATGATAGTTGATGAGATTCTTCATCTGCTTGTGAAGGCAAAACGGCGACTATTGCTGCGTACAAACTGCAAAATGACATAAACATATGTCTAAGAGTAGACAAATAAGAAGTAAAAGTTATGTGTCTCCAACTCTCCATACTGACAACACAATCGATGTTGCAACTTGCAAAAATGGCAATAACAAAAAAAATAAGTGTGTAGTAGAGCGATCATGAAAAGAGGACAGTGCAACACTGCCATGTTGCATAGCTCACATATCATGTAAGTTCTTTGGTATTTAGTACAGGATAGCATTTGGAAGGAAATATAAACTATATGTGGTAGACTTTCTGAAAACAGACATGATTACATATATAGATACTAGAATCAGTTAAAAGAAAAACGATGCATCAATGGTGTCAGGCAACCATATTTTGCAGTGCAGTTTTTGCCTCAGCCTTGTAAACGACCTTCTGAATTAGTAAATAAAACTGAACTTGTTATAGGCTTAAAGCAGTGGAACAAAAATGTTGTTTGTAGATTGTAAACAAGGTGCAAGATTTCTTAATTTTACAACTTTCTGGGAGGCTAATGCAATAGTAAGCATCAATTTTTGTGGGCATATGACCTCAGTCTTACAGATTTTTTAGAAAAAAAAAATAATCATAAAGTTGCAATGAAGAAGAGCACATTTTGATATGCAATAGTTACAATTAGCATGCAACATTGGGAATCACATATTGAGAAAAACTTTCGATATTTTACGAGTTCTACCCCATGTGTCAATAAAAGGCACTTGAACGATCAAAATTTAACTGTTTATCAAATCATCAAATGCCCCATTTCCTACAACCCTAGCAGTCATAGACTTTCATAGTCGGTAAAATGTACCAAAGTGGCCGTAAAAATATTCACAAAAATGTATCTTTGTATACATTCCTATAACCAAATAATTGATAAGAATTTCATCAAAATAATAGCACAGAACTGGGAACAATATAAAGCCTTCTCATGTTCTCATAATGAAGCAGTCACCTGACACCTTTATTGATTGCTTGAAATGCACTTCAAACTGAAACCAGACATTAAGCATCATTTCCTGACACTATAGATTTTTGGCCATTTCAGGAATATATAATCATTATATTATTGTTTCTTATTCTTAATATGTATATATTGGAAGAAGCATACAATTTCGCACCAAAATCAATTTTTTTTTAGAAACCACCAAAATCAATCTTGAGAAAACACTCTGTCGCACTCTAATCTAGAACACATATACTAAACAAAAGTCCGTAATAGACGCGGGGCCATAGGCCATTCAACAGGGCTATCGAACTAGCACCCGGGAGGATGCGATCGGGGCCTGACCTGGATCGGCGATAGCGCGGAGAGGTACCCATCGAAGGCGGAGGTGGACGGCCAAACATCCGCGACGGCGGGCGAGTCCTTGTGCGCGCGCGGCACGAGGCGCTTGTAGGACTGGATGTAGAGGAAAAGAACCAGTCGCGGAGGTCGGCATTCCCCGCGCCGTCCTCGCGCGAGCTCTGGATCCTCCGCGGGTAGCACCGCAGCGAGCGTCCCGAGCGCCAGCGCTGCCTGCTCGGCAGGGATCTGAAGCGCCTCAGCGAGCGCTGAGGCGCCCACCCGCGGCCCCCCCGCGCGAGCCTCTCCTTCAGCTGGGATAGGGTTTGCGTCAGCGTGCCCTCCGGGAAGACCAGCTTGGGGATCGGCAGGAGCCCGTACTCAAATGGCTCCCGCCGCGGCCGGAGCGCTGGGGCGAGGGCGGAGGAGACTCCGCCGGCAGCAGCGGCGGCGACGCCGACGGGGACGAGTCCAGGGGATCGTCAGCCATTGAGGGTAACTGACTGACTGGGCCAGAGAAGGAGGCGGAGACAAACAGAGAGATCTGATACTGGGAACAGCTCTCGATTACCCTATTTTCGCTAGTTTGCCCTTTTGGGTTAAAAAAGCGTTTCGAACACACGAAAATTATAGAAAATGCAAGAGCTCACACACAAATTTGGCCTAAAATAGAACCATTTAAGTTACAATACAAATTGTTCAACAAACTCTAAGTACTCCGTCAAAATCTCTAATCTCTAAAGACTATAAAAAGACTAAAAGGTGGAAAACTTTTTGATCTGGCGTTAGTTTGCCTCCCATACAAAAACCATTAATCTCTCATGTGTGTGGACCCGGTGTCGCTTTTTCGCCTCTCCCTCCCGACATTTCGGCACTAATCACGATCGCCCACGTGCCTCTCCTCTCTACGCACTCGCATACTCTGTCGCGCGCCTCTCCACATGCTCTCTCACGCCCACCGCCGCGACCTCCCTTTGCGTCGCCGCACCTTATATGTCGCCTCCTCGCGCTCTCCCCATCGATGTCACCCCAATCCTATCATATCCCATCCCGCATCAGCAGGAATAGGTCAGAATGAAGGAGGGAGCAAGTCTGCATAGCCTCCCTTCGCTCGCGTGCTCCGCTCCACCTCCATCGCCTGCTCCGCTTCCGCCTCCCCGTGTGCAATCTACACGTGCGCTTCGACAAGCCGCCCAATCTATGCACCCCAACACCCCCCCCCCCCCCCACCACCACCACCACCACTCTACTCGGCGCTACACACGTTGTCGTAGATGGAACCTCGTCCTCCTACAATCCTGCACAGTTGCATCATTAGTTAGCCTTTTTAAAGATGCGGGTAACCTCTTTGAAGATGCGGGTAACCTCTTTGAAGATGCGGGTAACCTCTTTGAGGATGCGGTTAACATATTACTAAAGATTCTTAGCAAGCCGATCTAGAAAAACTGAGGTCATCATTAGTTAAGTCGTGTTTGGTTCCGTGTTTCTCTGCGTTGGCGGTTGGGAGAAGAAGAAAAATCTCGCCAAACGCCCTGCGACCACCACGATGGCCGGCTAAAAACGAATGCGAGCGTATGATTTCCAGAACGCGGCTCAGAGGCGCGTTCGCTTAAACGCAGTCGCGCGACGGCGGGTCGCAGACCAAACAGGCCTTTAGTTTGTTGTAAATAATCTTGTTTTTGATGACATGTGTGTGTAATCTGAATTATGAATCAAGATGCTCGATCTCAATAAAACTGAGGTCATCATTAGTTAGTTTTTTGTAAATAATCATGTTCTTGATGTCATGTGTGCACATTATATGTTCAACTGCTCAATCTCCAACTCTATTCTACACGATTATGTCATTGTTAATTGGTATTAAAATGGTAGTAGTGCAATGTCTCTGTAATCCATACAACTGCTCCAATACTCTTCATGCTAAATCATTTCTCTACCACTATGATTAGTGTGTTACAATGCAATCACTAATCACTGCGAACTGTGGTTGACATTAACACTAAATTGAGCCTTTTGTAATTTATGTTTTATCCTTTTTCTGCCAGTAAGTGATATTTCAGGTTTGAAAGAGGTCGAAGCCCTGGCACTGCAATCTTCAACGTAGTGCGGTTCGTTGTTGCAGTCATCCCTAATTCATGATGCATAGTGTTAGAATGTTTTCCTTAATAATTTGTCTGGTTACCAATGAATCTATATCTGCACTTATGTATCAATATGAAGTGTTGTACGATTAGGATTTTCTTGGGAACATGTATGGTTAGGATTTAGGATATGTAGCTGCACCTAAAATAAATAAATTGTGTTTCAATATTTTCTTGTTCTTCTCAAAATATTCAAAGTTGTTGATTGTTGAGTCTTAATTTGTTAGAAGTTTGAGCATTAAAATCTTAACCACATTGATACATCATCAAATAAAATTGTCACTAGTAAATTGTAATCCATGTTGAATATGCAATAGTTGTACTCTTGTTACTCATATATGAATCTTCAGTTTCTAATTTGGTAGTTTGGTTGTTGTGCTAGAGTGGTCATATATTGAAAACTTTAATGAATAACTAATCATCTATTGGGTAATGAATGACATACATAATCATTGCTGCCTTGTTTTTTCTCTGCATGCAACTTGCCAACACCTAGGATCTAATTTTTAGAACTAAGTTAAACTGTACTAAAATGTAGTATATATTATCAAATTTTCGCTATTTGTGTTGCTAATCAAGTTTGTCTAAGAGATTTTGTATATCTTTAATTTAATTAGACTATTCACCCCTCTAGCTAATTTGATCTTTCAACAATTCACCGTTGCTCTGACTACTCATGTGACATCGTCACCACGGGAAGCGTCCACCCACATTCTGCTACGAATCGATGGCCCCTATCATAGATACACATTCCTCCAACAACATCCACTACTTGGAGCTCAGTCTTGGCCACCATTTGGTTCTCGAATTCGACAATGAGGATGCGGAATGAGGTCTTGTTGGTGAACTCAACATAGTTGCTTCCTCGTCTCAGTAGATCTTGGGCGCATCCATTGTCACCAACTCCCTACGCGTCACTACTAGAGCAATCACCTCCTGACGCTACAAGTCCGACCACCGGTGCTCCATCCTTGACTTGTCATTGGTTCATCTGCATGGATCCATGGACATTCCACCACTGCCACTACCGCTCAATCAACGCCAGCCACAACCTGACAACAACCTGTGTAGTGCCACCAACACCTAATATCATGACAACAACCAGTTAGAGCTCACGACAAGCCTTATCTGCGCAGATATCATCAAGCATTTCCCATCGTGCAAAAATCATCACTAGCAAACGCATGACCACAAGCTCAAATCACTTGTCATAGATCATTCTCGTTGTCAAGTTCCTCTCCATCGTGCAAGTCTTCAAGTTAACAACTTAGGATGTTGAGGATGTACTTCTCCAAATAGAGATTGTTGCATCTAAGGAAGAGCAACAACCTGAGATCATGTTTATGCATGTCTCAACAATCTAATTTGGCGTAGCCCTGGCTTGCCTTTTTGTTTCCTTGACTTGTTTCTTGTTTTTTTAGATTAGTGCTAAAGCATGTGTGTTTGATTTGTATTGTACCATGGCATATGATGTTAATACGCGTACCTTTATTTTTTATCTCTACATACACCTAGGCCATGACTTTGCAATATATTTTCCTACCAATAATTCATATTTTTTCACATGCACCCAATACATAAAAATCATTCACAGACATACAATTCAATTGTTACAGCAAGGCAAGGCATAGCTAGGGACAATTTAGGCACTTATCCTCACTCAAACATCAATTTTTTTGGCAATTTATTCTAATCAAGTTATGTCATGTCTAGACAAAAAAAATATTAAAAACATCATATACTCCCTCCGTATCATAAATAGAGTTCGTTTGGACAGCGACACGGTCTCCAAGCATAACTTTGACCACTTATTTCTTTAAAAATATTTGTTATAAAGTGGTATATATATACTTTTATGAAAGTACTTTCAAGATATTTATTTATATGATTTTAACATTTCTAAACTCATAATTTAAAAATTATTCATGATTTATATTCCCAATGTTGACCGAAAGCTTTTCCAAAACTAATTAGTACTTCATAGCTTGGTTTAGAAGTACCCTAATAATAGATGATTCTAACCATCTAATATAATTCAATAAACGATTCACGGTTATTTACAAGTACCATAATAAAGTTTTCTTCATGTTGCATAGTTTGGTTTTGCTCAAACTGCAGACTAATAAAGTAGAAAAATTCTTGCCGGCAAAGAAAATAAAATAGAAAATTACGCTGTTTCGAGTGATGGACCTTGTCGTGCCCTTCGCGGGCGCGCTGGTCTTCACAGGCCCGGGCCAAACCATACGCCGCGCCCCTGGCGAGTTGGCGACTACTTGGCCATGGCGTCTGGCGGTCTGGGCTCGGTCCACGCGCGGCACGGCAACAGGAGGGGGCGCAACACGTGCCCGAGCCCGATCGCGGTCCACGGCGCGGTTAATCCGCGCACGCCCGGCCTCGTCGCGAGCGCACGCCGGCCGGTTCTTCCAGAGATTCAAAGAGAGAAGAAGAAGAGTGAAAACGGGCAAATCCAACACGCGAATATACACAAGCGGGCCCCTAGACTGTTGTCGCGTGGGGCGGGGCGGTCGAGTGCTCTCTCGACTCTCGTGGTCGTGATCGTGTGGGGGGCTTTTGCGCAAAGGCCCTCCGTACTACGCCTAATTGGTTACGCGCCGGTGCATGGCTTTTTTTGGGGCGTTTGCTTCGTTTTGCTGCTACGGCTACGACATGGCAGTTGGCCGACACGTCCCTTCCTCTTCTTTGTAGGTGGATTTTTGCATATTTCTGGCGTTCGATTATGCGTCGTGACGAGCAACTCTAACGGTTTTGTAAATAAGTTTGACATTCTTATTTTTACAAAAACGTTTAAAAATCTCTCATTCAACGGTTTAACAAATAATCTTAATATTTTTAGCAACTTGGCAAACACCAGGTGATATTTGACATATATGCCCTAGCCGGTTCGCTGGCAATCGCCCTCGTGTACTACTCCCGCGGGATATTTCCCTCTCTCGCGCCTAATTTTTTAGTTTTACCAAGCCTAAATGCAAAACCGTTGGAGATTAACTCTTTTATACCTTTGCCATATTAATTTGAGAGTTAACGAATACCGTATTTTACCTTTGCCATATTAATTTGAGAGTTAACGAATACCGTATTTTATCAAACAAAAAATGCAAAACCGTTAGAGTTGCTCTTATATAGCATGAATAAATTTAGCAACCACTAACGAGACGAGGACTGAACAGCAAAGAGTACGTCATGCTCGAATTTAGAATGTCAACACCAAATCAATCCAAACGAATTTGTGGGCAATGTCTTATTGATTTTTTGCAATATGAATGCGGGACGTGGTGGAATATTATGGTATATCATTGTGTCCTGCCTTTTTTTTTTACAATGCTCGAATTTCTTTCTCTTCCCTCCTTTTTTTCCTGGGTAAATGGGTAGCATACATGAAAAGAAATGGATGAATGATACAGATTTTGGTTTACAGGTCTGACATTTAAATTTCCTATGTCGGACACTAAAAGGACTTGTTTTCTCCCCTTCAACGTTAAACCTTTTTTTAGACGAAAGAAGAATTGTATTAAATAATAGCTGGGTACATCATCGTATTACAAGTACATGAATCCAGAAATTGATTCTTATCTATATTATACTTAAACTGTGAAAGTCTCAAACTCTCAAATCCAAACCTATTTGACGCTTCATATAGATGATCGCACAGACAATACTCACAACAATTGTTTTCGGCCTGAGAACAGATGCCCCAACAGACGGCCACATTCCTGCAGGCGGAGCGGAGTTGAGAAACTTCTTCTTCTTCCTTGTGTCTTCCTTCTTCTTCTTTCTGCCACTGAAGAATGAGGAAGACTGATCTGAAAATTATTCTCACTAGTCCTTCATGTGGCCAGATCCAACCACAACAAAACGAAAAAGAGACCAGAGAAAATTATTCCATGACAGCGATATCTTATCTTGATGCCGAAGTCTGATGCACGTCTCCATGTAGTGACGCGGAAACAAAAGTCTCCATGTGTTTTTTGTCTCTGCAAATGTGACACCGAAATTGTCGCCCTCATCTTCAACAGAGACACCATGGAGAGACCCGGATCCAGAACCCACCTCTCCGCCAGCGCAGGAAGAGAGGATGAGGATACAAATACAACTCATACCAAAATTCTTGGCATGAAGAAACTCTAACTATAGATGACTCAATCTACTAGAAACTTATTAAAAAACGATGGATCCGCACTCCCTCCGACTCCGGTGAGATACCGGAGGAGAGGGAGGGGGACCAACGGTGAAAAAGATAGAGACAAGGCGGCGGCGGGGCGGCAGGGCACGTGCCCTAAGCCCTAAGCCCTAGGGGCGGCCTTCAACCGTTAAACTTGAGCGTGCAATATTATGATTACTAATAGCTACGGCAGTTGTCTACATATAATGTGTTTTTTCAACTTCTAAAATACCCTCCATCAAAATGAAATGTAAATCTCACCTTTTGATGTTAGCCAACCTCAAACATAAGTAGTTTCTAGATAACAATATCAACATTTATATCCTTTTGTACATATCGATATATGTATCTATATCTACTCCCTCCGTCCCAAAATAAATGCAATTATAGGACAGAACACGGTTACCAATACACCAGTAAAATTACAAAAATACTCTATAAAGGTGCAATCATTACGCTTTGGAAACAAAAAAGTACAAAAAAAATGAATAGAGTTCTCTTGTCTTACATGCAGAATTACATCTATTTTAGAAAAAAATTGAATTCTAGAATTGCATTTATTTAAGGATGAAGGGAGTATCTGATCTATAAATGTACTTTATGTTAAAGAGGTAAAATTTTATTATCCGTTTTCATCCACCTCTACTTAATTATCCAGATAGTGCAAAGTTTCTTTCATCCGTGTTTTCAGACGACAAATACCTAGTCCAATTCGTATTAGGTCACATCCTCCATATCTCGTAGATAATATATCTAGAGTCATAACACACGCTCTATAAAATAGGACAACTCTTTATTTTATATATGTTTTAGATTTTGTTGAAACGCACAAAAATATTGCTAGTTATAAAAATATCAGTGAAACAAATAAGAATTTTATTAGCTTCTAATTTATTTTAAAACAAAAATAATAATCACTAGTAGGTACTACTCCCTCTGTCCACGAAAAAAAATCAATTCCTAGAGTTGTTTTATGTCAAAATTTTTAAATTTTAACCAAATTTATAAAAAAAACTATCAGATTGATGGTACCAAATTTACATCGTTAGATATATCTTCGATTTTTTTTATAATGTGGTTTATTTTATATTATAGATGTTATTAACCCCTTTTCTATAAAATTAGTCAAACTTAAAAAGTTTAACACCGTACTCCGTATAAATTCTAGAAATTAATTCTTTCGTGAACCACACACACAAAAAAAAGCAAACCATGAGACGTAACCACTCGGAGCTCTGCAAAACATCCTTTTCTTTTCTGTAGCACGGAAGAAGGGCTTGTCTGGATCAGCGCGTGAGATTTCTGCCTGGCGCTCGCGCGGCTCCAGGCGTCCGATTTTGGAGCCTGGAGCCAGGATGCTTGCCTGGCCGGATGCTTGACTGGGAGGCTGGCAATCCAAACAGCCCCGAAGTGCCGAGCGAGGAGTTTCGTTTCGTTGCTATGTAGCCCACCACCCACAGCAAAGTTACAAAAAACGACAATGCAGATAGAGCTGGCACGGGACCCTAGGTAGACGGCTGGTCCTTCCACCGAAATCGTACCAAGCCCGAGGGCCTCCGCGGAAAAGCTCCGACCGGGGAGAGAGGGGCTTTTTGCGCTCCCGAAAACCAAAAACCTCCCCACTCTGACTCCACTTCGTCCCCGTCGAGCACTCCACGCCGCTCTAGTACTCTCTGCGCCCTCCTCTCCCTCGCTCCACTGCCTTGTTTTTTGCTCGCAAAAAAATCCGAAAAATCTTACGCAAATCCGGCGTCCTCTCCGCCGGCGAAGCTTCTGGGTCCTCTCGCCGCCCGCTACGCGTGAGATCGGCCCGCGGGCGTCGTAAGCAGCCCAAAGATCCCTGCTTTTGAGCCTTTTTTTGTGTTGTCCCGTGGTTAGTTTCATTCTATACCGTTTTCTTCGGGCCTGTGGGGGCGGAAAATGGTAATGTCGGTGGCCGCGGCTGCGTTTCCTTGGCCTGCACTGTTTATGTTTATCGGGTAGCTGCGGGATTTGCGCTTGCTCGGCGCGGTTCAAGCGGTTAGGCCTAGCCTTTAGCCCACAGGTGGTTTTCTCCGTGCTCTTGTGCTCTTGAAGCGGTTTAGGTGGTAATTGCGTGGGATCTGGACTTTTTTTTTTCTTCCTACTAGGTCACCGTTGAGATGAGGGCGGCAGTGGGGGAAAAAAGCCGATAAAAAGAAGGCTAGTGAGTTGGAAAAGGTAATAAAGCTGTGTAATTATTGGTGCCCATCTGTACTCTTGGCTTCTTGCAAGTTGCAATGCTGGGGAAGATGCTGGCTGCTGGCTCTTTGCTCATTGGGTTTTAGATCTGTTATTAGTTGTGTGCTGAGTTCCGTTTACTCATTTTCTCCCCCCCCCAGATAAAAAAAATGGTGGCTTTTGTATAAATCCTTTGGTTTCTCACTGTGGTAGTTGCCGAGTTAGTTTATTTAGATTGTTCCTATGTTCTCACTGTGGTAGTTGCCGAGTCTAGTTTATTTAGATTGTTCCTATTTTTACGCTGGACTGAACTCTTTGTTCTTGTTTGGTGCGCGCTACTAAAGATGGTTGCTTTTCATGTTTTTTTTCTTTCATTTTGTTTTTTGGCTTCGCTTAGCCCTATCCAGCTGTTGCAAAGTTTACTGAGTATATCTGAAGTCGGATGGCTGCAGTTCTCAGGCAGGGACTTGGATTGAGTGAAATGCAGTTTCTTTACGCTACCTGTTTGGTTCATTCGAGTTTCATACTTGCTGCAGGTTTTTCCCCCTCTGTTATGTAGAAAAAAAAGTTCATTCTCTTCATTCTCCTTCTGAAGTGCAATGTTTCTTCCCACATATTGCAGCAAAATGAGGTATTATGTTCAAATGCTCGTAGCCTTCGTGTTGCCTGACAAGTTTATTGCAGAGGTAGTAGTTTCATCTCATTTCATATTATTGTTCATTAATGCTCTTTCCTTGTAATAGCTATCTAAAGCTAGTTGTTTACTTTGTTCTGTTTTAGCTGGTCTAGGACAAGCGGACAACTGGATTTCTTGGCACTTTGTCAAGTCTGTGAGTAGAAGTTTGGTGGAAGATTGTCTTCATTCAAGATGATGCAGAGGCCACCGCTCCGCCCGGAGGAGTACTCCTTGAAGGAGACCTCACCTCACCTTGGTGGTGCAGCTGCTGGGACAAGCTCACCACTACCTATGACCTGGTTGAGCAGATGCAGTACCTTTATGTAAGAGTTGTAAAAGCCAAGGAACTTCCAAAAAGGACATCACTGGGAGCTGTGACCCGTATGTTGAGGTGAAGCTAGGAAATTATAAGGGCCAAACTCGGCATTTCGAGAAGAAGAACAACCCAGAGTGGAATCAGGTCTTTGCCTTCTCAAAGGAGCGCATTCAGTCATCAGTTGTGGAGATTGTGGTCAAGGACAAGGATCTTGTCAAGGATGACTTCATTGGGCGTGTTATATTTGATCTGAATGAGGTCCCAAAGAGAGTGCCACCTGATAGTCCATTGGCTCCTCAATGGTATCGGTTGGAAGAACGAAATGGGCACAAGGTGAAGGGGGAGTTGATGTTGGCTGTTTGGATGGGTACTCAAGCTGATGAAGCATTCCCTGAGGCCTGGCATTCTGATGCAGCTTCCGTCCCTGGCGATGGCCTTGCAAGCATTAGATCAAAAGTGTATCTTACTCCAAAGCTTTGGTATCTCCGTGTCAATGTCATTGAAGCCCAGGATCTTATACCGAATGACAAGAGCAGGTTCCCTGAGGTTTATGTCAAAGCAATGCTAGGCAACCAAGTTCTTAGAACCAGGGTATTAGCGAGCCGTACCTTGAATCCAATGTGGAATGAAGATTTGATGTTTGTCGCAGCTGAGCCATTTGAGGAGCACTTAATTTTGAGCGTAGAGGATAGGGTGGCCCCAGGAAAGGATGAAGTAGTTGGAAGGACAATAATTTCACTTCAGCATGTACCCCGGAGGATGGATCACAGGTTGCTAACCAGCCAGTGGTATAACCTTGAGAAGCATGTGATTATTGATGGTGAGCAGAAGAAAAGAGACAAGTTTTCAAGCCGGATTCACCTGAGAATTTGTCTTGAAGGTGGATATCATGTCTTGGATGAGTCAACACATTACAGTAGTGATTTAAGGCCAACTGCAAAACCTCTGTGGAAACCTAGCATCGGCATTCTTGAGTTGGGTATCTTGACAGCACAGGGCCTGTTGCCAATGAAGACCAAGGATGGGCGTGGCACAACTGATGCCTATTGTGTCGCAAAGTATGGACAGAAATGGGTGCGTACTAGGACTATAATTGACAGTTTCACTCCCAAATGGAATGAACAGTACACCTGGGAGGTGTATGACCCATGCACTGTGATCACAATTGGTGTATTTGACAATTGCCACCTGAATGGCGGGGAAAAGGCCAATGGTGCCCGGGATACCAGAATTGGGAAGGTCCGCATCCGCCTCTCGACACTTGAAACTGATCGGGTGTATACCCACGCATACCCTCTTATTGTTCTGACACCTGGTGGCGTTAAGAAGATGGGTGAGGTGCAGCTTGCTGTCCGTTTCACATGTTCATCACTTCTCAACATGATGCATCTGTACTCACAGCCCTTGCTGCCCAAGATGCACTATGTGCACCCATTGTCCGTGATACAGGTGGACAACCTGAGGCGCCAAGCCACAAACATTGTCTCGACAAGGCTGGGCGTGCAGAGCCACCACTGCGGAAGGAAATCGTGGAGTACATGCTTGACGTGGACTCGCACATGTGGAGCATGAGAAAGAGCAAGGCAAATTTCTTCCGAATCATGGGTGTCCTGAGCCCCCTGATTGCAGTGGCGAAGTGGTTTGATCAGATCTGTCACTGGAGGAACCCGTTGACCACCATACTGATCCATGTTCTCTTCATGATACTGGTTCTATACCCAGAGCTGATACTGCCCACAATTTTCCTCTACCTGTTCCTGATCGGGGTGTGGTACTACAGGTGGCGGCCAAGGCAGCCACCGCACATGGACACCCGCCTCTCCCACGCAGAGACTGCCCCACCCGACGAGCTTGACGAGGAGTTCGACACCTTCCCACCCCCCGCTCGCCGGACATCGTGCGGATGGATGCGGTACGACAGGCTGCGCAGCGTTGCGGGGAGGATTCAGACCGTGGTCGGCGACCTCGCGACGCGACAGGGCGAGCGGCTGCAGTCACTGCTGAGCTGGAGGGACCCGAGGGCCACCGCACTGTTTGTGGTCTTCTGCTTCATTGCCGCCATCGTCCTGTACGTCACTCCATTCCGTGTCGTGGTCTTCCTCGCAGGCCTGTACGTGCTGAGGCACCCCAGGTTCCGCTACAGGATGCCATCCGTCCCGCTCAACTTCTTCAGGCGTCTGCCGGCGAGGACCGACAGCATGCTGTAGGCGCGGCAGGTGCCTGGCTCCATTGCTGGTTCGGTGGTTTCGCCTGTCCATTGCAGCTCACAGATGGTTACTCTCTCTCTCTTAAGTAAGTGTATCCGAAAACAATGAACTGCTAGCTATCTTCGGTACTTTGTAGCTTCTCCCTGTTGCATGGTCTGGTTATGTATTCAGATGGTTGTGAACCTTTCCTGTAACAACCTAACGCATGATGCGTGACTATGGCTAGGTATGCATGCGTGTGTGGTGCTTGAAAACTCGGGCCTTAGTTATTGCTTTACCTACTTGTTCAGCAGCAGTGCTGTCAGCTAACATGGTTCTCTACTGCCGCATGGGGCATCGTGTCGTGTCGTTTGGTTTCCAGCTCAATTTATCTACTCGTTTGGTTTGCTACGTGATTGATTTCAGTTTTACTTGGGAAATACTGATCTGAATTCCAGGCGGATTTCCACGGTGCAACCATCTGAATAAGAGAGCTGAGAGTTCTCTGCTACGCAGACTGAAACTATTTGATTGTGTACTTCTGGACTTAATAGTGATGTCAAAGTTGATTTTCCACGGTGCAATCCGAACGGAGCTGCTGCACTTTTTCTTCAAACGCTCATGGAAGGTCTCTGGAGGCTGGACTGCAAGTATGTGGCAGAGCATGCCCCAATTCTTTGTCTTGGAAAAAAAAGGGTCAGGTCCAACTGAACTCTCTCCGTGAGATGTCCTCTTGGGCTGTCCGTACTTTGGTTTACATGTAGTCGTTGCATTTGCACTCACGGGTCAGTGTGTCACATGTGCCATTTTGACTGTGACCTCTTCAACATAATTCTCAAAGGCGAATCATGGAACTCCTAGGCTGTCAGTGGTTTACTAGTACTCCCATCCTGAAAATGGGGTAAGGATCACGGTGTTCTCACTGTCCGAACCAAATGAGTTCTTCAGAGTGTTCCGTTCCATTGTGTACTAGTAAACCCTTCTCTTTTCCCAACATATATATATGGCCAAATCTTGAAGGCCTGTTTGGTCCACACGACTAATTTTAGTCTCTGTCAGATGGATGGTACAACTAAATAGACTAGTTATAAAACTAATTTATTAACTGGAGTCTAATTCACGAGATGAATCTATTAATCCTAATTAGTCTATGATTTGACTTGTTAATTACTGTATGACGGTATAATTAATTTTATAATTAATCTATTTTAATAGACTAAATTAGTACCACAACATTTAACGTGACACAGACTAAACTTTAGTCCCTGGAGCTAAACACCTAGCTCTAGTGATGGTCAAGGCATAAACTCAAAACTAGGCCAGATCACATATGACACATGTCCAGCAGAAGTCCGGAAATTTCACCAAGTCCGGGTGTTTCAACTTTCAAAGTCCGTTCCTTGTTGCAATGTCAAAGTTAGCTGGTGACGGGCATTTTTTGTTTCGAGAGTGAAGGCCCAGGAATGTGTGTGCAGGACGGAAGCATTGCCTTCCCGATCATTGTCTGTCATGATCTTTGGTCGCTGCTGCACTGCAGCTGTAGCGACCACACCTTGCCATGTCATATTCTGATTCTCCTGTTTGACTTCAATGTTCACAATTCGTACGGCCATGTGTACTTTATGGACGGCGCCTTAGATTGTTTTTTTTTTCAGATTCAGAAATGCTAAAGCTCCTGTGGGCACGCGACCTCTCTCCCCTCTCGCAGTGGTGGTGGCAGGTCGCCGCGGTGCTCACGCCGACGAGATAGGCGTCCTCCTCCTCTTTCACCGAAGATAAAGACGATAACGGTGACGGCTAGAGTTCCGATGAGCCTCTTCCCTCTTTTTTCTCCAACTCCGGTGGGTATAGAACGAACCAGCCGAAAGAAGCATGTTGGTCAGGTGGGAATGGTGTCCGAACGGTTTAGTGGAGTGAGTGGTGGTCGGGCTAGGGTAGGGTAGGAGAGGCTCGTTGGAGTTGGAGAAGATGGCGGTGGTCGAGCTCGTCAGAGCTGAAGAAGATGGCAACGACGGGGGAGGAAAGAGCGAGGTTGCCACAAACGTTAGGGTTCGCGGGAGCTTCGTGAATCCTAGCGTCCGTGGTGGGAGAGTCTTGGGGGGGAGGACAAGTAGGAATGGTGACGGGCAACTTGAGAAGAAAGAAGAACAATGACCAGAAAAAAATGGATGTGGGGTGGGAGACAAAACACTCGGTTGTCTAGTAGGCAGACTTTCTTTTTTCATTCCGTTTGCATGTCAAAGATTTTTTTATGCAAGATTAATAACTCTGAACAAAATCTTTAAAATTATTTGCTTTGAATTCATAACTATGGACCTGGACTCTTCCGATTTAGTACTACTCCATCGGTCCTAATATATAAAATGTAACTATTTTTTGATGTCCAATAATATAGGTGCGTGTCGGTGTCACTAAAAACTCGTACATCGATACGATACTACTAGTGTTGAGAGAGAGAATAAAAGTTTCCTTATTTTTC
Organism: Coix lacryma-jobi var. lacryma-jobi; assembly: GCA_009763385.1. Taxonomy (NCBI): domain Eukaryota; kingdom Viridiplantae; phylum Streptophyta; class Magnoliopsida; order Poales; family Poaceae; genus Coix; species Coix lacryma-jobi. Next base: position 356,933 of record VDCT01000596.1, read on the forward strand.
AAGTCAAAGATGATTATGCCTTATGCCGAGGCGGAGATAGTACTGCTAGTTGTATTAAATTTGTTTTTTTTCAAAATCTGCACTTATTTAGTTTCTACTATAAAACTTTTCATCTATCACATTAAATATTTGGACACATATATGAAGTAGTAAACGTAGGCTAAAAAATAACTAATTACACATATTGCGTGTAATTTGCGAGGTAATTTTTTAAGTCTAATAAGTTTTGTTTAATAATATTGTGCTACAGTAACATGACTATAGTAAACATGTGCTAAGATGGATTAATTAGTCTTAATAAATTTGTTTCACGGTTTTCCGGTAGAATATAATTTATTTTCTTATTAATTTATTTTTAATAGACTAAATGATTGTCGGAACATTCAATGTGATACATAAAAACTGTTCACACTCACTAAACAAGGCCTTAGTCTTTCCGATATAAATGTTTATGAGGATCGAATTTGTGTGTGTACATGTACATTCATAGAGGTGAGTAGATGCTATTTTACGGGTGTTGCATCCGTGTAACTCGTAAGCATTAATAACTTATTTTAAACAAATGGATTTTTAGTTTAAAATTGGTTTACAGGACCTATTGTTCATTTGCATTATAAATGTCATGGTTAGGAAAACACCACTAGTATTCGTTTATTTGGAATCATGTCCTGCTCACCGTTGGCCCCATAGAGTTAAATGCATGGAGGGTAATCAAACTTGTAAGCATGTGTATATAGGACTCTGAACTTTGAAAATACATTTCTCGTCCTCTAAACTTGTTAAATGATACACATATAGACCCTGAACTATGAAAATACATTTTTTAGCCCTTTAAAACTTGTTCAATAGTACAACACAGGGGCATACTTGTCTTTTTTTTTGAAAGATCTGGAAAAACCGGCTTTGTATTATAATAAGAGGGGAAGAAAACATAATGTTTGTTTACATGCGTGAGAGGCGCAGCCTAGCACAGGTTCCAACACAAAGGGGTGAAAGGATCTTCCCCCAACACAAGACCATGTGAAGCAGGTGTCTCTTATCTCTGAGAAAAGAGCTTGCACTGATTTCCTTGAGTCTCTAAAGATGCCATCGTTTCTTTGCTTCCAGATGCTCGAGAGTGTTAGGATCGCTAAGGTGTATGCTGTCTTCGAACCGTGATCTATCATGTTCAGGAACCAATTCTCAACATCATCCTCTATGTCCAGTGGGCTGTCATCATCCAAATTTCTCTTGAGTATGGACACTCAATGAACAAGTGGTTGGCTGTTTCAAGGCTCCTCTCACATAGAGCACAAAAATAGTTATTTTTCCATCCTCGGACTTGTAGGCGTGCTGCAGTTTAAAGCCGGTTTGCAAAAGAAGCCAAAGGAATACTTTGCATCTCGGCGGTGCCCAAGGTTTCCATATTAGCTTTGGGAAGAGTTGAGAGGACATGTCCCGCAAATTGGATTTTGTAGGCGGAGTTGGCTGAGTACAGTCCAGATCCTTCCAAGATCCATGTTATTTCGTCCTCCCTCTTATCTTGTAGGTCAAGGCGGCAAGATTGGATCACAATCCACAGTTGAAAGGTCCTTGTTTGGTTTTGGTAATTGAGTGACAACTTAGGTGGACTAATATGTGTTTGAAGTGAATTACACAGGTGATTAGTCCACAGGTGATCATGTGTGAGCAACATATGCCATAAAGGAGAAATGGCTTGGAATATGTTGCAAGGCTCACACATGTGAAGAAGGAGCTTAATGCACATGAAACCATGACATGTGGTCATGTGGCTAAGATGGTGAAGATCAAGGCAAGACTTGGCTTGATGGACCGGTTTGCGAAGGTGAAGGGCAAGTTGGAGGCTTTGAAGCCGTTGGTACCGAGTGTCGGGAGGCTTAAGCAAGACTTGGCGCCGAAGGACCGAAGCGATGGTGAAGAGCAAGTGACATTAAGATCGATGGACCATGGAGGCCATGTGATGATATGAAGTGGATCATATCATTTGATGATAGGTTGGTGCATGTGTTGCATCAACACCAAGGAGAGGAATGGAATGCGCAAGGCAAAGGTATACTGTAGGGCATTCATTTCATCGGTCATAGGTGTGTAGAGAAGATTATGACGGGTTAGGATAGATGGCCGTACTATTAAGAGGAGCAAACTTGTTTGCATATCGGTCATCTAGTGCCACTTGAGGCGATCTAACTTTGCAATGTTACTAGGATCGAGTGGCGTGGTAAGTGCAAGTGCTAATCCTTTGGGGAAAATGATTGTGAAAATGCTAACACACATACACATGATGTTGTACACTTTGTGGTGTTGGCACATTTGCAAAGGAGAAGTTGTTGGAGAAGAAGTTGTGTTGAAAGGAGCCATGGAGAATTGGGAGAAACTAGTGTAAAGTCCCTCTCCCTCCTGCCGAGCTTGCGAGGCAGGATCAGCGGTTTCGGAGGAGAAGTGTAGTGCTCTGGGGCATCGGACGCTGGTCCGAGGGGCATCGGACGCTGGGCTGAGCGTCCGATGGCTAACCCTAGTTGTTGAAGTTAGATGTTGAAGAAGCATCGGACGCTGAAGGCAGCATGTTGCAGAGTCCGATGCAGGGGACGTGGCACGAGCGTGCTTTCCAGGGAGCATCGGACGCTGGCCTGCGTCCGATGTGGAACCATTAGACGCATCCGATGTGTTTCTGCCTCTCTGGAACCTCTGGTGTGTCATCGGACGCTGGGGGTCGAGCGTCCGATGCTAGAGCCTCGGTGCGTCCGGTGGAGGGCGATCTTGCACAGAATTGAGCAGAGGCATCAGAGCGTCCGATGCTAGGCATCGGCGCGTCCGATGCCACTTTATCTGGCGCGCGAAGGATTATAGCCGTTGGGATCGCTCGGCCGAAGTTGAACGTGGGGGACACGTGGCGAGCATCCGTGCATCAGACGCTGGCCTGAGCGTCCGATTGGTCCATGTGGAGCGTCAGATGCTAGCGCAGTTTGCCCAGTGAAGGGGCAACGACTAGTTAGCCTTGGGGCTATAAATAGCGTTGGTAACCAGCCTTGGGCTGGTGGTTGAGCACTCCAAAGCCTTGGTGGCTTGTGTGGATGTGCTTGGGAGCCCTCTAACTCGCTTATGCTTGCTAGTGTGCGAATCGATAGCGAGTGAGTGATCGCTAGTGCGTGCATGAGAGATTGCTTCGAGTGGCACTAGGTGATCGTGTTGCAAGCCGGTGGGGCTTGTTACTCTTGGAGGTTTCCACCTCCTAGATGGCTTGGTGGTTGTGTCTCCGTCGTGAAGCCCGCAAGAAGTTTGTGCGTGGCTCCGGAGAAGACTTTGTGAGGGGCATTGTGCTCGCCCCGCGGGGATCGCGAAGAGCAAACTAGTGGATTGCGCGTGTCATTGAGTTACCCTCACTTGTGGGTGAGTTCTTGCGGCGCTCGAGTGTCGAGCTAGGTGTGGTGCCTATTAGCCGCCGAACTACCAAAGTGTGTGGTCGACACAACGGGGACTAGCTTGGTGGCAACCAAGTGAACCTCGGGATAAAATCACCGTGTCAACATTGTCTATATCTTCTCGGTGGTTTGCTATCTCCTACACAAGCTTGTATTTACTTTCATATATATTGTGCTTGTGTAGTTGCTCTTGTAATTAGTTAGCTTGTGTAGCTTGCTAGTTATCTCCTTGCTTGTGTAGCATAGAAGTTGATCCCGTGAGTGACTAGTTGACTTGTAGTCTTGCTAGTCACATTGCTTAGTTTGTGTAGCTAAGTTGAGCTCTCTAATTGGCTTGTGTAGCCTTGTTATTGAGCATTGCTAGTGAGCTTAGGCTTTGTGCTTTTTGCTTAGTGGCATGTGTAGGAGCTCCCGGTTGATTGAGTACTAGTTGCTTAGGTTTGTGTAACCTTGCAAGCTAGAATTGTTAGGTGAGCTCTAGCTAGCCCGACACCTTATTTGCTTTGTTTAGGTTCTTTTGTAAGGTGTCATAGAGTATAAGTAGAGGGGTGTAGTGTCTTGGCTAGACCGATAGTTTTAATTCCGCATCTGTTTCGGTTAGCCGCTCGAGTAAGATTATTTTAGAAAAGGACTATTCACCCCCCGCTCTAGTCCGCCATCTCGACCCTTCAAGTGGTATCAGAGCTAGGTCTCTCATTGTGGTCTTTACCGACCGACCGAGAGGATGGCGACTTATAGGCTAGGCATTGATTGTCCACACATTTTTGATGGCACTTTACACAATGGAAAACTTGGAGGATGTGTAATTTCAAGTTTATTGGCTCAAATGTGGTGGATCATAGATGTAGGCTTTTCTCATGTGTTGGATGAAAAGAATCTGACTCAAGCACAAGAGAAATGGCCTAGATCTCGAGTGCCAAGCTACTAACATCAATTTTAGATCTTTGCATGATGATATCTTTAGTGAGATCATGGATATGAAGTCCTCCCATCACATGTGAAGTTCCTCAACGACAAGTATGGGAGTTCTCCAAATGATGATGATGTTAGTGAGCCAAGGAAGAGGCACATGAGGGTGTTGAGCATGACCACAACATGATAGTTGTGGAGGATTGCTCCACCTCATGGTCAAGTGATGATGATGATGATCAATCAAAAAGATCATGACAAGGATGACGGCTATGAGAGTGATGTCTCTACAAGCTCTCCATCTACACCACCTGCTTCATGTCACATGGTGACACCAAGATATCATTTGCAAATGTTGTGGTTGTTGATTGTGATAATCCAAACTTTGAGCTTGTGTGTAGACTCACCAAAGCTTAGAAAATGAGATGTCTAAAACAATGAGAATTGACAAAAGAAAACTCATTTTAAAGAATGCATGTGAACAACAAAAGCATCTACTTTATGTAATTACTTGTTCACATGATGAGCTTAAATTGACTCATGAGGAATTTAGTGTTGCTCATGATAACTTGGTACAAGACCATGCTTTTCTCACTAAGAAGCTTTCTAATGTAGAAACTAAAACTAGTGAGAGCTCATCATTTGGGTCAAGTGAATCAATCACATATTTGTGCTAACCCATGTGATGTAGAGAAAAAGCATGTATCCACCTCTTGTGATGATTTATTATCTATGCCATGTCCTTCACATATAGATGCTTGTTCTACTTATATGTCTTGTGAGACTAACATTTTGAAGGAGAACAATGAGCTCAAAAGAGAAGTGAAGAATTTGAGCAACAAATTAGAGAGGTGCTACAACTCCAAAGTCACCTTTGAGCACATGTTGAAGAATCAAAAGAGCTATAGTGACAAGAGTGGCATTGGCTTCAACAAGAGCAAGATCAAAGGCAAAAGATGGGAAAGAAGAGAATATGAAAGAGAGATGAAAAAGCAAGAACAAGAGAAGCTATCTCATTTCATGTGCTATCGGTGCCATGAGATGGGACATCTTGCAAATGCTTGCCCCAACAAGGAGAAGCTCAAGTTGAAGAAGGAAGAAGAGAGGCTCAAGCATGTCAAATGCTTCAAGTGTCGCACTAGAGGACATCTCACCTCTATGTGCCCAACCAAGCAATTGGTGAAGCAACAAGATGAGCCTCAACCAAAGCCACAAGTTGAACAAGAAAAGAAGCCCAAGATCAAGTCAGATCAACCGTGAGGTGGTGACTTGATAAAGAAGAAGAAGAAAACAAGAAGGGGTGGAAGAGCAAGGCATCCAACTCACATTCAAGATGCCAAGATGATGATGAGCAAGAATAAAGAAAAAAGAAGAAAGATTTGGCTCACATCAAGTGCTACAAATGTGATGATATGGGACACTTTGCTCGAAGTGTCCTAACAAGCTTGAGAAGAAGGATCAAGCAACTCATGAGAGGCAAGGCAATGAGAAGCAACAAATGAGCAAGGAAGAGAAGGCTCAATCAAAGAGAAGTTGCTACTCATGCCGGGAAAGGGGACACATGGCAAATTCATGTCCCTAGGTAACACTTCTAAGCCTATTTCAATTGATAATAATATTGTGCTTAGAAGGAGGAAAATATGGTACCTCTAAGGGCTACTATTGCAACTCATCCCGTTATTCATACTAAGGCATTGCCTAAGTATGTTGCTCCTAACTTTAGAGGACCCAAACTAGTTTGGGTACCATCAAAAAGTGGATGAATGTGTGTAGGTACCTTGGCATTGGAGACTTGATTCAATTGATTTCATATTGTTCATCATATGATTGAGTCAAGTAATGGAGCTTAGTGTTATTCTCAACCCAATGCCAAGACAAAAGAGTGAAGTCCAAGTGCTACAACGAACAAGTGCAAAAGATCAAGTTGTGGTGGTGGATTGGATTGATATATTTGAAGGCTTGCAAATGTAGATGATGAAGAAGCTTGCTATTTCATGATCATCAGCTACTAAGGTATATCTATAATTGATCATGTTTTAGATGCATATGAGATGATTGAATTGGATATATATGCATATGTTGCTTGCTATAAGATGATGAATGGATTTGATGATTAGTGATCAAAATTGAGTTAGTTTGAATGGATATGTTCATGAGACTTCTTTTAGTAAGTGATTTGAATGGATATATGTCTTGTGAAGAGTATTCAAACAAGTTAGCCCAAGTTTGATTCAAATTGATTGAGTATAGCTCAATTGCTCAAAGTTGTTCAATATTGCAAAATCTGAGTGAGCTGAGAAGATAGCATGTTTGAGTGATCAAATCTTTTTGGATTGGCTTGAAATTTGGTACACATGCTCTACACTTATGATATTAGTTTCTATGAAAATCTCATGATGATTGGATAAGTGAAGCTTTGGTTATGGAGTGGATCTTATCAACACATTGGCAGCAGTTTTCAGCATGTAGTAGTTTAGAAAGAATTGAAATCTGGTAGCAATCTAGAAAGCCAATGAAACTCAAATTTTTATGCTGCTAGAACTCTTAGAGAAGCACATCTCCACCAAATTTCATGGTCATTGGACTTATATTGTGGGAGATATGAATGTTTCTTTGAGAAGGACAGAATCTGCCAGAAAGTGACAGTTATTGGATTAATCTAGAGTCACTTTGATTGAAAGGCCCTCAAGTTGGAATCATTTTTATAAGTGGTTGAGAGTCCTATGCCTTGCTTGGTTTGAGATGAGCTAGAAGTATGACAAAAGATGTGATCAAACCAACATCAAGATGAAGAGAAAGATCAAATCCTAGTATCAATTGAAGATCATTTGGAAGAAAGAAAAGGACTCAAGAAGGAAGAGTTGAACTCAGGCAATCATGCAAGAAACTTTCATCATGATGAGTTCACCATTGGATCAATCAAATAAAGGTCAATTCAAGTGAGTATAGGATGGTTCTTTGGAGAGAGGTCACTTCTCCCTTTGTAGGGGCTTGCCGCCTTGGTAGGTTAACCAAGCAAGGCTTGGAAGGCTAACATGGAAGTGGTGATCTAAAGTATCATTGGAGATGCTTAGTTGAAGAAATCAAAAGGGTTGATCAAGAAAGGAAGCAACACCCAAAAGAGAGCAAAATCTAAAGCATTCAAGTGGTATTTACTATTGATATAAACAAATGGTATTCATATGCAAGCTATAATCAAATAAAGAAGCAAGCCAACCACAACATCGAGCTAGTACACTTGTTTCATATGGGTGAAGATTTGTTCTATCAATTGGTATCTATTGGTCTTCACCATGGACTTCACATTGCTATTTGGAGCTTAATTGGAATCAAAATTACTATCCTCTACTCCAAGATAGCAAAGGATCATTGTAATGTGCATGATCATTTCATCCCTACTAGTATACGGTTAGTGCATATAGTACGTGCTTAATAGGATCATGCATAACAAATGAAAAGTTTAAATTCATAGCCTACCACTATTGCTTGATTGATTATATATGATCTAGTGGTTAGTATATGAGTTTGTTCATGAGCTAGTGAACCCAAGTACTTGATCTAGAAGATGAGCATTCAAGTGTCTAATTCAACGTGAGTAAGATAACCATTAAAAGATGTGTGAAGAAGCTTACTCTAGAGCAAACCGAGTTAGATATCTTATGCAAAGTTTAATAGTTCTGTTGACGCAAAACGTGACACTCTGCGCCAGGCACACAGCAAGCCGAACGAGGCTGTCTTCAATCGGGTGCCCGGAGTATTCTGAATCCGGAAGCGTGCCAGTCGGTTTGACCTGAAAACCAACAAGGGATAAAAATATGAGAATACCTTGGAACCTGCTGGATGAGACAAGACAGTTCCACATGTACGGCTTCGAAAGCCAATCATGACGGCACACAACTATAAAAGTGTTTGTCGAAACAAGTTTATAATGTCATTCGGCAAATATAAAGATGGAGCTTATAAACACGTTGAATGCCGAAACATGAAAACAAAAGGATAAAAGGGCAAATTGTAAATATAAATCTGTCCAAATAACATATGCATAGGCCAATCCAACTAATCTGCCGCACGTTTAGCCTTCATAAACCCGTAAGTGTAAACTCAAGCAAAGATAATCCACCGCATGATACCACTTGCTATGAGTCCACACCACTCCTTATAATTAGATTAATCCACCGCATGATACGATCTAATTATAAGAAGCTAGAAGCATACGTATATCTGAACAGATCTATAAAACTCATTACTCATGTAAGCTTTAACCAGAATCGGCAAACTAGCCGAACTGGGGTCCATGAAGAAGGAACATACAAGCAAAGCATGATTAAACTAATCTAAAACCTGCACCTGCTACACGGTACCCAGCTCTCAGAGTCTAAACATGGTCGACATGCATGAACCCACAACATGTAACAATCTGGATTGAAAGTTAATTCGGCCATTACGATCTTATGATTAACAAAGCACAAGTAAACTCGTGCAGCAAGGCCGAACAAAGATCAATCTAGATTGGGCAAAGAGTGTTATAGGAATCAAATAAATGAAACATATAACACATGATAACTTAATGAATCTATTAGATCTGCCAAATCTATAGAGCCGATAACTATCTTTACTCATGACTTAATCCGCCGCACGATAAAGGCATAAGCAAAAACTTCCGTCATAAGCTTAAATCCGCCGCACGATACTAAGCTTAACATACGAGACTACTTGCATCATATCTAAATCCACTGCATGATACTAGACATGATAGCAAGGTTGTCGGTACTTACGGAGGTCGACAGATCGATGATTTTCTCGAAGAGAACTCGACGACACGACTTGAGGACTCGAAAGGGCGCGGGGGCGGTTGTATTGATATGGTTGTGAACAGTTTTACAATGGTCGAGGGCTTATATTTATACCCTGGACGAAACACGAATCCTAGACGATTACGACTAAAAATAAGGAAAGATATAAATCATATTCCTAATTCTTTCGGCGCCTTCCATCGTCACGCGTCTTCTCGTGCAAGCCAGCTTTACCTGTATCATCCATTTTCCCGAATGGGGCCACTGCTTCACGAAGTAGCCGACCGCGCAAGCATTCACCGAAAGTCTTGAGGACCCAATAGCCGTCTGAAGGTTTGCCGAATTCCTCTCTTCTCTGCTGGCTGGACCCTCCTGTCATATCCTCATGTGTGCGAAAATCTGGTGTTAACACATACCCCCTAATTTTGGGATAAATGTTTCTTCCAAAATTCCTTTTTCCTTTTCACACTGACGTGGACCCCCAGAAGCATCCGTATTCACTCGCCATAATACCGTACCAGCCGATTCGTCTCCCTATGCACTTGGGATCTTTTAAACTCCCCCTTCCACTTTATTTCGGCGTGTGTTTCTTGACCTCTCCTGCTTCGTTTGCAAACCAGAAAACCTTCTTCTCTCTTGCTACTCCAATTCAACTAGAAGATGTCTTCTCAGGCGAGCCGCCATAGCCTCGAGTTCGGTGCCTCCAGTACCTCCAAGAGAAGGTTACCCCCTAATTGCTTTTGCTTGATGATGAAGCAGTTGCCCTCACATTGTCGTTCTTGTTTAGGATGGTCGATGATGATTTTCCCGAGGTCCTGACTCGGAAGGTCACGGATCTTCAATTTGATCTAGAGAAAGGAGGAATCGGGAGATCACCCGAATTGCTCAGAACGTTGTTGACGCAAACGTGACACTCTGCGCCAGGCACACAACAAGACGAACGAGGCTGGCTTCAATCGGGTGCCCGGAGTATTATGAATCCGGAAGCGTGCCAGTCGGTTTGACCTGAAAACCAACAAGGGATAAAAATATGAGAATACCTTGGAACCTGCTGGATGAGACCAGATAGTTCCAATGTACGGCTTCGAAAGCCAATCATGACGGCACACAGCTATAAAAGCTGTTTGTCGAAACAAGTTTATAATGTCATTCGGCAAATATAAAGATGGAGCTTATAAACACGTTGATTGCCGAAACATGAATAATAAAAGGATAAAAGGGCAAATTGTAAATATAATCTGTCCAAATAACATATGCATAGGCCAATCCAACTAATCTGCCGCACGTTTAGCCTTCATAAACTCGTCAAGTGTAAACTCAAGCAAAGCAAATCCACCGCATGATACACTTGCTTTGAGTCCACACCACTCCTTATAATTAGATTAATCCACCGCATGATACGATCTAATTATAAGAAGCTAGAGGCATACGTATATCTGAACAGATCTATAAAAACTCATTACTCATGTAAGCTTTAACCAGAATCGGCAAACTAGCCGAACTGGGGTCCATGAAGAAGGAACATACAAGCAAAGCATGATTAAACTAATCTAAAACCTGCACCTGCCGCACTGTACCCAGCTCTATCAGAGCCTAAACATGGTCGACATGCATGAACCCACAACATGTAACAATCTGGATTGAAAGTTAATTCGGCCATTATGATCTTATGATTAACAAGCAGCACAAGTAAACTCGTGCAGCAAGCCGAACAAAGATCAATCTAGATTGGGCAAAGAGTGTTATAGAAATCAAATAATGAAACATATAACACATGAAAACTTAATGAATCTATTAGATCTGCCAAATCTAACAGAGCCGATAACTATCTTTACTCATGTCTTAATCCGCCGCACGATACAAGGCATAAGCAAAAACTTCCCGTCATAAGCTTAAATCCGCCGCACGATACTAAGCTTAAACATACGAGACTACTTGCATCATATCACCGCATGATACTAGACATGATAGCAAGGTTGCCGGTACTTACGGAGGTCGACGGATCGATGATTCCTCTCGAAGAACTCGACGACACGACTTAAGGACTCGAAAGATGGCGCGGGGCCGGTTGTATTGATATGGTTGTGAACAGTTTTACAATGGTCGAGGGCTTATATTTATACCTGGACGAAACACGAATCCTAGACGATTACGACTAAAAATAAGGAAAGATATAAATCATATTCCTAATTCTTTCGGCGCCTTCCATCGTCACGCGTCTTCTCGTGCAAGCCGGCTTTACCTGTTTCATCCATTTCCCGAATGGGGCCACTGCTTCACGAAGTAGCCGACCGCGCAAGCATTCACCGAAAGTCTTGAGGACCCAATAGCCGTCTGAAGGTTTGCCGAATTCCTCTCTTCTCTGCTGGCTGGACCCTCCTGTCATATCCTCATGTGTGCGAAAATCTGGTGTTAACAAACGTGATGCGCTCGGGAGCAGCCATTGGTAAGTATCTTTCCACTGTCCTTTTTCTATTCCTTTTTCCTGCTTTTATTGATCCTTCCTCCTCTTAGCTTTGGAGGCCAAGCTTCATTCCTCGAAGCTGCCATTGCCAATCTTGCTGTCACAGCCAACGTGCCAGGCACGACGGCTCTGAGGCGGGGTAAACGAGGTCAACCGGGTTCTCCCCGACATCAGGGCTGGCATGGGGTTACGGTGCAGCACTCGCCTTCAACGCTGTTCGGATCCACTCCGGTGCTGACTACCGTCACTTCGACGTTTGCGAGCGAGGACTAGAATTCAGGGTGGCACACTCTGTTGATGACATGAAAGAAGCTGGAACAGATCTGGCCGACTCCTTTGACTTTGATCTCCCGATTAGGAATAGAATAGAATGGACGAACTAATTCTATTGTAAACTTGTTTCTCTCCCTGTAAATAAGAGGCCCCCTTTTTATTCGTCCATCAACTTGCGATTGATCCTTCGAGATCAATATGTGCCCTGTCCCATGCATTGGTCATTGATTTTCTTTCCTATTCTAGTAGTGATGCACATTCCATGCACGGTTGTTAATAATTATGCCCAATCACCTTCGCCTCGCAAGCAATCATTGCAATCGACTATCCAGACCTGGAGTCCTTTGAGTTATCTCTCAGTTTTTGGTTCACGACGGCACCAAGATAGTACCCTTTCAGTTCTTCCCGCAGAAAATGACCGTCCTTTTATCAACCGGCTCTGCAGACGCACTTCCGGACGATTCCGAGGATTCCGAAGCCCCTGTTGGTTACATCATCGTCGTTTGCCGAAACTACCGACTTTATCTCGCTTGAAATAAACCATTTCGAGAGCAGCTTGTACTTTAGGACAGATTCTGTAATAGCATATGAACTTGCCCTTTTCTGAATAATGTTTATTTCTGATTCTTCAATGATTTCCCTCGTTCGCAACATTTCTTCAGAAGAACGCCTGCCGAATGTATGACGTCATCTCAGTCGACTGAATCCTATTCCACATATCATATCACTCGACATTGCACTTACTGCACTTCACCTTTCTCTTTCCCTGATAAACTGCTAACTTGAAAAACGCTAGGGCCACCAAGGTCATGAATATCCGTACTAAAGGCGATATAAATAAAATCGGCTATAACTCAACACATGTGAAACATTTTTCTGCTAAAGGCGATGCTTACATCGGCTGTATAAAAACATCTCTCGAGTTACATAATTTCCATGCGTTCGGCTTTTAACAAGTAGTACCGAAGCTCCAACTGACAAACAGTGCACACAAATCAAAAATTTGTCATAGCCGAATACCCTCCCTGGGTTTTGATGTTTTCGGCTAAGGTAAATTGCTACTCGTCCTTTCCTTTAAACTTCAAAAAATAAGGGCCGATTCTATTATAAGACCATCGGCCGTTACGTACAACCTGAAACGATCACCAAGTTGTAGAAGTGTCTTTCATAAATTTTCAACTTCACTAAAAGCTTCCGTTGTACGCCATCTTGAATAAATCTCTTCTGATCCTTTTCTAGTAATGGAGAAGTAAATAGAATCCTTCAAAGGTTCGTCAATTTCAAAACATACTCGAGATCCAGACTTGTGTACATCGATCCAACTTCGGCTTTATTACCAATACTTTTATTCCTTGTCAGCCGATACGAAACTTTGGTCTCGATCCTTCTCCACTACCCTCGTTTGGATTAAAAATTGCTCTGAGAGCCGATTGTTTGAATCGGCTGTTGGTCCTTGTCAAAAACGTTCACAGGACCTGCTTCCCAAGCTCTTCCAGAGAAACACTCGACACCTTCATACTCCCAGTAGGTTGGCTCTGTACTAGCAATACTCACCGAATCATCAGCGTGGACGATCTCGATATCATCTCCAACCCACTGGATGAGGAACTGATGCATAGTAGATGGCACACAACAATTTGCATGTATCCAGTCTCTTCCAACAGCAAACTGTATGCCCCCTTGCCATCAATGACAAAGAAGGTGGTGATCAGGGTTTTAGACCCAATCATCAACTCGACATGGACTGCCCCTCGAGTATCAGAAGAATTGCCCACAAAGTCTCTAACACCATGTCGGTCTTCAATAGATCTTTACTTGTCATGCCAAGCTTTCTAAAAGTGGTATACGACATGATATTTATAGCAGCCCCTCCATCAATGAACATCTTGGTCAGTGGCTTGCCATTGACATACCCTCTCATATAAAGTGGCTTCAAGTGTCGATGCCTGATTGGTTTATCAAATACGCCCTTTGAGCCAAGACGAGATGAGCCAACAGGTCCTGAAATTCACTTTCATCGAAATCTGAATATGCCTCGTCTTGGATATCTTGATTCTCAGGGGCTATGAACTCTGACGGTAGAAAGAATGCCATGCACGTATCAGCCAAACGATTACCTTCACTCGGCCTTCTTTAGGACGCCAGACTTGCTTTGCTCTAGTGCTACTCGTGCCAATTCTTTGTTCCTTAAGCGCTGCACCCTCCTTTTCTGGCTTTTCCTTAAACCTGGCGGACACATTGTCCCCTCTGCCAGACGTACTTACGGTACTCTTCTTCTTCGGTGTGAGCCCAATATCGATCGGTAACTCCTCTTTCCTGCCGATCACCGGAACTATTTATTTTATGCGTCGATCGTCCTCAGGGACTCGCGCCCCAAGCCTTTCATGGACAGATCGGCGGTTGACTCGAGACTGCCTATACTCGAATATATGATTACTGCATTCGGGGCAGTCGTCCTTAACAGGCAGCTTCAAGCCTTCATTCCAACAATACTGGAAAAATGAGCATTCCCAATGAGACCGTTCCTGTTCCCTCGTATCTTCTCGTTCTTCCGGTACATCTCTTCTTTGTACCTTCGTTGCTCCTCCAGGAATTTCCGTTCTTCATAAAGCCTCTGCTTCTGGTACCGTTCCTGTTCTCGACGCCACTTATTCAGCAAAATGCGCGTGTGACCCTGGGTCTGGAGGTTTACCCGTCTCAGTTCGGCTATCTTGGAACCGAACTCTCTGCTGAAGCTCTCCTTTCGTAATCTGCCGATCGGGATCAATAGCGCCAGCTCCCTCGCTCTATCAGAGGTTAAAACTTTCATCTTACCCTTACCCCTAGGATCAGCTACATTGATCATATTAACAGAGAAGGATACAATATTTTGCTCAAAAGGGCTACCATCAATCTTCATCTTTCCATCGAACCTCAGATGCCACCTTGAATAGCCTTCTGGATCCGATCTCTGAACACTCGGCAATCATTTATGGAATGGGATTTGGTATTGTGGAAACCACAATACTTTTGCCCTTGACGCCCTCAGGAAGCAGCATAGGATGACCTTCCGGCAACTTGATGGGTCCTCCTTCAGTAGGTACTCAAATAATTTATCGGACTTGGACACATCAAAGTCATAAGTACCTTTATGTTGCCCCAGCCACCGTTGGTTGACTTGAGTCGGCTCCTTAGACCAGGTTATCTCGGCTGCAGCCACTTCATCTTCATTATCATATTCATCCGCTTCGTCTAGGAAAGCCTGATACATCCCGACAGCCACATCACCCTTCTGGTATTGATTATTCCTTCTGAATCCCTGAGCTTGATTGCTCATCGTCGCTAGCCTTTGGGACAACTGCCGAGGTCATCAAACTCCATGCCGAATAGTTTTTTTCTTGATACCCGACAACATGCCAGCTATGGCTATTCTGGCAATTGGTCATCCGGCAAATTCAAGGAATAGCAAAGATTTTTGGTTTCCCTGAATCGGCGCAGATACTCTTGCGGCGTTTCACCGGCTTCATCCTTAGGCTCATAAGATCAACGGACTTCTTTTCACTGGTTCCGGTAAAGAAGTATGAGTGGAACTTCTGCTCTAACTCTGGCCCATGTATTGATAGAATTCACCGGCAGAGAAGCAAACCAGAAGAAGGCTGGTCCTACCAGCGACAGTGGGAAATACCGAATCCTCCAAGATTCATCTGTAGACGCTTCCCCGAGTTGCATCAAGTATCGGCTGATGTGCTCTATAGTACTGATATCATCCTGACCCGAAAACTTGGTGAAATCAGTGGGAGGTTTTACTCTTGGAGGAAGAGCCACCCGATTGTACCATTCAGGGTATGGAGACTTGTAAGCATATGTCTGATTCTTTGGCTTTAGGCCGAACTGATTCTGCATCATATCAGCCATCTTGTGCATGATGAGATCAACACTTGAATCAGGAGTTGTTTTTTGTACTTACCCCCCCAGTATGTGGTCCTACCGAACTCCTGTAGTCTGGATTCGGAAGAGCATTGATCGAGTTATAGTCCATAAACTCCCGATACCCATCTCCAAACATATCTCTCTGTATCCTGTTCGCCACAGGAGACACTAGAAGCAGATTGTGGGACATTCCCCGTTGTGCCAAATGCGAGCTGACCATAGGTCTGGGGAGGTTGTTGCATCTCCTGAGAGAAACCACCCTCCTGTGCTTGGGCCAGCTCCACTGTTTTCGGCAATCCTCCGTCGTTGAGGTACTTGGAACAACAACGGTCCCTGCACCGGACCAGCAGCTTCTTCAAAGTACTTATCTGCGTTTGCACCGAAAAGTATCGACCATGATGGCATGAAAGGTGTTCAAGAAAGCCGATTGATGATTAGTCACTGCTCCTGATACGATCCTATGCATCATTTCCGCCATCTTCTGGAGAGCCGCTTCTTCGCTACCGTCAGGCAGCTCAAGTTGGTGATGAGGAACAACCTTCGGGAACGTCTGCTTCTGATAGACTTTGCCACTTTTATTCTTGGAGAAAGTCTCTAAGCACTTGCGCTGGAATTCGTCACAAACCCGTTGCACCCAAATCCTTTGATTCTGGTGGCAACTCGTCCATGGTCACATCGAAGGATTGATCTTCGCTGATTTCAGGCATCTTGAAATGAAGTGGTCCCACAGGCGTGCCAAAAAGTGTGTTGACGCAAAACGTGACACTCTGCGCCAGGCACACAGCAAGCCGAACGAGGCTGGCTTCAACGGGGTGCCCGGAGTATTCTGAATCCGGAAGCGTGCCAGTCGGTTTGACCTGAAAAAACCAACAAGGGATAAAAATATGAGAATACCTTGGAACCTGCTGGATGAGACCAGACAGTTCCACATGTACGGCTTCGAAAGCCAATCATGACGGCACACACAGCTATAAAAGCTGTTGTCGAAACAAGTTTATAATGTCATTCGGCAAATATAAAGATGGAGGAGTTATAAACACGTTGAATGCCGAAACATGAATAACAAAAGGAAATAAAAGGGCAAATTGTAAACATAAATCTGTCCAAATAACATATGCATAGGCCAATCCAACTAATCTGCCGCACGTTTAGCCTTCATAAACTCGTCAAGTGTAAACTCAAGCAAAGCTAATCCACCGCATGATACCACTTGCTATGAGTCCACACCACTCCTTATAATTAGATTAATCCACCGCATGATACGATCTAATTATAAGAAGCTAGAGGCATACGTATATCTGAACAGATCTATAAAAACTCATTACTCATGTAAAGCTTTAACCAGAATCGGCAAACTAGCCGAACTGGGGTCCATGAAGAAGGAACATACAAGCAAAGCATGATTAAACTAATCTAAAACCTGCACCTGCCGCATGGTACCCAGCTCTATCAGAGCCTAAACATGGTCGACATGCATGAACCCACAACATGTAACAATCTGGATTGAAAGTTAATTCGACCATTACGATCTTATGATTAACAAAGCACAAGTAAACTCGTGCAGCAAGGCCGAACAAAGATCAATCTAGATTGGGCAAAGAGTGTTATAGAATCAAATAAATGAAAAATATAAACACATGATAACTTAATGAATCTATTAGATCTGCCAAATCTAACAGAGCCGATAACTATCTTTACTCATGACTTAATCCGCCGCACGATACAAGGCATAAGCAAAAACTTCCTGTCATAAGCTAAATCCGCCGCACGATACTAAGCTTAACATACGAGACTACTTGCATCATATCACCGCATGATACTAGACATGATAGCAAGGTTGCCGGTAACATACGGAGGTCGACGGATCGATGATTCCTCTCGAAGAACTCGACGACACGACTTAAGGACTCGAAAGATGGCGTGGGGCCGGTTGTATTGATATGGTTGTGAACAGTTTTACAATGGTCGAGGGCTTATATTTATACCCTGGATGAAACACGAATCCTAGACGATTACGACTAAAATAAGGAAAGATATAAATCATATTCCTAATTCTTTCGGCGCCTTCCATCGTCACGCGTCTCTCGTTGCAAGCCGGCTTTACCTGTATCATCCATTTTCCCGAATGGGGCCACTGCTTCACGAAAGTAGCCGACCGCGCAAGCATTCACCGAAAGTTGAGGCCCAATAGCCGCTGAAGGTTTGCCGAATCCTCTTCTTCTCTGCTGGATGGACCCTCCTGTCATATCCTCATGTGTGCGAAAATCTGTGTTAACAAGTTCAAGTCACAAAATGAGAGGCTCATGACAAGAGTTCAAGAAGAGAGAAAATAATGCAAATGGATATCAAGTTTAAACTATCATTCAAGTGGTATCTAGACTCATCATTTATTCACATGGTATCTATTCAAGATGGTATATGATCTTTCAAGCGATATTTACCAAGTGGTGTCTAGATCAAGCTCACAGTGGTATCCTACAAGATGTCAAGTGATCTCAACTTTAAGTGATCAAATCAAGCAAAGCATCCCACACTAACAAGAGAGCTCAAGTGTATCAAATGAATGAATCATGCTATGACATAAGAGAAGGTGTACACCTATTGGTATCAAGGTCAAAGATCCTACACATGGTGTCATTCCAACACATATGGTGGTGTCCATCAAAAATGAAGACTCAAGTGTCAACCATCTACCTCGTGCAACCCTTTGTATCAAGAAAAGAGCATACCTTTTATGATAATTGATGACAAAGGAGGAGAGAAAGTGCCAAAGATATGATATGTTAGGGAAGAAATTGTGGCAAAGATATAAAGATATGTCAAGGACAAAGGGAGAGAAAACAAAAAGATGGACATGGATCAGGGGGAGCAAGATTGGAGAATGCAAAAGGATCAAAATTCTTGGACCAATGAGAGCACACATGTAGGGGGAGCAAGCTCATGAATACATGATTGATGCATTTGTTTGTGGCATAACATTTGCTTGCTCACATTGCATATGTTTTACATTCCTACATGCTTGTGTGCAATATTTGCTAGAGCTAAGACTTGGATGATGATGTTTTCCTTTATTTGGTATTTTAGAGCTTAGTTTAGTAAAACAAGTGGTAACTAGAACCTTGATTATAATGTTGATCTCACGTGGTATCTAGTTTCACTTGTTTCTAGCAAGGGTGATGCTAAGGATGTTTAAAAATTTGGTATACACGCTTCAAAGGTACAATTCTATATTTTGTATACCTTAGCATCACTTAGTAGTGCTAACACTCCCACAAATTTCATATTTATGCATGTGTGCAAGCTTAAAACCAAAACCATTGAGCACACATGTAGGGGGAGTTTAACACTACCAAGTCGGGTTGTATGCTTATCCAAACCTTTCATATATGGTCTTAATGTTGGATAAGTAACATAGAACCCAAACCAAGTTGGCAATTTACATTCTTGTGAAGTGCTAGCTTGGAATAAGCATAATTTCCATATCTTTGTAGAGTTGTCATCAATTACAAAAAAGGGGGAGATTGAAAGGTCCTTGTTGGTTTGGTAATTGAGTGACAACTTAGGTGGACTAATATGTGTTTGAAGATGAATTACACAGGTGATTAGTCCACAGGTGATCATGTGTGATGCAACATATGCCATAAAGGAGAAATGGCTTGGAATATGTTGCAAGGCTCACACATGTGAAGAAGAGCTTAATGCACATGAACATGACATGTGGTCATGTGGCTAAGATGGTGAGAGATCAAGGCAAGACTTGGCTTGATGGACCGGTTGCGAAGGTGAAGGGCAAGTTGGAGGCTTTGAAGCCGTTGGTACCGAGTGTCGGAGGCTTAAGCAAGACTTGGCGCCGAAGGACCGAAGCGATGGTGAAGAGCAAGTGACGTTAAGATCGATGGACCATGGAGGCCATGTGATGATATGAAGTGGATCATATCATTTGATGATAGGTTGGTGCATGTGTTGCATCACACCAAAGGAGATGGAATGGAATGCGCAAGGCAAAGTATACTTGTAGGGCATTTCATTTCACCGGTCATAGGTGTGTAGAGAAGATTATGACCGGGTTTAGGATAGATGGCCGTACTATTAAGAGGAGCAAACTTGTTTGCATATCGGTCATCTAGTGCCACTTGAGCGATCTAACTTTGCAATGTTACTAGGATCGAGTGGCGTGGTAAGTGCAAGTGCTAATCCTTTGGAAAATGATTGTGAAAATGCTAACACACATACACATGATGTTGTACACTTTGTGGTGTTGGCACATTTGCAAAGGAGAAGTTGTTGGAGAAGAAGTTGTGTTGAAAGGAGCCATGGAGAAGTGGGGAGAAACTAGTGTAAAGTCCCTCTCCCTCCTGCCGAGCTTGCGAGGCAGGATTCAGCGGTTTTTGGAGGAGAAGTGTAGTGCTCTAGGAGCATCGGACGCTGGTCCGAGGGGCATCAGACGCTGGGTCGAGCGTCCGATGGCTAACCCTAGTTGAAGTCAGATGTTGAAGAAGCATCGGACGCTGGCAACGGACGCTGAGGAAGCACTGTTGCAGAGTCCGATGCAGGTGACGTGGCACGAGCGTGCTTTCCAGGGAGCATCGGACGCTGGCCTGCGTCCGATGTGTTTCTGCCCTCTCTGGAACCTCTCTGGTGTGTCATCGGACGCTGGGGTCGAGCGTCAGATGCTAGCATCCGGTGTGAGGGCGATCTTGCACAGAATTGAGCAGAGGCATCGGAGCGTCCGATGCTAGGCATCGGCGCATCCGATGCCACTTATCTGGCGCGCGAAGGATTATAGCCGTTGGGATCGCTCGGCCGAAGTTGAACGTGGGGGACACGTGGTGAGCATCCGTGCATCGGACGCTGGCCTGAGCGTCCGATGGTCCCGTGTGGAGCGTCCGATGCTAGCGCAGTTTGCTCAGTGAAGGGGCAACGACTAGTTAGCCCTGGGGCTATAAATAGCGTTGGTAACCAGCCTTGGGCTGGTGGTTGAGCACTCCCAAAGCCTTGGTGGCTTGTGTGGATGTGCTTGGGAGCCCTCTAACTCGCTTATGCTTGCTAGTGTGCGAATCGATAGCGAGTGAGTGATCGCTAGTGCGTTGCATTGAGAGATTGCTTCGAGTGGCACTAGGTGATCGTGTTGCAAGCCGGTGGTGCTTGTTACTCTTGGAGGTTTCCACCTCCTAGATGGCTTGGTGGTTGTGTCTCCGTCGTGAAGCCCGCAAGAAGTTTGTGCGTGGCTCCGGAGAAGACTTTGTGAGGGGCATTGTGCTCGCCCCGCGGGGATCGCGAAGAGCAACTCTAGTGGATTGCGCGTGTCATTGAGTTACCCTCACTTGTGGGTGAGTTCTTGCGGCGCTCGAGTGTCGAGCTAGGGTGGTGCCTATTAGCCGCCGAACTACCAAAGTGTGTGGTCGACACAACGGGGACTAGCTTGGTGGCAACCAAGTGAACCTCGGGATAAAATCACCGTGTCAACATTGTCTATATCTTCTCGGTGGTTTGCTATCTCCATACACAAGCTTGTATTTACTTTCATATATATTGTGCTTGTGTAGTTGCTCTTGTAATTAGTTAGCTTGTGTAGCTTGCTAGTTATCTTCCTTGCTTGTGTAGCATAGAAGTTGATCCCGTGAGTGACTAGTTGACTTGTAGTCTTGCTAGTCACATTGCTTAGTTTGTGTAGCTAATTGAGCTCTCTAATTTGGCTTGTGTAGCCTTGTTATTGAGCATTGCTAGTGAGCTTAGGCTTTGTGCTTTTTGCTTAGTGGCATGTGTAGGAGCTCCCCGGTTGATTGAGTACTAGTTGCTTAGGTTTGTGTAACCTTGCAAGCTAGAATTGTTTAGGTGAGCTCTAGCTAGCCCGACACCTTATTTGCTTTGTTTAGGTTCTTTTGTAAGGTGTCATAGAGTATAAGTAGAGGGGTGTAGTCTTGGCTAGACCGATAGTTTTAATTCCGCATCTGTTTCGGTTAGCCGCTCGAGTAAGATTATTTTTAGAAAAGGACTATTCACCCCCTCTAGTCCGCCATCTCGACCCTTCAACAGTCTGAATAATCATGCAGTAAATCGTGGTTCAGGTTGAAAGCAATATCTTTAATCCATCGCTGGTTTGAGATGGCTCTCTAACTGTGCGCTTCTTTCTTCTGCTATGCTTATATAGATATAGAATAGGGAAAAGGGAAGTAGGAGCTTTACTGTCCAACAACTGGAATTCCAAAACGATGCCTGCGTCCATTGCGAACCTCAACTTTAGTAGCTGCATTGAAGAGGGCTATATCTGTTGCATCAACAGGCAATGGAGACCCCCTCCATGGCCGTTCAGGGCTGCACCATTCAAACCATAGCCATCTGAGCATCAAAGCTCTACTGAAGCGTTCTAGGTCCAGAATACCGAGACCACCAAGCTCAACTGGCATGGTAACATACTGCCAACCGACTTTGCATTGCCTCGGGTACATACTTGTCACACAAATATTTTTTTGTTGATGTATTATTGCTACGTGGCAAAAAATGTACCAAAACTCTCGAAACCCAATTCGTGTTACCGTCATCGGCGCGAGAGCCGCCTCTGCACAGAGATGCTCGCCGTATGGAAGAACAACGAGGGGAACATTAGCTGGTAGAGGGTGAGGTGGGTGTCCTGGCACATCGCAGAATGTACGACCTTGGCCACCCGTCATGCTTCTCCTAGTCGCATGCCAGCCCGTGTGTGCGTGGCTCTGGTCGGCAATACTTTCGCGCGTGGCTCCAGTCGTGATGCGGCTAGCCATGGGTCGTGCCAGTTCTTCTACCAGAGCCATGCGCGGAAGCATCACCGACGTACGAAAGCATCACCGACTAGAGCGACGCACATGCCTGCGACTAGGAGAAGAATCACTGATATTAGGGTCGTGTTTTCTGCGATGCAGATCGAGTTTCAGGGGGGTTGATGTACAATGTTCGTCATGAAGCAACACCACACCAACGAAAAATGTTCGCATGACAAGTATGAGCCTGTTGTGTTCCACTTAGCAAGTTTAGGGGTCACAAAATGTATTTATTAAGGCTCAGAGGCTTATGTGTACCATGTAACAAGTTTAAAGGGTTAGATAGAAATGCATTTTCAAAGTTCAGGACCTATGTGACACGTACTTACAAGTTCGAGCCCCGGTACATTTAACTCTTAATTTTATTTGAACTAAAATGCCTTGGTCATCATCTTCCTTCCTTCTTCCCTCCTCAATGGATGTATGGAGCAACTACCGCTGCGAGCCGACTCTAAAAATCTATTTATGCAGGGTCGAGGAAGTATATATATTCGACACATATGTATGGATTGCCGTTTTGGACTAACAAAGTAAATAAATAGATTTACTTATGGTGACTTCGTCAATCTTGAGATTTGTCAGTTCAATTCGGTTTTTGGAGGTGCTCATAGGGGTAGAGTGTGCGTGCGTACATTTATAATAGGGGTAGAGTGAATGTACACTCGTGTTTGTGAACGTCTGTGTCTATAAGACTGTAACTGAGTCTCGAAAAAAGTAAATAAAGAAGAGAGAGAGACAAAACAATTTGCCATGTAGCGCAAGAGAGTGGCTCTTTCCCCTCCATCTGATGGGATCAAGTCTACTTAGCCCGTAACCAGAATCAAGTCTAGCTAATTTAACACATTAACTTAAATCAAGAGGGAAATGTACCTATCTGCTTGAGGATGACATGACACCTAACCTTGATAGTGTGCCGAACAAAACAAACTCGTGTTTTAAGTTCCCACTAAAATAATTTGATATATACCAATTTAACTAATTTGAACAAAGATTTTTTCTGGGGTATTTTAGTTGGGAGGTGAAAAGTTTTAGGTGTCACATCGGATGTTGCGCTAGTAATTTAGTCTATTAAAAATAGACTAATAAAAAAATAAATTACATATACCGCTAGGAACTGTGACACGAATTACTAAGACTAATTAATCTATCATTAGCATATGTTTTCTGTAACACAACATTGTCAAATCATGGACTAATTAGGTTTAAAAAATCATCTCGCAAAGTTATTATAATATATTGTGAATTAGTTATTTTTTAGTCTACATTTATACTTCATATATGTGTCCAAATATTTGATGTGATATGTAAAAAGCTTTTGGGTGGAAACCAAAACACCATCTCCAAGCAGATAGGAAAGGCACTACAAACCAGTGAAATTAAGCATACAAATGGGCCTTTCTATTCTCATTTGTATCATTTGGGTTTAATATGGAATAGCTTCTTGAACTTATTCTATTCACGCAAGTAGATCCAAAGGATGGAGCCAACTTGGACTCATTCTTCTATCAGATAGTTTTTTTTAAAGAATTGAACCAAATCCACGCTCTGAAATGTCAATATGTGAAAAAGATATGAACCACGACAAGTGTAAAACCGCTCGAAAACTATTCGATTGCAAAGACTTGATCACATATCTTAATTCTTTATAAAGTCTGAAGATATGTTGCTTTTCCAACTTTTCAATAGCCACTGGCTCCCTTCTATTTCTTGCACAACCACTCCTCCATCGCCAAGCGGCCAAAAGTCATCCGCTACCTTCTGGTCAGAAGAAAGGCCACACAAACTGATTTCGAGCAGACAGGAAAGGGGAACAAAGACGGCTGCTACTGATCAGTTTCGTTTTTGTTTATCTCCATTCATTGATCATAGCAGCCCTGTTGTGAAGAAGACAAGGAGGAAGAAGAAGAAAAATAAGATTGTTTTTTGGTCTGGTAGGATGTTTCACTCCATTTCAAGATGTGTCAAATTTGTATGAAGTGGTCAAGAAGCAAAGTTCAGAGCTGAGAGTTCTTTCTTCAAGGAAGCTTCTGAATGGCTTATCCATCCACCTCCGGGATGGTCCAAGCTTCTTCATCCCTCCATGGCAGCATGTAAGTTAACCCATCCATTTAGCTTCCTCGATTTG
This sequence comes from Coix lacryma-jobi var. lacryma-jobi, assembly GCA_009763385.1. Lineage (NCBI taxonomy): Eukaryota > Viridiplantae > Streptophyta > Magnoliopsida > Poales > Poaceae > Coix > Coix lacryma-jobi. Next base: position 381,622 of record VDCT01000596.1, read on the forward strand.
GTCTTTCCTCAAAATTGATTTGCACCGTATGAGTTACTTTTTTTTTTCAATTCTATACAATGATGATTTCCCTTGAGAATCTTGTTATCTGGTCATCATATGATTAGCAAAAGAAGTTTGCTATGGTTGATAGAAGTTCCGATCCCTATTTCCTCTTCTTATGGTCTTTGTTTCATGATGCGATGATTTTTTTTCAAGTTAGCTATAGTTCAAGTTGTGTTGTGAGTAAATGATTGCTATCAAATCGATCTGACCATCAATTAATAAGCTTTACCTCCCCTCTCACGCTTCTTTTTTGCTTCTTTTTAGTTCTTCGTGTTGGAGAATGATCGATTCTTTGACGATATGCTATATTCCCAAACAAATAATGATGTCTTTGGGTTAACAACCTATAGTAAGAAAATGGATTAGTTCATCCTCTCTATGCAAGCTATATATATGCCTATATATTATTTTCGTACTACTTACTTTCTTAATTTATTCCCCTCTTCTCAATTAAAGCTCTTTTAAACTTGTGGAACTAACTACTCAATAGAAATGAGAGCAGTTGTGATATTCTGTTGCATTTGTGAAAGTGCAGGAGAAGGGATCCCGAGGATATGACATGTCATCCTCCGATCTGGATCAAGCCCTACTCCTCTACTTTGATGGCCAGCAAGCTAAGACATCAATTCAAGAACAACAACCGCGTAAGCTTGTTTTCTGCAGGAGAAAAAGTTCATTATTCTGAGAAATGCTTGGTTACTTTTCACTACACAAACATATATATGCTGAAGGAATATATATGTAATGCCAAATAAAATTCTATTAGTTCCCAATAAATTAATGATATGATGACCGGTTTAAATTGTAGCTTTGCCAGAAGTGCAAACGAAAACAATGGTGTTCAGTAGTCTTCGGTTTCCTTTCGCTTAGCTCTCTCGTCAATCGTTTGCAGATCTCAATATAATGTGTTTAATTTCCTCAGTTGATCCCAAACTTTCTTCATTTGCCATCACAGTTTCTCAGAATATTTCTAGCTACGTACAGAGTATATTACCAACTAATAAGGACCTGTTTGGATGTACCAAACTAAAATTTAGCTAGCTAACTAAATTTTTCTCAGCTTAACTTTAGCTGAGATATTTAGATGCTCCAACTAATAGACTCAGTTAAATTTTAGCTGACTTTAGTTGAGTTAGAATAGCTAAATCTAGCTAAGTTAACTGGCTGTTTGGACGCCTCTAGCAGCTAAATTTAGGCAGAAGTTTAGCTGATGCATCCACAGACGCTAAATAGTAGCTGTAGCTAGCTGTTGAGTAGAGTGACACGTAACGAACACCACTGATATTGTTCCACGCTTTTCCCACCATTTCTGAGACTAACTACACCAGCATTCTACACCGTACCGCCTCCTTTTTCCTTGTTACCAGTTTACCGCTTACCATTGCGTTTGCGTGTGAAATGAGAACAACATTATACATATTGAGGATAGTTTTCGCACATGCATGGAGAAAACCAACCATATCAGGGAACACACAATAGTATATGTGCACATGCATGCATGCATGCATACATGCGTGCGTGTGCCTTTGTGTGCTCTACAAAGTCATAATGTTTGCAGGACTTGTTCATGCGTGCAGAGACTCTCAACATCTTCCCCTCCCAGCCAATGCACATCGAGCCATCTCCAAAGGTATCAATCCTTTCAAGCTCTAACGACCTCAAAGCACAAGAGATGATTGCTTCATCACTTCATGATCTACAATATATATGCCCTTCATTCCTCTCTTGGTGCTATTCAGGGTTCTATGGCTTCTTCTTCAGCGGCGGCAGCACAGGTCGCTGGCCCTTCCAAGAACTCGCAGGCCGCGGCGTCGTTGAAGGGGGGAGGCGTGCCGCTCGCCGCCGGCAAGAGCTCCAAGGCAGCAATCAAGGTAATTATATATGCAATCCGACCAATCTCATCTCGTACGCTTTATATGTGTACAGCAAATGTAATGCTTTGTTATATATCACAATTCACAACCAGAGAGAAGGTAGCGCCGGCGGCAAGCATGGCGCCGCCGGAGTTTCGAGCTCGGATCAGGAGGGCCCCCGACGCCGGACCCCAAGACGCTGCGGAGGCTCGCGCAGAATAGGGAGGCCGCGAGGAAGAGCAGGCGGAGAAGAAGGTAACTATGTATTGTAATTTGTTTACTGATGATGATGACGACATCTACCGTTAACAGTAATACTTGATTAAAAATATATATAGCGGACAAGTCAACCCTCAAAAACATGAGGAGAAAAAGTCTTGCAAGAAAGGGCAATTGACAAACGAAGAGATGGGGATTGGGGAGTAGACTGGACATATATATTATAGGGTGGCAAAGTTAACCTACTACCTACAAAAGAAAATAGTTGTTTTGGACTACACACACCACAACACACACACACCACACACACACCACACACAATATATATAATATATATATATACTGTTTTTTTTTTTCTGAAAGCTCCGTTTCTTTATCTTCTTATATATGGAAGATGGGTTGCACTAAATAATGTAGAAGTTACATACTTATGTCTAGTTGGTGCGTGTGGAACAGGCCTATATTCAGCAGCTAGAGTCAGGCAGGATCAGGCTGGCACAGCTAGAGCAAGAGATGCAGATTACAAGAACTCATCAGGTAAAGTGATGATGAAGAACTGGTGAATAGTTTAGATCCTATACATATAATGCATGCTTTCAGAAAAAGTTTGCTCATCTCATTATTGTGAAACAAACAAAATGGCTTACTTATCATTATATAAACAGATCGAACATTGCAGAACATCAATCCACGTATATATATAATATTTCTTAATTCTGAACTGTCAAGTACTGATATATTATAATTATACTTCTCCATATTCTTCATATATAGGTGCACTATTATGGGGTGCAGGAACTCTAAGCCCAGGTTTGCTTTGCTTTTTGCCACTGATGACCTATATAACACTCATCAATCAATCAACCTCTCATGAACGGCTGCACCGCACCTGCACGCTCATTTTTGCATGCAGATGCGGCGCTGTTCAACCTGGAGTACGAGCGGTGGCTCGTGGAGCACAGCAAGGTGGTGGCCCGGCTGCGGGCTGCCGCGGAGGAGCACCTGCCGGACGGCGAGCTGCGGGCGTACGTGGACGAGGCCGCCCCGCCACTACGGCGCGCTGATGGGCCACAAGGCCCGGGTCGCCGGCGCCGACCCGCTCCACCTCCTCTCCGGCCTGTGGAAGGGCGCCGCCGAGCGCTGCTTCCTCTGGATCGGCGGCTTCCGCCCCTCCGAGCTCGTCAAGGCACGTACGCTAAAATTCTTCTTATTCTTCGTCGTCATCATCATATCTGCCGCGCTAGCCTAATAATACCCACCGGCCAAAAGACCAAGAAGAAGAAGCAAGAAGAAGTACCATATACAACACACGCAACGCGTATACGTACATGCATAATAACCACAAGTAGTACGATCAGAAAATGACACCGGCCTCCTGTTTCATCATGCCCGGCGGCCAGATGTGTCACTGACATGTGTGACCGTGGTTCGGTTGCACGTCGTCAGCCTGACCTTAACCAATGCCAAATCCCCAAAAATGAAACTTCTAAGTTCATATTATTATATATACAAAGTTGTTGATGGCATGCATGCATGTATATATATATATCAATACATAATTATTGGTCCGGCAGGGAAGGGATTAGGTGCAGTGGATTAGCAGGGCAAGTAAGGAGAGAGAGAGGTAGCAGGTAGGACGTCACAGTATTAGCTGATGGAACACAGTTCGTATAACAAGCTCCGTCCATCAGAGAAGTCGTTGTGCGCTATAGTAAGCCGCTAGACGCCGCCTGCGTACGTACACATGAGTGTCACGTCAGCGAGTCTCCATCGATCTTCAGCAGCGGCATCAGTCGCAACTCGCACGGCGCGGGCGGGGAGTAGGTGGCGGAGGTGATCCACCAGCGAGTCTTGATTGCATTATATTGCCGCGCGCGCGCCCACACGCCTGAGCTCGATCGATCGGCGACGGACACGTCGCATCAGGCGGCGGCAACGTCGTCTCGATCGTCGTCGTCGTCGTCGTCGTTCTACTCCGATCCCTAGCTCTGTCGCTGTCGACGTGGATAGATGATCTCGCGTGCTTGGATTAATTTGGAACGACGCCAGGACGATTATTCCAGCTTCTTCTGTTCTTTTTCCTGCTACTACCTACTACTACCTGCTCCTCATCTCGAACCCGGCCTTTTGATGACGCCAATAACATGCACGCACACGCACGCAGGTCGTGGTCCGGCACGTGGAGCCGCTGGCGGAGCAGCAGGCGGCGGGGGCGCGCGACGTCGAGCAGGCGGCGCGGCGGACGGAGGACGCGCTGGACGCCGAGCTGGACGCGCTGCTGCGGTCGCTCTCCGACGTCGTGTCCTCGGACGCCCAGCCGCCGCCGCCGGGGATGATGTACGGCGGCCAGCTCTACCACCACCGGCCGACGTGGCCGCCGGCTACATGGGGATGGGCCACATGCACGTCGCCCTCGCCATGGACAAGGTGGCCTCGCTCGGGACCATCCTCAGACAGGTACGGCCGTACGGTGACTATACATACACCATGCATGCATATATATACTTTCTGTCGTCTTCTTCCCTCTTCATTCCTTCGACGATTCATTTCAATTTCGGACAGCCAATAAGCGAGCCATGCATGCATTTGCTTCATGATATATATGCAGGCGGACGAGCTGAGGATGCAGGCGTTGCACGCGCTCCGGCAGATCCTGACGGTGAGGCAGGCGGCGCGCTGCTTCGTCGCCGCCGACGACTACTTCTGCCGCCTCCGGACGCTCAGCACGCTCTGGACCACCAGCCGGACGGCCCAGCTGGCTAGAGGCCCGGCCGGGTAGACAGACAGCTGATTCTGATCCACGGCTTGGATGGAATACCTACGGCCCGGCTAGCTGCTACTAGCTTAGCTATGACGTAGCAACGTAGTAGACATCACATGCAGATCGACATATCCACGATATATATAGATACAAACTAAATAGTACGGCCCATATAGTGTGGTTCTCTTTTCAAAGTTGCAACAATTTCAAAGCAGATCAATTAGTGAGGTACATTACACATATACACCGTATATATACTACACTATAGTATATACATATGTGTTTGAACTTTGAAGGGAGAACCATCGCTTCGTTCTGAATGAAAACGATATTGTGATATTCATATCATATACTTGTAGACTTTGTTTATTCATCGGAAAGTTTCGGTGGCGATGGGATGGCATGACACTAGGTATATGGCACGTCGGACCAGAAAGATTCTCACCAACATCAAAATGGTTAATAATATGAAAATTACTTGAGTGCCCTTTCTAAGAAGCATTAGCTAGGATAATGCTGTCTTTTTAACAAGAAAGGATCACCGGGGGTACTCTTTTGCCAACTTATTAGTCTTCCTTAGCTGATTTTGTTTGACAAATTTGCTAAGGGGGCACTGAGAAAGTGGTGTCGTGGATAGTCTGTTTTATGACAAATTTGCTAAAAAAACACACCGTATCTATTAAAATATTCGTTTAAGCAGGCTCGAAGAAGAAGAGAAAATTTCAAAATGATATTCGATGCCCCTTTAACGACCTTCGTTCGCGAGCCCCACATATGTCCCTCCAATCCATTTCAAATTATAACTTATTCTAAGAATCTTGTAAAGTTAAATTTTCCAAGTTTGACCAAATTATATAATAAGATAATAATATTTATGATATCAACTAAGTATCATTAAATTCTTTATTAGTTATATTTTTCATGATATATCTATTTGACGTCATAAATTTTTGTATTTCTCTCTATAATTTTGGTCAAAGAAAATGAAAGTTAGTTTGATTCTCCAAGATTGTTGGAATGACTTATAATTTGGAACCGAGGAAGTACCATCGATCGCCCAGTGCTTGTGCACCGCCTTCGTTCGCCTTTGCCCACTAGCAGGGGCCTCAACAGTTGGGTACCTGCTCCTATCTGCCTCCCATTCTTAGTAGTTTATGTATTCAAACAACATAAACCTAAACTCTTTTTTACGACAAAAACTATGGGAGATCCCCACAGTGGTGAGAACTTGATATAAATTAAAGAGAGTAAAAAGACTTACACAGGGAATTAATTGAAAGCATCTAACCAAACTTTACTCGCCAATTTTAATTACCTAAACTTTAGTTAGACTAATAGCTAGTCTAGGTGATCAAACAGGTTGTTAACAAAAAGAAATACCCTACAGACAACTGCTAGCATCAGAATTTAGTCACTTGAGCATGGAAGTTTTTGCCGCTTAGGAACAGAGCCCGACAGACACTCGGGAGGCTCGAATTCGTATCACGAGGACACGTGGCTTTAGTGATGTTTAGTGTGCGCAAGATTCCAAGCCTCACCAAGAGAAAGTCATTTGAAGACAACCAAAAGGATATTGAGGTACTTGAAGCACACTCCAAATGTTGAACTATGGTATCCTAAGGGCTCTCAATTTGAATTGATTGGATATTTGGATTCTGATCATGCAGGATGCAGGGTGGATAGAAAGAGTACTTCAGGCACTTGTCAATTGCTTAGAAGATCAATTGTGTCATGTTCATCAAAGAAGAAAAATAGTGTTGCACTCTCTACCGCAGAAGCCGAATACATATCCGCCGGTAGTTGTTGTGCATAATTGTTATGGATGAAAGCAACATTGCAAGATTATGGAATCAATTTTGGACAAGTCTCATTGCTATGTGATAATGAGAGCACCATCAAAATAGCCACCAACCCGGTTCAACATTCAAGGACAGAACATATTGACATAAGACACCATTTCATTAGAGATCATCAAGCAAAGAAAGCCATATCTATTGAGAGTGTGGGCGTCGATGATCAACTTGTTGATATCTTCACCAAGTCACTAGATGAGAGAAGGTTTTGCAAGTTAAGGAATGAGTTGAATATCCTAGACTTCTCCAACATGAGTTGAATGCACCCCCCACACATGACATGCCTCTCCTTCAACAAACCTAAGGTGAACTTGTTTGGCAATTGCATTCATTCTTACTAGGATATGTTCAGATCATATAGAAATACCTTTGTTTAATTAGGCTCATCCATGAAAAACAAATGAATTTGATGCTCATATGGTACCACTATTGCTTCTATGTTTGATTTGGGTTGTAGCATATGACATGTTTATGGCTTGTCAACCTAGTGTTTAATCTAGACATTGGACATTGTCGCACCCTGATTTTAAGGATAAAATCGAGTGCACAATATATGTATGCCAGGATCAATTTTCATACATATATCAACATCATAATAGTGTCAAAATCAATATTGTATTACATAATCGAACATTATTACAAAAATGATCCTCGGGTCCAAAAGAAAAGTACATAAGACTCTCATGAAGACTCGCGAAAACTAGACGCCAACTCCATAGGAAGGTCAACCAGAGGAAACACCAGCCTAGTACAACTCGTCTGGGTCGAAGCCACTGTCTTTTGGATACTCCTGCTCCTCGTCGTAGACTCCAGTGTCTGGGTGAGGTAGCAGGGGGATAAAGAGAAATGTACTACACAAGTGTAGGAAATAATTTGACATGGGGCTAATAACAAGGGTAGGCTGACTCTATTTGACACGAGCACCTAAAGCGACACTTCCTATTAATCCTATTTTCCTATGCACCTATTTACTAGGTTTAACCACCATCTCCTTATAAACAGAACCAACACTCGGTGTCCACCGAGCAAAACCACACTCGGAGATCCACCGAGCAACCAACACTTGGAATCCACCAAGCAACCAACACTTGAAGTCCACCAAGCAAACCCACACCTGAAGTCCATCAGGCAAACCACACCTCTAAATCAGAGGTGTAGTTTTGATGTATGATATACCTTTCCTCAAAGCCACACCTCTAAATCCTGAACATTCGGATGTATGATCTCCCTTTCCTCAAAGCCAAGGGGCTGCATGATCCTCTTCTGAGCCTCCAAGAGCGTGGGGCCTAGTGAGCAGGGAGCGGTGCCAGCAACTCGCCGACTACGCCGCAGAAGAGACCCAAGAGGCGAGGCTTTCTTTCATCGCTTCTGGATCACGGGAAGAGGGAGGAGCATATCCACCGGCCTGTGCACCTTGTTGATCATTAAGAGCGGAGATCTCGCCCCTAGACCTAGGGGAGCGCCGTTTGCAGCAGCAGGAGCAGGGGTCCTAACATGACGCTGCTGCCGGGAGTAGACTCGTAGAGGAGGGGAAGCAAGGGCCACGCGCCGCGGCGAGGCGTCCCGTGGCGAAGCAGGGCAGGACACAATCCGACGGAGCAGGCGCATCCAGGAAACCGGGAACCGCGGTGAGACAAGCCCTGCACCAGAAGATGGCAAGGGAGGACCACGCGCTGATGGAATAGGCTCCGCAAAGACATGCACGACAGATTGTTGAGGCCAGCGGAATAGGCTCCTGTTCTAATCATCACTTGCCTGTTCAAAGATAATCCCTAGAACATTACTACCTAGCAAGTGATGATTAGAACATGCATTAATAAGAAATATTCCTAAGTCATTCTAATTACAAGTCATAGCATACATTGATTAGTGTAAACATATTTGGCAATCATTGGCTAGGTCATATCATATTTATAATCAAGAGACAACTCCATAGTAAAGGTGCCAAACAGAGTAACCCCTAAACCATGAGTTAACTGAGCCATACTGAACACTCCATTCAGGAGGTGGAATACAAAGGACTCAACAGGAGTGTCACACCCGCGATCTACCACTCTATCCGGAATGTAGGAAGCATTCACAGATAAATAGTGTATAGGCACCACGCCTACACAGTATCTATCACCCACCTAATGATCATTAAGATGAGCGCTATACGGACATGAGTATAAATATAATGGTGATCTACCTATGCCAAATATATAATCAAAGCACACTATAAGCAATATAATTAAGAATATATTTATTGATGTCTTAGTCATATCAATTGTATTGCTATCTAGAACATAGGGATGAATAATAAGATGAACTAGATCATCAAGAAGAACTATAGTATGAACTAGAACTGATTATGAACTAGAAGATAAATAATGATGAACAATGATGAACTAGAGCAATTATGAACTAGAAACATAATTAGATTCATAATGTTAATACAAGAGAGAAGATCTTGGGTTTACTGAGCCTTCTCGTGACTAGATCTGGAATCCAAGCGAAGCTTGCCTCCTCTAATCCTATTCTATCTAACTATTCTAGGTGGATGTAGTCCTAGGGTTTCTGAATGATCTCCTTCTCTGGTGATGTCCTGATCCGATTGCTTCTGATCAATCTGATGATGTGATGCCCTAGAGAGGGGGGGGGGGGGTCTGGGGCTGCTTATATAGCCCTGGGCAAGGAACCGTGGCTGTTGGATCAAACCGACCTTAGGTACGGCTGAGATGCATCCTCGTAGGCGGTGGAGGAAGGTTCCAGAAGGCGGAGGCCAGGGGCCAGGGGCCCACCGACCGGTCATAGGGTGGGACCGGTCGGTCCCACCTTGCGGCCTCTCGGGGTGCCCGGCCTCCTGGTGTCCTCTGGTGTCCTCTAGGTCCTTCTAGAATAATCTGATGCGTCGGTTCGGCTATCACCCATCGGGTTCCTTCCAGGAGAAGTAATCTGTGTTGGTTTCCTGGTTTAGTCCCTGCAGAATCACAATTCACCAAAACTCGTGGAATATTGTCAATTAAAACCCTAAACCTTTAATGGTGATTGGATTAATGTCCTTTTCATATTTATTTATCCTTTAATTTTGATAGATAACCAGTGTCAACAACTCCTCCAAACTTACCTTTTGCTAGTCCCTTAGCAAATAGTCAGAATTGCTACTATGCTTTCACACCTCAAGGTACATATGTCCAAACAAAAATCTTCCTTGGATTAGAGTTAACTATTCTGACTTACTCATATTACCTTTAACTATGGAGCTTTTGCCTTCACCTGTGTCTTAAGCAATTGAAGAGAAAACATGCACAATCAAGTAAGCACTGTATCTCTAACTCTTTGATCAACCTTCATTCTGGAGTTTTTATATTATTTTCAAAATAAAATTCAGAGATTTTACTGTATGACACTCTTAAATCGCTATTTTATATTTTTATGATTCCTCACTGATGCATTTTCCTTCTTTTTTATGAATATATATCTGGAGCTTTTTAAGAAGTTAATAGCATATCTTACCAAGTCAAAGTTCAAAGTTAGGGAGAAAGATGTCATACTCATAGATCAAGAACTTAGAACCTTTGAAATTTGTCATCTCTTGGCATATTGTAATTAGAGGGACCATGGGCTATCATTCTTTTTTCTCTTTCATATTTTTATCATAATTCTTTTTCTTTTGAGGTAGTCGGACACTTGTCCCTTTATATTTCCTCCTTTTATACTTTTGCATAGTCCCATGCCTCTAACACAATACTACTTCGGAAGAGTGAATCTTTTAATAAAACGTTCTTGATTTCTAGAGCATGATAAATTTCAAACCAGAACTAAAAACTTAGAACAGAGCAAGTAGCCTCATCTTAAGATCATATTAATGGCTCTGGGTAGGAATTCATGTTGTGTCATAAGGATCTCATCATCATGTGCTTTTAATCTTTTCAAAGTGTAAATCTCCAGAACTCTAGTATCTCTAGGAATTAGATAAACAACAGCTCAAACCTTTTTATATCATATCCCACAATTATCTAGACTTTTGATCAAGCATTTGCAATCCACAGGTTTCAGGTTCAGAGTTTATTCAGAACAGCTTTGTCTAAAACTCAAGAAAATTTAAGGTTGAACACTAGGTACTTAAAAGGAATTACAGTAGAGCAATTGTTCATCATTTTCATTATGAGCAACATTAAGTTATATCCACCTAGACATTTATTCATTATATAATATCTTTATTTGGTTTTGCATTGTAATTCATCTTTTAAGTTAGGGTTTTTTAGTTATTGACCATGATCTAGCTAATCCAGCTAACTAATAAATAATAAACTCCGAAGTAATATTTATCGGTGTATATACTGAGGGTGCCACAAGTACAATCTTGACGTGGTTTTTTTCCAGAGATGAGATTAGAACCGTTAGTACGATACTTATCGTTGAGGTGCCTTCTTGACTCTTTCCTCTTCTTGAGTCTCTTTCCTGCTGAATTCAAACATAGACAACACAACTAGTGGAACTTGATTAAGCGTTAGTGATAAATATTCCTCCCATTTGTCTAGTTGTTAAAGCTCTTAAGATCATTTATGTTCTTTCTTTCCACTAAGCAGAGTTTCAGCAGTGTCTCCTTTTGGATTTTGTTTTTATGGATGAATGCAATGCAGAAGTAAATATGCAAATATATTTTTATGCCTCCACAAAAAATATAATACTCTCATGGGGCTTAGAGTTTCATATTTTTATTTTGTATTCTAATCCAGATGTAATTGCTAAGAAGTAAATATGATACTAATAGTAAAATGATTATGCTATATCTACTAATTATGTAATGATGAATTTATGCTAATGAATATGGATAACTACCGAGTTACCTTTCGGCGAGGATTCGATGTTTATAGTCTATCGAACAAGACTCCTTGTACGTCCTCATTCTTCCTTGGGTGCATTAGCAGATCCTGAGGAGGACCTCGATGATTGCACGTCAGTAGAACTCTCTTTCTTCTTCCATACTTGCTTGACTGGTGGACTTGTCTCCTTTACTTCAATTCATCGTCCTTCATTTCCTTTAATGGGATGTCTTCACTCCTGGTGACTTCTCCTTCATAGTCAGCCCATCCATTCTTGATTGATCGGTTCTTGTTGCGTTGGGATATGCGGTGCCTCCTTCTTGAGTGGTTCTTCTTTCCTGATCATTAGTGGCATAGCTATTAAAGTAATAGCGTACCTTCTCCCTTGGGAACTGGAAGTGGATCTCTCCAGATCTCATGTAGATGATGGCACCAGTGGTGTTGAGGAAGGGTCTTCCTAGGACGATGTGGATATTGTCTTCTCTTCCCATGTCTAGTACCATGAAGTCAGTGGGAACGTAGTAGTCTTCAATTTGGATCATCACGTCCTTTACTACTGCCTCCGGGAATTGATATGTTTGGTCTGCCAGCTGTAGCTGCACATATGTCTGATACATAGGTCTATTTTTATATAAGTACTCATACGTTACCTTAGACATTATGTTAACACTTGAACCGATGTCGTAGAACGTCTCGTGGAATGTACTTTCCCTCGATCTTGCAATCGATGGTGGGTACGCCTGGGTTGTCTCTCTTAGCGAGGTATGGTGATGGAAGAAGGTGGTCACTCTTGTTTGGACAGAGTGACCATCCACACTGTGTCTTGATGCGGTTGTGTAGCCTTGTTCTTCCTCCTTCTGTTCCTATTCTTCTTCTTCGATGATATAGCATTTGCATCCTTGTAAGACTTCTGATGGTGGACTCGAGCAGTGAGTGTGTGTCTCTTGAAGCTGAATCTTTCTTTGTTGCCTGTGATTGTGAAACAGATCTTGGCGCTATCCGCGTAGATGATGGCTTTGTTGAGCTTAGGAACGGGCGCCCAAGAATGATGGGTGCTCTATCGTCTCCACCTGTTTCAACGATCACAAAGTCTACACACACATACAAGTGTCCCACTCGAATACAGACATCTTCTAGAATTCCCAATGGGTAGCACAGTGTCTGATGCAAGCTGCAAACACATATTTGTATATAATAGAGGTGCACCATGAATTTGTTTGTAAATTACCCTTGGCATAATGTTGACGCTTGCTCCAAGGTCGCAGACTGCTTCTTCAAAACTGTCAGGTCCGATGTGGATTTTAATGACAGGTCTTCTTGGATCTCCTTTCTTCGGGGCAATGGAGTCATCCTCCACTCCCTCGATGGTCTAGCTGTGAGCTGCCCTGCATTATAAATATCTACAAGATTTGCAGTCTCTAGCTCTTCCGGACTTCCAGGAATCTTACCTTTTTCAGCCATAGGGACTGAAGCTGCTAGCTGAGATAACTGAGATTCTATCAATTTATTAAAGCTATGTTGATTCTTTATGGCAGAAGTAAAGCTATTCATTCTAGTATTAATGTTTTCAAGCAGTTTATCATTGGAAGTTATCTTCTTAGACATATTATCAATGATCTTGTTTTGATTAGATATTATCTCTCTCAAAGGTGGTTGGTTGAATGTATTACCTTGGTAGTTACCTGAGTAATTAGGCCTTGATTGTTGGTTCCATCCTTGAGCTTGTTGAGGTCGATAGTTAGTTGGTGTTGTTGTGATGTACTTCACATCCTCTTGAATCTCAGGGCAGTTGCTCCCTGAATGACCAGAGCCTCCACACTCTTCACATGTCATGCGAGATTCATAGATGTGCATGATGTCTTCTTTCTTGGGAGTTTGTTCATCGAACTTCTTCATGAGTAGGTCAAGTTTTGCAGACAATATGTCTACTTCTTTAGTTGATGTATTCCTCCCTCTTGCGTGGTTGAGAGCGTTCCTCATTCCATCCTTGGTTAGAGGCCATCTTCTCAAAGAGTGTAGTATCATGTTGATAGTGAGTGACAAGAATGATCCTCTAGCAGCAGCATCCACATTCTCACGGGTGCTTGAAGTGAGCCCGTGGTAGAAGGTCTGCATGAGTAGCCAATTCTCCATCCCATGGTGAGGGCATTCTGATATGTAATCTTGAAAGCGTCCCAAGCCTCTGGGATTGATTCGTCGTATTGTTGCTGGAAAGTTAAAATCTTGGCACGGAGGGCATTCGTCTTGCCCACTGGAAAGAACTTTGCTAGGAAGGCAGTTGAACAGATCGCCCATGAGGTGTTTGGCGTAGAACCATTGTTTTGCTTTTCCCAAAAGTGAGAATGGAAAACAAGCGGAGTAGAATGGCGTCTCTTTTGACTCCCTTGATGGTGAAAGTGCTACAGATCTCCAAAAAGTGTTGGAGATGAGCGCTTGCGTCTTCATGGCCTTCCCACAAAACTGGTTAGCTTGCACCATGTTGAGCAAAGCTGGCTTGAGTTCAAATCCGTTGTCTCCCACATTGACTGTTGGTCCAGTCCTGATGTTGGCAGTGGTTGTGCAGAGAACTCACGGAGTGTCTGTCAGCCATGGTGTTCAATACTGGTGTTAAGCTTCTTCTTATCTGGTTAACTTCTGGAAGTGGTGGTGAGGGTCTCTTGAGTCTGCGTCTTGTCTTCTTCAGTAAAGCTTCGAGATCCTCAACGTAGTTATTCGGAAGTTGGAAACCAGTCATACATCACACCCTGCATAAGATAAAAGATAAACACAACAGCCAGAGTAAGTCTGTTTGAGTAGAGATAAACAATCAGTGCATTATCACATGTGGTAAGTTAAATGATATGTTCTAGCTACCGTTTTAATGCTGCTAATGCAATGTCCTAACAGTGTTCATAATGATTTTAATGAATAACCCTAGGTACCATCCCTAATTGAATTGATGTGTTCCCCGGCAACGGCGCCAGAAATGCTTGTTGACACTCCTTAATGGAATCACCCTAAGAATGAACCTAATAAGCAATAACCTAGTGAAGGCACTAAGAAGTGTACGGGACACTACTAGCATCACTTAACGTCAAGTTGTCATCTCCAACATGAAGCTAGCAATGTGATTATATCAGAGTATTGGATCTAAAGATAAATATTTACCCGCAAGCGCACAGATAAATACACCCGTTGTAAAGCATTTCACCCAAGCTAGTCTTAGGTATCGTTATTTATATTTAGCCTAGAGACTAATCAATTCAAAGTATGATGGTACTACACTAGTGAGGACTTAACAACAATTAATGTGGCACACACTTATGATAAAGACTGATAACACATTCATTACTCTAAACAGGGATCAAATAGTAGAAGTAATGATAATGATAATGATAAATGGTGACAGAGAGCAGATCAATCAAAGATAATCCTAGAACATTACTACCTAGCAAGTGATGATTAGAACATGCATTAATAAGAAATATTCCTAAGTCATTCTAATTACAAGTCATAGCATACATTGATTAGTGCAAACATATTGGCAATCATTGGCTAGGTCATATCATATTTATAATCAAGAGGCAACTCCATAGTAAAGGTGCCAAACAGAGTAACCCCTAAACCATGAGTTAACTGAGCCATACTGAACACTCCATTCGGGAGGTGGAATACAAAGGACTCAACATGAGTGTCACACCCGCGATCTACCACTCTATCCGGAATGTAGGAAGCATTCGCAGATAAATACTGTATAGGCACCACGCCTACACAGTATCTATCACCACCCAATGATCATCAAGATGAACACTAACAAACATGAGTATAAACATAATGGTGATCTACCTATGCCAAATATGTAATCAAAGCACACTATAAGCAATATAATTAAGAATATATTTATTGATGTCTTAGTCATATCAATTGTATTGCTATCTAGAAACACAGGATGAACAATAAGATGAACTAGATCATCGAGAAGAACTATAGTACAAACTAGAACATGAACTAGAACTGGATTATGAACTAGAAGATAAATAATGATGAACAATGATGAACTAGAAGAGCAATTATGAACTAGAAACTGTTGACACCGGATTTTCGCACATGTAAGGATATGACGGGTCGGCACAGCCAGCAGAGAAAAGAAGGATTCGGCAAGCATTCGGACGAAATATTTGGTCAGCCTTTTTTGTCCTTAGGGCTTCGGTGAGCAGCTGCGCGGTCGGCTAGTTTCGTGAAGCAATGACCTCATTCGGGAGATGGATGAGCAGGTGAAGCTGGTTTGCGCAAGAAGACACGTGACAATGGAAGGTGCCGAAAGGTTTAGGAATGTGATTTATATCTTTTCTTATTTTTAGAGTCGTAATCGTCTAGGACTCGTGTTTCGTCCAGGGTATAAATAATAGCTTAACACCTCTGTGTTTAACTGTAATAACTTGCCATATCATCATTATCATCATAAGCATCTTGATCATGATTTCATGTGTATGCATTTTGCTAAGTGTATCATTTTGTGAATTACCTTATTGCAAAAATCCTAATTAGCCACTTCTCTCTACTAGGGCAAAATGGTAATTCATCTCTGTGATTAGTTTTGTGTAATTTTTGTTCCTTTGGTGTCTTGAAGTTTTGTGTTGGCCAAAGTTCAAAAATCAGAATTTGATTTCAAATCCCTTTTGCCAAAACCCTAATTTCCAGAATCCTGGATTTTATCCCTCTGGTGTAATTTAAAAATTATTCAAAATTTGGGGTTGGTCCAAAAAGCAAAGTTGTAGAGCTGTCAAAGAGAAACAACTTTGGTATTTACAAATTTTCAAGTTGCAGTACAAAGTTTTGAGTTATTTCAAATTCAATCAAACCCCAACTTTTGTTCCTTTTCAGTTTTCAAAAAGAGTTCAAAAACTAATGAGTTTCTGGAAAAGTGTATTATAGCAAAGTTGTAGGTTTTGATAAAAGGAACAGCTTTCATGTTTGAAGATTTTCTAGTTTCAGTATAAAATCCAAAGTAATTTTGAATTGATTCAAATTTCAAAAGTGTCCCCTTTTTCTGTTTTTGAATTTTGTTCAAAAACTGTTGGAATTTGAAAATGTTCTTTTGACAAAGTTGTAGATCTCATTTTTCTGAACAACTTTGGTATTGGGAGTTTTTGTCGCACAGTTCAAATTTTGGGAGCTTTTTGCAAAAGTCAGAAACTAGCCAAAAGTCAAACCCTACACCCTACACTGTTCCTCTTCTTCATAGCGACAGAGGGGGGGCCGCCATGGCGCCCGCGCCGCGCCTGACTGCCGCACGCCCGGCTGCTCCCCACGCGCCACCAACCTGCCGCCGCTGTCGCCCTGTTCCCTCCGCGCCCGCGCGCGAGCGCTGGCCCTCGCTCCCGTCCCCTACAGTCCTCTCCGCGCCGCCGCCGCGTGGCCATCGTCGGCCGAGCTTGCGCCCGAGCCCCGGCTGCACGCCCACGTATCCGCCAGAGCGCAATCGAGTGCGCACGCCTCCGCAAACCTCATCCACACCACCCCGAGGTCTCTACCGGCCCTGGCCGCGGCTATATAAGCCGCCGGAGCTCCGACCTCCGCACTCATCTCCGCCTCCGTCGCCAGCACAGTCCAGTGCCTCCGCCGCTCCACCACCTAGCTCAAAAGCTCCGCCGTGTTCTTGTGCTGCTTCACCACCCTCCAATTTTACCTCTACCGCCTCCAATCGCCCGGCGTAACCTCGCCGTTCCCATCTCCGGCAGAAACCCGGCGAGCTCGGGTTCGTGAAATTCGTCGCCTCCGGCCTCGACCATCCCTCACCGACCCCCGTGTCGTGTTCCTTGGTCCCGTGCGACTCTGACCAGACCCTTGCGGTCTCGTGTGTTGCGCAGGGTCGCCGGAGCGCCGCTCGCCGCTCGCCGCCAAGGAGCTCCACCGAACCACCGTCCCTCGAGCCTCACCCTCGAGCGCGTGCCGAGCCTCACCCTCGAGCGCGTGTCGAGCCTCACCCTCGAGCCCTGTCTCCGACCCGTGGTAAGCACCCGAGGCCTCGGCCTCTGCTTCCACTCCGTCTCGCCCGAGCCCGAGCCTCGGCGGACAGACCCTCACCACTTCGCTCGAGCCAGGCCTCGAGAGAACCTGTGCACCTCCGCCTCGTCGAGCCAGGCCTCGGACGAAACGTTTGGTTTCCGTCTCGCCCGAGCCTACCAGCCAGGCTCGGTCGGCCGAGAGTTCCGCGATTCGCCCGAGCCCCGTTCCGACTCGAGCACAGTGCTCTTTTCCTTTTAAAAATGGGAACAGTTCTGATATTTCATCTTTTTGTATGATTTTCTGTGTTGATCCAAAAATTCTGAAAATTTCACAGTAGACTCTTTATGCTCTGGAGTATTTTATAAAAATATAAAACTTGACTTTTCTGCAAAGATTTAAAAATGTAAAATTCCCCTTTTAATTGAAAAATGAAGGTTTTGGTATTTTTGGAGAGTGATCTATAACTCCAAAAATCTGGAGATAAATTTCTATGTGCTAGTTATGCCTTTCTGAGTCTCTGGTAAAATTTTGAAGTCTTTTGAGCAAGTTGATTTTTGAGCTTTATTTTAATTAAGGAATAGTGCCTTTTGTTAATTAAATGTCTAGATTTAATTGAGCACCTTAATGACCTCCAAAAATTATGAAATTTGTTTTGCCATATACTTGTACTCTAATGAACTTGTGTGATTAATTTGGTAATTTTTGGAGCACCTTCATAAAATGACCTTTTTAAATAATTAAGAAAATAGAAAGAAATGATTAGGGTTAGTGTGAATGCCCTGTGAAGTGACTTTTGGGATTGCGTGATGTTCATAGACCCCTACCCTTTGTCTATGATGTTTGTGATGCTTAGGATAGTTATGATAAAGTCTAGTTTAATCAATTTTGCTTAAGGAAGAAATGGTTACTTTTATGCTCAACCTAGATTTCGTTTATGCCTTGCCTAAGAGTAATCTTGAATCAGTGGTATTGTCTTGCACCATAAGTCCATATCATCATTCTCATGAGCATTCATCATTGCATCCGTATAGTTGACGAAGAAGGCCCTGAAGTCGAGGTAGCCGCCGAAGGATCCGTCCCCAAGGCAACCCCGAGCTCCGACGCTTATACCTACCCCGAGTCTACTCTTTTTGCCATCCAAGGCAAGCCCCGGTGCATTTAACCCTTCCATTTATAAAATGTTTTCTTAAATGCTTTTGAGTTAAATTACTGCATTAGGTTATAGGAGTTGTGTGATGACCTATTGCCTCCTGCATTATTTACCTCCACCAAAGGATCCACCCGCCTTGTTTTAAAAAAACTATTTGCAAAATGCTTAGTGATGCTATATAATAGATTTGCAAAAATGCCAATTTCAAAAGTGTGATCACTTAAGAATCTTTATGGGATTTTGGCTTTACTCCACTATTGGCTAAGTATCTGATCCGTACTTAGTCAATGGGAAGGAGGGGTTGTCCTTGCGTACGGTGCCGTCATGTCGTAGTCCGGGACTCGACAGTTGACACCGACCGGGACGGGTTGAAAAACTGACAGGACTGTTGCGCTTGGGTGAGATATAACCAAGGCACAGTTGCTGGCTGGAAAATTAGGGACCATCCGTATGGGGGCCTGCTGGGCAGGACTTGCAACTATTCACATACTACGGAAAGCTCTGGCTCCGAGAAATCCATTATTGGACCGACAACCGCGCACTGGGAGTGGAGAGATGGCGGAAGTAGCATGTACCCACGTGGGTTAGAGTCCCGGATTGGAGTGGTGTACTGTACTTCCGGGTGGCGTAGGACCGGGCCCAATAATGGAGGAATCGTGGAAGACGAGTTGGCATATGCAAGCTTGGGTGCTACATATGCAGTGTGAATAGGGATCCTCAGCTGAGTATTCTTTATCCGGATTAACGTTGCTCCTCGGTTATGGAGACTTGTTCCATTGACTCTCAACGGAGAGTGGTTCTCAACTAGGAATGTTTTGAAATGTAAAATGAATCATGAAGGATGAAGAATTGAGGAATACTGAATCTTTCAAAATAAAATAAGATTTACAAAAATGCTTTTCTGCAAAATACTTGATCTTGCTTAAGCCTTACCTTGACTACCCTAAGCCTTCATTCCTGAGTCTCCTCCTTTTCTTTAGTCGGTTAAGTCTTGTTGAGTACCTTTGTACTCAGGGTTCTTTTACCCATGTTGCAGGTATGGCAGATCCCTCAGTATGCCTTGGACCCTGCTGTGTGACTGTGGTTCAGGAAGAGGCCGATGAGGCCGATGAGTGATTATTCACCCTCGGGCTGGGTGATGTATCTTTATCGTTTAGTTGTTGTCGTCTGTTACCCTGCCAACTCTATCTATTTGAACTTTGGTCTGTAATAACTTCACTTTAAGTTTATGTTGAACACTGGTTTGTAAAACTATTGTTATTTAAGTCTTCCGCTATTTACTCCGATGTTATTTGTCAAAATGTTCAAGAGATTGTAACTGAATTGTGAGATGATCCTGCGGACATCGGGCACTGACGTAGCCCAGTGGCGAACCCGGTCTTAATCTCTTGGCTGTACGGATCGACTGTCAGTGGTTGATAGTGATCGGTGGGCCATGGGATTAGGGCCGTTACGTCACAGAGTGGTATCGGAGCATCTCACTATGACGTCGCAATCTTTTTGCGAAAACTTCAAAATGTTTTAACAAAAACTAAACTTGACTATTTTGAGTCCAAATTGCTTCTCTCATCTCATCTTTTCTTTGGCAACTAGTAGCAAGACAACTTGTATAAGCCCTATGTACCTTACTTAGTAATTGCATTGCCTTGTTCCGTAGGAACGAATCATGCATCATGTCATAATCACTTAAGTTAACTTCCTCTCTAAATCGGTTGGGTTAGTATGCCTTTACTTTTTCTTGCTAGCCTTTCTCACCTATACCCTCTTGTCCAGATATGGCCATCATCAAGCGGACTGCCCGCAAGACGACTGGACCGCATGGTGTGCCGCGTCACCAGCTGGCGCCACGCACCGGAGAAGAGACTGGAGAATCCTCCAACGGACGTCGCTTGCCCCGCCGCAACCGCAAGCAGCTGAAGGAGGAGATCAAGAATCTGAAGGCCGAGATGGAAAACATGGAGCATGACTTCTATCTTTCCCGCATGGAGTTTTATGAGGCACGAGCTTCTCTGGAGCAGGCCAATCGGAACACGGTTCGCGCTATCGACAGCGCAATGAGGCTTGGGACCGCGAGGACGTCGCCAGAGCCCAGTTCCATGGACTACAGCAGTACACCGCTCAGGTTGAGCAGTACAATGATATACTTCATGAGGAGGTACATCAGCTGTACAACCAACTTCACCCCATGATTCCACCTGTTGCTGAGGATCAGAAGATGGAGTCGTGGAGGAACCTGAAGTAGGACATGAGCCAGTCCAGAATGTAGAAGTGGAACCTGCTGAAGATGTTCACGTTGGAGATGAAGATGAGGAGGAAGAGCCTGAGCTCATCATCGAAGATGAAGATGAAGAGATGATCATCATCGATGACGACTAGATTCCTTGTGTCTGTACATCCGCTTACCTAAAGCCTTAAGTCTAGGTTGGGGCGTTAGTTGGTCTTCTGTCTAGCGAGTTTGTATCTTGTCTTGTACCTTTCCTTTGTCAGTCTGTGGTTATCTGTCGAACTTCTGTATCAGTTATCTACCCTTACATCAATGAATCTTATCAGTCAGTTTCGTTCAAAAGCAATCTTTGGATGTGTCAGCATAAAGCCGTGATAGACATCTTGAATAGAGTTGTGAGAGTGGATATTCCTAACAGCACTTCCAAACTCCTTCTCCAACTTCCTATGCCTCAAACCAGCAACCACCCAGTTGAATACGCCTGTGTTCCGGAAGTCAGGGATATTCCCGTGGTCTGTGAGTTCCCTGATGTCTTTCCAGAAGATCTACCCGGTCTGCCTCCTGACCGTGATGTTGAGTTTGCTATAGAGCTAAAGCCCGGGACTGCTCCTATATCCCGTAGAGCTTATCGAATGCCTCCCAGAGAATTGGCAGAGCTAAAGATCCATTGCAAGAGCTATTGGACAGGGTCTCATTCGCCCAAGTTCATCTCCTTGGGTTGCCCTGCTATCTTTGTGAAGAAGAAGGACAAAACAAAAGTCTTCTCTGTGCGTTGACTATCGCACTCAATGAGGTCACCATCAAGAATAAATATCCTTTGCCTCGCATTGACCTTCTTTTTGACCAGTTATCTGGAGCCAGAGTGTTTTCAAGATCGACCTCAGATCTGGCTATCACCAAATAAAGATTCGTCCGAAGATATTCCCAAAACAGCTTTCACCACCAGATACGGCTATATGAGTATTTGGTCATGTCTTTCGGTTGACCCATGCACCCGCTCATTTCATGTATCTCATGAATCTGTGTTCATGCCAGAGCTCGATAAATTTGTAGTCGTGTTCATTGACGACATCCTTGTTTATTCAAGAACTCCTGAAGATCATGCCAAGCATCTTCGTGTCGTTCTCTCTCGTCTCAGAGATCACCAGCTGTATGCAAGTTCAGTAAATGTGAATTCTGGCTAGATCGAATTCAATTCCTTGGTCATGTCCTGTCCGCTGAAGGTGTGTCAGTTGACCTGGAAAAGTGGCAGATATCTTGGATTGGAAGCCACCTACCACTGTCCGCGAAGTTCGCAGCTTCATGGGAATGGCTGGATACTATCGTCGTTTCATCCCAGATTTCTCCAGAGTTGCCAAGCCTATCACAGAGTTGTTGAAGAATTCCGTGGATTTTGTTTGGTCACCAGCCTGTGAGCAAGCTTAAGCTTGAGGAACTGTTAACTACATCACCAGTCCTAGCTCAACCGATATCGAGAAACCCTTTGATGTATACTGTGATGCATCTGGTACTGGTTTGGGTTGTGTATTGATGCAAGAAGGTCGAGTGATCGCTTATGCCTCACGGCAGCTTAAGCGACATGAGGAGAATTACCCAACCCATGACCTTGAATTAGCAGCAGTGGTGCATGCTTTGAAGATATGGCGTCATTATCTGTTGGGCAGTGCTGCAATGTGTACACCGATCATAAGAGCCTGAAGTATATCTTCACTCAAGAAGAGTTGAACATGAGGCAGCGAAGATGGCTTGAGTTAATCATGAAGGACGAGAATGCAAAGCAAGGCGACCAGAGGGGGGGGGGGTGAATGGAGCCAATAAAATTTCTCACGAAACTTTGGCCAAGTGTCCCAAAATCAATCCAAGAGCTACTACCAAAAACGTGATGCCCACGACCCTTGGAAGAGGGTGGATGATCCGGGATCACAGCGAGGCACCACAAAAACTTCCTCCCCAAGTTCACGCAAGCCAACTAGTGACGGGATGGGTTTTGGGTAACCTCAACCTCCCGAGCAACGCGAGGGGGATTCAGGCTATTTTGTAAAGCGGGAAGCCCAATCTGTAGAGCACGAAGTTAGAAATCCAACGCCACAAACGAATCACGAATCGAAAGACGACGAACAAACTGCGGATGAAAACGCGTCGAACTGGATCGACCGGACTCTGGCCAGCGTCCGTCAGCAGGGACCGGACGCGTCCGGTCAACAAAAATCGGCTCTGGAACCTTACTGTTCGCGACCGGACTCACGAGTACGGAGCGTCCGGTTGAGAGCAGTGCGTCCGGTCAGAAACGACAAGCACGATGAACAGTGAAAGCGATGCGTCCGGTCAAAACATGAATGGAGCGTCCGGTCAAAGTGAAGAACACGGCTACGTGCTGTTCATCGACCGACTCACGGACCGAGCGTCCGGTCACCCCGACTGAGCGTCCGGTCGACTCGCTGCAGCCCCGTTCGTCCACCGATTTGCCTCTATCTCACCCAAAACAATTCTCTAGGGATCAAACTTGGTGAGATGAGTCACAAGGAGTATAGTGAGCTATCTTTAAGAGATCATGGCTCGAACCTATCTCCAAAACGGTGGATCGAAGAATTTCGGGGAAGGAAGAAAACTTGACCCGAACTAAAAATCGATCGATCTCCTAGACCGTGAGGTTAGAGGTTAATTCCTTCGGTGGAAAGAAGTGCCTCACGATCTAGGACAACTTGGTTCAAACGAATTGCAAAAGATGAACCGAGCAAAGAGATCAAGCGACGGGAAAGTGGAGAAAA
This sequence comes from Coix lacryma-jobi var. lacryma-jobi, assembly GCA_009763385.1. NCBI lineage: Eukaryota > Viridiplantae > Streptophyta > Magnoliopsida > Poales > Poaceae > Coix > Coix lacryma-jobi. Next base: position 405,291 of record VDCT01000596.1, read on the forward strand.
AGGATCCGCGAAGAACACGAACACAATGGAAATCACAGCCACGAATTGCAAGCCGAAGCGCAAACACACGCTACGACAAGGAGGATACGGCCTCCTTTCCTCAAATCAACAATACACAGAGGTGAGTCTCTCTGCGGATCTCAGCAAGCTACAGCAGGGGATGGGAGAGCAGGAAACCCTAAGTGCAGGAAGCAAATGAGATGGCTAAAACTGAGATAACTGAGATAGGGAGGAGGGTGTCTCCCCTAGACTACTTATACTAACCTAGCCTAAGCCTATTTCCTACTCTACCCCTCACTACTGTATTTACAGAGCGGACCAGCCTAACCCTAAGGCTATTCTAGTCCACCCGCTGGTGGTAGGTAGATCCGACGGCCACGCCCGCACGGTCTTCCGCGTCGCCTCCACGCAACCTTCAGATCGCCGCCACGTGCCGCCACCACTCTGCACCCCCGGTTTTGTGGCCCAAACCGGAAACCAGCCTTTTCCATCAGCCCCCGTTTTTGAGGCCCAAACCGGGAAACCAGCCTCCAGCCCGAGTTTTGTGGCCAAACTCGGAAACCGTCCGCCCGAGTTTTGAGGCCCAAACTCGGAAACCGGCCCACGCCCAGGTTTGAGGCTCAACCTGGAAACCGTCGCGCCCAGGTTTTGTGGCTCAACCTGGAAACCCAGCACCCAGGTTTTGAGGCCCAAACCTGGAAACCGTCCACCGTTGGTTTTTCCCGGGCTCTACCAACAAACCGGCGTCGTAGAAGGGATGCACCGCCTGTGCACCCCTTCCACCGACATGATCGCACTTCTCCGCTTGTCGCTGTCGCAGGCTGCCAGCCACCACAGCTGATCCTCCGGCCTCCAGTCCATCAGTCCAAGTCCACGTCCGCCCTTCACCGTCCGATACATCGGCATGGCACGTCCGCCGCACGGCACGCCCATCCTTCATCGCGCCCGGTCCGTCGGCACGACACGTCGCAACTTGACCTTCACCCCATCGACCACTGTCTCCGTGCTCGACACCTGCACAACACAAGCCAAAGAACATGCGCATCATCTCCGTTGACAATCACTCATCACACAGAGACTCGGCATACACCCATGTATCCACAATCTCCCCTTGATGAGTGCATTGTCAACTCCACAACAAATCATGAATAAGAAGAAGGAGGTAGGAAAGAGTGAGAAGAGAAAACCCAACCAATGACCCAAAAGCCTAACAAAAGCCAAGAAGGTCAAGTGGATGAAGCGAAAACTTGGTCCCCAAAGACATGGGCAACGGCTCGACGCAACCAAGCAAAGCAAAGCTAGCCCTCAAGAAGAGGTAGAACAGGCTCAACACCGCTAGCAGATACCAATTGAAGATCGGAGGACAACAGAAGCAAAATGCTAGTCCCTCAAGATAGAGGCACAGAGGCTCAACACAACTAGCAAGAAAATCACTCCGAACCAATTGGAAATCAACCCAAACCAAATGGGAAAGCACACCAGACGATACCAATTGAAAGCCAAATGAAAAAGCTTATGAAAGCTCATGAAAAGCTAGGAACGTTTGCTAGTCCCTCAAGACAGAGGTAACGGCTCAACACAACTAGCAAACTCCCCCTCGACAAATGCAAGCAACTAGGACAAAAGATTCTCCCCTTAGTTGATCAACACAGGAGCATATGATTTGCATAAATTTCTCCCCCTAGTTGAAAATGCACTTTATCAAGGCCAAAAGGTATCGGAGAAGCAACTCCCTTCACACAAACTCCCTCTGAACACAAGATCTCCTTCAAAATGCATATGAAGTCAAAATGCAAGTTAGGAGCTTCAAGTATATAGTCAAAAGAGTGCAAAGATGCTCTAATCAGTATAGCTCCGACATCTCAATTAAGCACTCAAATAGCAAAGGCTCAAACTGATCACTTATACGAAATATGAAGCATAGGAGCATGTGAGCAGTTTTAAGCCAAAAGGATAGTCACCATCAAAATAGCACTAGACATGTATAGAAGGAATCCAAACAAGTGCTAAACATATATACAAAGTGAACTACCCCTAGCAAAGTTCAATCATCATGCATAGGAATGAAGCATATACTTGTGATTTCAAATTCATATCGGAGTTGCAGCGGTAAAAGAGTTCACAAGTTCATTTTTAGCATGTGATTGCGAGAGGTTGAAAGCTTGTCATCGCCTAACTTTTCAACCGTGCGAAGCCTATGCCGAAGCAATCAGAAGCTTAAAGCAACGGTTTCGGTCATACACTACATGGCTCAAGTTTAACTCAAGGTGCAATGAGAAACAGTCTCAATACCATGAGGTGTTGACAAGCAATCCCATCTCGATCTTTTCAATTCAACAATACTTGGTTCAGATTTTAAGCAAGTTATGAACAACCAAGCAAGTGAATGACTCAGAACTAGAGACATAGCAACCTAGCATATATGAAAAGCAGGAATGGACTCAACACACCCTACACATGCTAGTTGCATATCTCAATGGTGAACATTTTCAGATTTATATACATTAGGCATAATTCACCATTCCAAAAATAGCTCGCTCATAACATGTAACAGTGATCAGAAGGAGCATAAGCTACAAGCATCATCATAAGTATCGGAGCAATACTAACAAGAGCATAATTACATTCTAGTGAATATAGACATGAAGCTCAGAATGTAAATGCGTATGCCCGACACAAAACTGAAAGAAAGAAGATACCAATTGGAAGGACTCAAGAAACTCAAAAGAAAAGAGTCTCAAAATAAAAGAGTCAGTCTGTACATCTCAAAATGCTTCCCCATCTAAAAGGGGAAACACACACCAAGCTCACCCCTCAACCTATTAAAGGTTGATTCGTCTAAAGGCTTGGTGAAAATATCAGCCAATTGGTGATGAGTATCGACATGGCGAAGGTCGATATCACCCTTCTCCTGGTGGTCTCGCAAGAAATGAAAGCGCACATCAATGTGTTTGGTTTTCGAGTGAAGCACGGGGTTCTTAGCAACGCTAATGGCACTCGTGCTGTCACAAAGCAAAGGAACTCGAGTAAAGCTCAAACCAAAATCACGCAAAGTGGCCATCATCCAGAGTAACTGGGAACAGCAGCTAGCCGCAGCAACATATTCAGCCTCCGTGGTAGACTGAGCGACACTAGACTGCTTGCGAGAAGACCACGATACAAGAGAAGACCCAATAAACTGGCAAGTCCCAGAAGTGGACTTGCGCTCAATGCGACAACCAGCAAAATCAGCATCAGAAAAGCCACAAAGCGAGAGGGTGGAAGAAGCAGAATACCAAATCCCGAACTCAGGCGTGAAACGAAGGTACCTGAAGATGCGCTTCACCGCCTGACGGTGAGAAGTGCGTGGCGAAGCCTGAAAGCGCGCGCACAAAGCACACGACGAACTGAATGTCCGGCCGTGTCGCCGTCAGGTAGAGCAGCGATCCAATCATGCTGCGGTACTCCTTCTGGTCCACTGCTTCTCCATCCGTGTCGGCATCCAGGGTAGTCGTCGTCGACATGGGCGTCGGAAGAGGCTTGGCCTCACCCATGTCGAACCGCTTCAGCAAGTCCCTCGTGTACTTGCCCTGGTGCACAAACGTCCCCTCTCGGGATTGCTTAATTTGCAACCCGAGAAAGAAAGTCAGCTCGCCCATCATGCTCATCTCGAACTCCCTGCTCATAGTATCTGCAAACTTGGCAACCAAAGCGTGAGAAGAACCACCGAAAATGATATCATCCACGTAAATTTGGACCAAGAGAGTATCTTTGCCTTGCTTGAGGAGAAAGAGCGTTTTATCAACACATCCCATTTTAAACCCTTAGCTAGCAAGAAGGTTTTTAATCTCTCATACCAGGCTCTAGGGCTTGTTTCAAACCATACAAAGCTTTGTGGAGTTTAAAGACATGGTTTGGAAACTTGGGATTTTCAAAACCGGGGGGTTGCTGGACATAGACCTCCTCCTCAATGTAGCCGTTTAAGAAGGCACTCTTGACATCCATTTGAAAAAGTTTGAAACCCATGGATGCAGCATAAGCCAAGAGTATCCTAATAGCCTCCAAACGAGCTACAGGAGCGAAGGTCTCCTCATAATCTATCCCCTCCTTCTGACTATAACCCTTCGCTACAAGCCGGGCCTTGTTTCTCACAATGTGGCCCTCCTCTCCTTGCTTGTTTTTAAATACCCATTTTGTCCCAATAGGTTTACAGTCAGGAGGTGGAGGCATTAGAACCCAAACCCGATTTCGCTCAAAGTTCTCTAGCTCCTCATGCATGGCATTGACCCAATCCGGATCCGTCAATGCGTGTCCAACATCTCGGGGCTCAAAAGACGCAACAAAAGCAGAATGAGCAAAGTGCGAGATGTGCTGTGACCTGGAGCGAGTAACTCGCTCGTTGATGTCGCCGATCATCTGTTCAGGGGGGTGCTGGCGCTGGATATGTCGTGGCGCCTCCCGGGAAGAAGTGACCTCCCCCTCAACAGCAGCTGGTTCCACCCCGGGTACAAAAGGTACCGCGCGAGGTGGAGGATCCCACGGCCCCCAGGAAGAAGAAGTGTCGGGGCCGTGAGTCGTCGTCGAGGCCGCTCTTTGCGGCACGGCAGGTGGAGGGGGTGCTGGATCATCTATACTTTCAGCACCCTCGTCTCGTCATCGAAAAGAGGCTCTCCAACCTCATGATCACCTGCACGCTCAAAACGAGAAGAGGGACAAACAAGAGTCTCGTCGAAGGTGACATCTGATGTCTCCATGACTCGGTTAGTGTCAAGGTTAAGTACACGATAAGCTCGAGTGTGAGTGCCATAACCCAAAACACACCGTCAGAAGAACGAGACTCAAACTTGTCCAGGTTGCCTTTCTTCAATATAAAACAATGGCAACCGAAGACTCTAAAATAACTCACCTTGGGCTGGCGACCAAAGCGCAACTCATAAGAGGTCTTCTTCAAAAACGCTCTCAGAAAAATGCGATTCGAAATGTAGCATGCAGTGTTCATAGCTTCGGCCCAAAAGCGCCTAGGAGTCCTATGCTCATCAAGCATCGTCCTGGCCATCTCAACAAGGGTCCGATTCTTCCTCTCTACAACACCATTTTGGGGCGGTGTGTAGGGGGAAGAAAACTGATGCTCCAAGCCAAGGTGGTTACAAAACTTCTCAAAATCCGAATTTTTGAATTCGGAACCATTATCACTTCTAATAGCTCGCATCGAGTTCAAAGGGAACTCGTTCTGAAGACGCAAAATCAGATTGCGAGCGAATGAGAAAGTCTCGGTCTTCTCAGCTAAAAAGAAGACCCACGAATATCTCGAAAAGTCGTCAACAACAACCAAAACATACCACTTGCCACCAACCGAGCTCACCGAGCTGGACCAACAAGGTCCATATGTAAAAGCTCTCCGGGGTGCGAGGTCATGACCTTAGTCACTGGATGGTGGGGAGCAGCAACCATCTTCCCATGTGCAAACTAGATCCTTCTCCATCGAAAGCTTGGGCAATCCTCGGATTAGGCCAAGTGAGCTAAGTCTTGCAAGCAAGTCGAAGCTTAAGTGACCGAGCCTCCTATGCCACTTCCAAAGATCGGAAGAAGAAGGACTAGCCAAAAGACAGCGAGAAGATCCAAACGACTCCGAAAAATTCGCACGAAAAAACTTTCCCAAAGGGCGAAATCAGACATACAAGATCGCCCTGAGGATCTAAGATGCGACTAAGGTTCGGTTTGAAACGAATCTCATAGTCATCATCAAAAAGTTGCGAAACAGAAAGCAAGTTAAAATGCAGGTTAGAAACAAGAGCAACATCGCGCAACACAAAGTGCTCATTAACCCGCACAGTTCACGGGGACAATACCTTACCTTTACTATTGTCGCCGAAGGTTATGTACTCCTTTCCGGCGACCGGGCTAAGGCTGGAGAACCACTTGGTGTTTCCGGTCATGTGCCTCGAACAACCGGAATCCACCAACCAAATCCTCCAACCGTCTCACCTGCATCAATAAAAAGACATAGGGTGAGCATACGGTCCAACACTGGGGTTAGTGAAATAAGGGAAAACCAGTGTTGGGCCGGCTGCTCAAAAGAAGGGTTAGTGTAAAAAACCATTCCTAGCACGTCTACGAGGGAAGCGATCACCACGCTGAAGAAAACGTGGTCCGCTAGGGAAGAAGCGCTCACGCGGTACTCAAACGCGGTGGGGGAAAGCGCTCAACTAAGCCTCCGCCACGGGGTCCGTTACCTGCAAAAGCAAGACCCCGTCGGGCACCCTCTCTACGAGTTTACGCCTAGGAGCCTGGGGCTCAACTGCTCTAGCGTCTCTCCTCGAAGCTCTCTCCTGCCTAGGCCTAACAAACTGAGGTGCTGGACCTCTAGGCCTAGTCTCCTCCTCGGGGCTCTCATCCTCTGCCTAGGCCTGGAACCCTGACGTCCGGACCTAGCAGCTCTCCCTGGGCCTTCGGTACATGTCCACCATGAGCTGGATGGTACATGTCCGGGTTCTCCATCTCCCGAGCCGGCGCCTCTCTCTGCGCCTAAAGCAGAACTCGCTCAAGTGACCATCCCTCCCAAAAATCACACTGGTACCTCACCGCACGCACAGGGGGTTGTTGGTGACCAGGGCTGTGGGTGTGGCTCACTTTGCCTTTGCCCTTCGATGGCAACTCCTCACTAATGGGTGGCATAGCGTCAAGCTTGTTCTTGAGGTGGTTTGGCTTGGGTGCCCAAACTGGGTTCTTGGGAGGAACTTTAGGGGTTCCTCACAACCACACCATCTTTGGTGATAGGCTTGGCTGGCTCTTTGAGTGGCAGCTTGGCAAGTTTGGGAGTAGTGGTGGAATTGGGCTTCTCACATGGGTTCAGACCACTAGACTCTCCAATCTTCCAAAAACTGAAAGATCAACACTCTGAGCAAAACCTACACCAGGGGCACCAACAGCTCGCTTGAATTGGGAGATCATCATCCCGAGCTGCGGCTCACTACTGGAGACCCATGACAAGATGGACCGAAGGTATGTGTTTTCTTCCTCGGTTTGCATCTTGCCATGCTTCACATTGGCAATCTCCATCTCCAGGCCCTCACACAAAGCACACCTCGAGACACAAGTGCTATCTGAGCTGGCCTTCTCTAAAGACTCAAGCTTGGCATTTTTCTCTGCCAACTCAGATTGCAAGACAGGACAAGTCTTGCACGCACCCAACAGCTGCGGCCTAGCACGGAGCTCATCACTCTCATCCAACGCAGCATACTTACTCTCAGAGTGAGAAGGTCAGTCATGTGCGCGGTGCAACGACTCGCACTCCGTCTCCTCCGACACTACCACGGTGGACCGAGCGAACTCAAGCTCCTTCACCGTGTCCTCCCACTTCTGCCTAAACTCCTTGCGCTCTCTAGCGGCACGCCTAAGCAACTTATCTTGGCTAAGGAGGGCAGCAGTCAACTTCTCAACCTCGGAGGAAAGCTCGTCGTAGGTGAGAGATACCTGGGAGGTGTCGTCGTCGTCGTCGTTCCGAGGGGTACGCTCCGGCTCGCCGTCGACCTCATCGCCCAGCGCCATGGTGCAGAAGCCGTCGTCGTCGGCGAAGAAGCAGAGGCCGTTCAGTTTGTCCTCGATCCTCTTCTTCTTCTCGGACTCGTCATCACTCGAGCTGCTGGCGGAGTCGTCATCCGAGCCGTCGACGTCGCTGAGCGTGGCGAAGAACGCGCGCTGCTCAGCTTGCTGCTTCTCCAAGTACTTCTTCTTGATGTACTCTTTGTCGAAGCCGCCCCGTTTCTTGTGTCTTGGGGGGACGTGCTTCTCCTTGTACTTGGAGTCGCGCTTGCGCCCATGTTCGCCCTTGCCAAGTGCTTGTTCTTCTTGGGGCAGTTGGCGATGAAGTGGTCGGGGTCGCCGCACTCGTAGCATCCCGTGCGTCCTCCTCCTCGACGGCGGTTCATGCGGTTGTTGTGGAACCGCGAGAACCGGTTGGCGAAGCAAAGCCAACTCGTATCTCCCAAGAGACTCCAGCTGGTCCTCTGTCACAGAAAAGAGAGAAGAAAGCGCAAAGCCAGCTGAGGGGTTAGAGGAAGAGCCGGAAACCAAAGCCATGGACGGGCGAGAAGGATTTTCAAAAGAAGCCCTCGCCATAGCATCAATCTCACTGGACTTGAGCTTACTGAAGAGCTCGTCGCAGGTGAGGGTCTCATAGTTCGGCGATTCGATGATTGCCTGAACCTTGGAGTCCCACACCGAACGGTCAAGAGTGTGCAAAAGCTTCAAAGCACGCTCATGATCGTCAAATGGCAACTGCTCTCTGTTAGCCCTCATCCTGTTGACAATCACCTGAAAGCGAGCGAATAAACTTTCTATGCTCTCGCCAGGCTGATGTCGAAAGTTCTCATACTCTCTCTTGAACGACTCGTAGAGTCGGGTTTTGACTTGAGAGGTGCCCTCATGAAAACGCATGAGGGTGTCCCAGATCTCCCGAGCCGTAGAGAGGTGAGAAACGCGATCAAACTCACCCACGCTCAAACAGGAGAACAAAGCGTTACGCGCCGGCTATTGGCTTCGTGCTCATCGATCTGAAGCTGAGAGACACGAGCAGCCAGGACAACGTAGTTGGCGTTGTTGCAAATCTCCCAAACAGAAGAGCCCATGCTCTGGAGATAGGCCGACATGCGTATCTTCCAATACGCATAGTTCGTCCCATCGAAAAACGGCGGTTTGCCCACGCCGCGATCCATGTCGCCTTCGGTGGATCTGGAACCGGCTAAGGTGGAAGATCCTTAACCTGCTCCGATACCAATTGAAGGACCGAGAATGCAAAAGCAAGGCGACCAGAGGGGGGGGAATGGGAGCCAATAAATTTCTCACGAAACTTTGGCGTGTCAAAATCAATCCCCAAGAGCTACTACCAAAAACGTGATGCCCACGACCCTTGGAAGAGGGTGGATGATCCCAGGGATCACAGCGAGGCACCACAAAAACTTCCTCACCCAAGTTCACGCAAGCCAACTAGTGACGGGATGGGTTTTGGGTAACCTCAACTCCCCCGAGCAACGCGAGGGGGATTCAGGCTATTTTGTAAAGCGGGAAGCCCAAATTCTGTAGAGCACGAAGTTAGAAATCCAACGCCACACAACGAATCACGAATCGAAAGACGAACGAACAAACTGCGGATGAAAACGCGTCGAACTGGATCGACCGGACTCTGGCCAGCGTCCGGTCAGCAGGGACCGGACGCGTCCGGTCAACAAAATCGCTTGGAACCTTACTGTTCGCGACCGGACTCACGAGTACGGAGCGTCCGGTTGAGAGCAGTGCGTCCGGTCAGAAACGACAAGCACGATGAACAGTGAAAGCGATGCGTCCGGTCAAAACATGAATGGAGCGTCCGGTCAAAGTGAAGAACACGGCTACGTGCTGTTCATCGACCGACTCACGGACGAGCGTCCGGTCACCCCGACTGAGCGTCCGGTCGACTCGCTGCAGCCCGTTCGTTCACCGATTTGCCTCTATCTCACCCAAAACAATTCCTCTAGGGATCAAACTTGGTGAGATGAGTCACAAGGAGTATAGTGAGCTATCTTTAAGAGATCATGGCTCGAACCTATCTCCAAAACGGTGGATCGAAGAATTTCGGGGAAGGAAGAAAACTTGACCCGAAACTAAAAATCGATCGATCTCCTAGACCGTGAGGTTAGAGGTTAATTCCTTCGGTGGAAAGAAGTGCCTCACGATCTAGGACAACTTGGTTCAAACGAATTTGCAAAGATGAACCGAGCAAAGAGATCAAGCGACGGGAAAATCGTGGAGAAAAAGGATTCCGCGAAGAACACGAACACAATGGAAATCACAGCCACGAATTGCAAGCCGAAGCGCAAACACACGCTACGACAAGGAGGATACGGCCTCCTTTCCTCAAAATCAACAATACACAGAGGTGAGTCTCTCTGCGGATCTCAGCAAGCTACAGCAGGGGATGGGAGAGCAGGAAACCCTAGTGCAGGAAGCAAATGAGATGGCTAAAACTGAGATAACTGAGATAGGGAGGAGGTGTCTCCCCTAGACTACTTATACTAACCTAGCCTAAGCCTATTTCCTACTCTACCCCTCACTACTGTAATTTACAGAGCGGACCAGCCTAACCCTAAGGCTATTCTAGTCCACCCGCTGGTGGTAGGTAGATCCGACGGCCACGCCCGCACGGTCTTCCGCGTCGCCTCCACGCAACCTTCAGATCGCCGCCACGTGCCGCCACCACTCTGCACCCCCGGTTTTGTGGCCCAAACCGGGAAACCAGCCTTTTCCATCAGCCCCCGGTTTTGAGGCCCAAACCGGGAAACCAGCCTCCAGCCCGAGTTTTGTGGCCAAACTCGGAAACCGTCCGCGCCCGAGTTTTGAGGCCCAAACTCGGAAACCGGCCCGCCCAGGTTTTGAGGCTCAACCTGGAAACCGTCGCGCCCAGGTTTTGTGGCTCAACCTGGAAACCCAGCACCCAGGTTTTGAGGCCCAAACCTGGAAACCGTCCACCGTTGGTTTTTCCCGGGCTCTACCAACAAACCGGCGTCGTAGAAGGGATGCACCGCCTGTGCACCCCTTCCACCGACATGATCGCACTTCTCCGCTTGTCGCTGTCGCAGGCTGCCAGCCACCACAGCTGATCCTCCGGCCTCCAGTCCATCAGTCCAAGTCCACGTCCGCCCTTCACCGTCCGATACATCGGCATGGCACGTCCGCCGCACGGCACGCCCATCCTTCATCGCGCCCGGTCCGTCGGCACGACACGTCGCAACTTGACCTTCACCCCCATCGACCACTGTCTCCGTGCTCGACACCTGCACAACACAAGCCAAAGAACATGCGCATCATCTCCGTTGACAATCACTCATCACACAGAGACTCGGCATACACCCATGTATCCGCAAATCAAGGATTATGATATCGAAGTGCATTACCATCCTGGTAAGGCGAATGTAGTCGCCGATGCCCTCAGTCGCAAGTCATACTGCAACTGTCTGACGACGAAGCCTATGATTTTCCTTGTGCCATGATCTTGAAAGGATGGGTATTGAAATGGTACCACAAGGAACTCTGAGCATGTCAGGATAGAGACCTTATCAGAGAACTGGTCATTGCTGCACAAAAAGATAACCCTGGTCAAGCACATCATCGAAAAGGTCCAGACCGGAAAGGCTGATTGTTTCAGGATCGATGATGTAGGAGTTGTTTGTTTCAAAGACGTTCTAGTAGTTTCCAAGCAGTGCCTGAGTTGAGACAGTTGATCCTTGATGAAGCACACCTGTCTAGGTTTTCCATCACCCGGCAGCAACAAGAGTCAGGATCTGAGGCAGAGATTCTGGTGGACAAAGATGAAGATTGAAATCGCTCGCTATGTCGCTCGCTGTGATACTTGTCAGAAAGTCAAAGCCGTGCACATGAAACTGGAGGAGAATTGCAGTCTTTAACTGTACCTGCCTGGAAGTGGGAGATATAGCATGGATTTTATTAATGGGCTACCAAGACCCGGAAAGGTTTTGATTCCATTTGGGTAATCGTGGACCGACTCAGCACCAAACAAGCTCACTTTCTGCCAGTCAAGACTATTTACACCGTCCCACATATGCCGCCTTGTACAAGAACAACATAGTGAAGCTTCATGGCATACCAAGACCATTGTCTCTGACCGCGGTACCCAGTTTGTTGCTAAGTTCTGGAAGGCGTTCCATACCTCACTTGGAACCCAGCTCTTATACAGCACAGCATATCATCCTCAGACTGATGGACAGACGGAGCGAGTCAACCAGGTGCTGGAAGACATGTTGAGAGCCTGTGCTCTCACCTTCGCAGATACTTGGGATGACTGTTGCCCTTGGCAGAGTTCTCATATAATAACAGTTACCAAGAAAGCATCAAGATGGCACCCTTTGAAGCACTGTACGGTCGTCGTTGTCGTACACCTCTCAGTTGGTCCGAACCTGGAGAAAGGGAATTCTTTGGAGTTGACCTGGTCAAGGATATGGAAGAGAAAGTCAAGCAGATACAAGAGAACATGAAGATTGCCCAATCTCGACAAAAGAGCTATGCTGACAAGAGACGTCGACCTCTGAAGTTTCAAGTTGGAGATTATGTATATCTCAAGGTCTCACCAACCAAAGGAGTCACTCGTTTTGGAGTTAAAGGAAAGTTAGCACCCCGCTACATTGGTCCGTTTGAGATTTTGGAATGTTGTGGCAAGGTAGCTTACAAGCTAAAGTTGCCCGATCATCTCTCCGCAGTCCACAATGTTTTCCATGTCTCCCAACTCAAGAAGTGTCTCCGAATACCTGAACATGTCGTGGAAGTTGAAGATGTCGAGCTAGAGCCTGATCTGTCCTACTCAGAATATCCAGTTCGCGTGTTGGACCACAAGGATCGCGTTACCCGAAGAACCACCACAAGATGGTACAAAATCCAGTGGAACCAGCACTCTGAAGAAGAAGCTACTGGGAATCTGAAGACTTCTTAGCAAAGAACTACCCCGACTTTCTCGAATCGCTGTCCATGTAAGGTTTTGCCTTTATCCCTTCTTTGTCCTTTCATAAGACTGGAAATCTCGGGGGCGAGATTTCTTAAGGGGGGGAGGCTGTAACACCTCTGGTGTTTAACTGTAATTAACTTGACATATCATCATTATCATCATTAAGCATCTTGATCATGATTTCATGTGTATGCATTTTGCTAAGTGTATCATTTTATGTGAATTACCTCTATTGCAAAAATCCTAATTAGCCCACTTCTCTCTACTAGGGCAAAATGGTAATTTCATCTCTGTGATTAGTTTTGTGTAATTTTGTTCCTTTGGTGTCTTGAAGTTTTGTTGTGTTGGCCAAAGTTCAAAAATCAGAATTTGATTTCAAATCCCTTTTGCAAAACCCTAATTTCCAAATCCTGGATTTTATCCCTCTGGTGTAATTTAAAAATTATTCAAAATTTGGGGTTGGTCCAAAAAGCAAAGTTGTAGAGCTGTCAAAGAGAAACAACTTTGGTATTTACAAATTTTCAAGTTGCAGTACAAAGTTTTGAGTTATTTCAAATTCAATCAAACCCCAACTTTTGTTCCCTTTTCAGTTTTCAAAAAGAGTTCAAAAACTAATGAGTTTCTGGAAAAGTGTATTATAGCAAAGTTGTAGGTTTTGATAAAAGGAACAGCTTTCATGTTTGAAGATTTTCTAGTTTCAGTATAAAATCCAAAGTAATTTTGAATTGATTCAAATTTCAAAAGTGTCCCCTTTTTCTGTTTTTGAATTTTGTTCAAAAACTGTTTGGAATTTGAAAATGTTCTTTTTGACAAAGTTGTAGATCTCATTTTTCTGAACAACTTTGGTATTGGGAGTTTTTGTCGCACAGTTCAAATTTTGGGAGCTTTTTGCAAAAGTCAGAAACTAGCCAAAAGTCAAACCCTACACCCTACACTGTTCCTCTTCTTCATAGCGACAGAGGGGGGGCCCGGCCATGGCGCCCGCGCCGCGCCTGCCGCACGCCCGGCGCTCCCCACGCGCCACCAACCTGCCGCCGCTGTCGCCCTGTTCCCTCCGCGCCCGCGCGCGAGCGCTGGCCCTCGCTCCCGTCCCCTACAGTCCTCTCCGCGCCGCCGCCGCGTGGGATCGTCGGCCGAGCTTGCGCCCGAGCCCCGGCTGCACGCCCACGTATCCGCCAGAGCGCAATCGAGTGCGCACGCCTCCGCAAACCTCATCCACACCACCCCGAGGTCTCTACCGGCCCTGGCCGCGGCTATATAAGCCCGCCGGAGCTCCGACCTCCGCACTCATCTCCGCCTCCGTCGCCAGCACAGTCCAGTGCTCCGCCGCTCCACCACCTAGCTCAAAAGCTCCGCCGTGTTCTTGTGCTGCTTCACCACCCTCCAATTTTACCTCTACCGCCTCCAATCGCCCGGCGTAACCTCGCCGTTCCCATCCCGGCAGAAACCCGGCGAGCTCGGGTTCGTGAAATTCGTCGCCTCCGGCCTCGACCATCCCTCACCGACCCCCGTGTCGTGTTCCTTGGTCCCGTGCGACTCTGACCAGACCCTTGCGGTCTCGTGTGTTGCGCAGGGTCGCCGGAGCGCCGCTCGCCGCTCGCCGCCAAAGGAGCTCCACCGAACCACCGTCCCTCGAGCCTCACCCTCGAGCGCGTGCCGAGCCTCACCCTCGAGCGCGTGTCGAGCCTCACCCTCGAGCCCTGTCTCCGACCCGTGGTAAGCACCCGAGGCCTCGGCCTCTGCTTCCACTCCGTCTCGCCCGAGCCCGAGCCTCGGCGGACAGACCCTCACCACTTCGCTCGAGCCAGGCCTCGAGAGAACCTGTGCACCCTCCGCCTCGTCGAGCCAGGCCTCGGACGAAACGTTTGGTTTCCGTCTCGCCCGAGCCTACCAGCCAGGCCTCGGTCGGCCGAGAGTTCCGCGATTCGCCCGAGCCCCGTTCCGACTCGAGCACAGTGCTCTTTTCCTTTTAAAAATGGGAACAGTTCTGATATTTCATCTTTTTGTATGATTTTCTGTGTTGATCCAAAAATTCTGAAAATTTCACAGTAGACTCTTTATGCTCTGGAGTATTTTATAAAAATATAAAACTTGACTTTTCTGCAAAGATTTAAAAATGTAAAATTCCCCTTTTAATTGAAAAATGAAGGTTTTGGTATTTTTGGAGAGTGATCTATAACTCCAAAAATCTGGAGATAAATTTCTATGTGCTAGTTATGCCTTTCTGAGTCTCTGGTAAATTTTGAAGTCTTTTGGAGCAAGTTGATTTTTGAGCTTTATTTTAATTAAGGAATAGTGCCTTTTGTTAATTAAATGTCTAGATTTAATTGAGCACCTTAATGACCTCCAAAAATTATGAAATTTGTTTTGCCATATACTTGTACTCTAATGAACTTGTGTGATTAATTTGGTAATTTTTGGAGCACCTTCATAAAATGACCTTTTTAAAAATTAAGAAAAATAGAAAGAAATGATTAGGGTTAGTGTGAATGCCCTGTGAAGTGACTTTTGGGATTGCGTGATGTTCATAGACCCCTACCCTTTGGTCTATGATGTTTGTGATGCTTAGGATAGTTATGATAAAGTCTAGTTTAATCATTTTGCTTAAGAAGAAATGGTTACTTTTATGCTCAACCTAGATTTCGTTTATGCCTTGCCTAAGAGTAATCTTGAATCAGTGGTATTGTCTTGCACCATAAGTCCATATCATCATTCTCATGAGCATTCATCATTGCATCCGTATAGTTGACGAAGAAGGCCCTGAAGTCGAGGTAGCCGCCGAAGGATCCGTCCCCAAGGCAACCCCGAGCTCCGACGCTTATACCTACCCCGAGTCTACTCTTTTTGCCATCCAAGGCAAGCCCCGGTGCATTTAACCCTTCCATTTATAAAATGTTTTCCTTAAATGCTTTTGAGTTAAATTACTGCATTAGGTTATAGGAGTTGTGTGATGACCTATTGCCTCCTGCATTATTTACCTCCACCAAAGGATCCACCCGCCTTGTTTTAAAAAACTATTTGCAAAATGCTTAGTGATGCTATATAATAGATTTGCAAAAATGCCAATTTCAAAAGTGTGATCACTTAAGAATCTTTATGGGATTTTGGCTTTACTCCCACTATTGGCTAAGTATCTGATCCGTACTTAGTCAATGGGAAGGAGGGGTTGTCCTTGCGTACGGTGCCGTCATGTCGTAGTCCGGGACTCGACAGTTGACACCGACCGGGACGGGTTGAAAAACTGACAGGACTGTTGCGCTTGGGTGAGATATAACCAAGGCACAGTTGCTGGCTGGAAAATTAGGGACCATCCGTATGGGGGCCTGCTGGGCAGGACTTGCAACTATTCACATACTACGGAAAGCTCTGGCTCCGAGAAATCCATTATTGGACCGACAACCGCGCACTGGGAGTGGAGAGATGGCGGAAGTAGCATGTACCCACGTGGGTTAGAGTCCCGGATTGGAGTGGTGTACTGTACTTCCGGGTGGCGTAGGACCGGGCCCAATAATGGAGGAATCGTGGAAGACGAGTTGGCATATGCAAGCTTGGGTGCTACATATGCAGTGTGAATAGGGATCCTCAGCTGAGTATTCTTTATCCGGATTAACGTTGCTCCTCGGTTATGGAGACTTGTTCCATTGACTCTCAACGGAGAGTGGTTCTCAACTAGGAATGTTTTGAAATGTAAAATGAATCATGAAGGATGAAGAATTGAGGAATACTGAATCTTTCAAAATAAAATAAGATTTACAAAAATGCTTTTCTGCAAAATACTTGATCTTGCTTAAGCCTTACCTTGACTACCCTAAGCCTTCATTCCTGAGTCTCCTCCCCTTTTCTTTAGTCGGTTAAGTCTTGTTGAGTACCTTTGTACTCAGGGTTCTTTTACCCATGTTGCAGGTATGGCAGATCCCTCAGTATGCCTTGGACCCTGCTGTGTGACTGTGGTTCAGGAAGAGGCCGATGAGGCCGATGAGTGATTATTCACCCTCGGGCTGGGTGATGTATCTTTATCGTTTAGTTGTTGTCGTCTGTTACCCTGCCAACTCTATCTATTTGAACTTTGGTCTGTAATAACTTCACTTTAAGTTTATGTTGAACACTGGTTTGTAAAACTATTGTTATTTAAGTCTTCCGCTATTTACTCCGATGTTATTTGTCAAAATGTTCAAGAGATTGTAACTGAATTGTGAGATGATCCTGCGGACATCGGGCACTGACGTAGCCCAGTGGCGAACCCGGTCTTAATCTCTTGGCTGTACGGATCGACTGTCAGTGGTTGATAGTGATCGGTGGGCCATGGGATTAGGGCGTTACGTCACAATAGCCCTCGACCATTGTAAAACTGTCACAACCACATCAATACAACCGGCCCCTGTGCCGTCTTCGAGTCCTTATAGTCGTGTCGTCGAGTTCTTCGAGAGGAATCATCGATCCGTCGACCTCCGTAAGTACCGGCAACCTTGCTATCATGTCTAGTATCATGCGATGGATTTAGATATGATGCAAGTAGTCTCGTATGTTAAGCTTAGTATCGTGCGGCGGATTTAAGCTTATGACGGGAAGTTTTTACCTATGACTTGTATCGTGCGGCGGATTGAGTCATGAGTAAGAATAGTTATCGGCTCTGTTAGATTTGGCAGATCTAATAGATTCATCAAGTTATCACGTGTTATATGCTTTATTTATTTAATTCATACAACACTTTTTGCCCAATCTAGATTGATCTTCGTTCGGCCTCGTTGCACGAGTTTGCTTGTGCTTTGCCAATTATAAGATCATGATGGCCGAATCGACTTTCAATCTAGGTGTTACATGTTGCGGGTTCATACATGCCGATCATGTTTAGGCTTTGATAGAGCTGGGTGTCGTGCGGCAGGTACAGGTTTTAGATTAGTTTAATCATGCTTGGTTTGTATGTTTCTTCTTCATGGACCCCAGTTCGGCTAGTTTGCCGATTCTTGTTAAGCTTACATGAGTAATGAGTATATATAGATCTGTTCGGATGTATGTGTGCTTTGAGCTTCTTATAATTAGATCGTATCATGCGGTGGATTAATCTAATTATAAGGAGTGGTGTAGATTTATAGCAAGTGGTATCATGCGGTGGATTAGCTTTGCTTGAGTTTATGCCTGACGGGTTTATGAAGGCTGGACGTGCGGCAGACTAGCTGGATTGGCCTATGCACATGTTATCTGAATAGATTTGTATTTACAAGTTACCTCTTTTATTCTTTTGTCACGTATGTATTCGGCATTCGACATGTTTACATGCTTTCTCTTTATACTGCCGAATGGCATATTAAACCCGTTTCGACAAACAGCTTCTATAGCTGTGTGCCGTCGTGATTGGGCTTCCAAAGCCATACATATGGAACTATCTGGTTTCATCCAGCATGTTCCAAGGTATTCTCATACTTTATCCCTTGTTTGGTTTTCAGGTCAAACCGACTGGCACGTCTCCGGGTTCGATACACCCCGGGCTCCCGATTGAAGCTAGCCTCGTTCGGCTTGCTGTGTGCCCTTGACGCGAGACGCCACGTTTTGCGTCAACACACTTTTTTGGCATGCCCGTGGGGACCACTCATTTCAAGATGCCTGAGATTAACAAAGATCAAGTCTTCGAGGTGACCATGGACGATTTGCCGCTAGAATCAAAAGATCTGGTGCAGCAAGCTTGTGATGAATTCCAGCGCAAGTGCTTGGAGACCTTCTCCAAGAATAAAAGCGGCAAAGTCTATCAGAAGCAGACGTTCCCGAAGGTTGTTCCTCATCACCAACTTGAGCTACCTGACGGTAGCGAAGAAGCGGCTCTCCAGAAGATGGCGGATATGATGCATAGGATCGTATCGGGAGCAGTGACCAGTCATCAGTCGGCTTTCCTGAACACCTTTCGTGCTGTCATGGTTGATACTTTCGGTCCAAACGCGGATAAGTATTTTGAAGAAGCTGCTGGTCCAGTGCGGGGGCCATGTTTGTTCCAAGTACCTCAACGCCCGAAGAGTTGTCGAAAACAGTGGAGCTGGCCCAAGCACGGGTGGGATGGTTTCTTAGGAGACACGACAACTTCCCCAGACCTATGGCCAGCTCACATTCGGCACACAGGGGACGTCCCACCATCTGCTTCTAGAGTATCTCCTGTGGCAAACAGGATCCAGAGAGATATGTTTGGAGACGGATATCGGGAATTTATGGACTATAACTCGATTAACGCTCTTCCGAATCCCGGATACAGAACTTCAGCAGGGTTACATGCTGGGGGGCAGACACAAACAACTCTGATTCAAATGTCGACTCATCATGCATAAGATGGCTGATATGATGCAGAATCAGTTCGGCCTAAAACGAAGAATCAGACATACACGTACAAATCTCCCTACCCAGAATGGTACAATCGGGTGGCTCTTCCTCCGAGAGTCAAGCCTCCTACCGACCTTACCAAGTTCTCGGGCCAAGATGACACCAGTACAAGGAGCATATCATCCATTACCTGATGCAGCTTGGTGAAGCATCGACAGATGAAGCTTGGAGGATTCGATACTTCCCGTTGTCGTTGACAGGACCAGCCTTCTCTTGGTTCGCCTCTCTGCCAGCGAATTCCATCAGTACGGGGCGGAGCTGGAGCAGAAATTCCACTCATACTTCTTTACGGGAAACAGTGAGAAGAAGTTGGTCGATCTCATGAGCTTGAGGATGAGACCCGGCGAGACACCGCAAGAGTATCTGCACCGATTCAGGGAGACCAAAATCTCTGCTATTCTCTGAATTTGCCGGATGACCAGTTACCGGGGATAGCCATAGCTGGCATGTTGCCGAGTATCAAAGAAAGCTATTCGGCATGGAATTTGAAGACCTCGGGCAGTTATCGCAAAGGTTGGCAATGATGAGCAATCAAGCTCAGGGGTTCAAGAGAACAATCAGTTCCAGAAGGGTGATGTAGCTGCCGAGATGTATCAGGCTTCCTAGAGGAAGCAGATGAATATCATGATGAAGATGAGGTGGCTGCAGCCGAGATAACCTGGTCTAAAGAGCCGACTCAAGTCAACCAACGGTGGCTGAGGGCAACACAAAGGTACTTATGACTTTGATGGTCCAAGTCAGACAAATTATTTGAATACTTGTTGAAGGAGGGACGCATCAAGTTGCCGGAAGGTCATCCTATGCTGCTTCCTGGGGGCGTCAAAGACAAGAAGTATTGTGGTTTCCACAACACTAAGTCCCATTCCATAAATGATTGCCGAGTGTTCAGAGATCGGGTCCAAGAAGGCTATTCAAGGCGGACATCTGAGGTTCGATGGAAAGATGAAGATTGATGGTAGCCCTTTTGAGCAGCGAATACTGTTGTCTTTTCTCTGTTAACATGATCAATGTAGCCGATCCCAGGGGGTAAGGGGGTAAGATGAAAGTTTTAACCTCTGACAGAGCGAGGGAAGCTTGGCACTATTGATCCCGATCGGCAGGTTACGAAAGGAGAACTTCAGCGGGGAGTTCGGTTCCAAGATAGCCAAATTGAGACGTAGGGTAACACCTCCAGGCCCAGGGTCACGACGCGCATTCTATTGAATAAGTGGCGTCGGGAACAGGAACGGTACCAGAAGCAGAGGCTTTATGAAGAACAGAAAGTTCCTGGAGGAGCAGAGGAAGGTAAGAGGAAGAGATGTACACGAAAGAACGAGAAGATACGAAGAATCAGGAACAGTCTCATTGGGAATGCTCGTTCTTCCAGTCATTGTTGGAACGAAGGCTTGAAGTTGCCTGTAAGAACGACTGCCCTGAATGCAGTAGTCTAGTACTCCGAGTACAGGCAATCTCGAGTCAACCGCCGTTCTGTCCATGAAAGGCTTGGGGCACGAATCCCTGAGGACGATCGGCGCTTTAAAATAAATAATTCTGAGAATCGGCAGGGAAGATTTGCCGATCGAAGCTGGGCTCATACCGAAGAGGAAGAATACGTGAGTATGTCTGGCAAAAAGGACAATGGTGTCCGCCAGGTTTAAGGAAGAGCCAGAAAGGAGAGTGCAACGCTTGAGAACAGAGAATTAGAGCAAGCAGGCACCAAGACGAGAAGTTTGGCGTCCTAAAGAGAAGCCGGATGGAGGTAATCGTTCGGCTGATACATGCATGGCGTTCTTTCTCCCGTCAGAGTTTGTAGCTCCGGAGAATCAAGATGTCCAGGACGAGACATATTCAGACTTCAATGAAAGTGAATTTCAGGACTTATTGGCTCATCTCATCTTGGCTGAAAAGGTAGTATTTGATAAATCAATCAGACACCGACACTTGAGGCCATTATATATGAGGGGGTATGTCAATGGCAAGCCATTAACCAAGATGTTCATTGATGGAGGAGCTGCCATAAATATCATGCCATATACCACTTTCAGGAAGCTTGGCATGACAAGTGAAGATCTACTGAAGACCGACATGGTATTGAGGGATTTTGTGGGAAATTCTTCTGACACCGAGGAGCAGTCCATGTCGAATTAATGATTGGGTCTAAAACCTTGATCACTACCTTCTTCGTCATTGAGGGCAGGGGGGCATACAGTTTGCTGTTAGGAAGAGATTGGATACATGCAAACTGTTGTGTACCATCAACTATGCATCAGTTCCTCATACAGTGGATTGGAGATGATATTGAGATCGTTCATGCTGATGATTCGGTTAGTGTTGCTAATACAGAACCAATCTATTGGGAGTATGAAGGTGTCGAGTGTTTCTCTGGAAGAGCCTGGGAAGCAGGTCCTGTGAATGTCTTCGACGAGGACCAACAGCCGATTCAGACAATCGGCTCTCAGAGTAATTTTTAAATCTAACTAATGGTAATGGAGAAAGCTAGAGCCAAAGTCTCATATCAGCTGACAAGGAATAAAGTGTTGATAATGAAGCCGAAGTTGGATCAATGTGTGCAAGTTGGGATCTCGATATGATTCAAAATCTGCAAGCCTTTAAGGGGACTTCAATTATTTCTTCATTACCAGAGCTCATGGAAGTTCAGGGAAGATTCATACAAGGTGACGTGCAACAGAAGCTTTTGATGAAATTGGAGATACATGGATTCGCTTCCACAACTTGGGGATTATTTCGAGTTGTACGTGACGGCCGGTAGCCTTATAGTAGGATCGGCCCTTATTTTTGAGTTTAAAGGAAAGATAAATCAACAATCTGTTTTAGCCGAGAATGTCAAACCTAAGAAAGGGGTATTCGGCTGTGACAAGCTTTTCGTTCGTGTACTTGTTAGTTGAAGCTTCGGCACTACTTGTTAAAGCCGAACGCATGGGAGTCGTGTAACTCGAGAGATATTTTGTATACAGCCGATGCAAAAAAACATCGCCTTTAGCAGAAAAAATATTCCAAGGAATTAAGTTATAGCCGACATTTTTACATATCGCCTTTAGTACAAGGATATTTATGACCTTGGTAACCCTGGCAGTTTCAAATTGGTAGGTTTGTCGGGGAAAGAGAAAGGTAAAGTGCAGTAAATGCAATGCCGGTGACATGACATGTTAAGGATGAGATCTAGTCGGCTAAGATGACGTCATACATTCGGCAAGCGCTCTTCTAAAGGGATGTTGCGAACAGGAAAAGTCATTGAAAAAATCGAAAATGAGCATCATTTAGAGTGGAGCAAGTTCATCTGCTGCGAACTTCGTTTACAGGTCTGTCCTAGTACAAATTACTCTCGGAATAATGTATTCACAATAGATTGCGGGTCAGTGATTTCAGCAATAGCGGCAGCATGACCGTCATAAACATCGAGATCTTCAAATTCATCTGGATCACATGCGAATCCAATTGGTAGGGAAGAATAATCTTCTTTGGTCCAAGAATTCATTGCTGCTAGCCCGAAAGAAACCCCGACGCGTACACCTTGGATGACGGCCTGATTTATACGGCCATTCACAGCGTCAAGACGAGCTTCGACAGAATCCCACGGGCATTTACATTGAGAGCGACTTTGTCTGCTGCTGTCTTCAAGCGCTCATTCTCCGCAGACAAGGCTGACAAGAAGCAAAGATATGATAAGCAGAAGCAGATTCAATTAGGAGAAAGGGAGAACTGAGGTTCTGCTAACATGTAATGATGCTGCAGAGTTGCTTCCGTTGTTCTGCCCACTCGACCTTCTCAGTGCTATGCTTCTTACGTACATCCTCCAGTTCTTTCTGAGCTTTGTCCCTTTCCTCGCGGGGCCAAGGAGCATCCAAACGGATCTGCTAAAGTGAATCGTTAAACTCAAAATCTGATGGTTTGAGGAAAATTTGAAGAAGAGCTTTTTAGATCTACCGTTTTTGAAGAGGGAACCCGAGCATGGCTGGAGGAAGACTCCACCCTGGGGAGAGGGTAAAAACAAATCAAGGAGCGAGCTATCACAAGGGGGCAGAGAATTGGTTTCTTACCTGTAACGCCGGTGAATTCGTGTTCGGCTCCCTCCTGCTTCGCCTTTAGTAGGATGCTTGCTGCGGTCGCCATTCCCTGCCATTGTTTTTCTCTCTGACTTGAACTGAAGTTGAAGGGTGAGAGTTTTGCAAGATGAGTTGTTTGATTGGAGTCATAGCTTATATGCGGTCATCTTTATAGAACCAAAGCCTGCACACTGGAGACCAAGCGTCGGGGTAGGGTTTGCACAGTTTATGGACCGTTGTTGGGCCGGGCCGAATCTTTTGATGGTTAGAGAAAGTTGTGGCTTCAGGATCAGGAGGCCAATGGGATTCGGCTAAGATTCTTTCAGTTTTAATTGGCTGTTTGGAAGCTCATATTGCCGATTAACGATGAAAGCGGAGACGAAAGGATTCCTTGAAGAAGGCTATTCTGATGTCATTGGAAATTTGAAGAAGAAGATTGGAAACTTCAGATCTGAAATGGCCAGTTTCAGTGTTGTCTGCAAAGTGAAGTTTTCCGGTACGGTCATCACGGTAACCAATGTGTATGCATTGCCGATTGAAGCGGAAAGACAGAAATCAGTGGTCAATATGCTAAAAACAGAACACACAGTGATCTCGGAAGATCGGTCATGGATTGATTTCAAATGGACAAACAAGGGAGCTTCATATTTACAAAAGGGAAACAGGATTACAGAGAGCTAATTTATCCACTCCATCCTATGTCTAATCGGGAGAAAATGATCGAAAGTGTCGGCCAGATCTGATCCAGCTACCTTCATGTCATCTGCGGAACGTTCTACTCTATCCTCTAGATCTTGTTCACAGACGTCGAATCTATGGTAATCGGCGCCGGAATGAATCTTCACGGCGGAAAAAGCGAGTGCCGCGCCGTACCCCATGCCGACTCTGGAGATGATGGGGAGGACACGGTTGACTTCGTTTACCCGTTTCAAGGGTATTGTGCCCATTACATCAGCCATGACAGCAAGCTTGGTGATGGCAGCCTCAAGATCATGGAGTTTGGCCGCCAAGGCTGAAGAAAGAAGAAATCGGTAAAAGCAGAAAAAGAGAGAACAGAAAGAAATGGCAAGAAAACACTTACTGGTGGCTCTTTTTCGAGCGGCGTCACGCTCTTGGGAGATTTGGGTAATTTCCTGATCCTTCCTTTCCAGGTCAAGCTGAAGATTCATGATTTTCTGGGTCAAATCCTCGGTAAGATCGTCGCTAGTCCTCCTGAGGCAAAAACAATGGAATGAAGCCAGATTCTTTGGAGAGGAGAAAAGAGGGAAGTAACCTTCTTTTGGAAGAACTGGAGGCGCCGAGCTCGAGGCTATGGCGGCTTGCTTGGAAGACATCTTCTGGCTGATTTTTAGAGTGGCGAGGGAGAAGAGGGTTTTCTGGTTTGGAGGTTGAAGCAGAGGAGTCCGAAATGCACGAGCCGAAACGAAGTAAAGGGAGAGTTTAAGAAAACCCAAGTGCATCGGGAAGCGAATCGACAGACACGGTAATGATGATATGAGAGGACGGATGCTTCTGGGGTTTCCACGTCAGTGCGAAAAGGAAAAGGAATTTTAGAATAAAACATTTATCCCAAAATTAGGGGGCATGTGTGACACCGGATTTTCGCACATGTAAGGATATGACGGGTCGGCACAGCCAGCAGAGAAAAGAAGGATTCGACAAGCATTCGGACGGATATTTGGTCCTTAGGGCTTTCGGTGAGCAGCTGCGCGGTCGGCTTTTTCGTGAAGCAATGACCTCATTCGGGAGATGGATGATGCAGGTGAAGCTGGTTTGCGCAAGAAGACACGTGACAATGGAAGGTGCCGAAAGGTTTAGGAATGTGATTTATATCTTTTCTTATTTTTAGAGTCGTAATCGTCTAGGACTCGTGTTTCGTCCAGGGTATAAATAATAGCCCTCGACCATTGTAAAACTGTTCACAACCACATCAATACAACCGGCCCCGTGCCGTCTTCGAGTCCTTATAGTCGTGTCGTCGAGTTCTTCGAGAGGAATCATCGATCCGTCGACCTCCGTAAGTACCGGCAACCTTGCTATAATGTCTAGTATCATGCGGTGGATTTAGATATGATGCAAGTAGTCTCGTATGTTAAGCTTAGTATCGTGCGACGGATTTAAGCTTATGACCGGAAGTTTTTACCTATGACTTGTATCGTGCGGCAGATTGAGTCATGAGTAAGAATAGTTATCGGCTCTGTTAGATTTGGCAGATCTAATAGATTCATCAAGTTATCACGTGTTATATGCTTTATTTATTTAATTCATACAACACTTTTTGCCCAATCTAGATTGATCTTCGTTCGGCCTCGTTGCACGAGTTTGCTTGTGCTTTGCCAATTATAAGATCATGGTGGCCGAATCGACTTTCAATCTAGGTTGTTACATGTTGCGGGTTCATACATGCCGATCATGTTTAGGCTTTGATAGAGCTGGGTGTGTGCGGCAGGTACAGGTTTTAGATTAGTTTAATCATGCTTGGTTTGTATGTTTCTTCTTCATGGACCCCAGTTCGGCTAGTTTGCCGATTCTGGTTAAGCTTACATGAGTAATGAGTATATATAGATCTGTTCGGATGTATGTGTGCTTTTAGCTTCTTATAATTAGATCGTATCATGCGGTGGATTAATCTAATTATAAGGAGTGGTGTAGATTTATAGCAAGTGGTATCATGCGGTGGATTAGCTTTGCTTGAGTTTATGCCTGACGGGTTTATGAAGGCTGGACGTGAGGCAGACTAGCTGGATTGGCCTATGCACATGTTATCTGAATAGATTTGTATTTACAGTTACCTCTTTTATTCTTTTGTCAGGTATGTATTCGGCATTCGACATGTTTACATGCTTTCTCTTTATACTTGCCGAATGACATATTAAACCGTTTCGACAAACAGCTTCTATAGCTGTGTGCCGTCGTGATTGGCTTCCAAAGCCATACATATGGAACTGTCTGGTTTCATCCAGCATGTTCCAAGGTATTCTCACACTTTTATCCCTTGTTGGTTTTCAGGTCAAACCGACTGGCACGTCTCCGGGTTTGATACACCCCGGGCTCCCGATTGAAGCTAGCCTCGTTCGGCTTGCTGTGTGCCCTTGACGCGAGACGCCACGTTTTGCGTCAACAGAACATAATTAGATTCATAATGTTAATACATGAGAGAAGGTCTTGGGTCTTACTGAGCCTTCTCTGACTAGATCTGGAATCCAAGCGAAGCTTGCCTCCTCTAATCCTATTCTATCTAACTATTCTAGGTGGATGTAGTCCTAGGATTTCTGAATGTTCCTCTTGGTGATGTCCTGATCTGATTGCTTCTGATCAATCTGATGATGTGATGCCCTGCAGAGGGGGTCTGGGGCTGCTTATATAGCCCTGGGCAAGAACCGTGGCCGTTGGATCAAACCGACCTTAGGTCCAGATAGCATCCCGTAGATGGTGGGGAAGGTTCCAGAAGGCGGAGGCCAGCGGGCCAGGGGCCCCACCGATCGGTCATAGGGTGGGACCGGTCGGTCCCACCTGGCGGCCTCTCTGGTGCCCGGCCTCCTGGTGTCCTTGGTGTCCTCTGCTAGGTCCTTCTAGAATAATCCTGATGTGTCGGTTCGGCTATCTCCCATCGGGTTCCTTCCAGGAGAAGTAATCTGTGTGGTTTCCTGGTTTAGTCCCTGCAGAATCACAATTCACCAAAACTCGTAGAATATTGTCAATTAAAACCCTAAACCTTTATTGGTGATTGGATTCATGCCTTTTCATATTTATTTATCCTTTAATTTTGATAGATAACCCGTGTCAACAAGGAACATCATTCATGGGCTGAGGGTCAAGACTGCCCATTATTCCACCTCAAACCTCATGAACATAGGGGAAGCCAATGATGGGAACACAGTTTTTATTCATCATTAGAATTTTTGTCATAGATGTGCATACTTCTACTAGTGAAATGATGGTCGTGTAGGATCGTTTGGACACCATATCACACCACACTGTCCTAAAGACCATATGCTTGCACAAAGGCTCGTCAACTGCCTCACTCTTTGAACTCTTCGAGGCTTGTGTTGCCGCCCAATGAGCACCACCTTGTTTCCTACTCCATTTCATACACTCTCAAGGTTTAAAAAGGCGCTTTGAGGCGCTCGCTTGGGTGTGCCTCCACGCTGCGCGGAGGGGTACCGCCTTGCCTAGGGGGTAGGCGGTTACCTAGGAGGCGTCAGCCCGTCAGTGGTGGCATGAGCACCGGTGGGAAAGGAGGAGCATCGGGCAGAGGTTATAGGAGGAGGAGGAGCATCGCGCGGGCGGTGGACTATGGCGGACTATGACGCGGGGGGCGGTGACAGACTGCAGACGCGGGCGCGAGCGCTAGCACCCGATGGATTGCGGCGCGTGGTGGTGGCGAGGACGTCCGTCGTGCGATGAGGAAGAAGAAGGCAGCGGCGACCTGCGGAGGAGGAGGAGGCGGAGACGCGCAGAGAAGATCAGGAGGGAGAGAGAACAGAGGGCAGGGAGAGGATAAGGTGACAGTGGGGTGTGGGTTACTTGGGCTGTTTAAATGGGCCTTCTGTTGGGCCCTCATCCTGAGAGTCCAATCATCCCCATATTTGCGCCAGGATCATCCATAAATATGAATGGGATCAAAGAAAATGATATACAAATTTAAAGATAAATACCGAACTTTATTAATCTAGCGAATAATAGAGTTCATACAAAAGAGTCTATGGTTCACACTTAGGTAGTGATATATTACAACAGGGTCAAGGCTTTTATTTATATCCACTTGACCGAAGCATACTACAGTGGTGGTTGAGTAATAGGGTGCAGTAGCTACTAAGACGGTAGTCGATGCGTAGCGGCGTCTATCCTCACAGTCAAGCTAGAGCGTAGGCGAAGACCCTATCCTAACGATTCCTCCATGTTCACTATCGCTGCCCCTGGTCCTCCTGGAAGTCCTCCTCGTTGTAGTCAGGTTCTCCTTCGTCTTCATAATCTGTGAGTCAACAACGGGTGAGTACATAGAGTACTCACCAAGTCCTAGAAAGATGGTAGGACTAAATAAGATAGGTTGGGCCCTAGGAGAGTGTCATCCTTCTCGCTAGT
This sequence comes from Coix lacryma-jobi var. lacryma-jobi, assembly GCA_009763385.1. Taxonomy (NCBI): domain Eukaryota; kingdom Viridiplantae; phylum Streptophyta; class Magnoliopsida; order Poales; family Poaceae; genus Coix; species Coix lacryma-jobi. The sequence goes on from VDCT01000596.1 coordinate 433,251, forward strand.
TCCTAGTTAGTTTAGAAACATAGGCAAAGTTATCACAGTTCATGATTGTGCTAGTGCATCAGTTACTATCCTAACCATAGGTGACCTCATCTCAGATATTGCCCATTACCAAGGACGTGGCTATTCGCATAGGATTTAAGTAACTCTACTGCAGCAGGTGTCCAGTTTTCCCCACACGATGGAGTGAACTTGGCCATGATCAGTGGCCTTGTTTACTCCAACAAAGCCCATACCCGAGAGGACGCATCCATAGGGTCCATGTAACCCTCACCACGGTTTACACAGGGGCCAGAAAACAGACCACGCATGGTCCAATTGGCCAAATCAATATCATAAAAAGGGGGCTCGCACACAGCCCAACAGGAATTTAACATGAAGGATCACATAGCAACCACACCGACCAGGCCATGAGAGATCACTTAGCAGTCGTGCCTTCTCCTATTAAACCGTTGTCTCCCGATCTCCAGGTAGGCGTTACACTTCTTCTATCAGGGTGTGAACTAGGCCTACCCATAGGCGTGTGGCTGGACGTGTTTCTGACCAAGTTTGGTGGCCTATGAAACTACACGATATGGTAAACAAGTGTCCCCTAGGTAGAGTCCCTCAACAGGTGAGTCTACCCCTAAGATGTTATACCTGCGTATAAACATCCCCCACTTGTCCCCATCTATTCAGGTTCGCATTAAGCACATAAACTTATCACAGTTGCCTATTGTTCAGTCAAAAATTACCAATGACTTTCAAATCATATAATCTCCAGTGAGTTAATTAATTAGAGTAATTAAGAGTGGGGTTACGGCTTGCCTTCGTCGTGGCTCACAGTTCCTGGTTCCTGGTAGTCCGGGTCGTCTTCCTCCTAGTAGTCGTCACCCTCTACCGATCGATTCGACGAAAAAGATAAGCACCAGCAAAGAGACAAACATCACAAGCAAACATATGTTGAGCAAAAGGGTTACTCTCAGGTTGGTCACCTTTAGATTATTTTTATAGATTTTTTAAAAGTGGTTTCATAATTTTTGGAGTTAAAAACATGAAAGATATAATTTTACAAGTTTAATCATATAGGTTGGAAATTAATAACTAATTTCTATAATCATTTTTAAGAAACTATGTTTTGGGTAAAATTATTCAGTGCATGTAGTATTTTTAGGAATTTTTCTGGAATTTTTCTCTAAAAGGAAAAAGGTTTTTCTAGCTTCTTGTGTACACTAGCCGGGTGTACCTAGCATTTTCCAGCACGACTATGAGGGGGGTGTTTTTTCCACCGGTCTACAACACTGTCGTGGACGCGTACCCCACCCCTCCGGTCCACCGTGAGCCGGGCGCACGGAAGGAGGGAAGGGAGTGAGTGTTTGGCCTACAGTCGCTGACTGTAACACCCCAGTGTTTAATTAATTAAAATTAAATAGAATTTAATTAGGAAAATGGCCAAAATACTAGAAGGAGGAAAAATTCAACCAGATATTTGTTATATTCATGCCGTTGCGTTTTTTATTGGGTGGAAAAGAATTTATTAAACCCGTATAGGGCGAATCAGTTTTATTCTATTTAGAAATTAAATAAATAAATTTATAAAAATTTTTATCAAATCAAAACTCAAACTTTTATTTTTAAAACCTAGGAAAAATATTTTCAAAACTCTTCAAATTTATTTGATGTCAAACTATTTGAAATTAGAATTTAAATAAGTTTGCAAAAGCTTCAAAAAGAAAAGGAAAGAAAATGAAATCTGTCTGGGCCTCTCCCTCTCTATTCTTCTCCCTGGCCCAACACCGGCGGCCCGTTCCCTCTTCACCTTGTTGCCCCCAACCGCGCCGGCCTGCACTTTCTCCGGCCCAGCGAAGCCGCCATCGCCTTCGATCTGCAAACGCCCGAGTCTTGCGGCCGTGCCCTCCTCTTCGCCTCATAAGAATCACCAGGAGCTCATCTGCTCGCGCCGCCGTCACCCTCGTGCCATTTACCATCTCCAGTCGCCGCTACCGCCGCGCCCAGGGTTCGCCGATAACCTCCTCCGCCAGTCGTCCGACCTCCCTCTCCGACTGCCTCTGGACGGCGAGCACGCCGACATAGGGATCCACGGTGAGCCCTTCTCCCTTTCTGATTCCTCCGCGTTGTTTTCTCCGATCACTAGGTCGTTTCCGAACCGTGCTACTGAGCAGAGCGTGCCGCCACGGTCACCTCGGCTCCGCCATTGCCGAACAGCCGAGCGGGACAAGCCCACCGCGACACCGCCGCATCCTTCGCACCTGGCATCCTCCGCATCTGCACCCGCCCACAGCAGCATAACCACTCGAGCTCCCTCATGCATGCTGAGATCGGGTTGACCGCTATTGGTGCGTGCGACCAAGTGAAAGCCCTAGTTTGGTTTTGGCTAATTGATGAAACCTATTTGGTCTAATTCTATTGCTAAGCATGTGTGTAGCTTATGAGGAAGGATTAAGACCAAGCCAAGTGGTGGAGCTAGCAAGGTGGCAACCATGGAGGATGGTGTGGGCCATATGCATCTCAAGTGATCAAGTGCTCTACCTTTGGTGAATCGCGAGAAGAAGAGAAGAGATGGAGCAAAGAGGCCCGGAGGCAAAGGTATAACCTATAGGGCTCTTTGTTTTAGTGATCAAGACACTTAGCGAGTGTGATCACATTAGGATACATAGCCGTACTATAAGAGGAGATATTCACGGCTTATGCAGTGTTCAAGTGCCACTAGGTGTTCTCTAACATATCGATGCTATAGACCTAGTGAGTGACTAACAAAACCTTAGAAAATACTTTGCAAAATGCTAACACACGTGCACAAGTGTTGAAACACTTTGGTCTTGGCGCATGAGAGCAAAGGGTAGAAGTTAGAAAGCAAAAGGTGCTGAGTTATTAGCTCATGACGCTGGCGGCAGCAACATCGGACGGCTGGGCCGAGCGTCCGATGCAAGTGACGTGGCGCGAGCTAACTTTCTAGGGAGCATCGGACGCTGGCCTGCGTCCGATACGATCCATCGGACGCGTCCGATGTGATTTGACCCGTTCTGGAACCTTTCTGTTGTGTCATCGGACGCAGGGATTGAGCGTCCGGTGCTAACATTCCGGCGCGTCCGATGTGGCGCAGAAATGAGCTGAATCGAAGCATGGACATCGGAGCGTCCGATGCTTGGCATCGGCGTGGCGTGTCCGATGCCACATTAACCGTGCGCCGAAAAGTATAAACCGTTGGGATCTAACAGGCTGAATTCATATCGGGGGGACACGTGAGCACTGACGCGTCAGATGCCCCGATTTTAGTCCAACGGCTAGGCCGACTTGTGTGGCCTATTTAAGGGGCTTGGCCGCTTGCTAGAGATATCTCTTGCACATTTTGATTCCTAAGCATTCTAGTGAGCTTTGGCAAGCCTCCCAACTCATCTCCCTAGTTGATTTAATCAAACAAGTGAGATTGAGTGATCTAGTGAGTGATTTGAAAGAGTTCAATCTAGTGGCACTAGTTCTTCGCATCGGCATTGAGTTTTCTTGTTACTCTTGGCATTTGCCGGTGCTAGACGGCTTGGAGGCGTTGTGGTGTTGTTGGCAAGAGAAGCAGATTGTTCTTGGCCACCACCGATCGTGATTGTGAGGTTTTGAGCCTCACCTCGCCGGAGCGGCAAGAGGCAATCCTTAGTGGATTGCTCATGTCATTGAGCTACCTCACTAGCGGTAGATTCTTGTGGCGCTCTTTGAGCTTGGCTTGTGCCGATTAGCCACCGGGTCACCTAGTGTTTGTCGACACAACGTGGAGTAGCGTGCCGGCAAGCACGTGAACCTCAGGATAATCTGGTGTCCCGTGTGCTTATTGTGATTGCGCATTCATCTTGGTGATTGGTCTTCATATTCATTTCTTGGTGATTGGCATCACGAGTGGATTTCACCGGTGATTGACTCTCTACTAGACGATCCCGAAGGCTCGGTGAAATCACTTCTATCTAGCTCATTTACTTTGTGTACTTACTTTGAGCTATTTCTTTTGTATAGAACTATCTCTTGTTGTATACCTTTTTTCATATACCTTGTTTAGTTAGTTGTGATTAGTTTTTGCTTAGTCTATCTCTTGCACACACTTGTCACATATACTTTCATATATATTTACTTGTACTAGAGCTAGATTGTTTTATTTCATATTTGATATTAAGCTCTAGTTGTTTGTGTGGCATAGTTCTATTAGGTAGAATTGTTGGATAGGTGGCTTGCAACACACTATTAGGCTAGCGCAAAAAACTTTGTCATTTGTTACACTAATAGTGTTTGCCTAAGTGATTTTTGTAGATTTTTAATTAGGCTATTCACCCCCTCTAGCCAATTTGTACCTTTCAAGTGGTATTGGAGCTGTGGTCACCGTTTGTTTGAGGCTTAACATCCTCCGGTGTTTAAAATGGCTCAAATCAACTATATGGGGAAGCCACCACATTTTGACGGCACCAACTTTGATTGTTGGAAGAGAAAGATGTGTGCATTCACAAGAGGAATGAATAGGAAGATTTAGGAAGTGATTGGAGCATGACTTGCGGTAATTGATCCCGCAAGCCCTACTCCAAGAGAAGAAGAGAAGCTTCAATGGAATGATGTGCAATCAACTTGTTCTATGAAGCATTTGACACAAAGGTGTTGAGCAAATCAAGGACCTTGAAGAGCAAGTGAGATATGGGAGAGATTGGAAGAGACATATGAGGGCACCAAGGCGGTCAAGGGTGCCAAGCTATACATCTCCAAGGACAAGCTTGCTACCTTCAAGATGCATGATGATGAGAGCACTACGGAGATGTTTCACCGGTTGCAAGTTATTATCAATGACTTGAAGGCTTTGGAGAGAAGGTGGAGGACAAGGACTTTTCTGACAGTTCTTGAGATGCTTGCCACCAAGGGTTTGATACTTTGGTTTGACTATCCTAGTAAGGGAAGGATTGAATACGGTAACCTCAAACCAAGTACTAGGTGATGTGGTCACACAGACACATACCGTGTGGAAAGGGATGAGGGAGCCCAAGAGGAAGAGAAGAAGAAGAAAACCGTGGCATTCAAGCTTATCCTCCAAGAGCAAGAGCAAGAGCAAGGGCAAAGCAAAGAAGGAAGAAAGTGATGATGAAGCAAACACAGCTTGAGTGAAATGGATGATGAAGAGATGGCTCTATTTGTCAAGAGATTGGCAAGTTCATGAAGAGAAGGGCTATGGAGCAGGAAAGAGAAGAGATGGCAACAAGAGCACACTAAGAGGTTGCTATAGATGCAAAAGCAATGATCACTTCATTGCGGATTGTCCATACTCTAGTGATGAAGATGATGATGACCGCAAGAAGAGCAAGAAGAAGGACAAGAAGGAAAATAAGAAAGAAAGAGAAGAAAAAGAGAAGAAGAAGGGTGGATCCTATGTTGTGACATGGGATAGTGATGCTTCCTCAAGTGATGATGATGATTCTAGTGATGATGAGAGGAAGACCACCAAGAAGAAGGCTATGGCTAGTCTTGCTATCTCAAGCAAGTCTTCTATCTTCAACACTCCATCGACATGCTTCATGGCTAAGGCCACTAAGGTATCATCCGATGAGAGTGATAGTGAGAGTGATAGTCATGATGATGAGGAGTACTCAAAGAGGACCTCATGAGCATGCTACAAGATGCTCACTCTTACATTGAGACTAAGAGGAAGGAGTGCAAAGAATTGCGCAAGGCCAACAAGGCTCTTGAGCAATCCTTTGATGAGCTCAAGTTCACTCATGAGAGGCTAGAGGAAGCCCATGATAAGCTTGATCAAGCTCACACTAGGCTTAAGGAAGTCCACTCCTCCCTCCTTAATCAAAGTAAGATTGAGGATGTTGTAGAGACATGCAATGTAGGAGTAACTTGTGATATACTTGATGAATCATTTTATGCTCCTATTATTGTTGCTCCCACAAATGCATCATCATCATCTAGCTCAACTAAAATGCCTACTTCTACTTCTTGTGATTCATCATTAGTGGTAGAAAATGAGAACCTTAAGAACAAGGTTGTTGAGCTCACTCATGCTTTAGGCAATGCCTATGGTGGAGATGCCCGCTTGCTAAAGTGCTTGGGTAGCCAAAGGTGTCCACTCAACAAAGGGGACTTGGCTATACCCCCAAGAAGGGCAAGGCGGCTTTTGCTCCTCACAAGACTTGTTTTGTGAAGAGCAATGGTCGGTTTTGCCATAGTTGCAAGCAATCCGGGCATATAGAGCAAAATTGCTTTAACAAGAACAATGCTCATGTTTCATCCATTAGACTTGATTCTTGTTATATGCTTACAAAGGGAACTAATGGTGTGAAGGCTAAGTACATTGGTGCACCCGTGGTTGGCCCAAAGAAGAAGGAAATTTGGGTGCCCAAGAGCTTGGTAACTAACCTTGGAGGACCCAAAAAGATTTGGGTACCTAAAAAGAATTGATCTCTTTTGTAGGTAAACTATAAAGCGGGAGGAAGGCATTGGGTGCTTGATAGTGGGTGCACTCAACACATGACCGGATGGTAGAATGTTCAAATCAATCAACACTAGTGGGAATGATCATGCAGATGCTATCACATTGGTGACAACAAGAAAGGCAAGGTCAAAGGCTTGGGCAAGATTGCAATATCCAATGACTTGAGCATCTCCAATGTGCTATTAGTGGAATCTCTCAACTTCAACTTATTATCCGTGGCACAATTGTGTGACTTGGGTTTCAAATGCATATTTGGGGTTGATGATGTGGAGATAGTGAGTGTTGATGGAAGTGACTTGGTGTTCAAAAATTTAGATATGAGAACCTTTATTTGGTGGACTTTGATGCAAGTGAAGCTCAATTGACAACATGCTTATTCACTAAATCAAGTATGGGTTGGCTATGGCATAGGCGCTTGGGACATGTTGGAATGAAGCAACTAAAGAGACTAGTGAAGCATGATATGGTTAGAGGACTAAAAGATGTTCACTTTGAGAAGGACAAGCTTTGTAGTGCATGCCAAATGGGAAAGCAAGTTGGAAACACTCATCCCAACAAAGGAATGATGAGCACTACACATGCACTTGAGTTGTTGCACATGGACTTGTTTGGACCAACTACATATGCAAGTATTGGGGAAACAAGTATGGCTTTGTGATAGTGGATGACTATACAAGATACACATGGGTCTTCTTTCTCATTGACAAGAGTGAAGCGTTTGGCATATTGAAAACCTTTGTCAAGAGAAATCAAAATGAGTTTGATAGAAGAATCAAGAAAGTGAGAAGTGACAATGGAAGTGAGTTTAGAAACACAAGAGTTGATGAGTTATGTGATGAGTTTGGGATCAAGCATCAATTCTCAGCCAAGTATACACCTCAATCCAATGGGATAGTTGAAAGGAAGAATAGGACACTCATCGATATGTCAAGATCCATGCTTAGTGAATACAATGTGAGTGATTCCTTTTGGGCCGAAGCAATCAACACGACATGCTACTATAGCAACCGACGCTATTGTCACCCTCTCTTGAAGAAGACACCATATGAGCTCCTCAATGATAGAAAGCCCAACATTGCTTATTTCCGGGTCTTTGGGTGCAAGTGCTACATATTGAAGAAGGCACAAGACTTGGCAAGTTTGAAAAGAAGTGTGATGAAGGGTTTCTACTTGGTTACTCCACTACAAGCAAGGCATATAGAGTGTGGAACAACACAACAAGAATAGTTGAAGAAGTCCATGATGTTGAGTTTGATGAAACCAATGGCTCTCATGAAGAACAAGATAATCTAGATGATGTGAGAGGAACACAATTGATGGAAGCTATGAAGAACATGGACATTGGTCATATAAGGCCAAAGCAAGTGATTGACATAGAAGATGACAAAGATCAAGTGCTCTCTCCTCCAACCATGCAAGGCAATGATGTTGCAAGCTCTAGTGGCTCTCAAGATCAACAAGATGCTAGTAGCTCTCAAGTGGCTCATCCAAGTGCAAATGTCCAACCACAACAAGTGCTCCAACCAACACATATTGCAAGAGATCATCCTTTGGATCAAATTGTTGGTGACATAAGAAGAGGTGTGCAAACAAGATCAAGATTGGCTTCATTTTGTGAACACTACTCATTTGTTTCATCATTGAGCCAACCAAGATTGATGAAGCCTTGATGGATGTTGATTGGGTAAATGCAATGCATGAAGAGTTGAACAACTTTACCCGCAATAATGTTTGGGAGTTAGTGGAAAGACCAAAGAACACAAATTATTGGTACAAATGGGTCTTCCAGAACAAGCAAGATGAAGATGGCATTGTTGTTAAAACAAAGCAAGATTGGTTGCACAAGGGTACACTCAATTAGAAGGCATTGACTTTGGAGAACCTATGCACCGGTTGCTAGATTGGAGGCCATAAGAATCTTACTTGCATATGCTTGTTCGCACAACATCAAGCTCTATCAAATGGATGTGAAAAGTGCTTTTCTCAATGGATTCATCAATGAGCTAGTGTATGTTGAGCAACCTCCTGGATTTGAATATTTGAAGAAGCCTAACCATGTGTACAAGCTTAAGAAAGCATTATATGGGTTGAAGCAAGCACCTAGAGCATGGTATGAAAGATTGAGGGATTTCTTGCTATCAAAGGTTTCAAGATGGGGAAGGTTGACACCACACTCTTCACCAAGAAGATTGGAAGTGACTTGTTTGTGTTGCAAATCTATGTGGATGACATCATATTTGGATCAACCAACCAAGACTTTTGTGAAGAGTTTGGAGAAATGATGGCTAAAGAATTTTGATGTCTATGATTGGAGAGCTTAGTTACTTCCTTGGTCTACAAATCAAGCAAATGAAGAAAGGCACATTTGTTAGTCAAGGCAAGTACATCATGGACATGCTCAAGAAGTTTGGGTTAGATGAAGCAAAAGCAATAACCACCCAATGGGCACAAATGGACACTTGGATAGTGACTCTAGTGGTGACATGGTGGATCAAAAGTTATATCGGTCAATGATTGGAAGTCTACTCTATGTGACCGCATCAAGGCCGGATGTCATGTTTAGTGTGTGCATGTGTGCAAGGTTCCAAGCTTCACCAAGAGAAAGTCATTTGAAGGCAACCAAAAGAATATTAAGATATTTGAAGCACACTCCAATGTTGGACTATGGTATCCCAAGGGCTCTCAATTTGAATTAATTGGATACTCGGATTCCGATTATGCGGGATGCAAGGTGGATAGGAAGAGCACATTGGGCACTTGTCAATTGCTTGGAAGATCACTTGTCTCATGGTCATCAAAGAAGCAAAATAGTGTTGCACTCTCTACCGCCGAAGCCGAATACATATATGCGGGTAGTTGTTGTGCACAATTGCTATGGATTAAAGCAACATTGCAAGATTATGGAGTCAAGTTTGGACAAGTCCCATTGCTATGTGATAATGAGAGCACCGTCAAAATAGCCACCAACCCGGTTCAACATTCAAGAACAAAGCACATTGACATAAGGCATCACTTCATTAGAGATCATCAAGCAAAGAAAGACATATCTATTGAGAGTGTAGGCACCGATGATCAACTTGCCGATATCTTCACCAAGCCACTAGATGAGAGAACAGTTTTGCAAGCTAAGGAATGAATTGAATATCCTAGACTTCTCCAACATGAGTTGAATGCACCCCTACTTATGACATGCCTCTCCTCCAAGAAAGCAAAGGTAAAATTGTTTGGCATGTGCATTCATTCTTATTAGGTTGTGATCTAGTTCATATAGCCATCACATTGCTTATTTAGGCTCATTCATGGTAAATCAAATGAATTTGAAGTATATATGGTACCACTATTGCTTTTATGTTTGACTTGATCTAGTGGTGGCATATAACTTGTTTGTGAGCTTGTAACTCTAGTGTTTGGTCTAGTAAGTGAGGAATGGTGTTTAACCAACGTGAGTAAGATAACCATTCTTGTAAGATGTGTGAAGAAGCTTACTCTAGAGCAAACCGTGTTATATATCCTATGCTCATGAGCTAGATTAAGCCATAACTTGACTTAGTTTGATCCCTACATATGAATCTCATGCTAAAAATATTGTCTCCCTTCTTTTAAGCTTACCCCACCTTTCTGATAATTGTTGACAAAGGGGGAGAAATAATGCAACAAAGATATGTTAGTAAAAGGGGGAACAACACAAGTGGCAACAAAGATAAAACATGCTAGACTTCAAGTAGGATCGGAGCATACAAAAAGGGGGAGCAAGCTCATAAACATGATTGTTGCATTTGAAATGTGCATATTCATATGATTGACTACATTGCATAAGCTATTTGTTTACTACTCATGCTTATGTGGTAAATGCTAGGGTTAGAACATGATTGATGATATGACTCACTAGCATGAATAGGATGATAACTAGACATACTTGTATTTTAAGTGGTCCAAGAGCCTTTTTATTATGTTGATCTCACGGGGTTCTTGAGTTTTGATGTATGTCTAGTAACAAATGATGCTAAGGATGTTTAACATGTGCACTCCGATTTGTATCACGCTTCAAAAGTCCATTCTTATGCCTTAGCATCATCATTGGTAGTATTGCTCACCCACATTTCATATCCATACATATGTGCCAAATCTAGAACCAAACTCTATAGCACATATGTAAGGGGAGCTAATACTATCAATGTGGTTACTCAAATTTAAATCACATATCTTTGTATGGTTGTCATCAATTACCAAAAAGGGGGAGATTGAAAGCCCTAGTTTGTTTTGGCTAATTGATGAAACCTATTTGGTCTAATTCTATTGCTAAGCATGTGTGTAGCTTATGAGGAAGGATTAAGACCAAGACAAGTGGTGGAGCTAGCAAGGTGGCAACCATGGAGGATGGTGTTGGCCATATGCATCTCAAGTGATCAAGTGCTCTACCTTTGGTGAATCACGAGAAGAAGAGAAGAGATGGAGCAAAGAGGCCCGAAGGCAAAGGTATAACCTATAGGGCTCTTTGTTTTAGTGATCAAGACACTTAGCGAGTGTGATCACATTTAGGATACATAGCCATACTATTAAGAGGAGATTATTCACGGCTTATGCGGTGTTCAAGTGCCACTAGGTGTTCTCTAACATATCGATGCTATAGACCTAGTGAGTGACTAACAAAACCCTTGGAAAATGCTTTGCAAAATGCTAACACACGTGCACAAGTGTTGAAACACTTTGGTGTTGGCGCATGGGGAGCAAGGGTAAAAGTTAGAAAGCGAAAGTTCTGAATTATCAGCATCGGACTGCTGGCAGCAGCATCGGACGCTGGGCCGAGCGTCCGATGCAAGTGACGTGGCGCGAGCTAACTTTTCTAGGGAGCATCGGACGCTGGCCTGCGTCCGATGCCGATCCATCGGACGCGTCCGATGTGATTTGACCCGTTCTGGAACCTTTCTGTTGAGCGTCCGTGCTAACGTTCCGGCGCGTCCGATGTGGCGCAGAAATGAGCTGAATCGAGCAGTGGCATCAGAGCGTCCGATGCCTGGCATCGGCGTGTCCGATGCCACATTAACCGTGGCGCGAAAGTATTGACCGTTGGGATCTAACGGGCTGAATTCATATCGGGGGGACATGTGGCTCCATCTGGAGCATCAGACGCTGGGGCAGCGTCCGATGGTTGAGCACCGGCGTGTCAGATGCCCTCGATTTCAGTCCAACGGCTAGGCCGACTTGTGTGGCCTATTTAAGGGCTTGGCCGGCTTGCTAGAGATATCTCTTGCACATTTTGATTCCTAAGCATTCTAGTGAGCTTTGGCAAGCCTCCCAACTCATCTCCCAAGTTGATTTAATCAAACCAAGTGAGATTGAGTGATCTAGTGAGTGATTTGAAAGAGTTCAATCTAGTGGCACTAGTTCTTCGCATCGGCATTGAGTTTTCTTGTTACTCTTGGCATTTGCCGGTGCCTATACGGCTTGGAGGCGTTGTGGTGTTGTTGGCAAGAGAAGGAGATTGTTCTTGGCCACCACCGATCGTGATTGTGAGAGGTTTTGGAGCCTCACCTCGCCGGAGCGGCAAGAGGCATCCTTAGTGGATTGCTCGTGTCATTGAGCTACCTCACTAGCGGTAGATTCTTGTGGCGCTCTTTGTGAGCTTGGCTTTGTGCCGATTAGCCACCGGGTCACCTAGTGTTGGTCGACACAACGGAGAGTAGCGTGCCGGCAAGCACGTGAACCTCGGGATAAATCTTGGTGTCCCGTCTGCTTATTGTGATTGCGCATTCATCTTGGTGATTGGTCTTCATATTCATATTCTTAGTGATTGGCATCACGAGTGGATTTCACCGTGATTGACTCTCTACTAGACGATCCCGAAGGCTCGGTGAAATCACTTCTATCTAGTCATTTACTTTGTCTACTTACTTTGAGCTATTTGTTTTGTGTAGATACTATCTCTTGTTGTATACCTTTTGTCATATACCTTGTTTAGTTAGTTGTGATTAGTTTGCTTAGTCTATCTCTTGCACACACTTGTCACATATACTTTCATATATATATATACTTGTACTAGAGCTAGATTGTTTTATTTCATATTTGATATTAAGCTCTAGTTGTTGTGTGGCATAGTTCTATTAGGTAGAATTGTTGGATAGGTGGCTTGCAACACACTATTAGGCTAGCGCAAAAAGCTTCGCCATTTGTTACACTAATAGTGTTTGCCTAAGTGATTTTGTAGATTTTAATTAGGCTATTCACCCCCCTCTAGCCAATTTGGACCTTTCACCATTTCCTCCACTGCCCGTCCTCCTCCCGTTCGCCATGGAAAGGCCTCTCTTTGGGCCCCTTTAGGATGCCACCTTGACCTTGGCCGCTCCCATCGTTGAGACATGCTGCAAAGCTCAGTGTCAGTGGAGCACCACCAATCGTGGCTAACGGCTCCGCCCGCCAATGGCTCCAGCTCCGTAGCACGCGCTACCGCACGCATGCGCCGCGAGGCTAACGGCTTCAGCTCCGTAGAGCACGCGCTGCCGCACGCATGCACCGCGGTCACCATGGCGTCCGCGCTCCCGCTCTGTACACCAAGCCGCTCGCTCAGCTCGCTCTATATAGACCGCTTGTACAGCCATGGCCAAAGGCCTATTATGTAACCTTGTGATGATCAATACAATTCGACCAGTTGCATAATTCTATTCTACATGGTATCATCGTCCACGGGTTTTCACTAGAATTGTTCAACCACATCTCTCCTTCCGCTGCCCATGGCTCCCTCCTCTCACCACTCTGAGCACCACGACGACGAGCCCGTCGCTCCCGTTCACTCCACCTCCTCCCAGATCCAAGGCATCTCCATCCGCCACCACATTCATGTCATCCTTGACATGGACGAGGCCAACTTCGGCCAGTGGCGCCACTTCTTCGACTTCGCCCTCGGCAAATTCGGGCTCAAGAGCCATGTCCTCACCTCCACCCTTGATGAAGACGTGATGACGAGTGGCGCAAGATCGACTCCTGCGTCGTCAACTGGATCCTCGCCACCGTCTCCAAGGGCGTCTTCGACACCGTCCGCAACGACCGCCACGACGCGTTCAACCTCTGGAACGCCATCGCCGGCCTCCTCCAGGACAACGAGATGCAGCGCGCCGTGTACCTGGAGGCCGAGCTGCGTTCCCTGATGCAAGGTGACATGTCCATCAACGACTACTGCACCAAGCTCAAACGCCTCGCCGATCAGCTGCGTGACATCGGCCATGCGGTCTCCGAACCAAGCATGGTGCTGACCTCCTCCGCGGCCTCAGCCCGCGTTTTCGCTACGTCAAGCCGGTCATCACCTCCAAGTACCCGCCGCACACCTTCCAGAGCGCCCGCTCCTTCCTCCTCCTCGAGGAACTCGGCCTTCAGCACGACACCAACGCTGAAGACGGGCAGGCGCTCACCGTCACCCATGGTGACCGCTCCACCGGATCCTCCAACTCCTCCGGCAATGGCGGCGAGAACGGCTCCAACGACAGCTCCTCCGGCTTGTCTGCATCGCGCTCCACCCGCAACAACAACAGCGGCGGCGGCGGCCGCTACAACAACCGCAACGACCGGCGCCGCCAAAGGGCACCGACGCGGCGGTGGCGGCAGGAACGCGCGCTCCACCAACTCTAACGCCCAGAGCGCGCCTTACGCCGCGGGCTTCAACCCCTGGCAAGGTATGGTGCAGGCATGGCAGATGCCTTTTCGCGCCCCTGGCGCGGGAGTCCTGGGTCCGCGGCCGCCGTTCCAACCTCAGCAGGCGATGATGGCCTCTCACCTTCAGCCACCGTCCCCGCATGGCTCCATCAACACCTTCGACACCGGGGGCCTCTACGCTGCCCTCCAGTCGGCCGGCGTTCTACATCAGCCGCAGAGCACGTCCGACTGGTACTTCGACACCGGTGCCACGTCGCACATGTCCTCCAACCCCGGTAATCTCCCCTCCCATACCCTTCGTCCTTCGTCATCTTCATCACAGTGGGCAATGGTGCTCGGTTGCCTGTCACTCACCAAGCACACACCGTGATCCCCACTGCTTCCTCTCCTTTACATTTAAACAATGTCCTTGTTTCTGCTTCACATCAAAAATCTGATTTCAGTACGTACCATGATCATAATGTTTCATTTGAATTTGACCCTTCTGGTTTTTCAAAGGTCTTCCTTCCAGGAGGAGATGCTCCGATGTGAGAGCAGCGGCGATCTCTACCCCCTCTGCCTTCCTCACCATCAAGCCCTCACTGCATCATCAACGGCATCCCTGTGGCATCAGCGGCTCGGGCACCCCGGGCAACCTGTTAATTCTCAAGTTTTACAAACTTTTTCATTTTCATGTAATAAGGCTGATGGCCACACTTGCAGTTCTTGCCGTTTGGGCAAGCACACCCGTTTACCTTTCCACAATTCAGCATCCCAAACATTTTTCCCTTTTCAAATAGTGCATTCAGATGTTTGGACCTCTCCTGTTTACAGTCATTCCGGGTACAAATACTATGCTGTTTTCCTTGATGATTACACCACTATCTTTGGACTGTTCCCCTACGCAATAAGTCTGACGTTTTTCCGACAATATGCACGTTCATTGCCTATGTTCAGACTCAGTTTTGCCTTCCCATTCTCTCCTTTCAGACAGACAACGACCGTGAGTATGATTCTTATGCCATGCGCCTTCTTCTGTCCTCTCTCGGCATTCAGTTCTGACTCTCGTGTCCCCACACATCGCAGCAAAATGGCAAGGCAGAACGCATCTTGCGCACCACTAATGACTGTGTCCGAACTCTGTTGATTCACAGTGCAACTCCCCTGGCGTTCTGGGCTGAGGCGCTCGCCACGGCCACGTATCTGATCATCCGGCGTCCATGCCGCGCCACGGAATCTACGACACCATACTCCCTCCTCTTCGGCGTGCCACCAAGCTACGACGAGCTCCGGGTGTTCGGGTGCCGCTGCTACCCCAGCATGATCGCCACATCCGCGCACAAGCTCGCCCCGCGCTCCACCGCGTGCGTCTTCATCGGGTACCCTGCTGATCATCGCGGCTACCGATGCTACGACATCACCACCGGTCGCGTCATCACGTCCCGGCACGTCGTCTTCGACGAAGCGGTTCTTCCCTTCCGCACCAACGACATCGTCGACCCGACGTCCCGTCCTCCACCAGTTCAACTTGAGGACGACACGTCGCCACGCCTCGTCACCGAGCTGCCACCCCACCCGACGCACGCCCGGACTGTGCGTTCGAGAGGTGCCTCCGCACAGCCCGTGGCTTCGTCTTCAACATCTGCACCGACTTCCGCGGCATCGTCCACGCCAAGGCCCGCGACGCCCGCACCGTCGCCCACGGCGTTGTCCTCAATGTCGCCCACCGCGTCGCCCACGACGTCGCCCCCGTCGTCGCCACCGGCCGCACCGCCCGCGCCACCTGCCACCACTGGTCATTCCATGGTCACCCGTGCGCGTGATGGGATCCACAAGCCGAACCCCAAGTATGCCCTGGCGGCCTCGGGCACCCTCTCGCCGGTGCCCCGCTCCGTCCGCTCGGCTCTCAAGGACGACAACTGGTACGCAGCCATGAAAGCTGAGTATGACGCCCTGCAGGCCAACCAGACCTGGACTCTCATTCCCAGGCCACCCGGTGCTCGAATCATCACAGGCAAGTGGGTCTTCAAGCACAAGATGAAATCTGACGGAACCCTTGAGCGTTACAAGGCTCGATGGGTCGTCCGTGGATTCAATCAACGACCCGGCATCGACTTTGGCGAAACATTCTCAACGGTGATCAAGCCGGCGACCATCCGAACCGTCCTCACGCTGGTGGCATCCTGCAATTGGCCAGCTCACCAACTCGACGTCTCCAACGCTTTCTTACATGGCAACTTGCAGGAACAGGTGTTCTGTCAGCAGCCCACAGGCTTCGCCGATGCAGCGGCCGAACTACGTCTGCCTTCTCTCGCGCTCCCTCTACGGCTTCGACAAGCTCCCCGGCGTGGTTCGACCGCTTCGTCGGGCACGTGACCTCACTCGGCTTTGTACAGTGAAGGTCGAGAGCGGACACCTCCCTCTTCGTGTACAACCGTGCTGGTGCCCAGGCATATCTACTGCTGTATGTCGACGACATGATCCTCGCCGCGTCGTCCACAGCGCTGCTCCAGTTCTTCGTCAAGCGACTGCGAGACGCCTTCAAGGTGAAAACATGGGACCCGTCCACCACTTCCTCGGCATCAGCGTGCGTCGAACCGGCCATGGCTTCTTCCTGTCCCAGACACAGTACGCCGAAGACCTGTCCCAGACACAGTACGCCGAAGACCTGCTGGAGCGCGCAGGCATGGCGAACTGCAACTCCGTCGCCACTCCAGCAGACACAAAGGGCAAGGTCTCAGCAACCGACGACACACTCATCGATGATACCGAAGCCTCGTCGGCGCACTGCAGTATCTGACGATCACCCGCCCCGACATAGCATATGCTGTGCAACAAGTTTGCCTGCACATGCATGCGCCGCAGGATGTTCATCTCACCATGCTCAAGCGCATTCTTGGTACATCAAGGGCACGGCTCATCTTGGCGTTCAACTGCGCGCCATCTCGTCGCCGTCGATCACGGCGTACTCGGACGCGGACTGGGCTGGCTGCCCGGACACGAGGCGATCTACGTCAGGCTACTGCATCTTCCTTGGCTCCTCCCTCATCTCGTGGTCGTCTAAACGACAGACCACGGTATCAAGGTCGAGCGCCGAGGCGGAATATCGAGCCATTGCCAATGCTGTGTCCGAATGTTCTTGGCTACGACAACTACTCGGTGAGCTTATGCGCAAGGTCCCATCAACTACGGTGGCGTTCTGGGACAACATTTCTTCGGTCTACATGTCCAAGAACCCTGTCCACCATCGGCGCACCAAGCACATCGAACTGGACATCCACTTCGTCAGAGAAAAGGTAGCCATTGGCGAGCTCCGCGTCACACATGTTCCCAGCGCGCGACAGCTAGCGGATGTGTTCACCAAAGGTCTGCCTTCAGCGCTCTTCTTCGACTTCCGAGACAGCCTCTCCATCGCGCCTGCCGACGTCGACACTGCAGGGGGTGTCAGCGGAGCACCATCAATCGTGGCTAACGGCTCCGCCCGCCAACGGCTCCAGCTCCGTAGAGCACACGCTGCCGCACGCATGCGCCGCGGGGCTAACGGCTTCAGCTCCGTAGAGCACGCGCTGCCGCACGCATGCGCCGCGGTCACCACGGCGTCCGCGCTCCCGTTCTGTACGCCAAGCCGCTCGCTCAGCTCGCTCTGTATAGACCGCTTGTACAGCCATGGCCAAAGGCCTATATATGTAACCTTGTGATGATCAATACAATTCGTCCAGTTGCATAATTCTATTCTACACTCAGGATCGAGCCTTTCCCACTTGTCATCTCCGCGCTCCGTCTCCAACACAGCAGCGCCTCCCTGTGTCCGCTGCTGCCATTGCCACGAATGAAGCTCGCTCCGGCAAGCTACAACTCTGTCTCCTCTTTGGTAATCCTCGGTGAGCATCCCTGCACCTCTATATCCCTTGCTGCAACGCACAATCATGCGTCATGCACAGAGTTGGCCGAGACCCAAGTTGTGCCTACCTCTGCTCGGACGACTTCCTTGCTTGATGACATCAACGTAACCTCATCGTGTGATTTATGGCCGTTTTCTTGTAGGAAAACAATTCCACAAATACATCAATATACTTCATAGACCTGGTCCATGGTACACACTCCACCACCGGTCTATGGGCCACGGACCTAGTCTACTGCATAGTACATGAGCACTTTGTGTTCTAGCCCCTCTATTTTCTTCCAATCAAATCACTGTTCTCTGAGTCTAGCGCAAACAGCCTCCTACCCCCTATCATCTAGATTTAATTTCAGAAAGATCTCAGCAGTGTTTTCTTTTTATAAAATGAGTTTCAACTAATTATAGTTTTGCCACTGAACATCAAATGCCTCTAACTTGCTTATTTTAACTCCGATTTGACCCGTTCAACTTGCGTTAGATTCATCTCGTCGAGCTCTACGCGTTAGATCTATTTACGTTCTGTTTTTATACTGCTGATGTACTGTTATTTATTTGCTATGTTTGGGCCATGTGATGATGTTTGATCCAGCGAGTGCGAGCTACACGGAACCCCCAGATCCAGCTTGTGCCTTCATCAATCCGACCCAGCCCGAAGGCAAGTGTCCTTGCACATATTGCTCCCGTATTTATTTTATTTTGAGTTAGAGTGGTTAGATCCAGTAGATGCATGCAGTGTCTAAATTTGAATCCCATGTTAGGGTTTACTAGATTCTTGTACTATTTTCCTTGTCACCTGGTTGGGATCATATGGGTAGAAGTCATGCTTAGCCCTGCTGTCTTGGGATGGGATGGTGGTTAAATATTAATTCTGATCAATGAGCTATAGAACAATGTGGACCGGTAATTGAGTAGTATGGTGAGTAGGTAAATCCGGCAGGATGGACCGTGCGGTAGTTTTTGTGCCGTGTGACTCAGCAGCTGCATTTGGTTTTTTGGTTCTGGGCTTGTGCTAGATTATCTGCCTGGATCCTAGGACCCAGTGGAGCATTCGACCAGCGCTCCCTGGACCGCGCTGTGCCCGACCACCATGAGGCCTATATGGCTCTGGGATGGCTAATTAATTAGTTTCCTCTAAGTTGAGGGTTCACACGGGGTTTGTTTTAGTGGCTCACGAGGGGGCCCTGGGATCGTAGACCTTTGTACGGGGTGAAACTTTAGAGGTACGTGTGAAACGGACTTGGAGGTGGCTTGTAAAGGCCTTGTAGTGCGAACCCGCTGTGCACCTTGGCAGTGTTTGGCGTGATGGGGAACGCATGACTCATGGGTAAAGATGTGCAAACTCTACAGAGTATTAAAACTGATATATCAGCCGTGCTCACGGTCACGAGCGGGCTTGGACTTCTTTGAGATTAGTTGGTTACTGGTTGGTTTTGGGTTCGGGTCATCTGATGGACTTCAGGTGTGGTTTGCATGATGGACTTCAGGTGTGGTTGCTTGGTGTGACTCCAAGTGTGGTTGCTTGGTGGACTCCAAGTGTTGGTTGCTCGATGTGACTCCGAGTGTGGTTTGCTCGATGCGACTCCGAGTGTGGTTACTGTTAATGTTGGACACTATGGATATAACCTAGTAAATAGGTGCATAGGTTTAATAGGATTAATAGGATGTGTTGCTTTAGGCGCTTGAGTCAAACAGAGTCAGCCTACCTTTGTTAATAGCCTCATAAGCATATATTTCCTACACTTGCGGAGTACATTTCGATGTACTCACCCTTTCTCTTTGAACCCCCTGCTACCCCACCCAGATGCTGGAGTCTACGACGCGGAGCAGGAGTACCCAGAAGATGGCGGATACGACCCCGACGACCTGTACTAGGATGGCGCAGCCCCCGGTCAATCTTCCTGTGGAGATGACGTCCAGTTTCCGCGAGTCTACATTAGAGTTAGCCTGAGAGTCTGTACTTTTCTTTTGGACCCGAGGGTCATTTTTGTAATAATGTTTGAGATATTAATAAAAGTATTGTTTTGGTATTACTATGATGTCGATTTATGTATGAATATTGATCCTGGCATACATATATAGTGCTCCAATTTTGTTCTTAAAATTGGGGTGACACTGACGCGTGGGTTCCATGTGTCGGCCTCGTGTGGTGGCTGACGCGTGGGCCTCCCACGTGCTCCCCGCCGTGACAGAAATGGGCGATGGCGTTGTGTGGGTCCTGGCTGTCAGCCACTGGGATCGACGGCGTCAGGTGGGCATCGCCGTCAGGCATGTCGGGAAACAGAGAGGAAGGTCCTCGGCCTCGCCTGAGTTGGCCTCACCGGTGGTGTGGCTCCTCTCTGACCCAAACCATCATTGGTAATGTGCTCTCCTCGCACTCCCGCACTCTCTCGTCCATCAGAGAGGAGAAATGGGGCTCTGCGTCGGCCTCAGCGGTTCGCCGAAGCTTCCCGCGATGGCGCCACATTGCTACGGTTCGTAGAGGGAGTCCTTCCTTCTGTGTTCCGGTGCATTAGGTGCGGGAAAGGGTGCGAAAGGCAATGGAAACGCTAGTTGCTTTAGCCGAGCTCACCTATGCACACATCGACGTTCATGGGGCTCGGTCGACAGCGTTCTCGGTGGCCGACTGCTTCCGACTGTAGAGACAGGGATAGTGAGGGGAAAGGAAAGGGGGTGGATCGGTGAAGCTTACCCTTAAACCAATTCAGCCTTCAAGTCCCTCCCCGACCCTCAATCGAGCTCGAGCTCGCCGACGGTGGTGCGGCTCCGAGTTGGGGAAAGTGGAAATTGGAGGTGTGAGAAGCGGCGGTAGAGGTAGAGGTAGAATGGAGTGGTGGAGTGATAGAGGAGTTCTTTGCGGAGCTTGTGGTGGAGCCAAATCGGAGCGGGGTGCCTTTTATAGGCCGACAATGGCGTGGGCGGTGGCGGCCATGGCGGTTCTCAGAGATATTTTTCTTCGTGTCGCCATCGTGTTCCCATGCTCCAGAGAGTTCCTCAATGCCCGTACTCTACTTCCATCGCTCGGTTGCATTCCCAGTAAGGCGGTTCCTCGCCGGTGCTTGTCACCTCCATTAATGGTGGCGGCGGCCTTACGGCGGGGCTTCGTGTTTCGCCCCTCTCTCTCTGCCTTGGTGTGGTCGCTTCATCATAACAGGAAGGCGGTTGTTGACACTCCTTAATGGAATCACTCTAAGATAGACTTCATAAACAAAACCTAGTGAAGGCACTAAGAAGTGTACGGGACACTACTAGCATCACTTACGTCAAGTTGTCATCCCCAACATGAAACTAGCAATGTGATTATATCATAGCACTGACTCTAAAGATAAATATTTACCCGCAAGCGCACAGATAAATACACCGTTGTAGCAACATTTTACCCAGAGATGTTCCAAGTATCGTTATTTATATTTAGCACTAGGGAATGAAGTGAGATTAATAAGGACAAGAGCTACTCTACACATGTGATAGGAGAATTGAGAACAAAAGCAATAACACACTCCTCTATCCTAAACAGGGATCAGTCACAATAATGAGGTACACTATAAATGATAAAAGATCAATCTATGATAGTCCTTAGAGCATTTCAAATTAGACAAGGCATGCAGATTACAATAGACATTATAAAGAAGTATTCCTAAGTTATTCTAACTATAAGTCATAATATACATTGATTAGTGCAATTATATTTGGCAATCATTGGCTAGGTTATCCCATATTCATATTCAAGAGGCAAACTCTATAGTAAAGGTGCCAAACAGAGTAACCCCTAGACCTGAGTTAACTGAGCCATATGATTCCTATATTCGGGGGGTGGAATACAAAGGACTCAACAGGCCTTGTCACACCCGCGATCTACCACTCTACCCGGACATAGGGAGCATTCGCAGATAAATAGTGTATAGGCATCACACCTACACAACATTTATCACCCACCCGTGTGTACTTTAAGATGAGCGCTATATGAACATGAGTATAAACATGATAATAATCTATCTATGCCAAATATATAATCAAAGCATACTACAAGCAGTATAATTAAGAATATAGTAATTAATGTCTTAGTCATATCAATTATATCTAAACTATTATGAACTAGCACACAATGATGAACAGTATGATGAACTAGAACTAGATTAAGAACTAGAAGATGAACTAGACGTTGAACTAGAACTAGAAGATGAACTAGAACTGAACAATAAAGAACATGGAGAACTAGAAGAACAATTATAGAAATTTAGGAAAACCATAATAGATCCATAATGTTGATAGAAGAGAGAGATCTTGGGTTTTACCGAGCCTTCTCGCGACTAGATCCGGAATCCAGCGAAGCTTGCCTCTTCTAATTCTAATTCTATCTAGCTATGCCTAGGTTGATGTGGCTTAAGGAAATAGGGTTTCTGATTGATCCTCCTCCTCTTCTAATGACTGAGATCTGATGATGATTGGGAGGGGGGTCTGGGGTCTGGTTATATAGCCCTGGGCGAGGAACCGTGGCCCTTGGATCAAACCGACTTCACGTAGGGTGGAGATGCATCCTCATAGGCGGTGGAGGAAGGTTCCAGAAGACGGAGGCCATCAGGCCCAAGGGGTGACCGACCAGTC
The DNA here is from genome assembly GCA_009763385.1 of Coix lacryma-jobi var. lacryma-jobi. Lineage (NCBI taxonomy): Eukaryota > Viridiplantae > Streptophyta > Magnoliopsida > Poales > Poaceae > Coix > Coix lacryma-jobi. The sequence continues at coordinate 455,831 of VDCT01000596.1, forward strand.
CTAGGGTGGGACCGTCGGTCCCACCTGGTGGCCTCTTGGGTGCCCCGCCTCGTGGTGTCCTCTAGGTCCTTCTAGAGTATTCCTAACGTGCGGTTTCGTAATCTTCCGTCGGTTTCCTTTTAGGAGAAGTAATCAGTGCTGGTTTTCCTGTTTAGTCCCTGCAAAATCACAATTCACCAAAACTCATGGAGTATTGTCAATTAAAACCCTAAACCTTTATTGGTGATTGAATTCATGCCCTTTTCATATTTATTTATCCTTAATTTTGATAGATAACCAGTGTCAACAACTTCCCCAAGCTTACCTTTTGCTAGTCCCTTAGTAAATAGTCATGATGAATCAGGAATTGCTACTATGCTTTCACACCTCAAAGGTACACATATGTTGAAACAAAAATCTTCCTTTAGGTTAGAGTTAACTATTCTGATTTGCTCATATTACCTTTAACTATGGAGCTTTAACCTTCACCTGGGTCTTGAGCAATTGAAAGACAGAACAATCAAGTTAAGCACTGTATCTCTAACTCTGGATCAACCTTCATTCTGGAGTTTATATATTTTCAAATAAAACTCAGAGATTTCACTGTATGACACTCTCAAATCACTCTTTTATATTTTATGATTCCTCACTGATGCATTTTCCTTCTTTCTATGGATATATATCTGGAGCTTTTAAGAAGTTAATAGCATATCTTACCAAGTCAAAGTTCAAAGCTAGGGAGAAAGATGTCATACTCATAGATTAAGAACTTAGAACTTTTGAAATTTGTCATCTCTTGCTGGCATATTGTAATTAGAGGGACCATGGGCTATCTTTTTTTTTCTTTCATATTTTTATCACAATGCTTTTTCTTTTGTTTTTTTTTTTTCTTTTGAGGTAGTCGGACACTTGTCCCTTTTTATTTTCTCCTTTTATACTTTTGCATAGTCCCATGCCTCTAACACAATACTACTTCGGAAGAGTGAATCTTTTAATAAAATGTTCTTGATCTCTAGAGCATGATAAATTCTCAACCATAGCTAAAAACTTAGAATAGAGCAAGTAGCCTTATCTTAAGATCATATTAATGGCTCTAGGTAAGAATTCATATTTATGTCATACAGGATCTCATCATGTGCTTTTTTAAATCTTTTCAAAGAGTAAATCTCCAGAACTCTAGTATCTCTAGGAATTAGATAAACAGCAGCTCAAACCTTCTTATATCATATCCCATAATTACCTAGACTTTTAGATCAAGCATTTGCCATCCATAGGTTTCAGGTTCAGAGTTTATTCAAAACAGCTTTATCCAAAACTCAGGAAAATTTAAGGCTGAACACTAGGCACTTAAGAGGGATTACGTCAGAGCAACTATTCATCATTTTCATCATGAGCAAAATTAAGTTTATATCCACTTAGGCATTTATTCATTATATACTATATTTTTTGGTTTTATAATAGTTATTCATTTTTATGGTTTTTTTATATATTGACCTGGATCTAGCTAAAATAAACTAATAATAAAATAGTCGTGGTACGATACTTATCATGATAACTGAGGGTGCTCTCCCCCAAACTGGATCTTGACGTGATCTTTTCCCTCCCAAAGATGAGTAGACCATCATCAGTGGCTTAAGTCCCTCTCTTCTTTATTTGCTGCTGAACTTAAAAATAGACAACACAGCTAGTGGAACTTGATTAAGTGTTAGTGATAAATATTCTTTCCCTTTGTCTAGTTGTCTAAAGCTCTTAAGATCATTTATGTTCTTCCTTTCCACTAAGTAGAAATTCAGCAGTTCTCTATAGTGTCTCTTTTTAGATTTTTTTTGTTTTTACAGATGATGCAATGCAGAAATAAATATGTAGATGTATTATTATTATTATTTATGCCTCCACAGAGATACATTTATGGGTTTTAACACACCACTAAACTGTTCTCATGGGGCTTAGAGTTTTTCATATTTTTATTTTCTTTTCTAATGCAGATATAATTTACTAAAAGTAAATATGCAACTAGAAGTAAAATGATATGATTATGCAGTACTTAATTTATTGCTAAAGAAATATGGATAACTACCGAGTTACCTTCCGGCGAGATTAGTCTATCGAACAAGACTTCTTGCACGTTCTTTATTCTTCCTTGGGTGCGTCAGCAGATCCTCGTGGTGAAGACCTTAGTTGCACTTTAGTAGAGCTCTCTTTCTTCTTCAAGTGGCTGGTGGACTTGTTTCCTTTGGTTCACTGCTCTTCATATTCTTTAATGGGTGTTGGCATGGTCATTTACTTTGAATCCTTGATAGCGTAGATGTTCATCACTTCTCTTGAGCTATAACCATTGATGATTGGCTCTTGAGTGGACGAAGACTTCGTCGGCATCATAGTGGAATTCCTATCTTCTGTTGAAACTCAGATAGATAACAAACCTCGTGGAATAGACTAAGGGTTAGTGAAAAACTACACCTTAATTATTTTAGAGTCTTGATTTATTTCTTTCAAGCACAAAGCAACAGAGTTTTGGATCTCCATTTATGTATGTGACTCAATGATGGTGCAGTAATTGTTTTATCACATATGTATCAAGAAAATAGGAGGTAAATGTTAAACATTTTAAAGTGAAGCATTAATACTGTAAGCTAGCAACATCCTCTAAAATTCATGAAACTTTGGGAGACACTCTTTGTATAGTGTGTCCTACTCGCAAAACTAAGGCAGAGATCAAGTGCATAAGTTCTGCCGGTGAGAAAACACCAATAGAACCAAAACTTCATTTACCCTACTCTAACCTTAGGGGCCGTTTGGTTCACTAGAATTCAATCAGTTTCTAGGAATTAAATTCTAGGAATTGATTTGTTCAGAATTGAATCAATTGGAAACTGATTCATTTCCAATATTCTTGTTTGGATGCAAAATAATTGAATTCCTAGAATTAAAATCTAAATGTTATTTGGCTAACTTGGATCAAGAATTGAACCTAGTCAATGCAGTTGGTGTGTATCTTCATAAACAGCAGAATACGTATATAATCACCACAGTATATGAGACACATGAACAACCTATTATAAGTTAAAACACCTAATAATCAAATTGAAATAAGTCATCAGTACACCATAAAGTGACAGATAGAATCGCGTACATGATACAATAGCCAAAGCAACACATGCTGATTACAAACTATTTGATAAGAGAGGCTATCACTTCTTAGAACTTGATGATTACACGATACGAAAGCATTATTACACAATAATATACTTAGAACAGTACTATAATCACTTAAGCTGCTTTAGTAGCCACTTCTTTCTCCTGTGTAGTGGTAGCGCCATCATAGACTCAAACTTGCGAGCATTGGACGTGAGGATGTCATACACCTCAAGCTCGGTATCGGAGTCAAGTCCTTCAACCTCTTTTAAAGCTGCAAGTACTTCAGATGAAGTGGGAGGCTTTGGCGGTGCATCTTCCTTGAGGGCTGCAGTGAACATATCTAATTTCTCACACCACATTGAATTGAATGAATCATCTGACCTTTGTCTCTTCAAACCTCCTGGGGTTGTTGTTGACCCAGCTGGATCTTTGTTGGTACCACCTTCTTTAATCATCTCTCTTGAATTCTCAGATGCTGTACGAGCCGCCTCTCCATTGGCATGATCCTTACAATAGACTAGACTGATTGACTCCCAATATTTGATGACTTTATTCCTATAGCCTTTAGCTTCCTTATTTTTCTGCAAGATATTAGCCAAACGGAAACGGAAACATGGGTGAAACAATTCGGGCTCCCAAAATATTAGAGAACGGAAACGGGCTGAAATGTACAATTCAATTCCAGGGATAGCCAAACGGGCCATACTGTGGAAATTGATTCAATTTCGGGCCAATTCAGGGAAACAAACAGGCCCTAGGCACATTTAATATGATAAGATTGGTAGTTTGTACATTGTTTCATTCTTAAAACATGGGTGATAAAATCAGAAGAGCATGAATTTGACAACGAGGGTTGAGTTGTTCAAGACTAAGTGATTAAAAGAGTGATACTCAAGAACAAAGCATGTTTGAGTTTTATAGATTGATTTAAAGTTGTAACTCAAATATTTTGATTCTTTTGATTTAACTGCAGAGCAAGACCAAGGGAAAGCTTTTGTAGAGAATGATCATTTACCTTAAAATATCACCTTCATTATTGAAACGCAGTGGCACCATGTGATGAGGGATAGATGATCTATCATGACCCCTTCCTTTTATTTGAAGCTTCTCCTTATATCTTGAGCTTGTTCCTGAGCATCTTATCTCCTATGTTGCACTTTATCTTCCTCAACCTCTAAGCTATCCTTTTTCTCTCTCCTCATGAATTATGTTTGGACTTATTGCTCCACTTATTATTTTATTTCCTGAAAGCATTAGTGACAACACATACCGAAGGGATATACAAGTAATAACAAGGGTAGTGTTGTCATAGAGCTAAAGTCACTTTCTATGCTATAGAGAAGTTAATCTTGGCATTTTAATTAGCATAGAACTTGTATCCCATATTTTATTTACCTTCATTGTTCACCGTTACTTCTTCTCTAAAGGATTAATTTATTTTGTATCTTAAGTTTGATTTTTAGCTTAGAATTTGTAATATCATTCAAACTTAAAGAGACAAAGTAACGGTGAGTAGAGAGATTGCAAACTTGTGTGTCGGGATGTTGACAGCTTCTTGATTGGGAGGTTGAGCATGGTTGTAGAATTTTTTGGAAGAGCTAGCCTTCCTCCCCACACTTAGACAAAGGCAAGTGTGAATGTTGAAGCATCCCTCGCGTTGTATTTGCAACTCCCATGTTCTCAGACATTGTTCACCCTGCAGTGGTTAGTGACAAGAATACCCGAAGGGAACTAGTCCTAAGAACATAATAATTTTTTTAATTAATATATTTTTTTAATTTTTGTAAATTAAGACAAGATTCTAAATTTAAGAAGTCATAAGATAAGTACCGATTGACCTCTCAGCGAGGGCTCACAGTTTTAGGTTCGTTGAGCAAGACCTTTCTTTAATGGACACATACCCGAGGAAATATATAAAGTTGAAAAACAGGTTGTCCACTATTAAATTTATAATCCTTATCTATGCTAATGGGTAGATGGATTTGGAATTGTTTTAGCATAGACATGATTCATCATAGTTCATAGACAACTTGGTGGCTGTATTGTTTCATCATGGTTCAAGGCAAAGTAGCTTATAGCAAAAGACAAAGTGAATATTCTTTGATACTTACAGTTCAGTGATGAATGAGTCATGTCTTTTGTGTGAAGTTGTTGGAGCACGTCCTCTGCCTTGCTTCATCCCAGTGTGAGTTCATCTCTTGACTTCCCCGTTTTGATATTGAGAGATTTCTGTAGGGGTTAGTCCAACAAAATAACCGATATCTACTAGAGAATACTCTTGGTTCAAAAATCAAACTAGACGCCATGTCTAATTTAATCTAGGAAGGCATTTTAACCTAAGCACCACGCTTAATTTAAAAGCCTTTGAAAGTAAGATCAACACTCCTAGACTAAGCACCATGCTTAATTTAAAAGTTGTATGAACATACTCCAAACCTTAAGCATACTATAGTAAATAACAGTGGCATGAAAGCACTACAGAGATTCACTTTAATGGAGATGGAAGAGTGTGATCAAGGTGAGTAGTATATATATATATATATTTTTCTTTTTAGATGCACATAACATGAGTGGATGCAAGTGATAAAAATAAACATGTATGAGAGAACATAAACTAAATGGAGTGAATGTATGATGATATGCAAAGGATTAATAAGATAACTACTCATCGATTTAAAGTCCATGAGCAAGACTGACTCAACTCGATTAACTTACCATGACTCACAATGGAATTGTGAGTGGTACAACGTCTGTGTCCACTCGTCACGTGCTTGAAAACTTGTAACGTTGACCTTCTTCGATCCATGTGGGAGTTTGTCGGAAAGTCAAAGTGACAACAATTGTCTATACCTTATCTGGTTGATTCCTAAAAAGTGGTTGAATGGATCTTGAGGCTTGAGCAAAGCCTCTGGACCCGCAACGTAGTTTCTCGGAAGTTTAAAACCAGTCATACACCTCACCCTGCATAAGATCAAAACTATACAAAAGCCAGGGTGGGCCTGTTTGGATAAAGGGTGAATAATATATCTCAATTATCATATGTGTAAGAGTTCTCCTAGATGTTGAAAATGTATTCTAGCTACCGTCCTTATTACTCATTCATTCCCCGGCAACGGCGCCAAAAATGCTTGTTGACACTCCTTAATGGAATCACTCTAAGATAGACTTCATAAACAATAACCTAGTGAAGGCACTAAGAAGTGTACGAGACACTACTAGCATCACTTAACGTCAAGTTGTCATCCCCAACATGAAACTAGCAATGTGATTATCATAGCACTGACTCTAAAGATAAATATTTACCCGCAAGCGCACAGATAAATACACCCGTTGTAGCAGCATTTTACCCAGAGATGTTCCAAGTATCGTTATTTATATTTAGCACTAGGAATGAGTGAGATTAATAAGGACAAGAGCTACTCTACACATGTGATAGAAGAATTGAGAACAAAGCAAGAACACACTCCTCTATCCTAAACAGGGATCAGTCACAATAATGAGGTACACTATAAATGATAAAGATCAATCTATGATAGTCCTTAGAGCATTTCAACTTAGACCAGGCATGCGAATTAGAATAGACATTATATGTCACTCCCCGAAATTTGCATTTCTGAAATAGAGTTAAAATGATTTATTTATGAATTTTTGTGCTCATAAAATGTAGGGAAATAAAAAAATTTCTCTAAATTAAAATTTATCCTAGGGTTTAGAAATATGTTTGTGCATTCATGTTGGTGCATTTGAGTTTTGTGATGTGTGGTTTTGGTTAAAATCCAATTTGAGATCCAAATGATTTAAAATGAATTAAAAAAGGGTTTTCGAAATAAAGACTTTTTGTTTTTCAAAAGTTTGGAAAAGTTAAGTTTCAAAAACTTGTTGTTCTCCCAAAGTTTCAAATCAGAAGTTTGAAAGGATTCAAGTTAGGTTTTGAGAAATGATTTGGAAAAGGTTTGAAAATAAAGAAAATGCAAAACTTTCCTTTCTCCCTCTCCCTCCTCTTCTCCTCTTTTGGCCCGAAACCGTCCCGCCGGCCTGCTGCTCGGCCTGGCCCTTTCTTCCCATCGGCCCGCACCTCTCTCCTTTTTTCGGCCTGCTGCTGGCCCGGTCCGGCTCCCTTCTCCCGGCCCTCTTCCCTTTCCCTTTTCTCCTCCCGCGCGGCCCAACTCTTGGCCCAAGCGGCCTGCTCATTCCCTCCGCGGCCCAGCGAGCGCACTTCAGCCCAGCTGCAGAGAGCAGAAGCCCACGCACCCTCTCCTCCCTTGTCTCTATGACACTCCGGCCCCGCATGTCATCTGCTCAATGGTGCACGCAGTTCTCCCTCCCTCGCCGACAGATCGGGTCCACCGGTCAAGTCTCTCCCCTTCCTCGAGTCTGACCAGGACTCTGCTCACCGAATTCCCCTATGCCCCAACTCCGCCTCCTTCCTTGCCATATCTACCACGCCAAGGACTCTATAAAGATCCTTGGTCCTTGCCGCCTCTCCCCTTTCGAAAATCCGAGCTCCTCGTGCCCTAGTTCGCTCTAGCCGCGATCTCCGCCCTAGCCGAGATCCCGCCGCCGTTGCCTTTGTCCTCCGTCGCTCCACCGCTGCCATAAGCTTGCCTCCGAGCTTTGCCTTGTCTCGAGAAACCGTAGGTACCTTCTCTCTCTTTCCCTCCCTCTGGAACCGCTGACAATTCCTCGCCGGACTTGCAGACAAGCCGCCGCCGCCTCGCCTTGTCCCACGTCGACCAGAAACCCACGCCGGCCTCATCTTCACCCTGGGTGAGTCCGCACCGAGCTCCTGAGTCCCCTCGTTCTCTCCCTGCTTTAATCTGTGAACCCTAGCCCTAATTCCGAGCCCGCTGCCTAACTCCGGCCATGGAGCCGCCGCGTCCGCCCTAACTCCGGTGGCCAGCGCCGCTCCCTCTCCCTGGCTCTAATCTGATCCCTCCATTCCAGATCCAACGCCCAGAAACACACAATACCCCCCTTCGATGTCGGTTTTGCACATAAACCCTTACAATTTCTTGAACCTCAACCCGCACTCCAAATTGCACTATGCACTGAGTCTGCGTAATCTTGCGCCCAAACCCAATGTTTTCTTCTTAATGAGGCGCAGTCCATCCGAATTTCAATTTCGTTTTATTTATTTTAAATCTGCAAATTCAAAGTTTGATTTTTTACAAAACTGCCACCAGATTCAAAAGCCTATAACTTCTTTGTTTTAACTCCGTTTTAGTCCGTTCAACTTGCATTAGATTCATTTCAAAAAGATCTTTCAAAATAAATAACTTTACCTACTGTCTTTTATAATTAAAAATTGAGTTAAAGTTAATCTAGTAATTAGTGTCTTTAATCTAGTTTTAGTTCATAATTTTTCCGTTATAGCTCCGATTAGCGTGATCTTCGCGTCTGTGTGTTCGTAGCGAATCGTAGATCAGTTTTCAAAACTCTTTATTTTTTATTTATTGATTGGTGTACTGTCCTAATCATAGGCTATGTTTGCTTTGCATGACTGCCTTTGGATGCTTGTGTGGTGTCCTATGATCGTATGTCCAGTCGGTGAGTTATATGTTGGTGATCAAGAAGAAGTTATGATCTAGAGATCGTGATCAAGAGTCAACCTTTGGAAGTCTATGAGTCAACAGAAGAAGATCTTGAGTTTAAGGCAAGTATATCATGGGACCATCCTTGTTACCTATTCACCGTAATCACTTAATTCATATTGCATGTGTCTACCTTGATGCCTATATAGATTTATCCTAGATGTTTGATCTTATACCTTGATAACCATGGGTATGCATTGGATAGCTTGATGCTAGTGCTCAACTTAAACTATGATCATGTAAATTTGTTTTAATGATATATGTGACATGATAAAATTTGGCTTTTATAGCAACATGGTTTAGGAACTACTATAAGGGATCACCCGGGACAACAGTGCAACCATGGGAGTTATATGGCTATGACCTTAGCTCAGTATGAGGACCTTTTCTAGCTTGTTAGTGGACACCTGTATAGGCGCGTTGGGTCTTGCCGAGCTGGATTTAGGGCGGCTTCTTTCTCCTTGCCTGCGTTGCCGCAAGGTTGAGAGACCCCTTCTCCCCTTGCCTTAAGACCTAGCGGCCCTAACTTGTTAGACGAACCTTTGAAAGGCTGCGCAGTGAACCCAGCCATGCACCTTGGCAGTGTGATATGGGACTAGCTATCCCTGGCAAACGGGAATCACTACTCATCGGGTAAAGTGTACAACCTCTGCAGAGTGTAAAACTGATATATCAGCCGTGCTCACGGTTACGAGCGGCCTGGAATTCTTATGTATAGTTGTTGTTGTTATAAATAATGGTAATAATGATGATGATATTTATTCAATGGATACATGTTTACTTGATCATATGTTTAACTTGGGATGGTTATACTTTGATGCACTTAATGCTAAAATTATGCCAACTAAAAGCTAATGCAGTTAAACCAGTGTCAGCCTTTTTGAGCCTCATGAACCCCATGTTATATTTGTTAAGTACGAGATGTACTTATGCTTGCTTTACTTTTCAATACTTTGGAAAAATCCCGGATGGGTACCAGTTTGCTAGAAGTTGGAGAAGTTGGGCTTGTGATCAACCAGTCAGTTGTCCCTGTGAAGTTGGTGTCTCCATCTAAAGATCGGAGTGTCTTTCCGCTGTCTGCTGTTTAAGGTTATGTTCTTTTGTTTTATATACGTTATATATGTGCATTGTCTTTCGAGATTACCCTTTATTTGTAGCTATATGTGAGATTTGACTTCCTGGGCTCACATATGGTGTATACCTGGTTTTGTTTTAAAACCGGGTGTGACAAAGTGGTATCGAAGCAATGCTGACTGTAGGACGCAAGCCTAGTTAGAAACTGGTCGTTTTAAGCTTTTGAAAATTGCTATAGAACTCTTGTTCTATCAACCTTGATATTTTTCTTCTCTATTGTAGCTTCTACCCTTGTTATTTGTCTCCTCCTTGTTGCTTAATTTTAAAATCTTGTTCTCCCTTTCACTCCTTGTCTTGATACTCTTTTAAAATCTTCCCTTGCCACCTTTTTTTTTTGTCAAAAGTGGAGCTTAGGATCTTTGCCCTTTACGAAGAGAACGTTAGTATCGCAAGTTGAGTCATTGTTTGAAAAGTGAAACTTTGTGGTTCAGTTGCCTTGTTATTATGCACATGTTGTTTCAGATCTTTGTAATGAGTGCAATGATTTTGTGGGTTTCCTCCTCACAATCCCATTTAGGTTTAGTTGATAGGTTTATGCATAGAAGGTTGGGTTTCTGTTTCTTCTGTTCCCTCTATCCTATCTTTCCGGAGCAGTCTGTCTTTATCAGCTTATATCTTTGTTTATGGATGTTCAAAAATCATGGAACAATTCTGGACACAAGTAGACTTCATGATCTTTCTCTGAGCGCAAGACCACCACCTGATAGCTATTATGGTTTTGGAGTTATGAAATTCACAAGTTGATGCATCTGTGCTGTCTGGAATTTGGAATAGTTTCTGTTGTCTGCTGTTTTCGACGACCTTAACTACAGAATCTGGAAAAGTGTTCTACATAAAAAGTTTAGAGAATTTCATAAACTTTCCAGAAAGGTAAACTGCAACTTCATTGGATAAACAGAGCTCGAGCTATGGCTGTTTTACTACACTGTTGTTTTTGCTACTCGCGAGAAATTCATCAGAATTCTTGTTGTTACTTTTACATATGAGTTTCTCTGGGAGACCAGAAGTTGGTTATGGTTGTCAACATGCTGGAAATAATATGTAAGCTACCCTTGGTACCCCTAGTTCAACCCTTTTTAAAGGGGGTACTAGCCAAGATAAAGGAGTCACAAGAAGAAGGTTTCTTGCATCCTAGTGTTTCTCTACGAGGTGTTATCTCTATGGTTGAAAAGTCACTATCAAGAGCAGTTATCTTCTTGCATGGGTTTAGTAACATGTGGGATTGTTTTCAAGAAGCTCAAGTATGCATCAAGTTTTGATCTTTGTTGCAAATGAGGGTCGATCTTCAACATACCCAGAGCAAGTTGGTTTTGACCATCTATAAGTCGACTCCACGAAGACTCAGAAAGCCTCATGCTACACGATCATGATAAGAACGATATGAGTTACTCGAGAACGTGCGGATGAAAGTTCAAAGCCAGAGTATCTCTATCTCTTGTTCTTCTTCTTCCGAATCTGGAGGACGAGATTCTCTTAAGGGGGGTAGATTTGTCACACCCCGAAATTTGCATTTCTGAAATTAGAGTTAAAATGATTTATTTATGAAATTTGTGCTCATAAAATGTAGGGAAATAAAAAATTTTCTCTAAATTAAAATTTATCCTAGGGTTTAGAAACATGTTTGTGCATTCATGTTGGTGCATTTGAGTTTTGTGATGTGTGTGGTTTGATTAAAATCCAATTTGAGATCCAAATGATTTAAAAATGAATTAAAAAAAGGGTTTTTGAAATAAAGACTTTTTGTTTTTCAAAAGTTTGGAAAAGTTTAAGTTTCAAAAACTTGTTGTTCTCCCAAAGTTTCAAATCAGAAGTTTGAAAGGATTCAAGTTAGGTTTTGAGAAATGATTGGAAAGGTTTGAAAATAAAAAGAAAATGCAAAACCTTTCCTTTCTCCCTCTCCCTCCTCTTCTCCTCTTTGGCCCGAAACCATCCCGCGGCCTGCTGTCGGGCATGGCCCTTTCTTCCCATCGGCCCGCGCCTCTCTCCTTTTTTTGGCCTGCTGCTGGCCCGGTCCGGCTCCCTTCTCCCGGCCCTCTCCCCTTTCCCTTTTCTCCTCCCGCGCGGCCCAACTCTTGGCCCAACGGCCTGCTCATTCCCTCCCCAGCCCAGCGAGCGCACTTCAGCCCAGCTGCAGAGCAGAAGCCCACGCACCCTCTCCTCCCTTGTCTCTATGACGCTCTGGCCCCGCATGTCATCTGCTCAACGGTGCACGCAGTTCTCCCTCTCCTCGCCGACAGATCGGGTCCACCGGTCAGGTCTCTCCCCTTCCTCGAGTCCGACCAGGACTCTGCTCACCGAATTCCCCTATGCCCCAACTCCGCCTCCTTCCTTGCCTTATCCACCACGCCAAGGACTCTATAAAGATCCCTGGTCCTCGCCGCCTCTCCCCTTTCGAAAATCCGAGCTCCTCGTGCCCTAGTTCGCTCTAGCCGTGATCTCCGCCCTAGCCGAGATCCCGCCGCCGTTGCCTTTGTCCTCCGTCACTCCACCGCTGCCATAAGCTTGCCTCCGAGCTTCGCCTTGGTCTCGAGAAACCGTAGGTACCTTCTCTCTCTTTTCCTCTGTAACACCCCGGGTGTTTAATTAATTAAAATAATTAGAATTTAATAAGGAAATGGCCAAAACCCTAGACGGAGGAAAAATCTAACCAGATGTTTGTTGCATTCATGCCGTTGCATAATTTTATTGGGTGAAAAAGAATTTATCTAATCCCGAATAGAGCGAATCGGTTTTATTCTATTTAAGAATTAAATAAAAGGTTTATGAAATTTACAAAATCAAACTCAAGTTTTATTTCCAAAATCTAGGAAATATTTTCTAAACTTCACAAAGTTTACTTGGTTTCAGACTGATTTAAATTTGTTTTCAAATGAATTTAGAAAAGAGAAAAAAAAAGACAAAGCCCTCTCTCCCTCCTCTCAGCCCACAGCTTTCGCCGGCCTGCTCCCCTCCTCGCGGCCCATTCAGAGATCCGGCCCGCTTCGCCACCTCCCTCCCGGCCGCCTCCTTCTCCCTCCCGCTCCTGGCCCAGCAGAGCCGCATGCCCAGCTTTCCTTCCCCGCCCTTCGCGCGACCAGAGCGGGTGCTCACTCTCCGCTCCCCTCGATCGGTCTACAAAACCGAGCCAGCCGCCACCCACCTCCCTCCTCGCCCTACAAAGCCAATCCCGAGCACCGCCGCGTTCTCATCTCTTCGGTTGCTTCTCCCGAGATCCCTCTCGCACGCCACCGCCATTGCCGAGCTCGGGCGAGCTCGGTTCTACTCGGAAGAAGTCGCCGCGGGCCGTCCCTTCGTCCCCTGCCGAACTCGCCGAGCCGTGACATACCCAGGGGTCTCGTCTGCGGAGACCAGGAGCGCCGAAACGTCCCCAACCAACCTCGTCGGCGCAACCGTACTGTCTCCGCCACGGACACCTCGTTCCGGCCCCAAATCGGCGTTTCCGACTCCATCCCCGAGCCCGCGGTGAGCTCCTCGTTCCCCTCCACACTTAATCGCATTTCTAACGGTCCCTAGGGCATGGTCCGAGCCACGCCGCCGAGCTTGCCATGGCGCCGCCGCCGCAGCGTTCCCCGCCGCCGCGCACTGAGCCGCCGGCGGTCACCCCACCCCTCAGATCGCCCCTGCACCATCCGATCTTAGATCTACGGCTAAGATTAGAACCCTGCTGCGAACCGGTATAGACCGAGTCCACCGAGCCGTGGACGCAGGTCCACACCGGCCGCGTCAGCCAGTTCACAGCCACGCGGTGCACCGCACCAGTCACACGGCGCCACGCGGCGCACACGTCAGCCAGGGCGTGACCACGCTGACCGCCCCAGATCTTTTGTAGAAAAGCCCCTCGGTTTTCCACGAACCAACCCGCCGTCCAGCAAGCCCTGTGCGCTGAGCCTGCGAATTTATTCGCTTTGGACCCTGCGTTTTCCTGGAAATGAGGCGCGGTCCACCCACAGCCGACTGCCCCTGATCTAATCTCAGCCGCTCATCACCAGATCGACGGCCGAGAATAGCCGATACCCCTTCGCCGATGCGCTTTTGTTAAAGAGCCCCTGTCTTTTCCGGAAATCAACCCGTCGTCCAGCCGGCACTATTCACTGAGTCACGGAAACCTTGCATCCTAGCCCCTGTACTTCTCGGTAAATGAGTCCCGATCCTGTTGCCTTTTTAATTCAGTTTTCTTTTATTTAAATTACGAAAATGAGTTCAATCTAATTACAGTTTTGCCACTCAGATTCAAATGCTCATAACTTTTGCGTTTTAACTCCGATTCGACCCATTCAACTTGCGTTAGATTCATAATTTCGTTCTCTACGCAGTAGATCTATTAGTTTACTGTTTTCATACTGTTTGTTGTACTGTTATTTATTTCTATGTATTGTGCCATGTATGTTGATTGGGCCAGAGAGTGCGGAGTACGAGGACGCTCCAGACCATCCTTGCGCCCAGTTGATTCGACCCAGTCCGAAGGCAAGTGTCCTTGAACATCTTGCACCTACTTTATTTTACTTTTGGTACTAGAGTAGTTAGATCTTGTACATGCATGCTTGTCATTAATTTGAATCCCATGTTAGGGTTTACTAGAATTTGTATATATTATCCTTGTCGCCTGTTTTGGGATGTTCGGGTAGGTGTCTTGCTTAGCCCTGCAGTCATGGATGGGATGGGAGTTAAAATATTTATAAACTTGATAATGAACTATGAAACGAATGTGGACATGGTAATTTTGTAGTAACATGGTTATTAGGTAAATCCGGCAGGATGGACCGTATTGGTGGTTGTGCCGTGGGACTCGGCAGCTGCTTTTGGTTTTTGGTTCTGGGCGAGTGCTAGATTTATCCTGCCTGGATCCCTAGGACCCGGTTCTTGGACAAGTAACCCGGCAAAACAGCGACCATGAGATCTGGATGGGCTGGACCTGGCTAATTAATTAGAAACCTTTAAGTTGAGGGTCCACATGGGGTTTGTTTTAGTGGCTCACGAGGGGGCCCTGGGGGTCGTAGACCTTTGTACGGGGTGAAACCTTAGAGGTACGTGTGGAATGGACTTGGAGGGGGCTTTGTAAAGGCCTTGCAGTGCAACCCGCTATGCACCTCGGCAGTGTTTAGCGTGACGGGAACTGCACGACTCATGGGTAATGATGTGCAACCTCTGCAGAGTGTAAAACTGATATATCAGCCGTGCTCACGGTCACGAGCGGCTTGGCTTGGACTTCTTGAGATTAGTTGGTTACTGGTTAGTTTTGGGTTCGGGTCATCTGATGGACTTCAGGTGTTGGTGCTCGGTGTGACTCCGAGTGTGGGTTTGCTCGGTGTGATTCCGAGTGTGGTTTGCTCGGTGCGACTCCGAGTGTTGTTACTTTTCTACAGTATCTGTGGCTATAACCTAGTAAATAGGTGCATAGGATTAATAGGATTAATAGGGTGTGTCGCTTTAGGCGCTTGAGTCAACAAAGTCAGCCTACCTTTGTTATAAGCCTCATAAGCATATATTTCCTACACTTGCGGAGTACATTTCGATGTACTCACCCTTCCTCTTTGTCCCCCTGCTACCCCACCCCAGACGCTGGAGACTACACGTACGAGGAGAGGAGTATCTAGAAGACGGAGGCTACGACCCTGACGACCTGTACTAGGATGGCGCTACCCCCGGTCGACCTTCCTGTGGAGATGGCGTCCAGTTTCTGCGAGTCTACATTAGAGTTAGACTGAGAGTCTGTACTTTTCTTTTGGACCCGAGGGTCATTTTGTAATAATGTTCGATATATTAATAAAAGCATTGTTTGATATTTACTATGATGTGGATATATGTATGAAAATTAATCCTGGCATACATATATTGTGCTCCAATTTTGTTCTTAAAATTGGGGTGTCACACCCTCCTCTGGAACCGCTGACAATTCCTCGCCGGATTTGCAGATAAGCCACCGCCCGCCTCGCCTTGTCCCACGTCGACCAGAAAACCCGCGCCTCGTGATCAACCAGTCAGTTGTCCTGTGAAGTTGGTGTCTCCATCTGAAGATCGGAGTGTCTTTCCGCTGTCTGCTCTTTCAGGTTATGTTCTTTTGTTTTATATATGTTATATATGTGCATTGTCTTTCGAGATTACCCTTTATTTGTAGCTATATGTGAGATTTGACTTCCTGGCTCACATATGGTGTATACCTGGTTTTGTTTTAAAACCGGGTGTGACATTATAAAGAAGTATTCCTAAGTTATTCTAACTATAAGTCATAATATACATTGATTAGTGCAATTATATTGGCAATCATTGGCTAGGTTATCCCATATTCATATTCAAGAGGCAACTCTATAGTGAAGGTGCCAAACAGAGTAACCCCTAGACCATGAGTTAACTGAGCCATACGATTCCTATATTCGGGGGGGGGGGGGGGTGGAATACAAAGGACTCAACAGGCCTGTCACACCCGGATCTACCACTCTACCCGGAACATAGGGAGCATTCGTAGATAAATAGTGTATAGGCACCACACCTACACAACATTTATCACCCACCCGTTGTACTTTAAGATGAGCGCTATACGAACATGAGTATAAACATGATGATAATCTATCTATGCCAAATATATAATCAAAGCATACTACAAAGTATAATTAAGAATATAGTAATTAATGTCTGAGTCATATCAATTATATCTAAACTATTATGAACTAGCACACAATGATGAACAGTATGATGAACTAGAACTAGATTAAGAACTAGAAGATGAACTAGACGATGAACTAGAACTAGAAGATGAACTAGAACATGAACAATGAAGAACTAGAAGAACAATTATGAACTAGAAACATAATTAGATCCATAATGTTGATAGAAGAGAGAAGATCTTGGGTTTACCGAGCTTCTCGCGACTAGATCTGGAATCCAAGCGAAGCTTGCCTCTTCTAATTCTAATTCTATCTAGCTATGCCTAGGTTGATGTGGCTCTAAGGAAATTAGGGTTTCTGATTGATCCTCCTCCTCTTCTAATGACTTGAGATCTGATGATGAAGATTGAGAGGGGGGTCTGGGGTTTGGTTATATAGCCCTGGATGAGGAACCGTGGCCCTTGGATCAAACCGACTTCACGTAGGGTGGAGATGCATCCTCATAGGCGGTGGAGGAAGGTTCCAGAAGACGGAGGCCATCGGGCCCAGGGGTGACCGACCGGTCCTAGGGTGGGACCGGTCGGTCCCACCTGGCGGCCTCTCGGGGTGCCCCGCCTCGTGGTGTCCTCTAGTGTCCACTAGGTCCTTCTAGAGTATTCCTAACGTGCCGGTTCCGTAATCTTCCGTCAGTTTCCTTTTAAGAGAAGTAATCAGTGCTGGTTTTCCTGTTTAGTCCCTGCAGAATCACAATTCACCAAAACTCATGGAATATTGTTAATTAAAACACTAAACCTTTATTGGTGATTGAATTCATACCTTTTCATATTTATTTATCCTTTAATTTGGATAGATAACCAGTGTCAACAATGGTGTCGCGTTGGATGAGACTGCTCATCGAGAACTCGCGAAGGTCGTCTCTCCCTGCGCCAGTGGGGTCCACGGCGGGTCGTCTCCGTCTCGTCGCGTCACCCTAGAGAAGAACGAGCTGACGATGAGGCCCCACATGTAAGTGGGTAAGGGGGAGGGGAACGGGGCTGGCGCGCGCAGCATCCTGGGCCGCGGCCCATGCGAGAGCGAGGCAGGAGGAGGAGGCGCGGCTGGCTCCGGTTGGGCTCGGCCTAGTCGGAGGCTGGCACGGGAGGGGAGTAGGAGGGGTGTGGGGAGTGGGTCGAATGGGAGCTGAGGCCTGTGGTCGGCTCTTTCCGTTTTTTCTTTTCCATTTCCTTTTGGGTTTCTGAATTTAGCTTAAATTTTTAAAAGCTTCCAACTGAGTGCTACCATATTGCTCAACACATGTCACACAATCAAATAAGAAAAGATTTTATTGCCCTATTTATTCTAATTATATTTCCTAAAAGTTAATCTAGATCAAGTTTTAATTTGGCTCAAAATTTTAGTGGTTTTAAAACTTAGAAAATTAGGGGTGTTACACCTTCTTAGCCTTCTTCTCTTATCCTTAATATTGATCAATTATTTTCTATTTTTCTCTTTTCTTTTAAGTGTATATACATGTATTAGTTATCGCCTAGCCACCACCTTGCAAAAACTAGGCCAGCCTAGGCTCGCCTAGGCTCTACGCTATGGGTCACCGCCTAGATATCGCATAGCGTCTTGCTAAACTTTGTGCACTCCACGACAATATTGAACACATGCAATACACTTGCGCCTTTATCATTTGGCTCCTCCCACTACCTTGCCCCCTTTCGCTTTCTTCTCCTATGGCTACCTAAAGATTGAAGGACGATCGAATGGAGGACGTGAGGGGTTGACGATGTAGGCATGACATGTTTGCATTCAATGCCATCGACTAGAGGTGGAGCAGTAGAAAAGATGTCATATGTTAGCTCGTTAGGCGATGGGTCAGTCTAGCGAGAGTGGAGAGGTGGAGGCTAGTGTGCAAACATGTGCAAACCTAAAAGATGTCATATTCTGCAAACTGTTAGAAATAAAGGCAATTTCCATGTCATTTTAATTCCGTAAATTAATATTATGGTGACGACATAATAGAGATAATATACTAGTGATTTCATAATATCACATATGACCATAGCAGTACGGTACATATGTGAAACAAGCATGTGAATCATATATATGATGATAAAACATAATAAATCATCTACTGCAGTAAAGCATGTGAAACAACGTAACATGCTTACTGAAAATATACGCAGCAACTATTGAAAAAACGTAACAGAGCTACTACAACATTCAGGAAATATGAAAGAGACAACAACCCAGAAAATATAGCTAACAGCGGCACTGCATAACTTACAAAACAAAAGAAGACTACTATTGCAACATGATCAACAGTACTACTGAAACAATATGATGGAACAATATTCTGGATCACGAAAATCAAAGAGAAGATGAACAGTTCATATCCGCCCATCCTTAGCGAACTTGAAGATCCAAAACCTTGTCCAACTTCCTTGGTCATGTTGCAGTAGATGAAGATGAAGAATACGAAGACCACCAGGAAGTCACCGGAAGAAGACGACCGGTCCACCGGAGAAGGAGAAGATGAACAACAGCAACTTCGCCGAAGACAGAAGACGACGGCGGTGATCCTCCTGAAGAAGAAGAAACGAAGATGGTTCGGGCAGTCGCGTAGTCGCTCCCCAAAACCTAATTGTCGATCCCCGTGCAAGGTCTCGATCGACACCGGCTTCGGAGGCACCTGCCCTCTCGTTCCTCCGTGCGCGCAGACCAACGAGATGGAGACGCCTTTCCTGCAGCTGAATAGAGTTCTGGAAGTTTGTCTGTTCTGTGGAAGGGAATTGGGAACCGAGCACAGGAGGAGGCGCTGCTCCTTTTATTCCTGTATGGGCGCAGGGAGACGGAGAGACTGCAGAAGTTGGAAGGTCAAGAGACGGGCAGCTGAAGAGATGGAAACTCCCGTGATTAGTGGGCATTAACAAAAAAATAACGCGCCACAAGCCATGCCTGCCTGCCACGCCGTGCTCGTGCCCGACCGGCCCGGCGGCGGCGGCGCGCGCGCGTGGGGCACGCCTTGGTCCGTTTCACAACTTCTCAAATTAGATGGAATAAATCCCAGCATATAAGTTGAGTCAACGTCCCTTTAAATTCTAATCCGGTACAAACAATAATTCCCCACAATTACACACCATAGAGTTATTGATTTATTAAATATATAATGGGCTTGGACCACAATAAATCTAACAATCCCCACCAAACTCTAGGGTTTGCAACAGTGAAGTTCCAGAATCTCAATTCTTTGATATACCAGTGTTTTTATGGAGACTGTTAAGTTGAACATCCACCTAGAGCAAGAGTTTCACTCAGTCACAACTGAACAATGGACTATGCCTTGAATTGACAGTTTTGCGTGAGGTGAGATTCACTCAAGTCTTTTGCTGGTACTAGGCTGCAACAGACATCCCCGCTGTTTGAAGCATATAAGTCATACTTCAGTGCCTTTCATGAGTATTTAGGGACCGCCCAAATCCCATAGACTGTGACTAGCAGTCTGACTCATATAGGTGTATTCCTCATAAGATGTTCTGTAGGACAACATCTCATCTTTAAAAGACTCTCGGAATACATTAAGGTAAATACCAACCTGCCTTACAGAAGGAAAGTTATGCATCAGAGATAGGTTCAAAAGGGAACTTTCCTCTCAACCTACTCAAAGCTTGTTTCACCACTCTACTTCACGGGATCTCCGATCACATAGAGCAGGTTACCACTACAGTAGATTTTCACATGGATCTCATACCCATCTCCCTCGATGCATTTTCTATCACATTTCATGAATCCCTTAGTGAATTGATCTGCCAGATTATTCGACGTGTGGACATAATCCAACGTTATAACTCCGGATGTTTTCAGCTTTCTGACAGATTTCAATCTTCTTAACATGCCTTGTAGACTTCATGTTCTCCTGGAATTGTTGACCTTTGCAATCACAGTTTGATTGTCACAGTTCATGGAAATAGCCGGAATCAGAGTTTTTCAACCACCGGTAAATCCAACAGGATTTCACGAAGCCACTCGGCCTCAGCCCCAACAGTGTCTAACGCTGTGAGTTCTGCTTCCATGGTAGACTTCGTAATGAGAGTCTGCTTGCAAGACTTCTAGGAAACAGCGCCACCTCCAAGCAGGAACACATATCCGCTTGTGGCTCTAAGCTCATCAACATCAGAAATCCAGTTGGCATCACAATAGCCTTCTAGCACTTTTGGGTGTCCGGTATAATGAATACCATAAGTCATAGTACCTTTCAAGTACCGCAGCACTCTCTCAAGAGCGCGCCAGTGATCATCTCTAGGTTTGGACACAAACCTGCTTAGCTTGCTCACAGCATATGAGATGTCAGGCCTTGTTGCACTCGCAAGGTACATTAGCGAGCCAATGATCTGGGAGTATGTCAATTGATCCCTTGCTATTCTTCGGTTTTTCCGCAATAGCATGCTAGGGTCATAAGGTGTAGGAGCAGGATTACAGTCACTATAACAAAGCGACTTAACACCTTTTCCACATAATGGGATTGCAACAAAGTTACCCCACCATCACCTTCTCTAATTAACTTCAAGTTTAGAATGGCATCAGCCTCTCCCAAACCTTCATGTCAAAATTGCTTGACAAAAGTTTCTTTACTTCCTCAATCACATTGAGGTTTGATCCAAAGATCAATATGTCATCAACATAAAGGCACAACATAATAGCCTCACCCCCACCATGCCTATAATACACACATGTGTCAGCTTCGTTCACAACAAAGCCAGCAATCAGTAGAGTATTATCAAATTTTTCATGCCATTGCTTAGGAGGCACCTGCCCTCTCGTTCCTCCATGCGCGCAGACCAACGAGATGGAGACGCCTTTCCTGCAGCTGAATAGAGTTCTGGAAGTTTGTCTGTTCTGTGGAAGGAATTGGGAACGAGCACAGGAGGAGGTGCTGCTCCTTTTATTCCTATATGGGCGCAGGGAGACGGACGAGAGAGACTGCAGAAGTTGGAAGGTCAAGAGATGAGCAGCTGAAGAGATGGAAACTCCCATGATTAGTGGGCATTAACAAAAAATTAACGCGCCACAAGCCACACCTGCCTACCACGCCCCGTGCCCGGCCGACGCGGCGGCGGCGGCGGCGCGCGCGTGTGGCACGCCTTGGTCCGTTTCACAACTTCTCAAATTAGATGGAATAAATTCCACCATATAAGTTGAGTCAACGTCCCTTTAAATTCCAATCCGGTACAAATAATAATTCCCACAATTACACACCATAGAGTTATTGATTTATTAAATATATTAATGGGCTTGGCCCACAATAAATCTAACACAAACATGTGCAAACCTAAAAGATGTCATATTATGCAAACATGTGTGTTTAGGCTAGTGTGCCGTGATGCGGTGTCCAAATGGTTCTAAAGACTATTAGGTGAGTCATTTGAATATTATTAATGATGATTTACAAGCTATAATTCAATGTTTTTAAGTTGATTGGGATCTCGCAGTCAACTATTGATAAGTTAGGGTTATATAAACTTTTTAATATGCCACATCACCAAAACGACCCCATGGGTTATTTAGACAATTTTTAATAGTCTGAGGGGTAGGATACCTGGTTTTATAGATGAGGTGGTGAAGTAGACAACCACCAATAGTAAGGAAGTTAAGTAGTTTTTTTCCAATTTTGTTTTACCATGACAAAACAATACTGTCACACCAATGGGAGTGTCGTGGCAAGGTTTTCAATGTCAAAACACCATCTTTTTCTCTAAAATGCAGGAGACTTGCACTTCATTATATTAAGAAGAGAATAAAGGGCAAGAACCCAAACAACACCTCACACCATACACACACACACACACAAACACACTCTAACACCCGGTTTTCCGAAGAATACCAAGTGCTTACTATATGTGTGCCTAGAAAGTCTACAAGACACATATAGCAACAAATATAGAAATTACCAAAGACAATGCTTTATTATATATATCGAAACATAGATACAACAAGGCTTACATTTAAATCAAAGCATAGCGGAAATTACTCTTCGGGACTCCAACTTCACAGGGACGGTTGACTGGGGGAACACTCCCGAGAACCCTTGGAACGTCTGTAACTCCTCAATTGAATCCACCATCTGGTACCCATCCGGGATTTTCATTGATTGTACACAAAGCAAGGGTGAGCGCACCATACTCAACAAGTATAATATGAGGGGATGCAAGGCTCAAAAAGGCTAGACACGGCTGAACTGCGGTAAGCATTTTTAGTTGGTCATATTTTATTTATTAGACCTATGTCGCTAGGTTATGCTTAAGCTCCCAAGGTGAAAGTATAATTAAATATCATCGAGATTATTTCCCACATTATCCTTATGAACTGTCTCAAAAAGGATCCAGGCCACTCATGACCGAGAGCACGACTCATATATCAGTTTATAATAACTATGCAGAGTGTGTTTCAACTTTATCCATGAGTCGTGATTGCCCTTTGCCCGAGGTGATCAGCCTCTTCACTCACTACCAAGGTAAGTCGACAGGGATCACTACGAAGCCTTTCCAAAGACACCCTAACAAGTCGTAGCTGCAATGGTTTCAGTCTCCCAAGAGTTATGAACACCTCCCCACTAAGGTAACACCCATCCCAAATGGTGCTCACCCTAGTGGGACCGGGCCATAAGCTACATGGTACACCCCTCTTGCCCTTTCGTAAGCTACAGACGAGCTAGAACTAATCTAAGTAATTAGCTAAGACCAGAGCCATGTAGTCCTCGTGGTTGCACTGTAAATCCTAGATTGTCGCTTTAAGATTCAGAACCAACATTTGTTCCATAAATCATTAATCAAATTATCATTTTAATATTTGGTATTTGCAAGCTAAGCAGAACTACCCATATGCATAACCCTAGGTAACAAGGAATAGAGGATAACAAGTTCTAGGTAAAATCCTTAGGGGTCTTCATTTAGACACATGTATATGAAAAGGTGATTAAAAGGTTACTGGGCTAAAAACTCGTGTTGTTGGTCCCACTTCTTCAAAGATCTTCTTCTCGATAACCTTGAATGGCTTGAACTCTAAACAGGTTCATCAGCACCACACAATCATCCAATCCAATCATTACATGCAAACAAATAGTATTCTATTAGAATAGTACACCAAACAGTACTAAAACAAGATAAAAAGCTTATAAAACTATTCTATGTGTCGATACGATCACATGAACGTAAAGATCACTCTAACGGATTTAAAACGAGAAAGTTACGTTGAAAACAAGGTTCAATGGCATTTCTGTAAATAAACTGAACTCTTTTTCCAAATTAAAACAATTAAAATTCGCAATTTCCGCGCAGGCTGGGCGGCGGGTCCTATTTTCCAAAAACGCAGGGTCTAAAACGAAAAAAAACAAGGCTGTTTATAACAAAGATGGATTGTGGGTTAATTTTGGAAAACTCAAAGGGCTTTTCTGCAAAAAGTGCGGACGCGGTCGGCTGACGGGGCTGCTGGCTGACGTGGCAGGCCACGCGGCGCTGTGCGATTGGCTGGCTCACCATGGTGGCGTGGACGGGCGCTTGTTGCTGTTGTGGACCGAGTCCATGAGCGAGCCCGTGCACCGGTTACACATCGAACCGGTAACTTCTAATCTCGGTCGACGGAAGGAGATCAGACGACACAGGTTGGTTGGGGAAGGAGATGACCGGCCCAGCGGCGCTTCCTCGGCGGCGGCCATGGAATCTGGCTGGGACATGGTGGCAAGTCACCGGAACGGGCGTTCCCGACTGCCAAGACTACACCGAGACTACAAAAAATATAAGCGGGACTTCGCGAACTTGAAGGAAGGGTTTTACTGCGGCGAAGACCACCGGAATGGCACATCCGAGCGGCGGCGCCATTGGAGATGGCTCAGAGCTCGGGAGTGAAGCGACGATTCAGGGCACTAAACTCAAAGATAAATGCATGGGGAGGGAGAGGAGTTTACCATGAGCACCACTGAAAGGTACTTGGCGACGGTGGCGAGCTCTAGGAGACGAATTGCGGCGGCAGGTTGTGAGATAGGCTTTCAGGAAAAGCAAGGGGTCGGCGGGGGCTATGGCCTTTTTATAGGCTGGGAGAGGTGAAGGACCGGATTAGCGACCAGATGGGGGGGTGAATGGGGAGCCTCAAATTCAACTCGTGAATAGAATGGCCCTTGTCCCAGAAAATCACCCCAAAAGCTAAGACTCGAAACGACCGAAGAGTTCACGACCTACAAGTAGGTGGATACCCTAGGAGATGTCCTAGTGGTACAGCGGAACCCCCGGAGAAACACCAAAACCAACTGTCAAAGCCTCGGAGCAAAACTGCACACTCAGCAGGATCGCGGACTGTCCGGGGTCAGGTTCCCGGACTGTCCGGTGAACGCCGGACTGTCCGCGACTGGAGGTTCGGACTGTCCGCCGACAACTGAGCCCAACACAGACTGTTCTGCAAGTCTGTTGGACAGGTCCCGGACTGTCTGCGGGTTTGTACCGCGGCTGTCCGCCGGTCACGAGACCGAGAACAGTATCGCACTGCGCTGTTCTGAACCTGCCGAGTCCCGAGTCCCAAACTGTCCGCCGCTGGGGCGCGGAATGTCCGCGAATGAACAGAGAGCAGAAAAATAGCTCGGGACAAAAGTCAATTCGATCAAAACTCTACCAAATCAAAAGGGACTTTGATCAAACTCCTCCCAGGTGTTCCTCTATGTATTAGGGTGCTAATCCTAACAAATCATTGCACCAAACCAAGTCAATCAAGAGAGATTCGTGAATCACAGTAAAAAGGGGAAGAACGAAGAACGAACACAAAATCAACCCGATCTATGGATTCGTGAGGTTAGGAGAGAATTCGTTCGGTAGAAAGAAGGAGCTCATGACCAAGAAAAATTGATTCAAGTGGAATCGAAAATCATCTCACGAAGAGGGAGAACGAGGCAAATCTCCGGGAGATGAAAAACCAAAACGTGAAGAACACAAAACACAAGACACGATTCGATTCGATTTCAGCCGAAATTCCTCCACACGAGGAGACAACGAGAATACGGTCTCGTTTCCTCAAAAGATCCAAATACACAGAGGTATGATTCCTGTCTCTACGGATCGCTTGCAGCGAGGTGATTAGAACCTAAGTGGGAGCTAGAGAGAGAGTGCTCAGGAACAAATGACTGCAAGGATCGGGAGAGAGGAGGGGTGCCTCTTATTTATAGCCTAAAACAATAATCCCCTTCTACCCCTAGATACAAGAGCGAAGCGGCCACCCTAGGGGTATCCCGGTCCAACTCTGCTGATAGTTGATCTGACGGCCACGCGCCTTCCTCACCCTTAGCTTCGCCTCGACGCAAGCCTCAGGATGCCGCCACGTGCCGCCCAGTCGACCGCCGCGCCTACCTCGTGGATAGCCTCACCTCCGCGCCAGCCTCTCCACGCCGCCACGCGTCGACCGTCCTTTTTGTGGACCTCCCCCCAATTTTGAGGCCGAAACCGGGAAACCTGGGCCTTCCCCGGTTTTGAGGCTGAAACCGGGAAACCTGTCCTCAGGCTGAGTTTTGTGGCCCAAACTCAGAAACCCGCGCACCCAGGTTTGAGGCCCAAACCTGGAAACTGTCCTCGCCGAGTTTGAGGCCCAAACTCGGAAACCGGCCACCCCGAGTTTTGAGGCCCAAACTCGGAAACCTTCGAGGGTAGCTTTTCGAGGCTCAGCTACCGAACCCGCGCCGTAGACGGGATGTGGTTCGCACACCCCGAGTTCCAGCACCGATGCCGGAGAATGTCCAGCCTCCGCGCGGGCACAGTGCATTCGCCATCCTTCTCGGCCTCCCGCCAAGTGTCATGACGCCATCACCTTCCTCCCGACTCGGCCGATGCACCGCACATCCCCATGTGCTCTTGCTTGTCGACGCCACGTGCCAACTACCACAGCTGGTCCTCAGGTCTCCCAGTCCGTCGGTCCAAGCTCCACGTCCGCCCTTCACCGCTCCCGGTCCGTCGGCACGACACGTCCCTTCTTGACCTTCACCTTACCTTCGACCACTGTCCGAGCTCCGCACCTGCACATCAACACAGCCAAGAGACATGTTGCCCGTTGATCGATCACTCATCACTCTGGAAGGGAACCATAAGGGCACATATCAACCTTGTGTTCTCAATCTCCCTCTTGATGAGTGCATCGTCAACTCATAGTAACCGTAACCAAAATAAAAGAAAAGCAGAATTATAGATAGAAGAGAAAAACTCACTCGAGATGTCCAAAAGCCAGAGACAAGGCTGAAGAGGAACAACTCGAGATAAGCAGAGCTTGGTCCCCAAAGACATGGGCAACGGTTCAACACAACCAAGCAAGAAATCAGAGCAACAACTCATCAAGGAGCAAAAACTTGATCAAATCAGAGCACAAGACTTGGTTCCAAAGACATGGTGTTAACACTGGATTTTGGTCAACATTGAGAAGATGACAGGTGGACCAACGAGCAGTGAGAAGAGCATTCAGTAGACGGCCAAGCGGTCGGTTACTCCATTCGGGAAATAAATATGGCAAGAGAAGCCGATCACGAGGATAATCGACCATGACCGTGACAGATTAAACGAGTATTCAAGAAGCAGAGGGTTCTGATCTCATTGGCCAGGAGTTGGATTTGGTGGCGTTGTGATGTGGCAAGCATGCAAAGAAGGCAATATATGTAAAGCATGCACATCTCGACGTCCACTTCTATATTTAGCATGAATGGCTTCACGATGAAGGAAAGGCTAGAAGACGACATGCATGTCCAGTGTGCGGAGATGGACGTATAAGGCATTCGGCAAGTATTCATGTGGTCGGCTAGTTTCCAAGGATTCGGCAACTGCTCATGCGGTCGGCTATTCTGAGAAAAGGGAGTTTCCATTGGAACGACGGAAGCGAGAGCCGATCGGGCAACAAAATTGCGACAATTAAGGCAGTGATGATTCCAAAAAGAGTTGAAGGCCAAGAATATTGTATTTTCCTTTAATATTTCATAGTCGTGTCCTCTTAGGACTTGTATTGCGTCCAAGGTATAAATGTAAACCCTTGGCTATTGTAAAAAAGGTTCACAACCACATCAATACAACCAGCCCCGTGCTGTCTTCGAGTCCTTATAGTCGTGTCATTGAGTTCTTCGAGAGGAATCATCGAT
This sequence comes from Coix lacryma-jobi var. lacryma-jobi, assembly GCA_009763385.1. NCBI lineage: Eukaryota > Viridiplantae > Streptophyta > Magnoliopsida > Poales > Poaceae > Coix > Coix lacryma-jobi. The sequence continues at coordinate 483,409 of VDCT01000596.1, forward strand.
CCGTCGACCTCCGTAAGTACCGGCAACCTTGCTATCATGTCTAGTATCATGTGGTGGATTAGATATGATGCAAGTAGTCTCATATGTGAAGCTTAGTATCGTGCGGCGGATTTAAGCTTATGACGGGAAGTTTTTGCTTATGCCTTGTATCGTGCGGCGGATTAAGTCATGAGTAAGAATAGTTATCGGCTCTGTTAGATTTGGCAGATCTCATAGATTCATTAAGTTATCATGTGTTATATGCTTTATTTATTTAATTCCTGTAACACTCTTTTGCCCAATCTAGATTAATCTCTATTCGGCCTTGTTGCACGAGTTTGCTTGTGCTTTGCTAATTATAATATCATGATGGCCGAACCGACTTTCAATCTAGGTTGTTACATGTTGTGGGTCCATGCATGCCGACCATGTTTAGGCTTTGATAGAGCTGGGTGTCGTGCGGCAGATGCAGGTTTTAGATTAGTTTAATCATGCTTTGCTTGTGTGTGTTTCTTCTCCATGGACCCTAGTTCGGCTAGTTTGTCAATTCTGGTTAAGCTTACATGAGTAATGAGTATGTATAGATCTGTTCAGATGTATGTGTGCTTTTAGCTTCTTATGATTAGATCGTATCATGCGGTGGATTAATCTAATTATAAGGAGTGGTGTAGATTTACAACAAGTGGTATCATGCGGTGGATTAGCTTTGCTTGAGTTTATACCTGACGGGTTTATGACGGCTGGACGTGCGGCAGACTAGCTGGATTGGCTTATGCATATGTTATCTGAATAGATTTGTATTTACAAGTTACCTCTTTTATTCTTTTGTCACGTATGTGTTCGGCATTCGACATGTTTACATGCTTTCTCTCTATACTTGCCGAATGACATCTTAAACCTGTTTCGACAAATAGTTTCTATAGTTGTGTGCCGTCGTGATTGGCTTCCAAAGCCGTACATATGGAACTGTCTGTTTTTTTTACCCAGCATGTTCCAAAGGTACTCTCACATTTATCCCTTGTTGGTTTTCAGGTCAAACCGACTGGCACGTCTCTGGGTTCGATACACCCGGGCTCCCGATAGAAGCTAGCCTCGTTCGGCTGCTGTGTGCTCTTGACGCGAGGCGTCATGTTTTGCGTCAACACACTTTTTGGCACGCCCAGTGGGACAACAATTCTTGTTTCATTGTCAAAGCCGATTCAATGTGTACGCACGGGATAGCTGTTGATCAACTGAGTGTACATGGCATCTACGAAGACGCAGATAGCATGCATGGGTGGATTTGCTCCGTGCAGGGACATAGAAACAATTAAAGAAGCTAATGAATTTCTCCTAAAGATAGAATTGGCTGATATGGTTTCTCCTAAATGGCTTCAAATACATCATGCATGAATGTATCGGTCTCCAAATATATCATGGCACGACATGCACATGAAGAGATAATAAAAGGAGGATTTCCATGGAGATGTTCAAAGAGATAAAGTCCAAACTCAGATTTACTTGCATGCTGCTATAAATAGCCGATTGAGTATCAAGGGGTCATGCCGAGGGAAGTTGGTCGATAGCTAATTATCTGCATGTCATCTTTGAATCGGCTATTCAGGAAAGGAATCGGTGGATACAACAACACAAGAAAAATATACTAATTGGCCGATATGTATACAGGAATTGGCTGGAGTTATCATCGTCACCGAAGAATCAGCTGTCAAGGTCAGGCCAACACACCAAAAGCCAATCAGCCAAGCAGACACGAGGATGATTAACCAAGAAGCATCACACATATATGGGATGATACAATCGGCTAATTTTTGGAGGCATTGGCTGAAAGAGTAGGCCGATAGCAATAGTTCTGATCGCAGCACCAGAAAATTGCATACATTCAAGATCGATGCCCAATTTATGTTTACGTCGGTTAAATATCTGGAGGGCATATTTAAAGATCAATGTTAGCATGGAAAGCAGCACTACAGAAGCATACAAGAATCTAGATGCAGCAGCCGATAAGCACACTGATGAAAATATAATTATACACATATTCCAGAAGAACACTTATCGGCTTGGAGCGGAAGAGTGTACACGCAGATATGAAGAACTGATGAGAAGAAAAAACATAAGATGAACATGCTCAAATTCCTACACTCAGGGGGGGCCTGAACTCATCGTGCACGCATCCACGCACCGCCGAGCTCGTATTCGTCCTCTACGGCACACTCAGCTTCATCAAAAATGACGTTCTTCAAAGCTACCGTGAGTTACCTGACAGCATGCTCACCTAAAGCATTCCAGTTCCTCAACAAGAAGAAAGTAAAGGCATACTAAGCAAAAGCTGATAAGACAGAACCTTCGGCTCCTATTCATATAACTTTACCTTTCCCTGAGTAACGCAAAGCTCAATCTGGTGATAAGGTTACGAAAGGCTACATCAGAGCACAAAGGACGTTAGCAATTGGACGGCCGATAGAAGACCATCGGCTAAAACGTTTTCAGCACACTTCACATTGAAAGAGATACTTTTGCTGATGGCCTTGAATAAGGTGATGCCGACGAGACACATGCAACGGTGACAAGTTCATTTATAGTCAGAACAGCTACAAGATCTGTAGCAGTAAGTCATTTGCAAAAGAAGGATTGACGTTTATGATTGGCTTCAAATATTTTCAACCCGTATTCGGCGAAGACGTCTCGGATGAGAGAAAGGAGGACACCAGTGAATCATCGATTACGTCGCTGTGACTACGTATCGGGGGTCTGAGATCAACACGCATAGCATCGAGCGATTCATCGTGAAGAAGGACAAAACGAATGGCTGCTTCATCTTCAACGGTGGTTTGTGTAATTTTACCCTCGCTTCTCTAATAGTTTTAGAGCTTAAAATTAAAATCATTAAAAAGCAAAACCTCTCATGTTGCATCTCGCACTAAAAAAAACATAAAAAATTCCACTCTATGAATATGTGATATAAATATTTGGGTTATCCATTGTTGAAATGATAAATAGATGCTCTGTTTATATTTCACCTGTGTCTGGTTTATAGCTTTGATTTCTTTAAGATTGGGTCTAATGGTTATTATATTTATCTTGAAGTCTTTGAAATTGTGGGTTGCATAGAATTTAACTTTGTCTGAAAGTAGTTGTGGGATATGAATAGAGGTAGAATTTGCTATGACTTTATTCTGAGAGATACTGAAATTCAGAGATTAATGAAATAATAAATTTACTTAATGTCATATTGAGCACTGTCAAATCATTGTGACTACTAGTTGAGGTTATAGTCATATTCTCAAGATCAAGATTCACGTACACGTTATAAACTAATAAGTGATTTGCATGTGCATTCTCTCTTTGATTAAAAATATGAGACTATTCTATAAATCTCAGAAATAAAAATGACGGACACGTGTCCGCCATAACTGAGAAAGAAAAAACGGTCAAGTGACCGCCCAAATAAAATATGAAAAAGAAAAGGTCAAGTGACCGCCAAATAAAATAAAAGATGGCCGAAGGCCCAGTAGCCTCATAATTTTAAAAGGTAGGGAGAATGACATATGCAAGAGAAAAAGTAATAAAAATATTCACTTGCACTTCTTGATCTAGGTTTATGGCTGTATCTCCTTATGATCGAGTCTTTGACTTTGCAATATTATGTGATATGATTTATATAAAGATAATGATAAAAACTCCGGATGAAAAGTGATCAAGGGTAAAAGATAAGCATTTTGTGGCTATTCTGTTTTGCAATCGCTTGGGGACTCAGTGAGATCTAAAGCCCCATAATAAAGAGACGGATGGATGAGTAAGGTACCATTTTATTCAAGTTTTAAAGAAATCTTAGTTATAAAATATGATACTTTTGAGATGTAGTCGGCATTGCAGCATCTTCTGATCAATAAAATGGAAGAACTATAATATTTATACAATATGCATTTGTAACTAACTTGTTCCACATGTATTGGAGAATTATTGTTTTACAGGCAAAATTGTGGAAACATGGTGAGAAAATGTTATTGCTATCAGTGGATTTCTTGGCTTTTTGAAGAAGACCAACAAGAGATCAAATAGTTCGAAGCATGACAATTCATACTCCGAACTAGGGGGGCCTGTGTTAACACTGGATTTTGGTCAACATTGAGAAGATGACAGGTGGACCCAACGAGCAGTGAGAAGAGCATTCAGTAGACGGCCAAGCGGTCGGTTACTCCATTCGGGAAATAAATATGGCAAGAGAAGCCGATCACGAGGATAATCGACCATGACCGTGATAGATTAGAAACGAGTATTCAAGAAGCAGAGGGTTCTGATCTCATTGGCCAGGAGTTGGATTTGGTGGCGTTGTGATGTGGCAAGCATGCAAAGAAGACAATATATAAAGCATGCACATCTCGACGTCCACTTCTATATTTAGCATGAATGGCTAGTTTGGAGAGACCATGTCCAGTGTGCGGAGATGGACGTATAAGGCATTCGGCAAGTATTCATGCGGTCGGCTAGTTTCCAAGGATTCGGCAACTGCTCATGCGGTCGGCTATTCTGAGAAAAGGGAGTTTCCATTGGAACGACGGAAGCGAGAGCCGATCGGGCAACAAAATTGCGACAATTAAGGCGCGTGATGATTCCAAAAAGAGTTGAAGGCCAAGAATATTGTATTTTCCTTTAATATTTCATAGTCGTGTCTCTTAGGACTTGTATTGCGTCCAGGGTATAAATGTAAACCCTTGGCTATGTAAAAAATATTCACAACCACATCAATACAACCGGCCCTGTGCCGTCTTCGAGTCCTTATAGTCGTGTCGCCGAGTTCTTCGAGAGGAATCATCGATCCGTCGACCTCCGTAAGTCCGGCAACATTGCTATCATGTCTAGTATCATGTGGTGGATTTAGATATGATGCAAGTAGTCTCGTATGTTAAGCTTAGTATCGTGCGGCGGATTTAAGCTTATGACGGGAAGTTTTTACCTATGACTTGTATCGTGCGGCGGATTAAGTCATGAGTAAAAATAGTTACCGGCTCTGTTAGATTTGGCAGATCTAATAGATTCATCAAGTTATCACGTGTTATATGTTTTATTCATTTAATTCATACAAACACTTTTGCCCAATCTAGATTGATCTTCGTTCGGCCTTGTCGCACGAGTTTGCTTGTGCTCTGCTAATTATAAGATCATGATGGCCGAACCGACTTTCAATCTAGATTGTTACATGTTGCGGGTTCATGCATGCCGATCATGTTTAGGCTTTGATAGAGCTGGGTGCCGTGCGGAAGGTGCAGGTTTTAGATTAGTTTAATCATGCTTTGCTTGTGTGTTTCTTCTTCATGGACCCCAGTTCGGCTAGTTTGACGATTCTGGTTAAGCTTACATGAGTAATGAGTATGTATAGATCTGTTCAGATATATGTGTGCTTTTAGCTTCTTATGATTAGATCGTATCATGCGGTGGATTAATCTAATTATAAGAGTGGTGTAGATTTACAGCAAGTGGTATCATAAGGTGGATTAGCTTTGCTTGAGTTTATACCTGACCGGTTTATGAAGGCTGGACGTGCGGCAGACTAGCTGGATTGGCCTATGCATATGTTATCTGAATAGATTTGTATTTACAAGTTACCTCTTTTATTCTTTTGTCACGTATGTGTTCGGCATTCGACATGTTTACATGCTTTCTCTATACTTGCTGAATGACATCTTAAACCTGTTTTGACAAACAGTTTCTATAGCTGTGTGCCGTCGTGATTGGCTTCCAAAGCCGTACATATGGAACTGTCTGGTTTTTACCCAGCATGTTCCAAGGTACTCTCACATTTTATCCCTTGTTGGTTTTCAGGTCAAACCGACTGGCACGTCTCCGGGTTCGATACACCCCGGGCTCCCGATTGAAGCTAGCCTCGTTCGGCTTGCTGTGTGCTCTTGACGCGAGGCGCCACGTTTTGCGTCAACACATGGGCAACGACTCGACGCAACCAAGTCAGAAACAAGCTAGTCCTCAAGAAGAGGCAGAAAGGGCTCAACACCACTAGCTGAAAGCTCGATACCAAATGAAGACTGCATAAGAAGCAGCTACTGCTAGTCCCTCAAGATAGAGGAACAGAGGCTCAACACAACCAGCATAAGCCCGCTACCAATCAAGAACCATCAAAACATGGTGAAGACAGCTAGTCCCTCAAGACAGAGGCACAAAGGCTCAACGCAACTAGCTAAAAGATCGATATCAAATAAAAACCGACTCGAAGCAGCACAACATAGGCAGAAAAACTCCCCCTCACTCAAAGAACTCCCCCTCAGCAAGTGAAGCATAAGTTGCAAATTGTCACCACAGAAAGTCTAAAAAACTCATCCTTGGAAACATTCTCCCCCTTGGGGGCAATTTGCAATCAAAGAAAGAGGAAAAGGACTCAAGTAAGTAAAACAGAGCTAGGTCATGCCTATCAGAGTCAAGCACATGCACATGAGTTAGCAGCTTCAGGTATATACTCGAAAGAGTAAGAAAGAAAAGCTCTAAAGAGTGCTGATCCAACTACAAAGCAACATTCAAAATTGCTAGCAAGGCTCAAACTGATCACCGAATACAAGATATGAATGCATAAGCCAAGTGAGCAGTTTTAAGCCGTTCAGAAAGGGGTTTCACCATCAAAATAGCACTAAACATGTATAGACAGGAAGTCAAGCAAGTGCTAACATGGTATGCAAGGTGAACTACCTAGCAAAGTTCAACCATCATGCTGTAGAGTGAAACATAGACTTGTGTTTTCAGATTTTATCGGAGAGAAAATTGCAGCGGTATTAACACAAGTTTAAAATCAGCATGTGATTGCGAGAGGGTTGAAAGCCTGTCATTGCCTAACTTTTCAACCGTGCTAAGCCTATGCATATGCAATCGGAAGCTTAAAGCATCGGTTTCGGTCTTACACTAACACGGCTCAAGGTTTAACTCAAAGTGCTATGAGAAACAGTCTCGATACCGTGATGTGTTGACAGAGCAATCCCATCTCGATCTTTTTAATTCACTAAAACTAGGTTCATTTTAAACAGAATATGAACAATCCAGCAGGTGAAAGACTCAGAACTAGAGACATAGCAACCTAGCATATATGTAATAGCTCAAGTGACCTCAAACCAACCTACACATGCTAGTTGCCAATCTCAATGGTGAACATGTATCATATTTTAAGTTCATTAAGCATTTTCAACGTTCTGAAAAATTAGCTTAGCTCACAAGATGTAACAGTGATCAAGGAGAGCCTAAGCTACAAGCATCATTATATATCATCGAAACATACACTAATCAGAGCATAATTCATTCTAAGGAATATAGACATGAAGCTCGAAATGCAAGATGTATGCATGATGAAGTCAGAATCGGAGCCAAAACAAAACTAGAAAATCAAGACCCAAAACAAAAAGGATCAGAAAGTCAGTCTATTGTACAAAAGCAAAATGTTTCCCCCATCTAAAAGGGGAAACACACACCAAGCTCACTCTCAACCTAGCAAAGTTGAGAGATCCAAAGGCTTGGTGAAAATATCCGCAACCTGGTTATGGGTGTCTACATGCCTAAGATCAATGTCGCCTTTCTCATGTGATCACAAAGAAAGTGAAAGCGAACATCGATGTGTTTGGTCTTGGAGTGAGGAATAGGGTTCTTTGCTACACTAATGGCAGAAGTGCTGTCACAGAGCAAAGGGACCCGACTGAAATCTAGACAAAATCACGCAATAAAAGCTGCGAAGCACAAGAAGCAGCGGCAACGTACTGGCTTCAGTAGTAGACTGGGCTACATTCGACTGTTTGCGAGAAGACCATGAAAACAAAGAAGAGCCAAGAAACTGACAAGTCCTAGAAGTAGACTTGCGCTCAAGCCGACAGCCGGCAAAATCCGCATCGGAATAACCACAAGCGAGAGGGTCAAAGAAGAAGAGTACCAAAGTCAAACTCAGGAGTGTATCGGAGGTACCTCATGATGCGCTTGAACGCTTGCTTGTGGGGGAAGCCCGAGGGGACGCCTGAAAACGAGCGCACAGACACACAGAAAATGTATATCCGGCCTCGTCGCCGTCAGGTACAGGAGCGAGCCGATCATGCTCCTGTACTCCTTCTGGTCAACCGGCTCTCCTGGTCCGCATCCATCGCAGCAGTCGTCGGCATGGGTGTCGTAAGAGGCTTGGCCTCGCCCATGTCGAATTTTTTCAGGATGTTCTTCGTGTATTTCCTTGATGCACGAACGTCCGTCTCGGGTTTGCTTAATTTGCAACCCGAGGAAGAAAGTCAACGCGTCCATCATACTCATCTCAAACTCCCTGCTCATAGTATCTGAAAAACTGGCAACAAGCGCGTGAGAGGAGCCACCAAAGATGATATCATCCACATATATCTGGACTAACAGGGTATCGTTGCCTTGCTTGAGGAGAAACAAAGTTCTATCGACTCGTCCATTTTAAAACCCTTGGAGAGTAAAAAGGTTTTCAACCGATCATACCACGCTCTCGGGGCTTGTTTCAAACCATACAAAGCTTTTGAAAGTTTATAAAACATGGTTTGGAAAATGGGATCCTCGAAACCAGGGGGTTGCCTAACATAAACCTCTTCCTCTATATACCCATTCAAGAAGGCACTCTTGACATCCATCTGGTAAAGCTTAAAACCCTCGAAGCAGCAAAGGCTAGAAGGATTCTAATGGCTTTAAACGAGCTACAGGGGCAAAGGTTTCCTCATAGTCTATCCCTCTTCTAGCAGAAACCCTGGGCTACTAGTCTAGCCTTGTTCCTCACTACCATCCCATCCTCACCCTCTTTGTTCTTGAAAACCCATTTGGTACCTATAGGGTGGCATTCTGGTGGAGGTGGAACTAGGGTCCAAACTTGGTTTCGCTCAAAGTTTTCTAGCTCCTCATGCATGGCATTGACCAGTTAGGATCAGAAAGTGCGTGTCCAACATCTTTGGGCTCAAAAGAAGCAACGAATGCAGAATGAGCAAAGTGAGAGATTTCATACGCTCGCGACCGCGTGACTCGCTGGTCGATGCCGCCGATCATCTGACGCGGAGGGTGAACTTGCTGAACGCTCCGAGGGCGCTGCCTCGCCGAAGTCGCCTCCCCCTCGCCAGATACTGTCGCTCCCTCAGGTGAGGGGGTTGCTTGCTAGAGAGGTGGCTCTAGAGGACCCAAGAGAAGACGTCGTGGGATCGGGTCCTCGAGCTGAAGTAGTCGTCGCAGGGTCGATGGGGGCAGCCAGTGGAGTTGGCTTGGGATCACCCCAATCGGCATTTTCCTGCTCCTCCTCCACAAAGATGGTCTCTCCCAGCCTCCTGTTCTCCTGCAACATCAAAAGCAGAAGAAAGCCACAAGGCATAGTCTCATTGAATGTGAACTCACAGGTCTCCACTATCCGGTTAGTCTCAAGGTTAAGAACTCGATAAGCACGTGAATAAGAAGCATAACCAAGAAAGACACCATCAGCAGAGCGAGATTCAATTTGTCTAAATTGCCTTGCTTCAGGATGAAGCACTTGCACCCCAAAACCACCCGAAAATGAGGACACCTTGGGTACCCGTCCAAAAGCAACTATAAGAAGTCTTTTTCATGAACGCACGAAGAAAATGCGATTTGAAACATGGCAAGCGGTGTTGATCGCCTCGGCCCAAAAATGCCTAGGAGTCCTATGCTCATCGAGCATCGTCCTGGCCATCTCAAACAAGGGTCCGGTTCTTGCGCTCACAACACCATTCTGCTGAGGGACATAAGGAGAAGAGAACTGATGCTCGATTCCATTAGAAGAACAGAAAGAGGCAAACTGTGAGTTATCAAACTCAGTACCATATCGCTACGAATAGCTCTAATGGTATCAGGGGGAACTCAGTTTTCAACCTCAAGATCAAATCACGAGCAAAAGGAAAGGCTTCATCCTTTACCCTCCATGAAAAACACCCAAGAGTACCTCGAAAATCGTCCACGATCACTAGAACGTACCACTTCCCACCCGCTGAGCAAACCTGAGCTGGACCAACTGTGTCATGTGTTAAAGCTCGCCGGGTCGCTTGGTCATCACTGATTAACAGGTGGGTGAGAAGCAACAACCCATCTTCCCGTGACGATAAGGATGGCAAACAAGATCCTCTGAAACTTAAGCTGGGCAATCCTTGGATTAGGCCAAGTGAGCTAAGTCTTGCAAGCAAGTCAAAACTCAAGTGACACGAGTCTCCTATGCCACTTCCACAAATCAGAGGAAGGACCAGCCATCAAACATCTAGCAGAGCCGAACGAACGAGAAAAATCGGCTTGAAAACACGGCCAAAAGGGACGATCCGACAAACAAGATCTCCCCGAGGGTCTAAAACACGACTCAGACCCTTCTTAAAACGCACTTCACCATCATCCTCAAGAAGTTGCGAAACAGAAAGCAAATTGTAATGCAAGTTAGAAACCAAAGCAACATCCTTAAGAACAAAGTTCTCATTGAGCCGAATAGCTCCATGAGAAACAACCTTACCTCTACTATTGACCCCGAAAGTGATGTACTCCTTGGGGCATCAGGGGCTAAGGCTGGAGAACCATTCTTCTTTCGGTCATGTGGCGCGAACACCCGGAATCATGAGCCACATGTTTCTCCAACCGAAGTTCCTGCATCAATAGAAAGGCAGAAGTGAGCATATGGCACAACACTGGGGTTAGTATACTGAGAAGGATACCAGTGTTGTGTCATAGGCCCAGAAAAAGTGTTAGTGCAACACCAAGCTGTCCTCGTCCCATGGTGTGGATAGCGATCACCACCAACCTGAAAAGGTGGTCCGCTATGGAACGGAAAACCTCAAACACCTACTTGTCCCATTTGAGCAAAGCGATCACCACCATACTGAAAAGGTGGTCCGCTATGGGATCTGAGCAGCAAAGCCTCTTACACTCGGCTCGCGATCGTATTGAGGACGACCGGAACCGCGACGGGCACGGCCACCACCCCGTGGTCTAGCTGCCTGGGCCTAGCAACCTGAGGGGGTGCACCTCCAGGTTTAGCGCCCTGCCTCTGAACTCCCCGACCTTGCACACCATGGAGAGGGTGGTGCCTGGCCTGGTTGTTCAGCTCCAGCTCCTTCCTAGCGTCTCTCTTCCTCCGAAAGCAAAACTCAGCTAGGTGACCCTCACGGTGACAGTACTCGCACTCAAACCTCACCACTCTCTTGGGTTGTTGGTTCCTAAAGTTGCGAGGGTTGTTCACTCTGGCTGGCTGCTTGCCTCTCGGAAGGGGATCACTAGAGATGTCAGGAAGGGTGTCAAGTGTGTTCCTAAGATGGTTAGGTTTAGGTACCCACACTTGCTTGCGAGGTGGAGCCTTGGGAAGTTCATCAAGGATACCATCCTTGGTGATAGGCTTGGGAGGCTCAGGTGGGGTGATCTTGGTAAGCTTAGGGATAGCGGATGGCTTCTCACTTGGGTACTCCGCTAAACTCACCGATCTTGCCAAAGATACTAGCGCCCTTCCCACCTGAAGCAAAGCCTACTCCCGAGCAATCAGTTCCCCTCTTGAACTGACTGATCATCATGCCCAACTGCGGCTCACTGCATGACACCCAACTCAGGATGACCGAAGGTATGTGTTTTCCTCCTCGGTTTGCATCCTGTCATGCCGACAGTTGGCAATCTCAAGCTCCATCCCCACGCATCGCTCACACGAAGCGGACAAGGTGCTAACTGAGCTGGCCTTCAAGGCTTCAGCAAGCTTGGCATTAACTCCAGCCAACTCCGTTCGCAAGCTAGGACAAAGCTTGCATGCACCCAGCAGGGAAGGCCTCGCCTTCACTTCCTCCAGCTCGTTCTTCAGGGAGGGACACTGTTTGCAATCACCCACCAAGTCTAGCCTACTCTTCAGCTCATCATACACCTCAATCAAAGAGGCATACTTGGTTTGCAAGGTGGCAAAGTTTGTCATATGCATTGTGCACTCCTCACACTCCTCCCCATCGGTCACCTTCACCTCGGACCTAGCGAACTCAAGCTCCTTAAGCGCCTCATTCATCTTAGCTTTAAACTCGTTGCGCTCTCGGATAGCTCGCTTGAGTTGCTTGTCCTGACCGAGAACTATGTCGACAAGAAATCGCGCTCACCGGTAAGACGATCGACAAGAGGAGAGGTTGATACCTCGGAAGCATCGTCGTCGTCATCATCGGTGTCGGCGTCCTTTGCCTGGCACTTGAGGTCCTCTTCGTCCAAGGCCATGGTGCAGAGGCCCTTGGAGGAGTGGCCGAAGAAGCAGAGTCCGTTGAAGCGTTCTTCTGTCTTGTGCTCGGACCCATCGTCGCTGGAGTCGCCATCAGAGGTCTTCTCGCCGTCGCTGATGGTGGCGAGGAAAGCACGCCGACCGGCGTCAAAAGCCTTCTCCATGTCCTCCCGGCGATAGCTGCCCTTCTTCTTCTTCCCGGCCTTGTTCTCCGGCTTGCCCTTGCGCCTGGAGTTGCGGTTCTTGCCGGGGAAGCTCTTGTCGTTCTTGGGACAGTTCGCCATGAAGTGGTCTAGATCACCACACTTGTAGCAGCCCTCGCGTGCGCCACCACACCGACGATTCAGGCGGTTGTTGTGAAACCACGAGAACCGGGTGATGACGAGGGCGAGCTCGTCATCTCCAAATGCCTCCAACTGCTCCTCCGTGACTGTAAGCAAAGAAGACAAAGAAAACAGAGGAGGTGAAGCATTAGCAGAGAAGGTCGATCCACCTGTGCCTGAGACCAAAGCCATGGAATGCGAAGATGGGTTCTTCAGCTTGGCCTGAGTCAGGTGATCGATCTCGGTGGACTTGAGCTTGCTGAACAGCTCGTCCACGGTGAGGGTGTCATAGGATGGAGACTCTATGATGGTCGACACCTTCACCTCCATATCCTCCGATCCAGGGCGTATAGCAACTTGAGAGCCCTCTCATGATCGTCATAGGGTAGGTTAGCCCGACTTGCACGCATCTTGTTCACAATCGTTTGGAAACGAGCGAACATGGCGTCATCGTCCGTTCTCCTCCAACTGAACAAAGTTCTCGTACTCTCGCTTGTAGGTCTCGAAGAGTCTGGTCTTGACCTGAGCGGTCCCCTCGTGATAGCTCTGAAGCTTCACCCAGATCTCTTGTGTCGTCTCAAGCTCAGAGACACGCTCAAACTCAGGAAGGGAGATGCTGGCCAAAAGAGCATTACGAGCCTTGGAGTTGGCCTCGTGTTGGTCAATCTGGATCTGACCCACACGAGCCGCAAGGACTACGTACTCAGCATTCTCGCATATCTCCCAGACAGAAGATCCGATGCTGTTGAGATAAGCACGCATCTGAATCTTCCAATAGGGATAGTTCGTCCCATCGAAATAGGGAGCCTTGCCGTTCCCTCGATCCATGTCGCCCTTAGGATCTGAAACGAATTAAGGTAGAGAAGATCCTTAACCTGGCTCTGATAGCAATTGAAGGACCGGATTAGCGACTAGAGGGGGGGTGAATAGGAGCCTCAAATTCAACTCCTGAATAGAATGGCCCTTGTCCCAGAAAATCACCCAAAAGCTAAGACTCAAAACGACTGAAGAGTTCACGACCTACAAATAGGTGCATACCCTAGGAGATGTCCTAGTGGTACAGCGGAACCCCCGGAGAAACACCAAAACCAACCGTCAAAGCCTCAGAGCAAAACTGCACACTCAACAGGTTCGCGGACTGTCCGGGGTCAGGTTCCCGGACTGTCCGGTGAACGCCGGACTGTCCGCGACTGGAGGTCCGGACTGTTCGCCGGCAACTGAGACCAACACAGACTGTTCTGCAAGTCTGCTTGACAGGTCCCGGACTGTCCGTGGGTTTGTACCGCGGACTGTCCGCCGGTCACGAGACCGAGAACAGTATCACACTGCGCTGTTCTGAACCTGCCGAGTCCCGAGTCCCGGACTGTCCGCCGCTGGGGGCGCGGACTGTCTGCGGATGAACAGAGAGCAGAAAAATAGCTCGGGACAAAAGTCAATTCGATCAAAACTCTACCAAATCAAAAGGGACTTTGATCAAACTCCTCCCAGGGGTTCCTCTATGTATTAGGGTGCTAATCCTAACAAATCATCGCACCAAACCAAGTCAATCAAGAGAGATTCGTGAATCACCGTAAAAGGGGTAAGAACGAACACAAAATCAACCCGATCTATGGATTCGTGAGGTTAGGAGAGAATTCCTTCGGTAGAAAGAAGGAGCTCACGGCCAAGAACAAATTGATTCAAGTGAAATCGAAAATCATCTCACGAAGAGGGAGAACAAGGCAAATCTCCGGGAGATGAAAAACCAAAACGTGAAGAACACAAAACACAAGACACGATTCGATTCGATTTCAGCCGAAATTCCTCCACACGAGGAGACAACGAGAATATGGTCTTGTTTCCTCAAAGATCCAAATACACAGAGGTATGATTCCCGTCTCTGCGGATCGCTTGCAGCGAGGTATGATTAGAACCTAAGCGGGGGCTAGAGAGAGAGTGCTCAGGAACAAATGACTGCAAGGATCGGGATAGAGGAGGGTGCCTCTCTTATTTATAGCCTAAAACAATAATCCCCTTTCTACCCCTAGATACAAGAGCGAAGCGGCCAACCCTAGGGGTATCCTGGTCCAACTCTGCTGATAGTTGATCTGACGGCCACGCGCCTTCCTCACCCTTAGCTTCGCCTCGACGCAAGCCTCAGGATGTCGCCACGTGCCGCCCAGTCGACCGTTGCGCCTACCTCGTGGATAGCCTCGCCTTCGCGCCAGCCTCTCCACGCCGCCACGCGTCGACCATCCTTTTTGCGGACCTCCCCCCGGTTTTGAGGCCGAAACCGGGAAACCTGGGCCTTCCCCCGGTTTTGAGGCTGAAACCGGGAAACCTGTCCTCAGGCTGAGTTTTGTGGCCCAAACTCAGAAACCGCGCACCCAGGTTTTGAGGCCCAGACCTGGAAACCGTCCTCGCCGAGTTTTGAGGCCCAAACTCGGAAACTGGCCACCCCGAGTTTTGAGGCCCAAACTCAGAAACCGTCAAGGGTAGCTTTTCGAGGCTCAGCTACCGAACCCGCGCCGTAGACGGGATGTGGTTCGCACACCCCGAGTTCCAGCACAGATGCCGGAGCATGTCCAGCCTCCGCGCTGGGCACAGTGCATTCGCCATCCTTCTCGGCTCTCCGCCAAGTGTCACGACGCCATCACCTTCCTCCCGACTCGGCTGATGCACTACACATCCCCATGTGCTCTTGCTTGTCGACGCCACGTGCCAGCTACCACAGCTGGTCCTCAGGTCTCGGTCCGTCGGTCCAAGCTCCACGTCCGCCCTTCACCTCTCCCGGTCCGTCGGCACGACACGTCCCTACTTGACCTTCACCTTACCTTCGACCACTGTCCGAGCTCCGCACCTACACATCAACACAGCCAAGAGACATGTTGCCCGTTGATCGATCACTCATCACTCAGGAAGGGAACCACAAGGGCACATATCAACCTTATGTTCTCAAGAGGGAGGAAGGGTCGCGGGGTTTGCCTAGGCGTTAACGCGGCGCCGGTTACGGCCTTGATGGCCCTGTCCACTCCGGCCATCGAAGGCGAAGCGGAGGTAACAGACGCGGGGAGCGGTGACTCGGGGAAGACAACAGGACGGAGGCTGCCAAGTGGGGCTCTTGTGTCAGCAAGAGAAGGGTGCGGGGGCGAGCTGTCAGCGAGAGAATGGAGGGTGCGGGCTGTTGACGGTAGATAACTCCTATTTTAAACCATCAACTAATCTCATAAATAACCCTCAATGATCCAAAGAGTGTATGTAGCTATAGGGTTTGATTCTGACGAGTTTCACGAGTTGTGTAGTTCTCACTTGTTTTGCAGGATATTCAATATTTCATCATAAAAAGTATCTCAAGTGAAGAATCAGAGCACACCATCGTGACGAGCTCGTCGAGACGATCGCAACAGACATACCACTTGCTATATTTGGAGCCCCGGAGCAAGAGTCCTCGATGAATACGACCAGGAAGACTCTAGAACCCTCTAGAAGCCTTATCCATATAAAGATCAGGGGTGTAACAGACAAGATTCTAACAGCTACAGACCCCAGCGACCAGATAAAAAGAAGATGACAAGGAATCCATCCACGCCACGACTCATTGCGCAAACCATCCGAACAAGGACTCAAGACGAAGAAGGAAGGTCCCAGAAGACTTCTTGGCGAAGCAACCACCTGGGGGCTACCAGGTGGGGCCGGCCGGCCCCACCCCTAGGCCGGCCAGCCTGGGCTTGCCTCCTCTACGGCCCGTCTTCGTGGAACATGACCTAATCGACCTCTTCGACGTATCTCAACCATTGTTCAAGGTCGGTTTGATCCGAGGGCTGCGGTTCATCCCACCGGGCTATATAAGAAACCCCAGACCCCCCGACATCCCATCCAATCTTAGTCTTAGATGATTGATCAATCATTTAGATTAGAGGTAGCCTAGACAACCAAGAGCTCCACCATCCAAGGGCGTAGCTAGAATAGAATTAGAAGAGTCGAGGAAGCTTGGATTCCGGATCTAGTCAAGAGGAGCTAGGTAATTAGCCTTGTCTTCTCTCTTGTATCGACATTGTTCTTCTAATTATTCTTCTAATTGTTCTTCTAATTGTTCTTCTAATTGTCTTCTAGTTCATTATCTTGTGTTCTAATTGTGTTCTAGTTCATCTTCTAATCTCTCTAGTTCATCTCTCTGTGTTCTAATCTAGTTCTAATTACCTGTCTAGTTCATCTCTATGTTCTAATCTATTTCTAATTGTTCATCTAGTTCTTATTCATCTTCTAGTTTGTGTTCTAGTTGATACATGTCATGACTTGATACTATTTTGTGTTCATAATTATAATGTTCATCGTCTACTTTGATTATATGTCTAGCATAGCTATGGTATCTCTATGTTTATGCTCTTGTTCGTATAGCGCTCATTCTGTCGATCGCGGGGTGAGTGGTCAACATTGTATAAGCGTGGTGCTTATACGTTGTTTACATGCGAATGCACCTATATTCCGGGCCAGCAAGTGGTAGATCGCGAGGGTGACTCATATAGACTCGTTGAGTCCTTGTAGTCCACTCCCCGAATATAGGACAAGTAACCTGGTCACCTAGAGGGGATAGACTCTGGATCTGATCCTCCATGCGTGATGTCTCCTGCATATAAACATAAGTTATTCTAACCATGATTGCTAAACATAATTGCACTAATTGATGTAGTCTATGACCTATAGTTAGAACCATATTAGAAAGTTAATCTATCTCTTTCTAGATTTGGCTACGATCCGACCTTGGGTGGGAATGCTCTCTTAGAACTCTTTTGGTTTACTCTGTTCTATTACATTTATCTTATCTATCATTATGATTGATTCCTGTGTTGAGTATAGATCTAGTGGGACTCTTATCATAATCATACATGTGTGTGTCATAGTTATAGATGTTTATCTCCTACTAGTTAACTCATGATATGCATGGCTCCGTTATAAATAACGATACCTAGGAAACTCTCCTTGGTGAAATGCTACAGTAGATGTATTTTATCTGTGCACTTGCGGATAATCTTATTTCATATTTTATAAGGGCAAGATCATAAATATCATCCACGTCTTTAGTGTCACTGATAGTGATGACAGCCTAGCGTTAAAGGTAATGTGTTAGATTTGTCCACCTATATTTCTAGCGTCGTTATCTAAAGTGATGCTAACAGATATCAACACGGGCGTCGGGCGAAGCAGGCCACGAGCTAGGCCTACGCGCGTGCGAAACAGAAGGGAAAGAATGGGCCGCTGGGCGTTCCGTTGCTTGTGTGCGAGGCGGGCGGGCGACGTCGGATTGGGCCAAGCCTGAAACGGAGAGAGGAGAGGGGGAGAAGGAGAGCAGGCTGGCCAGCTGGGCCACGTCCGCGCACTGGGCCGGAAGGAGTGGAGGGAGGGAGAGAGGGATTGGGTTGGTTCTGTTGTTTGGGCTAGAAGGAGAGGAAGGGAGAGGATTTAAAGAAAAGCTTTTTATTTTCCAAAGGCTCAAACTTTGATCAAATTCAAATGAAATTTGAATTTGGAACACACCACCTGTTCCGACACTCAAACAAAATAATATGCACCGGTATGAATGCGCAAAAATGTTTCTAAGCTCTAGAGTTTATTTTAAATATTCGAAAATTAATATTTGACCTAGGTTAAATGCTTAGAAAAATTAAATTAATGCTCAAATTTATTACTAAATTGGAAAATGAAATTTACGGTGTCACAAATCTACCCCCCTTAAGATGAATCTTGTCCTCGAGATCCGAAGAGACTTGGCACGAAGAGAACAAAAGGATCTCGAAAAGATGGAAGAGAGAACTTGATTAAACATTCCAATGCTTCCACATGCAACCAGCTTGACAAGTGATTCATAACTGACCTTTTAAACTGACAACAAGGAAGTCCGACTGAACGGGCTACCCCTCTTAAGACAAGGGTCATAACTGACTTGTTTCTAAGTCCCTGACTGGTTATACATCACATGTGAAGTTATCTGTTGAGATTGAGTTTGTTGAAAAGCTTGCATTCCCCGAGTCTTCACTTGCATGTACTGGATCTACACGTGTTTCATCTGTTCATTGCTCATCAAAGGTAGTGGTACTGATATGTTTTGGTTTGGGTTGGCATTGACACTATTGTCTCCATCATCACTTCTTGTGCTTGACATCTGAAGTTAATCAAAGGTGGCATGAGAAGAGAGAGATGACCATAAAGAGACTTCACTACTGATTTAGGATAGATCGAGAAAGCACAAGGGTGAGAGATCAAAAACACTACCCCAACCATCTACTCACGAACTCTTAACCTTAAAGCTTAACTAATGAAGTTGTGGATTCCACAAATCATTACAATCAATACAAATCCAAACACAAGCATATGCATAATGATAAATCAACTACACAATAAAAAGATCACCCTTCACACAAAGACTCAAGTTCGTGACTAACAATTTTATACATAAAGGGCATAAGTCCTAGTTCTTATAGACAACATGGTTGCAGGGATATCTGGGTAGCATCTTTTGCTTGGGTGTGAGACTGACACATCCAAAACTTCTCAAAACTCATCAGGGGGTTTCTTCACACGATGTATTGGCAACACTTGCTAGAGGCTGTTCGGTAGTAACTTAACTCTGGTTACTTCCATGGCATAACTGTTGACCCTTTTGTGGGGAAGACTTAAAATAATGTCCTTCTTCCTGACAATGATAACATCTTCTCATGGCTGGATCTTTTGTGTTCAAATTGTCACCTGGTGTATGGTTAACTTGTTGACTCAGTAAGTTCACTTTTATCTGATTAGCTGGCTTCTTGGCTTGCTTGTTTTTTCGGGGTTGAAATTCCTTACTTGTGAAGTTGTTCTAGCTGGAGGAACTACTAACTCTTCACATTCCGGATTTGTCTGACGAGGAATCAATGCTAGATGCGACAACATAGTAGAACCTGACTGTTGGTTGCTCCTCATTGAGATTGCCTTTCTTCTTATCCACATTGATCTCACTAATTCGGTCCATCTTGCTTTGCTTCTTAGTTGACTTGTTTTGCAGACAGGGAAACCCATAATAATGCTTGCAACAAAGACATCGATCCTGACTTCCAAACATCTTACCATCTACATCTTTATTGGATTTCATATTCTTCCAAGCTTCTGCTACTTGTCTCTTCACTGGTCGCTTAATTGAATTCCCAAGTTGGCCATATCTTCTAATACTTTTCTTTGCATGGCTCAAACCTTCTTCTTGTCAAATGCATTCTTGGGCAACATAGCCTGGTCCTCCTGTCTTTTGGTGTTGGTGGTATCCTTGTTATGGTCCATCTAATAGATAGAGAGATTTAGAAAGAATCAAGGTTTTATAATAGAATAGAGAAAGGAGTAGCATTTCATTTATCAAAATAACAAGGTGAGAGAAAGCAAGGACTAAGCAAGGATGAAAGCATGCTAAAACGTCTAGTTCTAACTAGGCTTGCGTCCTACAGTCACATTGCTTTGATACCAATTTGTAACACTCGTTTTTCCGAAGAATACCAAGTGCTTACTATATGTGTGCCTAAGAAGTCCACAAGACACATATAGCAACAAATATGGAAATTGCCAAAGACAATTCTTTATTATATATATCGAAACATAGATACACCAAGGCTTACATTTAAATCAAAGCATAGCGGAAATTACTCTTCGGGACTCCAACTTCACAGGGGCGTTGACTGGGGGAACACTCGCCTAGAACCCTTGGAATGTCTTCTGTAACTCCTCATTGAATCCACCATCTGGTATCCATCCGGATTTTCATTGATTGTACACAAAGCACGGGTGAGCGCACATACTCAACAAGTATAACATGATGGGATACAAGGCTCAAAAAGATAGACACGGCTGAACTACGGTAAGCATTTTTAGTTGGTCATATTTTATTTATTAGATCTATGTCGCTAAGTTATGCTTAAGCTCCCAAGGTGAAAGTATATTAAATATCATTGAGATTATTATTTCCCACATTATCCTTAGAACTGTCTCAAAAAGGATCCAGGCCGCTCATGACCGAGAGCATGACTGATATATCAGTTTATAAAACTTATCCTTAGAACTGTCTCAAAAAGGATCCAGGCCGCTCATGACCGTGAGCATGACTGATATATCAGTTTATAATAACTTTGCAGAGTGTGTACAACTTTACCCCGCGAGGCCACAGTCGTGATTGCCCTTTGCTCGAGGTGATCAGCCTCTTGACTCACTACCAAGGTAAGTCGGCAGGGATCACTACGAAGCCTTTCCAAGATGCCCTAACAAGTCGTAGCCACTAAGGTTTGAGCCTCCCAAGAGTTATGAACACCTCCCCACTAAGGTAACACCCATCCCAAATGGTGCTCACCCTAGTGGGACCGAGCCATAAGCTACATGGTACACCCCTCTTGCCCTTTCAGTAAGCTACAGACGAGCTAGAACTAATCTAAGTAATTGGCTAAGACCAGAGCCATGTAGTCCTCGTGGTTGCACTGTAAATCCTAGGTCCAACATTTGTTCCATAAATCATTATCAAGATTATCATTTTAATATTTGGTATTTGCAAGCTAAGCAGAACTACCCATATGCATAACCCAAGTAACAAGGAATACAGGATAACAGTTCTAGGTAAAATCCTTAGGGTTCTTCATTTAGACACATGTATATGAAAAGGTGATTAAAAGGTTACTATGTAACAAAGGAACTCATGTTATACTTGCCTTCCAAAAACTCGTGTTGGTTCCCACTTCTTCAAAGATCTTTCTTCTCGATAACCTTGAACGGCTTGAACTCTAAACGGGTTCATCGGCACACACAATCATCCCAATCTAATCATTACATGCAAACAAATAGTATTCTATTAGAACAGTACACCAAACAGTACTAAAACAAGATAAAAAGCTTATAAAACTATTCTATGCGTCGATACGATCACACGAACGTAAAGATCACTCTAATCGGATTTAAAACGAGAAAGTTACGTTGAAAACAAGGTTCAATGGTATTTCTGTAAATAAACCGAACTCTTTTTCCGAATTAAAACAATTAAAATTCGCAATTTCCGCGCAGGCTGGATGGCGGGTCCTATTTTCTTCTAAACGCAGGGTAAAACAAATAAAAATCGGGCTGTTTATAACAGAGATGGACTGCGGGTTAATTTTAGAAAACTCGGAGGGCTTTTCTGCAAAAAGCGCGGGCGTGTCAGCTGAATGGGCTGCTGGCTGACGTGGCAGGCCACACGGCGCTGCGCGATTGGCTGGCTCACCACGGTGGCGTGGCGCGCTCTTGATGCTGCTATGGACCGAGTCCACGAGCGAGCCCGTGCACCGGTTACACATCGAACCGGTAACTTCTATCTAGGCCGACGGAAGGAGATCAGACAACACACGTTGGTTGGGGAAGGAGATGGACAGCCCGGCGGCGCTTCCATGATGGCGGCCTTGGAATCCGGCTGGGACACGGCGACAAGTCACCGGAACGGCGTTCCCGACTACCCTAGACTACACGGAGACTACAGAAAAGATCAGCGGCGCCATTGGAGATGGCTTGGAGCTCGGTGAAGCGACGATTCAGGGCACTAAACTCAAAGACAAGGCAGGGGAGGGAGAGGAGTTTACCACGAGCACCACTGAAGGTACTCGGCGACGGTGGCGAGCTCCAGGAGACGAATTGTGGCAGTAGGTTGTGAGATAGGGTTTCGGGAAAAGCAAGGGGTCGGCGGGGGCTATGGCCTTTTATAGGCCGGAGAGGGAGGAGGAGGGTCACGGGGTTCGCCTAGGCGTTAACGCGGCGCCGGTTACGGCCTTGATGGCCCTGTCCACTCTTGCCATCGAAGCCGAAGCAGAGGTAACCGATGTGAGGAGCGGCGGCTCGGGGATGACGACGATACGGAGGCTGCCAGGTGGGGCCCTTGCGTCAGTCAGAGAAGGGTGCGGGGGTGAGCTGTCAGCGAGAGAACGGAGGGAGAAGGCGTCGGGCGAAGCAGGTCGTGAGCTAGGCCTACGCGCGTGCGAAACAGAAGGGGGAAGAACGAGCCAGTGGGCGGGCCGTTGCTTGTGCGCGAGGTGGCGGGCGACGCTGGATTGGGCCAAGCCTGAAACGGAGAGAGGAGAGGGGGAGAAGGAGAGCAGGCTGGCCAGCTGGGCCACGTCCGCCACTGGGACGGAAGGAGTGGAGGAGGAGGGAGAGAGGATTGGGTTGGTTCTGCTGTTTGGGCTAGAAGGAGAGGAAGGGAGAGGATTTAAAAGAAAAGCTTTTTATTTTCCAAAGGCTCAAACTTTGATCGAACACAACCAACCTGTTCCTACACTCAAACAAAATAATATGCACCGGCATGAATGCAACAAAAATGTTTCTAAGCTCTAGAGTTTATTTTAAATTTCAAAATTAATATTTGACCTAGGTTAATGCTCAGAAATATTAAATTAATGCTCAAATTTATTACTAATTAGAAATGAATTTAGGGTGTCACCACACTCACACCCCACAGTTTCTAGGATTACATTCGCGCCAATGACAACATCACACAAGACGACCACCCAAAGGTAGGCACTCTAACTACCAGGGAGGAGGGCAGTCAAGAAAGAAAGGATTTGAGCCCCAGCCATAGACCACAGGCGGCATTGCTCGCCAGGCAAGATCAGAGCACCAACTAAGTTTGGGGCTGCTCCATCGAAAACACACCTACTACTGCGATAGTTCCAGATAGTCCAAGCGCTTTATGGCCTGCGCAAGCTGATCTCAAATCCAGTTTCCTGTCAGAACTAGTATAGTGTGCTCAAAAGATGCTTTACCTATTTGCATAGGTAGCGACTTAAAATCATTCGTAGTCCTGATGAGAAGAACAATGTTACCTTTAATGACAGATGGCCTTTTCTGTTTAATGCAGTAATAGACACCCTAACCTCAGAGAGTTAGATCTGTCGGGAAGGAAATTCACCTGGGCTAATAACCTGCAGAATCAGACCTTCGAGAAACTTAACAGGATTTTAGTGTGTACGGAGTTCGAGTCCAAGTTTCCCCTCACCACAGTTTTGCTTTGTCGAGGGAAATTTCGGATCACACTCCACTCTTATGTTGCACGAATAACGCCTCCACTTCTTACCAACCTCAGTTTAAATTCGAATGGGGTGGTTGATGAGAGAGGGTTTTTGTGACACAGTCGCTGAGGTCTGGCGGAGTGTGCAGCCCACGGGGTCGCCAATTGAGAGATGGCAAGCGAAAATTAGAAGACTCCGTCAATATCTCAGAGGGTGGGCGAAACAAACAAGTGGGGTATACAAAAAAGAAAAAAAGAGGTTGCTAGATAAACTTGATGAACTAGACAAAAAAGCTGAGGTTTGCAACGCTTAGTGGTTGGAAATAAATCTCAAACACGTACTCAGAGAGAGACTCACGGAATTGTTAAAAGAAGAGAATTGAAATTGCACCAGAGAGATAAAGCCAAACATTTGCTAGAAGGGGACGCAATACGAAATACTTCCATCTTCTAGCTAACGGACGACACAGGAAGTCCCATATTTTCCAATTGAAAATGGGAACGAAGTAATTAGTGGTGATGCTCGCTTAAAGCAGCACATTACTAGTTACTACAACTCTTTTTGGTCCCCCAGAGATCTCATCTATTAATTTAGTAGACGAGTCTCATATTGGTGATATTCCTCAAGTCTCACAGGATGAGAACGACTTCCTAACTGCTAATTTTACTGAGAACGAAGTGAAGACAGCCATATTCCAGATGGAACATAACAAGCACCTGGGCCTAATGGTTCCCTCCCGCCTGAGTTTTATCAGGTCTTCTGGGATTTAATTAAAGAAGATCTGATGGCTCTGTTTACGGATTTTCAACAAGGCACTCTGGCTTTGAACTGTCTTTAACTTTGGCACTGTAATCCTGTTGCCTAAACAAAGAGATGCCAAGATAATTCAACATACAGACCGATTTGTTTGTTGAATGTATCCTTTAAGATCTTTACTAAAGTGGCAACAAATAGATTGGTGACAGTGGCGCACAAGGTTATTAGACCGACCAAACCATTTTTTTACCCGGAAGGAATATAATGGAAGGGGCAGTGTTCTTGCATGAGACGCTGCACGAATTGCATTCAAAAAAAAGATGGGTCATCTTTAAAATTGATTTCGAGAAGGCATATGACAAGGTGAAATGGGTGTTCTTACAACAACCTCTAAGGATGAAAGGCTTTTCCCAGAAATGGTGCAGTTGGGTTGAAAAGTTCACCCAAAGTGGCAATGTCAATGTGAAAGTTAATGATCAGTGTTGTAGAGAGGCGCGCCTGAGGCGCAGCGAAGGTTTCATCTAAAGAAAATAACAAGTTTTTGGCTGCAGGACTGCAGGCCCGTGAGAAGCAGCCTTCGGCTAACGCGGAGTGAGGAGCGCCTAAGGCGCCGCGAAGGATCGCAAGCCCGACATTAGGAGCCTTCGGCCGGCGCAGAACAACAGGCGAGCCACCCACTTCGCCTAGCAAGAGGAGGCTCCGCTCCACCGTCGGAGGCTCCCATCGCTCGGGCGAAGGCCTCGAGAAGGCCTCGAAGACGAAGGCCGCGGGAACTAGTCAAGACGAAGGCGTCCTCAGAAGACGAAGGCCACCGGCACTGTTCGAAGACGAAGGCCACCGGCACTAGTCAAAGACGAAGGCGTCCTCAGAAGACGAAGGCCACTGGCACTGTTCGAAGACGAAGGAGGCCTCGAAGGCGGCCTCAAAGACGAAGGCGCGGGCCACCAGCATCAGATCAGCAAGAGGGCCGCCGAGCCGGAGGCGAAGGCGTCATCCGATGGCGCCGGCCAGAAGCGGTCCAGGCTCAGCAGGCCACGCGAGGCAGGCTGAGCGGGAGGAAGCGTCGGCGGCCCAACAAACGGAGTGGTTGAGAGATAAGGCGGAGCACCCGAAAAGCCCTGAGGAGCTTTTCGGTGGCGGGAATCTACCAAGAATATTCCCAACTCCTGTATAGGCAAAAATGTAAAATAGTAAGGAAACCCTAGGTAGCTGATGTACAGTGCGCTATAAAAAGGAGAGGTTGGCCCTCCAAGGGAGAGACGGGACGGAAAAGAAAACAAGTCCCCGAGAGGGCCTCCGCCCCGGAAAAAGTTAGGCTCATTATAATCCCTCTGCGGGAGTGTTGGCGCAACTTTCCAACATTGGCGCCCACCGTGGGGTGAGCCTCCACAAACCTATCATGCCACCGAAGCGAAGAGCGGTCTCAAGAGTCCGGGAGGAGGATCCCGCACCACCGCGAGGAAGGCCCAGGCGTAATGTGTGTAGCACCTTCGCCAGCCCTCCATCTCAAGATCAAGAAACGGGGGCAGAGGAAGAAGTCCCGCAAGCACCTCACTCCGCGGAAGGCGCCGAGCCCCTGGCGCCGCAAACACAAGAAGAGATATTGCAGCAGCTGCAAGCGGAGGTGCAGGCAGCGCAGCAGGAATGGACAGATTGGCCGCTTCTCTGCATGCAGACCAGCGAGCGATTCAATTATCCCAGCAGGCGGCGGAGATCCGACAGCAGTTGGCTATCTTACAAGCAGAAATCCAGTCTCTTCAATTGCCCCTGAACCCCTCAGCCAATCCACTTCAGCAAGCAACGCTCGGTACAGTGCCATCGGCCTTTTTGGCTATGGAGACACCCCACTCCGCGCCAGGCCAGTACAGAGCTACCGACCCGAATCGCCTCTGTCCGAAGGTCTTCAAAATGCACCTTGCCAACTACCTACAAACCCATCGCCCTGCAAGATTCAATGGTAGGACAGATCCCGACAATTCATAATGAGTTTTGAAGCAGTTGTATCCTCAGCCGGAGGGAACGAAGCAGTTCTAGCCAAATCCTTCGTCATAGCAGCAGAAAGTGACGCCTTAGCTTGGTATTCCATGCTAAGGCCCAGGTTTTTTACTCATGGGAGGACTTGCGTGACAAGATCTTGGCAAATTTCAAAGGCTTCTCAAGCGAAGGCCTAACCGCGTCAGACTTATTCCAGTGCAAGCAGCAACAAGGAGAAACATTGCGGGAATACTACCACAAGTTCATTCAGCTGAAAGCCAGAGCTCCAATGTCTCAGAAGAAGTGGCAATAGAAGCAGCGGTCAAAGGACTTCGAATCAGACCCTTCGCTGCTCACCTCGCAAGAGAAAAACCATAAACAATAGAAAAATGGTACGAGGAGTTCGAAAAGTACTGCAGATCCGATCGCGACCTACGTGGAAGAATAGAAGAACAGTCCCAGCACAGCAGGCTCAAAGCAGAAACAACACAAAGGACAACAAAAACACCGCCCAGCAACCTAGACAGTCAGGCCAACCCGTGTTCAACATAGAACATCCAGTGAGGTCGAGAGGGGTCGCCAGCTTCCTTAGCAAAATCAAGGTACAAGTTAGAACAATCAGCAAGGGCACCCACGCTCGAACCAGAGCAAACCATGGGCAAAAAACAAGAATCAGAAACCAAAAAAACAGTATTGTTTCTTCCATGGCGAAACAAAGGCCATGTCACAAGGGATTGTCCCGACGCCAAGGAAACCCAGAGCGCATCAAGAATAGAGCTGGTGGTCAATCAAATCAACTCCAGCCTTCGCGTGAGGTGAACCACACCTTCGCTCAACCCTGGCAACAGCAGCAACAATACTACCCGAGCCACCCAAATCTCCCACCCCAACAATGCACCCTTCGGCTTTGATGTCATCCTACTACCCAAGCTTCCTTCCTCCCATGGAGGCCGAATGGCCAACTCCACCGCAAACCTCAGTCAAGCCTCATGCCTCGAAACCAAAGCACTCCAGTCAAGCGCTCAATGCCTCGAACACAACCTAGCATTCATAAGCCAAAGGCCTCTGCAGATCACCTACATAGAGAATGCTCAACCTCAAACGCAGCCAAACAGGCAGCTAGAAGCGCTACCACCCCACCCCACCACCGCTCACGCTAATGGCAAACCCAAAACCCGAGCCAAACCAGGAAAACCAAATCAACCCTTCACACCCTTTGCCAACAATAGGAATGATCTTACCTATAGCCGGTGGTTCCGCGATGGAATTTCAGACTAAAAAGCATAAGAAGGATCACCTCAGACTTGTAAACAATGTCGCAGTGCAAGGCCCGGTCAAATACACAGATGGTCGAAGGTGCCGATCACATTCACAGAGCAAGACCTGCACCTCGAAAGCTACCCTCACACAGACGCTTTGGTGATCAAGGCCACTTCGCAGCTGTTGGTAGTTCTTAGCTTCACTAAAGATAGAGCTAGGCAACTATCCCCGGTAACGGCCCAGAAATGCTTGTTGACACTAGCCAACGTCGTTACTAGGAGTAGACTATGGAATCTATTCCAGCAACGGTGTCAGAAGTGCTTGAAGCAAGTCCGGTCCTATACCTAAGGAATGAAGCTAAAGCAGCTATCTACTAATGTCAAGTGGGGTTGTCAATCCCGACACTAGTAGGAGCTAGCTGAGAGATTGCAATCTACCAGAGGAGATTCTGCAAGCGCACAGAACTATCGTAGTAGCACTTCGCTTGGGAGTACCAGGTGTCGATTTATTTGATCCCAAGGGAAGGCTAGGGTGGTGTATGAGTTGAGTCAAGGAGGGGATGAGAGTCAGAGAAATAAGAAAAAGGAAAAGGGGAGAAGGGAAGATGAAAGGCTAGAAAGAATATATGGGGTGGATAGGTAAGGATGAACTGGATGCTAAGGTAAGGTGGATGGATAGGTAGATAAAGGGAATAGGATAACTAAGATAACTAACTAATAACTAATAACTACTCCTAGACAACTACGAAGCAAGATAACTACGAAGCAAGATAGTTACGAAGCAAGGCAGGCAAAAGTCAATAAAGCACTAAGTTGAGTAAAGTTTTATTCCTATCTTATCAAGTATCGAGGCGTACTAGCCTTTACCACTTACTTAGGTTGAAACGCTAGCACAACGAGCCTTACTGTTAAACTGGGCCAACTACGTGGTGGAATTCAAGGCGCACAGGGCTGTCACCACCTGCTTGCTACCACAGCTATCCGGGGGTCCAGCCGTATCTGAAGGTAAGTCTATAACTAAGCACCACGCTTAACTATATTCTAACTATCTCTACCCTAGCTTTGAATAGAGACACCCTTGCGGACGTCAGAGCAAATACTTGACTTAATAAGATAAAACACTAAACTAACTAAGCAACCTATTGGCAAAGATCAAACACTAAGCTCACTAGAGATTATCTACTATGGCTAAGTGAATTGAACTGTAGGATAGCTAGGCACTCAAGCAATCAATCAAGTATACTACTCAATACTGATAAGTAGAATAAAGTAATACTTGAAATGATGAAATAGAATATAGTAAGTGCTTGAGTAACAAGAGCAAAACCTGAACTGGAGATGAAGGAAGACTCTTCCCAGCTCCAAGACCGATCACTCACACGCCTCTATCTTGAGCTAAGCCTTGAGCAGCGCTACCCCGCGAGGGCGAAGATGCCTTGCTCTACTAGCTACCTACTTGCCTAAGCTCTCTGAGCTTCTAACCTAACTCTCACTTCTCTTGCTTGGTGTTGCTTTGCTTCTTGGTGTTGGATGGTACAAATGGAATGGTGCCTCCAGGGGGGTATTTATAGTCTTGAGAGTGAGGGGGTACTTATAGGGGGCAGCCAGCCGACCTAGGGTTAGGTCAGGTGGCGGCCGCCACCCCCTACTGGCGGCCGCCAGTCTCCTGGCTGTTGGATGCACCGGCTTTGATCCTACGGCCTCCAGGTGGTTGTCCAAGGCGGTTTGGAGGTCAGTTGCATGTCCTAGCAACCGACATTCGGCCTTGATCCACGCCACTCCTTCCTGAGCCGTCCGATGCCACTGACCTAGTGACCAAGGGCCAAGATTTGGCCTTGGGATGGTCACACGGATCAGTGACGTGCAGGGGGGGATGGTTTGGGCCAACCCAACTGGCGGGCGCCACCTAGGGGTGGCGGGCCGCCACCCCCTCTAGGCCCATTTGGGCCTGGTGAGTGGGCTTGGCCTCTGGTGCGTCCATATGTCCAAATTTGGTCCAAAATTCTGCATTCAAATAAAATTCTATGGACATATAGAATTTGGTTAGTTTGAAACCTATTTGACTACATTTCATGCCTTTTTGGTGAATTTTAGGGTAAAATGTTGATGGTAAAACAGGTGTTTAAGGACCATCAACAGCAGCCTGGGAAATAAGCAGGATTCTCATGGACTTAGGCAGTTCAGCTGACATATTTTTGTTAGCACCTTCGATCAGATGCGGCTGAGCAGAAGTCAGCTACAACCTTCGGATTCACCATTAATAGGATTCGGAGGCCGCAAAATCCAAGCTCTGGGGAAAATATCTTTGCCTGTTTCCTTTGGCGACCAGTCTAATGCTCGTACAGAATATGTCACTTTCGACGTGGTCGATCTGTACTACCCCTACAATGCAATCTTCGGAAGAGGACTTCTAAACAAATTCAGCATGGTCATCCACGCAGGGTACCTCTGTGTCAAAATGCCAGCTCTGCGCGGGATCGTCACAGTGTTCGACAGCCAGAAAGAGGCCAGAAATATAGAAAGAATCCATACAGAAAACACAGAGAAACGTCAACTCGGTTCAGAACTCACCAGAGCCTCCGGACATGCCGCGGGGCAAAACTGACTTAAAAGATCAAGACGACACCCAAGTTATCCCCTCGAAGATGAGGTGCCCGACAGGAAGGTGACCATCGGAGCAAACCTAGTTCAAAGCGAAGAACAAGAACTTGTTGCGTTGCTTGCCAAAAACCGAGACATCTTCGCGTGGGCAGCCTCCGACTTGCAGGGGCATCAGCCGAGACATTATAGAGCACTCCCTAGATATCAATACAAATATGAGGCCCAAAAAGCAAAAGCAAAGGAAAATGTCAGAGGACAGGATCTTAGCAGCAAAGGCAGAAGTACAGAGATTGCTAGACGCAAGAGTCATAAGGGAGGTGAAGTACTCGGACTGGCTAGCGAATTTTGTCCTAGTCCCCAAGAAGAATGGAAAAATGAGGATGTGTATAGATTTCACGGACCTCAACAAAGCATGCAAGAAGGACCCTTCCCATTACCCAGAATAGACTCATTAGTAGACAAAGCCGGGCTACAAGCGGTTCTCGTTATTGGACTGTTTCTCTGGGTATCATCAAATCTGGCTAAGAAAGAAGATGAGGAAAAGACAAGCTTCACCACACCATTTGGAACGTATTGCTACGTCCAAATGCCGAAGGCCTGAAGAACGCAGGATCCACCTTCGCGAGAATGACCAAAAGTGTTGTAGGCCCCCAATTGCAAAGAAATGGCATAGCATACGTGGATGACATTGTCGTCATGAGCAAAACGAAAGGATCACATTGATGACCTCAAGGAAACCTTCGTAAACCTAAGATCAGCAGGGTTAAAGCTAAATCCAGAAAAATGTGTCTTCAAGTCAGCAGAGGCAAGATGCTGGATACCTCATAGGGCCCGAGGGCATACGAGCAAACCCAGAAAAGACCAAGCCATCATGACAATGAGAGAGCCTCGATGAAAAAAGAGGTCCAAAAGCTCACAGGGAGAATAGCAGCCCTGAACAGGTTCATTGCAAATCAGCAGAAAGAAGCCTCCCATTTTTCAAAGCCTTGAAAGGTTCCGAATCCTTCGCCTGGACAGACGAACAGTCGAAGGCCTTCCAAGCGTTAAAGCAGTACTTGGCAAGCACCCTCACAGTTACCGTCCCAGACGTCGACGCGCCCCTGCTATTATATGTCTCAGCAACACAACTCGCCGTGAGTGCAGTTCTGGTGCAAGAAAAGCTGCTTGAAGCCAGAACAGTGCAGGAACCCGTATACTACATATCAGAAGCACTATCAGGTGCTAAGGTGAACTACTCAGAGATCGAAAAGGTTGCCTATGCGGTAGTCATGTCTTCCCAAAACTCAAGCACTACTTCCAGGCCACGAGATCAAAATACCGACGGACCACCCCCTCACGATGTCCTCAAAAACAAAGAAGCCTCTGGCAGAATAGGCAAATGGGCAGCGGATTTGTCTCAGTTCAGCATCACCTTGTTCCGAGGACAGCGATCAAGTCTCAACACTAGTAGACTTCGTAGCAGACTGGACACCTTCGCCAGAGCCAGCCTCTCAAAAACTAGAACAAGTTTGGGTTTTGTTCATTGACGGAAGTTGGGGAAATCAAGGCGCCGGGCCTCCGCCGTACTCATATCACCGTCAGGCGTCAAAACGAAGTATGCAGCAAGGTTGTAATTCAAAGCAACAAACAACACATCAGAGTACGAAGCTCTAGTACTTGGTCTGAACAAGGCCAAGGCGCTAGGAGATCAAACGCTCCTAATCAAGACGACTCCCAGGTAGTCGCTGGCCAAGTAGAGAAAGAATACATGGCAAGAGAGCCGGAACTGGCCAAATACTTGGCAGTAGTCAGAGCTCTGGAGCGAAGATTCAAAGGCTTCACCCTCAAGCACATCCCAAGACCGAAAATGCTGAAGCAGATGAGCTGGCTAAAGCAGCAGCGTACAACCTCCCTTACCTCCGGGAACATTTTTTTTAAGAGTTAGAACAGCCACCAGCACACCAGTGCGCTAGCAAAAGCATTCAAAGAGGTATACTGACAGAAACAGAAGATTGGAGGCAGCCGATTGTCGACATACTAAACGGAAAATCAGAAGAAGATAGCGAACCAGCACAGTAAGAATGATGGCACGGGCAAGAAATTATGCCCTAATCGAAGGTCGCTATACAAGAAGGGGGGTGGTCCAGCCCCTCTTAAATGCATATCAGGCGGCAAAGGCAAGGAACTCCTCAACGAGATACATGCAGGCACGTGCGGAGCACATATTGTGGCACGATCATTGTCAGCCAAAGCCATAAGGCATGTTTCTACTGGCCCACACACGTCAGGGACGCCGAGGAGATAGTCAAAACATGCAAGCCATGTCAAGTATCATCACCCAAGCAGGCTGGGCCTTGGCTTCACGCAGCTCATTCCCCAACCTGGCCATTGCAAAGATGGGGCATGGATTTGGTGGGGCCACTGCCTCCGTCCCAAGGGGGGAACAAGTTTGCAGTAGTAGCCATTGAGTATTTCACGGTGGATAGAAGCAAAGCCATTGGTCAACATACGTCTTCTACAGTCAAGAAGTTCTTCTGGCAGAACATTGTTTGCAGATTCGGTGTGCCAAGAATTTTAACAGTCGATAATGAAAGCAATTCGACTCCGAGCTGTTCAAGGAGTTCTACAACAGCATAGGCACAACTATAGCCTTCGCTTCAGTCTACCACCCAGAATCCAACAGAGCCGTCGAAAGAGCAAACAGAGTTGTATTCTCTCGGGATCACCAAAACACACTGTTTAACCCTACGCAAAGGCAGTGGATTGAGGACCTCCCAAGAGTTGTATGGTCCCACAATACAATAGCATCAAGAACAACAGGTTTCACCCCATTTAGGCTCTTGTACGGAGAAGAGGCCATGCTACCGACCCGAAGATAAAAACACCAAAGCCTTCGCGTGCTCAAAGCAAGCCTAGCTGCCGACGAAGCACATAGCAAGGAGACCATCGAAGGATCAAAGCTCGACGCAGTCCAAAACATAATTAAATATCAGGACCAAACCAGGAAATGGAGGAATGCCAAAGTAGTGAGAAAAACATAAATCATGGAGACTTGGTCCTCAGGCGCAAGCCAAACGCGGACAACGTAGGGAAACTACAGCCGAAGTGGAAGGCCATACACGGCGAAAGCCGCAGGAGGCAGGGTCCTTCTATCTGGTGGATTCTGACGGAAACACAAGCACTCATTCATGGAACATCGACAACTTGCGGCGCTTCTATATATGAATGTAAGGTCGCCTCGCAAATATAAGCAAAGGTGACCGACGTAGTTTAATTTTTTGTCTTTTTCTTAATTTCTTCTTTTGAAGTTATTCTTCCAAAGGTCTGCACTCTTTTCCTTCCTCACAAAGGGGACTCCACGCGGAGGTGAGGTTTTTAACGAGGCAAGATCCCATGTAAAACCTCTGAAAATATAAAGAGGAATTCCCCGAAAGCAGAAAGCAAAAGTAAAGGCAGCGAAGGTCGAAAGCGGCTAGCACGTCAGCTGCAGTATTCGACAAACAAAATAAGTAAGAGAACCCCCCACCTAATCCAGGGCCCAGGACCCAGGAAGGGGAGGATCTCGAAACTTTTACTCATGAAACCTTGAAAAGAAAAGGTCCTGTAACACAGGCATTCAAGGCCTCAACTACTCGCTCTTCACATAAGGGCAGGCACATTCTCGAAAAAAGACCTGGCCAAAGCGAGCCAGGCATCGAGTACAATTTTCAACCCTGGCGAAGACCTGTTCGAAGTAACGGGCATCAGGGTCCTCAATAATTTTGCATGAGGATTTGAAACAATTGCATTTCAATCATATTTGAACATTTATAGGCGGAAAAGTAATCTCAAAACAATACACTTCCAAGATACATCAAAAAAATTTACATAGTGAACGCCACAGCCCCACTAAAAGTCCCCGCTCCAGGAGAGGCTAACAACAGACTAGTTGAGCAAGGGCGTCCACATCGCCTCCACCTTAGCCTGCTCCGTTTTCACACGACGAACGAAGTTACCCCCCTCGGCGGAGGTCCTTTCGCATCCATCGGAGGGTAGTGTGACTTCAACTGTTGACTTTAGGTCAAAGACGCGGAGGCACCAACAGCGTCCTCAGCGAGCCTTCGACACTCGATTATGATGGACATGATGCACGGGTGATGGGGTGTCAGCAGCAGCTCGCGTTGCCGACCCCCTCTTGTCAACATTACGAATTTTAGAACGGTATCGAGCCCTCTCAACGAGGGGGAAAACACATCGGCCTCCATGGTCAGTTTCGGCCCGTTGAGTGAGATCAGGGCGACGCAGCAGCTTATATAGGCAAATAAGTGATCAAACGGTAGGTGACAATTAAAACTACACATTGAAGCAAAGCCGACAAAAACAATTGACCCAGCTACCACAGCTACCAACTTTAAGACAACATCAAGGGAAGGGCCTATAAAAGAAACCCCTCCCGCCTAATCTGCCAAAGCATGGCCAGCTTTCAGTCAGCCATGGAGTCGGGAGTCTCTTAGCAAGCATCCAACAGCGGAGGTGAGGTTACACACAAAAATTCGTAAGGTGACAAGCGCAAGCTAGACGGAGCGGCGCAAGACACCAACTTCACTCGCGCACAAGGGCACACCCACGAGGATCCAAAGGCTGAGGGGGATAAGGTGAAGAAAAAGCTAGGATTAAACGTCCCAAGAGCAAGAAAGAATCGGATACCGCACAAAATTCGTAACATCCCCCCGCAGCCAAAGAGATTCAACTACCAGCAACGAGTGCTTTAACAGTCGAAGGCTCGAAAAAAATCAAAGCTGCTTACCAGAAGGCAAGGCGAGGCAGGCAAGCACAGGCGAAGGCGGAGTACAAGCACATCTCCAGAGTTTGCAACATGAAGCCTAACGGCTAATCTTCTCGCCCAACAAGCAGCCAGTTCGTTGTTAGGCGCTTAGCCTACGCATGTTCTAAACAACTTGTACCATCCTCGAATACCTTTGATTCAATAAAAAAGAAATAACAAGAAAACGTTTACAAGTAAATCTCCTTACAAAACAAAGCTAACTAAAAAGGCGCGGCACGATCGCGCCAAGCGAACGTTCTAATGAAGTCATCGTTTTCATCGTCTAAGCCATGCAAAACAAATCGTACATGCACGAAATCGAAGGTTCGCGGAATGACGCCTTCCAATAACTCCATAGTTCCCCTAACATAACATCATCTCGCATCATCATAACAGGATTAACATCCTGCGCAGGACCCAGGAAGGAAACCTGCGCAGGTTGAACGAGAAATTAAAAGATGTAGCACTTTACAAAATAGGCCAGTTAGCGCGCCTCAAAAGTTAACAACATAAACTACCCTAGCTAGCCTTCGCCTTCGACTAAGAATCTACCTCCGGGGAACTTCGCCGCGACCGAACGGAACACCGGCGCCTTCGACAAGGTTCGGGGCCTTTTGGACTCTTGGAAGTTTCCCCCACCTCTCCAATAGGACGCTCCTTGTCGCGTCGAGCAGCAGCCGCCTTCGCGTCCTGCATAACAAAAAGGCAAATTGGGGTGAGAGTTTATCCTTCCCCAGCAAAAAATGAATGAAGATGAAATCCGAAGGAACTCACAGCAGCCCGACGAGATTCTGCAATAGAACGAGCATCGGCATGCCCAAACCGGCTCCAGAAGTGTTCGACGAAGCGCCGAACGAAGGATGCCACCTCCAAAGAAACCTCGCCAAGCTCAGTGGGACTTTCATAATCCTTTTTCTTCTTCAAGGCGGAGATGTGCTCGCATCCGCTCTTAACCAAGGTCTTCGCCATATTTGTTATAGCAGAAAGAGCAGCGAAGTCACCAACACGGTAAATGAAATTTGGCATCTTCGCGAAGCGAGAAGACATCCATGAAAATATTCACCAGCGGAGGCGTCGGAGGGTGGCAAAGTTGTGCCCCCACCAAAAAGTTCGACGACAGAAACATACGCAGCAGCGGCTACCATGCCCAGAGTCTTTGCTTCCTCAAGTTCGGCTCTGGCTTTGTCCAGGCCATCCTTCAAGGCAGCACTGCTGGTGCGCTCAGCACATCAATCCTCAAACCGTCGGCGGTCTCGCCAGCCTTTCCTCGCCCTCTCGGCCGCAAGGCGCCGAAGACTCTGCGATTTTAAGATCATCCTTCAGCTTCGCAATCTGAGTCTGGGTGGAGCCAAGAAGTTCGCGAACAACTGAAAAATCCTCAGTCTCCTTGCGAAGCCTATCCCTGTCTTGCATCAGCGAGTCGCGTTCTTGCCGAGGTTGGATATACTCTCGTCACGCTTCAATAGAGCGCGAGACAGTTTTTCCTCCAGAGCCTCCGCCATCTGGTGACTCTGTTAAGAAAAGGCAACAGAATTCAAGCGTGGAAATAGCTCCTTAAAAAATACATGGAAAAATAAAGAAAGAGACAACAAACAAACAGACTCAAAACAAATTATGAGAAGACACTAAAAACAATTTGCTGCTCCAAGTTTAGGCGAAGAAGGTTGTACTCATCCAGGCTCTTCATGTGATGGCGAATACGACCTGAAGTCACGCAGCCAAGTAATGGGTAAGCAAAGACGAGATCAGTCCACCACAAGAGCTTCAAAATATACGTATAGAACCTCCTATTTCAGTAGTGGGGCCATGTAAGGCCTCAGCCCACCCACTTAAGGTATCCGAAGACGCCGCCGCTGAAAAAAAAGAGAGAGCCCGATAGTTATTAAAAATAAAAGAGATAAAAACCGCCGTCAACAGCCCAAAGCTTGCGCGCGTCGCAATACCTTCGTCCCCGCCTTCAGGAGGAGCCGAACCATCACCGACCTCAGGCAGCACCGCCGAATGCGAAGGACAACCTGGCTCAAGCAGTACGAAAACCAATTAGCCATAGCACGCAGAAAGGAATATGTGCGAGCGAAACAAAAGGCCGGAGGTCAAACCTCGGCCCAAAACATCTTCAGCCGCCTCTTGAGCCTCGGGGTCGGCCTCAACTTCCTGAGGAGTCAGCGCCCCAGCCGCCAAGGGGGTCCCTTCCCGGAGCGGCAGGTCGCGGCGACTATGACCCTGGGAGCCGCCGGGGGGGATGAACCACTGCCGGTTGACCCAGCTGGCGTAGGACTGCGTCCTTCACCACCAGGCGACGGAGCTCTAGCAGGACCGTGCCCTGTCTGCCAGCCGACGCAGCCTTAGCAACATCACGGCCTGCGCTAGAATCAGACGAGCTACCTTCCCCAGGGAACATAGGAGGGAGAAAACTCGCCGCGGAAGCCGACGGCTGAAACCTCTTAGATTCAACGACAGTCTCCTCCCCGGCTCCCCCGTCATCGCGGCCTGAACAACCGGAAGAGGAGCCGCGGTCACGCTCAACACGGGGTCGCTTGCTCGCGATCTTAACGCACCCCTCCGCTTTCCTTTTCTAGGTCTCCGCCGCCTGGGTTGTGTTCTTGGAGATCTTCTTCTCTTCTCAACCAGGGACTTTACCACCCTCGCCGGTACAGCGCGATCATTGTACGACAGCTTCATGTCCTCGAAGACAGGTTCAGTCGGGGCAGCGTGCCGGATATTGCTTGCCGGGCGAGGCACTCCTTGTCCGATATGTCGCCGAAACAAGCTGAGTCTCCTCTTCAAAAAGAGAGATAAACTCCTCGGCAGTCTCGTCCTCAGAAGGCTGAACCCAAACCGAGGACATGGAACACCCTCCGCCTCCCCGAACACAGGCAATTTGACTTTCTCTAACGAGAAGGCAGGACGATTCTTGCCCAAGGGCCAGCACTTTGATGCCACCATCTCCTCAACCAAATCCCGACCTCCGGAGTAGCGGCAGGCCAGAGCGAAGGCCTTCGCACAAGCCCGGCGATGAGCGTTAGTGGCCGAAGCAGGAGGAACCCGACACGAAGGCCGCATCTCCGTCATCAGAGACGCAAGCGGATAACTAACAACCTTGCGGCCGTCTTCGACAGTATGAGAGCATCCGTGGTCCGGAGATAAAGCCAGTAACGCGTCCAATCCTTTTCCCACTTGTTCTTCTGGCAGAAAGAAATTTCCAGCTTGTCACCCTTCTGCTGCCTTCGCGGCATAAAAGAACAACTCCCGAATTGCCCCTCCAGACCTTCGTCCCCAACTTTCTTTGGCTGACGTTGGAGCTCGTAATGCTCGCAAAAGACATTGATATCCGCCTCGGCCCCATAGGATTTCGCAGGCCAAACAAATTTGCTCAAGGCCAAAATCCCATTAGGTGTCAAGTGGTGAAGTTGAACCTGAAAACACTCCATTACTTCGCGGAGAAACTTGATGGAAGGAAAGCGAAGACCGGCCGCGAAGAAGTCCTTGAAGATAACTGCGTCCGCAGTACCCGGCTTCGGGACAGTCTCGGCAGCCGGCAAAAAGGCCTTCCCAGGCTTATGCAACCTTCTTTCTCCAGCACTGTGATCATCTCTTGGGTCATAAGCGAAGAGCCAAAGTCCCACGTCTTCCCAACCATCTCCAAGTCTTCTTTGGGACCCAAGAGGTCACCAACAGACGCTTCCATGTCGCTAAGAGTGTCAAGTTGCTCTTGAGCCTCCGCACAGGCAATCATAAAAGCCTCGAAGTGTTGGTCCCAAAAGGAAGCGCGTACACCCAGCAAATGAGAATATGGGCCGCTAAAGGCGGGCCAACGAGTTTGGCGGCCTGCGGGCGAAGCCACTTCGACCAAACTTAAATACAACGCGAAGGTGGCTACGAAGTGAGAAACTGAAAAAACATGGCGTAGGACTACGAGAACCAAGTAAAGCTAACCCGGAAACCCCCCCATTATATAGGCAGCCGGCGCGATGCTTCGATCTCAGCGCCAACGGTCACGGCAAACGTCCCATCGAGCGTCAGAGCGAACGACGCCAGCATAACACGTCGCACGAAACCCAGGCCAGCAAAGCGTTGCAGCCCAGGGGGGAATCAAGGATGAAACCTTCGCCAACGGCTAAAGGCCCCGTCGAGTTTTGGGGAAAGTGGACCGCACACACTTTGGGCCACATTCACCCAAGGGGGGAACTGTTGTAGAGAGGCGCGCCCGAGGCGCAGCGAAGGTTTCATCTAAAGAAAATAACAAGTTTTTGGTCGCAGGACCGCAGGCCTGTGAGAAGGAGCCTTCGGCTAACGCGGAGTGAGGACGCGCCTAAGGCGCCACGAAGGATCGCAAGCCAACATTAGGAGCCTTCGGCCGGCGTAGAACAACAGGCGAGCCACCCACTTTGCCTAGCAAGAGGAGGCTCCGCTCCACCGGCGGAGGCTCCCATCGCTCGGACGAAGGCCTCGAGAAGGCCTCGAAGATGAAGGCCGCGGGAACTAGTCGAAGACGAAGGCGTCCTCAGAAGACGAAGGCCACCGGCACTGTTCGAAGACGAAGGCCATCGGCACTGTTCGAAGACGAAGGCGGCCTCGAAGACGAAGGCGCGGGCCACCAGCAAGATCAACAAGAGGGCGCCGAAGCCGGAGGCGAAGGCGTCATCCGAAGGCGCCGGCCAGAAGCGGTCCAGGCCAGCAGGCCATGCAAGGCAGGCCGAGCGGGAGGGAAGTGTCGGCGGCCCAACAAACGGAGTGGTTGAGAGATAAGGCGGAGCACCCGAAAAGCCCCTGAGGAGCTTTTCGGGTGGCGGAATCTACCAAGAATATTCCCAACTCCTGTATAGGAAAAATGTAAAAACAAAGGAAACCCTAGGTAGCTGATGTACAATGCGCTATAAAAGGGAGAGGTTGGCCCCCCAAGGGAGAGACGGGACGGAAAAAAAACAAGTCCCCGAGAGGGCCTCCGTCCGAGAAAAAGTTAGGCTCATTATAATCCCTCTGCGGGAGTGTTGGCGCAACTTTCCAACAATCAGTTAGGACCTTATTTTCAACGAGAAGGGATTGAGGCAAGGGGACCCAATGTCACCAATATTATTTAATATCGTGGTGGACATGTTAGCCATATTAATAGGAAGAGCCAGGAGGTAGGTCAGGTGGAAGGGGTGATTCCACATTTGATTCAGGGCGGGTTGTCAATACTGCAGTATGCAGACGATACAGTCATTTTCATGAGTCACGATGTTGCAAAAGCTACTAATATGAAGTTGATTCTTACAACATTTGAGGACTATCGGGACTCAAAATAAATTTCCATAAGAGTGAAATCTTCTGTTTTGGGGAAGCAAAAGAACAGGAGAATTTCTATTTGCAGCGGTTCGGATGCAAGCTAGGAAAATTCCCTTTTAAATATCTGGGCCTACCGATGAATGTCAGGAAACTAAATAACAAAGACTGGCAAGAATTAGAGAACAGATTGGAGAAGAAACTGGGGGGATGGAAAGGTAAACTCTTATTAGTGGGTGGTCGTTTAACTTTATAAACTCGGTGCTCTCAAGCTTACCGATGTTTATGTTCTCCTTCTTCGAAGTTCCAAAGGAGTTTTAGAGAAAATAAATTGTTTTAGATCAAGGTTCTTTTGGCAGAGTGACGAGCACAAGAGGAAATATAGATTAGCAAGGTGGGAGATTTTGTGCCAGCCTAAGCCTCAGGGGTCTCGGTATACAAAATCTCGAAATTCAAAATCAATGTTTGCTAAGTAAATGGTTGTTTAAATTGATCAATGAGAATGAGTTATGGCAGGAGCTAATTAGGAACAAATACTTGAAAGATAAACCGCTGGGGAAATGTGTAAAGAGGGCAACAGATTCGCATTTTTGGAAGGCCTGATGAATGTTAAAGACATGTTTATGGGATTTGTGTCACACCCCAAAATTTTTGATTTTGGGTTGTGAGTAGAAAATACTAAATAAAATAAATAATTTTATTATTTGAATAAAATTGATCAAGTTTAGCTGGAGCTAGCGCTACTTAGTTGTAATCAGGATTTTCTAATTTTTCTAACTAATTAATGGTTTATGCTTGACATGATGGTGGTTGTTTGACGCTGTGATCGAGTAAAGTTTTCAAAACATTTATATGGTTCTGTCTGCGAGTAAAGTTAGTTTCATGTTTGCTAGGTCATCTATCTTTATCCGGTTCGTTTCTGTCTGTTCCAAAATAAATTTATCGTTCCATGCTCTATCCTTGTTTTGGACTTATTCCAATCTTTTTCTTATGTCTCAAATCACTTCTTTAAGTCCATCATCAATCATCGTATCGCTAAAACTTCTCTGTTATTTTTCTGGCCTTTTCCGAATAGTTCCAATCTTTCTGCGAGCATAATCTAATTTTTAGATGCTTTAAATATCTTTTCATGAGCTCCAAATACTTTATTTGGGTTCATTATATTTCAAAGTGACTCTGAGAATTTTCGTAGAATTTTCGGAGCCATCGGAGTATTTTCGTGGCTTAAATAACAATTCTGGACTTTTCTAGAATTATTTTAATCCCGAAATTAATTAAATCCGAAATTATAAAATATCCCGTTTTTCCATCTTATCCAAACCCTACATCTATATATATGCCGGCGTAGCCCTCAACGCGCTGATTGCAGAAGTACGGCCCGTTTTTGCAGCCGTCACTCTCATCAACACAGATCTGAAGCCGAAGTTTTGCATCCCTTAAACTCCGGCGAGAACTTCCGGCGACCGTTTCCGGCCATCTCCGACGTCCCCGGTAAATTCCGACCACCATGAGGTAGCTCTCGTCAATCTCTACGTCATCGTATCTTCCTTTTCACGAATCGATCACCGTTTAATCCTTCTCCATCTATTATTCTCTTTTCCGGCGATGTCTGCATGGATGCCATCTGTTGTTAGTGTTCTCTGGCCGCCGCATGGTTTCTGCGCCTCTCCTCAGGCTGCAGGCGGACCCCACACCGCCGCTCGAGCTCGGTGACCCCACGGCTGCTTTCACCACGTCCTTGCTCAGGTGGAGTAGCAGGCCGCCACCATGCCGGCAGCAGGTGCAGGGCGAGGTGGCTGCTGCTCGCCACGAGCAGCACCGGCCTGAGCGGGTGCGGCCCAGCGCTGCGCCACGGCCGCCGCCGGCCAGCCAGGCCCCAGCCGAAGGCCCTCCCCTTCCACGGTTCGCTGTCCGACTTCCTGCCAAACGAGGTTCGCTGTCCGACTTCCTGCCAAAGGAGGAAGACGATGGTAACTACAGTTTTGCTGGTTAATCTTTCGCCGTTTAATCATCTAATTTCCGTTTTCGTCCGTTTCAGTTGCGTTAGTTTCGTGTCGCAGCGATCTATGCAGTAGTGTTAACGCTTTTTATCTCACATGTTTTTCCATATCAAGTTAAATATTAAATTGATTAATAAGCCTACAACCGATTTATAATTAAAATCAATGTAGGTTTTATATTTCGATATTTTATACACAAATGTTAATATGATTAATCACTAGCGCAAATATATTTTTAATTTATAATTTGATTAGGCTAACCGTTGTCATATAAATTACGTTCAGATGCTCTCACATGTTAACTTTCTTTTACTAAGTTAATATTTAACTTGATTAAATTATATGATAACATTTATGAATAAAATATGATTAGACTAACCCGACTTTATAATTAAAATATGTTTTGTCTAATCTAAATTAATATTTTGTCATGATATTATTTAATTAAAATAAAGCAAGCCGGTAGTTCTTACTTTTATAATATAAAACTCCCAGTAGACGCGTCTTTCAGCAATAGCTTCGTTTTAGTCGTTTCGTGCGATCCCGCGACCGTAGCGCGAGCTCTCTTTCTATACGTTGTTTTGTCTTGTGTTGTTGTTCTTAGTTGTCTATGTTGTTTGTTTGTATGTTTGTCCACGTGTGGTGCTTGCTATGAGTAGACGACGATCGGTTGTGCGCGCTGAAGATCAAAAGGTGATGACCCAGAGATGATGATGTGAGAATTGGTCAAGTATAACAG
Organism: Coix lacryma-jobi var. lacryma-jobi; assembly: GCA_009763385.1. NCBI lineage: Eukaryota > Viridiplantae > Streptophyta > Magnoliopsida > Poales > Poaceae > Coix > Coix lacryma-jobi. Next base: position 526,299 of record VDCT01000596.1, read on the forward strand.
GCAAGTATAACATGGGACCATCCTTGTTGCCTACTCATTTATAATTACTATTCATGTGCATGTGTCAAATTTGCAAGCCATAGGTTTATCTAGATGATTCAACTCTATACCTTGTTACCTGGGGATATGTGCATATGGGTAGATCTGCTAGTGCTTAACTCCAATCTATATGAACAAACGAGATGACTAATAATATGTGCAACAAATACTGATAACTTGTTTTGGTAATGTGAACATCTGACCCTAAACGATCTTCTGCGGGCAAAAGCTGGGACATACAGTACAACCGTGAGGGCTACATGACTCTGGTTTAGTAGTTGGTTCGAGGACCTCTCCTCGCTTGATGGTGGTTACCCGAAAGGGCCACAAAAGGGGCTCGCCGACTCGGGTATAGGACAACCTCTGGTCGCATGTGTATAGCCGGGAAGGAATGTGCCATCGGAAAGAGGTTTCCTATATCTGCTTGCCGATTGAAACCTAGTGGCCACTATCTTGTTAGGGGACCCTCGAAAGACTTCATAGTGTACACTGCCGCACTTCCTTGGAAGAGGTGATATGGGCTTTGCAACCCCTGGCACATGGGGTCTTTTCCTTCCTGTAGTTGAATGCTCATCAGTGAAGCCACAATTCTATGCCAATTTGTAAGGTTCGCACCCACTAAATTACGTCGAAACGAGATATTTAGAGGGACGAACTTAATACTTTGCCAGTGAATCCTGTTTAATCGGCAAGTTCTCAGTTGGTTCGATGCATACATCAGGCAAGTTCTCAGTTGGTTCGATGTATGCGGCATTAATCAATAATGGTCTGAGAGTCCCACAAAATATTTGGCAGGTCAAAGTACCTTCAAAAATAAAAGTTTTTTTGTGGTACCTTAAAATGGGTGTGATACTGACTAAAGACAATTTAGCTAGGCGTAACTGGAATGGGGATAAAAAATGTGGTTTTTGTCACTTTCCAGAAACAATTCAACACCTTTCTTTGATTGCGTTCATGCCAAATTTCTGTGGAGGGCGGGGCATTTTCTTTTTGGCCTGCCCCCTCCAGCTACCATGGACGACATGTTCAACATATGGTCCAGGAGAGGGGATAGACATTTAAATGCTCTTTTATTGACTGCTGCGTCGTCACTATGTTGGAGTATCTAGCTGACAAGAAACGAAGTGGTCTTTGACAAAATCAAACCAAAATCTCTTTTGCAGGTATTATTCAGGGAAACCTACTGGCTTCGGCAGTGGGCAAAGCTTCAGCGGCATGAAGGCGTCCGGGATAGACTGGTTGCTGCGGCCAAAAGCTTGGAGACCGCCGCTTTGCAGTTTTTTAAACCTTATGGATGGTTATCTAGTACTTTGATTGGTTTGTAATAGTCAAAACTCTGTTCGTTTCCGTGTTGCCAGTATGTGGGGTTGAAACTAGTTTGTAATAATTGGCCTGAGTCTATCTTTCGATAAATGAAGCCGGGTATTTTATATCCTTTATCTAAAAAAAAGTCCAAGCGCTCAGAATAATAAGAGAGTTAACTCCTTGCTTCATCAATCCATCAACACGGTGCTATTACTAGCCTTCTCCCTCCAAGCATAAAAAGATTGCTCTCTAGGTTGAGGGGACAAGACTTGTAGACAAATCTATCTGAACAGATTGTACAAAAAACTCTTGCAAACACACACTGAACAAGAAGATGGTCAATAGTATCCACTTCCTGGTCACATTGAGGACAAAACTCAAGGTGAGGTGACCCACGCAATGCTAGGCGATCAGCTGTCCAACACTTGTTGTGTACGACCACCACATAAGAAGCGACACTTGGACGGTGCCCAAGATTTCCAGATTCTCTTTCCCACAGTCCAAAAAATTAGAATCCAAAAAGAATCCATCATAAGCCACTTAGCCGAGTATTGTCCATTTCCTACGTGGAAAATCATATAACATCAATGCATGTGGCACAACGATGTTATTTATTCACCCGGTTGGACCGGTGTCACCAAAAGGGTTAGATTTACAAATTTTTTATACGTGATTATTATTAAAATATTGAATAAAAAAGGACTAAAAAATAAAATAAAAAATCTGCTAGCCTACTACAAACAATGCACGTCCAAGAACATGAATTTTCAGCAACTGGGCGATGCAGAAACATCTCCCTTCCAGAGTCAAGGTGCAAATTCCCAGTCCCTATCGATGAAAGAATCACCATTGATGATGAATCCTGCTTAAAGAAGACAATAAGATAAACATCATATAAGTGGTAGTCATCAATTCTACATGCAAAGCCTTAGTCTGGACAGAGTAAATTTAAATAAAAATAGCAATTTAACAGGTCAAGTTATGCATGAACAAGTGTGATGAATCTGAGCAATGCATTGAGTACTAACAACTAGAAGTATTTTTTATTTAACAACTAGAAGTAATTAAACCAACATCACTTAGGTAAATTCCTCATGTCTTATTTTTCTTCTGCACAAAAATGTGAAATGTAATACAATGACGAAATCAGGACAGAGATATACTCCCTCCATCCCAAATATAAGACATTCCAAAAATCTTGGAGAGTCAAAGTTTTTCAACTTTGACCAAATTTATATAATAAAATAATAATATTATGATACCAACTAAGTACAATTAGATTCTTCATTACTTATATTTTCATAATTTATATATTTGATGTTATAAATCTTTGTATTTTTCTCTAGAATTTTGGTCAAAGTTTAAAAGTTTGACTCTAAAAATTCTTGGAATGACTTATAATTTGGGATGGAGGGAGTATTTTATACATAAAAGGAGGGGAAAGGATCTTACTTGATTAACCAAGGAATCATCCAAGTCATCAGTCTCTGCATTATGTGCCTCACTTGTTCCCATGAGGAATTCATTGATGTTATTCACTTGGTCACCAACAGCTTTCTCAGTGCTACTACGTGGAGGTTGCACTTGCACCACCACCATTCAGCACTGGGGTCAGCATGGCAAAATGTCTATCTGCAGGTCGGTGCTTGAAGAACAGTCAAAGCAGAATTGCCAATCGGCGTCTCTGTAGAGTGTGTGTTGTTTCCAAAACTCAATGCTGCCACCTGCTCTCTAAAACGTACCATTAGTACGGTGTTCCCCATGATTCCTGCAATTTTCTTTTGATACTCATTTCCCAAACCTCAGTCCTGCCACATGCACAACATCGTTGGACAGGTTGACTTGTGGCCAATTGGTTCCATGCTTGACTGAAGAATGCCCTAGGAGCTCTGCCCTGAACTGACTCTATGGGCAGCGAAGTTGTGTTCCAATTCCAATGAGGAATTCATCTTTGCGCAAAATGGTTTGCTTGAGCTTGGAGAGCCAATAAAGGATGGGACATTCATGTTTCTCCACAATGCTTCAGTTTCATCAACAAATGGATTAGAATTCCTCAGTGTGCCCTCGCTGAGCTTTCTGAGGTAGATTCGGTACTTCTGAAATCACAAAAAAAGACAAGTACATTTTATTAAGGAAAAATATGACAACCATAAAAATGAGTGAAGTGGGCTCTTAATCATGGGGTGAAACAAAATAAATTCAAAAGAAAAGAAAAAACCCAGAAGTGCTAATGTATATAACATACCAAACTCAATACATGTGTGCACGCACTAGAGCTTTGTGTGTGGCAGACACACGTTCCGATGAATTGTTAAGTGTCAGACGCACAAATTCCATTGACATAAACAAATATTGAATTGAGATGGAAATTGTGCAGAAACAAGTTCTATCCAAATGTCTTTAACAATAATATAGTGGATGGGAACACAAGAATAGCAATAAGCATAAGAGTAGAAACCAAACCTGCAGATGATTGGCGACATTATCTCTAGTAAGGCCTTCCACATCAATGGCTTCTAATATATTCTTAGGAACAGCCCCTGCATTTACAGCAACAAAATATTTTTTAAGAGAAGCAGATTTAACAGAAGAATTATTGATAGATAAGCCATGAAATGTGAGAACTTTACTGTCCATGCCCATCTGATGGATAGCTTGTACAAATTTCTGGTGTAGTTACCACACCACTGGACCTTTTGCTTCTTCAGGGTTGATATGTTCTTGTAGTCCTTATTGGCAACATCTACACCTTTTTGTTTTCTTGAATACTTCTTGGTGTGGCTTGCTCCACCTTCACAACTTTATCACCGATCCGTGGATCAATCTTACTATTCTTCACCACATGTGTCCATATGCCCCTAAGCTGTTCGTGCGCACTGGCTTAACCATATAATCATAGGCTCCATGCTTTATCCTTTTATTATAGTTTTGTGTCTCACTGTTTGCGGAGAGCACTGCATGACATAAGGAAAATAAGTGAATTAGGATATGCAAAAGTAAATAAGATTAGTAGACTAAACATTGAATGATCTAGTGGCCTTCATGTTTCAGTTGACACACATTTTTGAAATTCCATTTTCTTAGGCATTACGTGTGTCATTTACATTCATTTTAAGCAAGTGTGTCATACACATAGTAAATTCAGTTCTATATCATTTCCACTTTTGTTGTTTGTGGTCTTGGATGCAGGCTGATGCCCAACCCAGATTTAGTGTAAGATAATAGATCTATTTCTTCTTCTGCGCGATTTAGTGGACACCTTTCGTCAAGAGACTCTATCTCTAATAATCCTAATACTAAGGGGACATACTGCCAAACCCAGCCCAATAGGCCCAGTCCGACTACCCATGACACCTTTAGCCACGACTAGAAGGGACATACTGCATATTTTTCCCCCTCTTAGATGCAATAAAAATTAATGAAAATATGGTTTAGACAATAAATCTACCCAAAGACCATTCAATAAAGAAAAGGGTGCTTACCTACCGCATCAGCAAATTATATAAAAACAATACAATTCCAAAAGAAGGTACTCTCTAGTCACAAAAACAAAACATTTTGGGCAAGGTTTGGTATAAGCTTAAAAACTGCAAACATTATTAAATTTAAATTAATGAGTTTTAAGATATACAAGTCATATGTATATATTTGTGTTCGAAACACTTGCAAAGCCTAATGAGTTTGAAAGATTTTAAAAATATTCAAGAGCAAAACTAGGGTCAAAGATACCCGTAAGACCTTTTAGGAAAAAAATACTCATCAAAAACCGTGCAAAACCGAATGTGACAATTATTTTTGATAAAAGGTAGTACTAAAGGATTTTTTTCTTTGCCAAGTAATGTACTTTTCGTCCAATCCCAACAATATGCACAAATTACAAATAACAAAAATTTAATTACATATAGAGAAACCGTAACGCATGTAACTAACTGAAACAATGAGAGGTCTACTTGGCTATGAACAAATGTAAACACGGGTACAAAAACAAAGGATTTTAATACACCCCGTGTGCACAGGCGCAGAAATAAACTCTGCTTTGTCAAGTCACCACCCCGGCTTGCCCAACTCGGCCTCAGGCCTGCGGAGGCGCTTCTTGGCGAAGATATCGAAAAAAACAAGGATCCCCCTACCCCAAGAGCCAGCAGATTGTGCTCTCGTGCTTGTGCTCCATGTGCTCCTCCGCGACGCAGTCGTCGCATTGCTAGAATGACACCGGATTCTAATGGAGGAGGGGGCCTCACTCACTGAGAACAAAGAAGAAAGTGATGCGGCTCTGGACCTTATTGGGGAAACAACCGACATCACCAGCAGAGCCTTGAGGAGTACATCAGGCTATTCATCGAATCGACAGCGCTCCCTGACCACCATGTTCAGGCTCTGTCAGCGCTCTTCGGTTGGACTGCTCCTGTTGATGAGGTGGCTGAATGCTGATGCTCCCTCGCCCATGGTCATGTCTTTTCTGTGATAAATGAATCCATCCAGATTGTTTGTTGGACGTGCGCTAATTAAATTCTAGAGCACGTCAGGATACTGTAAGAACGTTGGTATCTTCTTGTCAGGTTGAGGTTGGTTGCCTCCAGGAAACAAAAATGGCAGGTCTTTCACAGGGTTGTATTCTTTTCTTTCTGCTCGGATCTGATTTCCCCTACTGGGTGGAGCTGCCTTCCATTGGTGCAAGTGGGGGAATTTTGGTGGCTTGGCGTCATGGGGTGGGCCTGGCTGGTGCCACACGAATTGAGAACTGATAGATATGTATATTAGGCAACTGTATATTAGGCAAGTCACATTAGGCAAGTGTATATTAGGCAAGTCACATTAGGCAAGTCTATATTTAGTGTGATTAGCACCTGCCATGTATTACATGTACACTCAGCTATATTGGCCCTATATATGAAGGTCACCCCCCACGTTATTGGGAGTGTGGTGTTTACCCTAATCTCTCTGTTATTCTACGTGGTATCATAGACTGTGATCAATTAGATCCTAGGCCTTCAGCTTCCATCTCTTTCCCTCTCCACCTCTCCCGGCGGCTGTCATCCAACGCCGTCGTCCACCTCCGGCTGTGTGTCGCTCCTCCCTGTGCCTGTAGCCGCTCGCGATGCTTGACAACGCCGACGCTGCCGCGACCCTTGCCCGTCGCAAGCTGTCGTCGTCCACCCCTACACCACCGTCAATGTGAAGACCCACATTCCGGTGACCCTGGAGATGAACAATCCCAATTTCACCAAGTGAGCTTCTTTCTTCAAGGCCTTGTGTGGAAATTCAGTCTTCGCCCCCACATCGACGGACTTGCTCCTCCTCCCGCTAATGATCCATCGTTGGACATGCCGAGTGCACTGTCCGTGGTTGGATCTTGAGTACTTTCGATGTCTCAGTTCTTGACCTTGCCATCACCAACGAGAACCAGTCCGCCCGCGAGCTGTGGGTGTTGATTGAAGGCCTCTTCCGCTCCAATCGCGCACCCCAGGCTGTTTTTCTGCTCATCTAGCTCCATCACTTGGTGTGTACCAACCTAGCTTATAAACACTTCATGACAAAGGTTGGTACACTTAGGTCTCATCAATTATCCAAAATCAAACAAATACTTTCAATAGAGTGAAATATGTGAAAGAAGTGAAATAGTGAAGGAGAGGGGAAGCGAACAAGAGTGCGAAGGGAGAGGAGGGGGTAGAAGTGCAGGATATGGGGGAAAGCGGGATCAGAAATGCAAGTGCAGTGTGCAAAGATGGAATTGTTCATAACTGATGTTGAATTATTCCTACCTACCGTTAACCTGCCACCGTTCCTGTGCTTCACCATCAGCCTTGCTGGCTTTGCTCGTCGCTTGTGTGTTGTGGCTGGCTTTAGTTTCTTGATGGATGGAAAAACTAGCCAAACCACTCTAGAATCATTTTGGGCAAGGTCAGGTAAAAGCTTATAAGCTATAAACATTATTAACTTTTAAGTTAATGAGTTTTAAGATATATAAGTTATGGGTGTATATTTATGTTCAAAACAATTGCAAAGCCTAATGAATTTGAAAGATTTTAAGAAATATTTGAGAAGAATTTAGTGGTCAAAGATACACATGAACCTTTTAGAAAAAAGATACACATCAGAAACTATGCAAAATCAAAGGTAACAATTATTTTTCTTTGCAAATAATTTACTTTTCGTCCAATGAACCAATAGTAACACATAAACTACAAATAGCAAAATTTAATTACATATAAGGAGAATCACATCACATGTAACTAAACTGAAAACAATGAGGTCGACTTGGCTAAGAACAAATGTAACACACACAAGTACAAAAAAAACAAAGGACTCTACTACAGCCCTTCTTCCTCGTGCATGCCTTCTGTTCTTCTTCGTGGACTCCCCTACCGCTTCCTGGCCTCCCACTCCGGCGACGTCCACATCGCCTCTATCGCTGCTCTCGACCATGGCCAACCCTAACATGAGCTTCTTTTCTAGATAAGGCACACATGCCCCCACCTCCGGCACCATAATCCACCGTCGCCATGCTAATCCCAAGGTTCTCCTCTAGATCCTGTGCAAGTGCCCCATCTCCATCACCTCCCAGGCTCCAGCTGCGTGCTCCCGCCTCCGCTGCTGCCATCCACCGCTGTCATGCTTGTCCCATGGTTCTCCTCCAGATACGGCATAAATACCCCCATCTCCAGCACCTTCGATGCTCTAGCAGCGCACCTTTACCCGCACCACTACCATCCACCGCCGCCAAGCTAATCCAAGGGTTCTCCTCTAGATCCAATGCGAGTGACCCTGCATCCACACCTCCACACTATGGCAGCACGTCGTCACCTCCTCCTCCCCATGCATAGCTTTTTTAAGCTAATCCAAAGCTTCTCCTCTTCTTCTTTCGATGGACGTTGCCACCACTGGCACCACCCAACCGGCCTTTGTCATTGCCTGGTGGGTAGCACCCCCGCTATCCCACCCTCCACAGCCATCTCGGGCACACCATTGTCGGTCTGGCATCCTCCCCAAAACTTCTTTCTAAGCCTGGAGAACATGGAAATCATCAAACCATAAACCCTAACATCAGGGCCTTTTTTCCGGTGACGGCTGCAGCAAATGAATTCATCTTGACACCTGCGCATCAGAGCACCCAAACTGAAATCCATGGAGAACATTGGACATCACAGACGACGTGCATGCCAGCTCCACTATACTTAGGAATTAGGAACTTAGGGTGACATGCAAAACTAGAACACAAACGATAACACAGTTATTGGCTTGATTGTATCCGAGCACATGCACCCAAAGAATCGAAGATTTATGATTGACATATGTACCATTTATTGATATCCTACCCAAACATTCATAACCAACGACTCTACGAATATCGTGAGTTATAAGCAATCTATTCAATGCATCTATGCAGAACAACATACAAAAACGGGAGTACTACCAATTCTGATGATTGTTGTTCTCTACACGATTAGAAGAATGCCATGCATAGAAATGGGAAATGAGTTTGTGAAAGGGCAGCTAGACTGATGACTAGGAGATCCATCTGTAGGCCAATGAGCTCGAGGAGATTGAAGCTATCCATTTTGGCATGATGACATCGTCGATCACCAAGTCAAATTGGTTCCCATCCTTCCTCTCCCGGAGCATGTCCAATGTTGTCTGGCCATTCGTCACCAATATTGTTGTCGCACCACTAGATTTCAAACGCATAAACAAAATCACCCCCGAATAATTCATCAATCGTCTAGCCTAAATTGTATGGCAACAAAATCAGAGGGAAATAAGGGATGGCTAAGAAGGCAAGAACACACATCGTTGTAGGTGCAATATCTTCAACTGCCTCTATAGGACCTTGAGGCAGACGTGGTCATCATCGACAGCAAACCAGCCCAGCCCCGCTAGGATGGTATCCGTGGCCATCTCTTCCCCTATATCCAAAATGCACATGATCATTTTTGAGAAATTAGCCGCCAACCACCAAATCCCCCCAAGGAACATGAGAAGACTCGAAGTTTTTACCCCGCTGCAATGTCTTCCATTGGCATCCACAACCTTCGGTGAGCAAGCAACAAGACAGATGAATGGTCCTAAATGACTAGTGGGGTGAATAGCCTAATTAAAAATTCTGCAATGCACTAAAATAATTGTTAGCAACACAAATAGTGGAGCTTTTTGGCACTAGTCTACACGAGTGTTGCAAGCCACCTAAGCCAACAATTTCTAGTCCTAATATGGCATGACAACAACAAGCTACAAGCTGCACAAGATAAAAGCAACTACACAAAACGCTAGCAAACTAGACAAACTAGACAAAAGTAAATACATAGAAACTAAAACACGATCAACAACACTAGTGAATAAACACATAATGAGCAGTAAATAACTGATAGCCAATCTAGGGATGAATGTTCACACAATGCATCTATTGAGCATCAAGAGACAAGTCACTAGATACACAAGAGTGAAGCCAATAACCCAAATACCATAGCCAATAGAAGAACAATCTCTAAGATGATCCAATCAAGCATAATCACATAGGGGAGACGCCGATTTTTATCCCAAGAACATGCTTGTTGACACGCTAGTCCCCGTCTCGACCAACACATGGTGGTTCCATGGTTAATCAACACCAAACCGCAGAGCTCCTCACTAGAGTGCCACAAGAACGGGCCACAAGCTAAGTGAGGAAGTTCAATGATACGAGCAATCCACTAAAGGTGTCTTTCGGTACTCCACAGAGGATGAGACCCAATGATCTCTCACAACCACGATCCGGTGGTGGCCAAGAAAAATTACAAACTATTGCCAACTCCATGAAGTTGCTCCAAGCTATCTAGGCACCGAAAAGTGCCAAGACTTACAAGAAAACCACAATCAATGTGAAGAACTAGTGCCACTAGACGCTGTCTCACAAAGCAATGGGCTAGAATCAATCAATCTCACTTTGAGTATGCAAATCAAGTCAAGGAGATGAGTGGAGAGGCTTAGGTTAGTTCACAAAGATGTATCACTGATCAAAATGTGTAAGAGAGGCAGCCTAAGGAAACCCAACGCCTATTTATAAGCCCAAAGCCACGCACTAGTCGTTTCAACCTTCATAGGGTGTCCGGACCCAGGGTCCAGACCCTAGTTTTGACCGATCCAAACCATCCTCCAAGCCTCGAACACGCCCACCCCACCAGCCGCCACCACGTTTCATTCAAAGGAGAGAGTCGTTATCGCTCCAATGGTACTCCATTGCGCGCATCACACATCGTTCATACTGTCGCAATAGTGCTCGATCCAGACCAATAGGGGATCCAGATCCAGCGTTATGTAGAGAGCTCCTAGAACACCAATTTGCATCCAGGCCCGGTCCTGAGCCTCCATCCAGACGAAGCCTCTAGGTCTGGATGAGTTCGCTCCTTTGCTCGTGCATAGCCTCACATGCGATGATATACGGAGATCTTAGGGTTTCAACCATCTTGCGCCACCACTTGCTCCAAATATTCCCAAATTTTTTTCATAGCCTCTACATGCCATGTCAAGGTCACCCGTCCATTTTCATGATTTTCCGACTTCATTTGTATTTTAATAATTTTAAATCCAATCTCACGCAACTTGGTCGCCGTGTCTCGTGCTCGAGACGGTCGAGTTTCCGCGCCTGTCCCTGGATACAGCGTCAAAATAGCCTCGGAAGAATGAATACCATTTTTTGAAGCGCTGAGTTTCATTATTTCATGCACCTGCAGTTCAAAGGTGCGTCCCGCGGAAAAAATCAACAAATTAAAGAAACACGCAAAATATAGCAAGAAGTATGGAAAAAACTCCAAATTTGAAATCTTGGCTTGTGGTACTGTATCAAGGCCATAGAAAAAATTGGGAGCACAAAAATAAAAAAAAATATATATTCTTTGCCGAGAGCTTCCTAAAGCCCTCGGCATAGAGCACCTATGCCGAGAGCCAGGGCCACGGCTCTCGGCAAAGAATTTTTTTTAAAAAATACAGGCCTTTGCCGAGAGCCTAACAGAGGGCTCTCGGCAAAGGTAATGGCGCAAGGGAAGCCGTTCGCGAGGGTTTCGTTTACCGGGTGTATTCTATGCCGAGGGCTCGGCTCTCGGCATAGGCGCTCTTTGCCGAGAGCCAGACTTTGCCGAAAGTCGGGCCCTCGGCATAGGAATCTTTGCCGAGTTTCTTATTGTGCCGAGGGTTGGCTCTCGGCAAAGAGCTCTTTGCCGAGCGCCCGTGTTTTAGCCCTCGGCAAAGAACCGGACGCTTGGCAAAGAGCCTGCTCCGGTAGTGATATAAGTACTGTCATTTTATAAGTAAATGGAAACAATCTATAAACACAAGTTATAGGAGAACGATGTTTGAAAACTGAGAGAAGCCTGACCATCTTCAATTGCCGTAATCGTATCTGCTGATGCATGATGATGAACAGTTTACTCGTTTTCACTCTAACATTGAGTTTCCATCTAAATCTAGAGAAAATAAAATCAATCTTCTGGTACCAATTCGCACTAGTAGGAAGTGCAGCACTCCTTGTCCTTTTACTAGGAGCTAAACAAATCTGCACTAATACTCCTTTCCAATCATTGTTCACTCACTGGTATGTAGACAGAAAATTAAACTTCTAAAGCTGCTGGTGTCATCTAAGACTTCAGACCACACAAGGCAAAACTAAAGCTACCTCAGCGAGTTACTCCCCATCCAATCCAACGGATTGAGGGAGATTTGGACTTGTAGATGATAAAATCCCCATAATCCTCTCAGATCGGGGATTAACCGAACATACACTGGACAATATGAAGCAAACTACACGCTGATTGTCTGCGGCCCTACTACTGTTGTGCTGAAACCATACATACAAAAAATAAGTGTAGATTAGAGGAGCAATTCCATTATGGGAGTATAGGGAATTGAAGGATGCAGTCGGACAGATTTAAGGCTTGCTGACACAACTAGAGAAATTTATAAACCGACCGTGCTCTTTGTAAAATAATCCATATGAAAACAAAACAATTAACATTCTACAATTTTACCCATATATATGCTAGTAAAGGAGACAAGAAGTGTTGAGATGACAGGGATGAGTGTAGGTCACTACCATCAGGATATGATACAAACTCCATGAGGAAGCGCCATTGGTGTTGAAGTCAGGTAGATCAAACATTGTTTGCGTTTTTGTATAAAAAAATAAAACAAAAATGACATTTACTTTCTTATACACAAGACTATCAACAGAGGCATTGAATCATGAATTATTGAAGGTTCCTTCATGTCCTGCACTGCTTTCATTTGGCTCGAAATATAGTAATTAACAATGGAACTATTATCACACTTATTTTGTCTAGTGTTCCATACTAAAAGATCGGGGCTATCAATGTAATTCAAGAAATAGCAGCATTTCATTAATTCAAAAATAGATGAAATACAACATTTCAAATAGTTCATGAAAATCATACCACTGGATAGCTAACATATACATGAAAACTTGATCTATCTGACATAACTTTGTCTACAATCACAACTTAATAAAAGACCCCCAAGAGGGGCTAGGTTGTTTTATATCAAAATAAAAATAACCACCAAAATTCAAGCCGATGAGGAACACATAGGTCCAGGGTTGGCAGGGGTGGCAAATCCACACCTCCCGCCAAACTTAACACCACACGTTAAAAGCTACATCTGGTAAATTTGCACATACAACATGAAAGAACCATGAATTGGTCAGCACTAGGCGATGCAGAAACACCTCTCTTCTAGAGTCAAGGGGAAAATCCCAATCCCTGTTGATGAAATCCTGCTAAAAGAAAACAAGTTAATATAGATACACATCATATAAGTAGTAGTCATCAATTCTACATGCAAAGCCTTAGCCTAGCCAGAGTAAATTAAAAATAAAATGGCAATTTAACACATCTTATGGTCGAATTATGCATGAATAAGCATGATGAATCTGAGCAATGCGCTGAGTACTAACAACTAGGAGTATTTTTTATTTAACAACTAGAAGTAATTGAACCAACATTAGTTAGGTAAATTCCTCATGTGTTAATTTCCTTTTGCACAAAAAAAAGCAAAATGGGGTAACATAAAAATCAGGACAGAGATAGATTTTATGCATAAAAAGGAGGGGAAAGGATCTTACTTGATTAATCAAGGAAGCAAGCAAATCATCCAAGTCATCAGTTTCTGTATTTTGTGCCTCACTTGTTCCGATGAGGAATTCATTGATGTTATTCACTTGGTCACTAACTGCATGCTGATTACAGTGCTGCCTACATGGAGGTTGTCACTTGCACCACCGCCATTCAGCTCTGGTGCTTGAAGAACTAGCCAAAGCAGAATTGCCAATCGGTGTCGCTGTAGAGTGTGTTGTTGTTCCCAAACTGAATGTTGTCTCCTGATCTCTAAAATCTACCATTTGTACGGTGTTCCCCATGATTCCTGCAATTTTCTTCTGATACTCATTTCCGAAAGTTGGAATTTGTCCAGAGGAGCCTGCAAATCTTGACAACTGGTTGATATTGAAAATGTTACGCTGCAAAGGATCTTCAGACGCTCCAACATTATGATCATGATCAGAAAACCTTGACGGCACTACAACTTTACAGGAGTTGCTAGGTCCTGCAATTTGGTGAACTTCACTGGCAACCTTGTTAAATTGGCCAGCAGAACATGATTGAAGTTGAACCGAAGGCTTGTTCACTAAGTGAGGAGACTGCAATGTTAAATGACCAGAAGGAGCCAACATCTCATCATCTGGTATGTCTTCGAAAGGAATACCTCTGCTTGACCCCAAAATCTTGTTACGCAATATGCTTGCATAGGAGCTGCAGGAACGAGACGAAGAAAAGGGCATGTTCGAGGTCAATGGTGGACTGTCATTTGAAATATTTGCAAATGAACTCCCAGAAATGTCAACAGAGAAAGGTTTGCTTGTGTTCAACATCACACCATTTGAACTATTTGCCAAGGAGCTATTAGAAGGATCAGAACGGAAGCACTGGCTTGCACCTGGCAGCGCACCACTCGATACAGGTGTGTAGGACCTGCCAGAAGATATAATCTGCTGATATCCTGCATTGGCGTAGGCACAACATCTTTGGACAGGTTGACACTATGGCCAACTGGTTCCATGTTTGACTGAAGAATGCCCCGGGAGTTCATGGCCTGAACTGACTCTGTGGGCAGTGAAGGTACTGTTCCAATTGCAGATGAGGAATTCATCTTTGCAAAATGGTTGCTTGAGCTTGGGAGCCAATGAAGGATGGGACATTCATGTTTCTCCACAATGCTTCAGTTTCATCAGCAAATGGATTAGAATTCCTCAGTGTGCCCTCGCTGAGCTTTCTGAGGTAGATTCGGTACTTCTGAAATCACAAAAAAGACAAGTACACTTTTTAAGGAAAAATGATAAAGCCATAAAATGATTGAAGTGGGCTCTTAATATTGGGGTGAAACAAAGAAATTCAGAAAAGAGAAAACTATCCCAGAAGTACTAATGTATATAACATATCAAACTCAATACATCTGTGTACGCACTATAGCTTCGTGTGTGGTAGACACACGTTCCGATTGAATTGTTAAGTGTTAGACACACAAATTCCATTGACATGAACACAATATTTAATTTGAGATGGAAATTGTGTAGAAACAAGTTTTATCCAAATGCCTTTAACAATAATATAGTGGATGGGAACACAAGCATAGCAATTAAGCATAAGAGTAGAAACCAACCCTGCAGATGACTAGCGACATTATCTCTAGTAAGGCCTTCCACATCCATGGCTTCTAATATATTCATAGAAATAGCCCCTGCATTTACAGCAACAAAATAATTTCTAAGAGAAGCAGATTTAACAAAAGATATTTATTGATAGATGAAGCCATGAAATGTGAGAACTTACTGTCCATTCCAATCTGATGGATAACTTGTACAAATTTCTGGTGTAGTTGACCACACCACTGGACCCTTTGCTTCTTCTGGGTTGATGTGTTCTCGTCCTTATCAGCAACATCCACAACCTTTTTGTTTTTTCTTGAATATTTCTTAGTGTGGTTTGCTCCAACCTTCTCAACTTTATCACTGTTCCGTGGATCAATCTTTCTATTCTTCACCACATGTGTCCATATGCCTCTAAGCTGTTCGAGGTGAACTGGCTTAACCATATAGTCACAGGCTCCATGCTTTATCCCTTCCATTATAGTTTCTGTCTCACTGATAGCACTGCATGACATAAGGCAAATAAGTGAATTATGATATGCAGAAGTCAACAAGATCAGTAGACTAAACATTGAATGATCTAGTGGCCTTCATGTTCAGTTGACGCACATTTTTGAAATTTCGTTTTCTTTAGACATTACATGTGTCATTTACATTCATTTTTAAGCAAATGTGTCGTATACATAGTAAATGCAACCCTATATTATTTTCACTTATGTTGTTTGTGGTCTGAATGCAGTAAGGAGACATACTGCAAACCCCGCCCAATAGGCCTGGTTGACTACCGATGACACTTTAGTCATGATTAGAAGGAGCAACTAGTTTGAATCATATGACAGTATATTTTTTCCCCTCTTAGATGGAAGAAAAATTAAGAAATATGGTTTAGACAATAAATCTACTCCAAGACCAATTCAACAAAGGTAAGAGTGCTTACTGCATCAGCATAGTATATTAAAACCATTCAATTCTAAAAGAAAGGTGCTCTCGCTGGTCACAAAAACATATCATTTGGGCAGGTTTGGTATAACCTTAAAAAATACAAACATTATTAAATTTTAAATTAATGAGTTTTAAAGATATATAAGTTATATTTATATATTTGTGTTCGAAACACTTGCAAAGCCTAATGAATTTGGAAGATTTTAAGAAATATTCTAGAGCAAATTAGGGGTCAAAGATACACAAAGAACTTTTAGGAAAAAGGTACTCATAAAAGTAACGTATGCTATGAAAACCAGTCTCCTGTGCAAACTATAGAAACTCTTATCAAGACCACAGAAATCTAATCCGATGGTGAGTTATTTTAGCACTTAAACCCCTCCACTCATCATTCATCCTAATCCAAACAGACGTGGGCACAGTGGGGGATTTAAGTGCTAAAATAACCCACCTTCACATCCCACCATCGGATTAGATTCTTGTGGTCTTGATTAGAGTTTCTATAGTTTGCATAGGAGACTGGTTTTCATAGCATACGTTCCCCTCATAAAAACCATACAAAATCAAATGTGACAATTATTTTTAGTAAAAGGTAGGACTAATGGATGTTATTTTTCTTTGCGAAGTAATTTACTTTCCATCCAATGAACCAATAATAATGCACAAAGTTACAAACAACAAAAAATAATTACATATAGGAAAAACGTAACACATGTAACTAAAATTGAAAATAATAAGAGGTCGACTTGGCTATGAACAAATGTAACACACACATCTACAAAAACAAAGGATTTTAATACACCCCGTGTGCACAGGCGCAGAAAGAAGCTCTGGCCGCATGCCTCGTCCTTTTGCCCAAACATGTCCTTTTTCCTCGTGTGTGCCTTCTCTTCTTCCTTTCGTGCTCCCCTGCCGCCTCCTCACCCCACCCGACTCTGATCCAGTGACGTCCACGTCACCTCCACCGCCGCTCTCTACCACGACCAACCCTAACCTAAGCTCCTCCTCTAGATTTGGCATGAGTGCCCTTGCCTCCGCCACTACAGCGACACTAATCACAATACCCAAGGTTCTCCAAATCCGCGCACATGCCCCCGCCTCCGCCACCATGCCGTGCTAATCCCAAGGTTATCCTCCAGATTTGCCGTGAGTGTCCCCGCCTCTACCACTTTGCAGGCTCCGGCAGCGCGCCACCCCGCCTCTGCCATTGTCATCCACCGCACCATGCTAATCCCAAGGTTCTCCTCTAGATTCAGCACAAGTACCCCCACCTCCAACTACTCCAAGGCTCTGGTTGCACGCTGCCACCACCATCCACAACCACCATTCTAATCCCAAGTTCTCCCCTTCTTCCCAATGGACACCCCTATCGCTGACACCACCCAACCGGCAATCCCACCACCTGGCGAGCAGTGCCTCACCATCCTGCCTCCGCGCTCGTCTCACCACCACCGTCGCTGGTCTGGCATCCTCCCAAAAGCTTTGTTTTAACTAACAGTGGAAAATCCTTGAAAACCAAAACCCAATGTCGTAACCTTCTTCTTCTTCGGTGGCAGCGGTACAAGGTGAATTGCCTAACACCAGCACATCGGCCGTTGAACCCGCAAACCTAGAGAACATCAAACAACCCAGACGTGTGGTACTGCACGACACGAGCATGCACGCGTAAACAAGCATAGGGAAAACAAATTTTACTTTTCATAGGTCTAATGAACGCGCTGTAATTTATGAAACTAAAAACAATATCATAGGTCTATCAACACCTTCTAGTGCTTATGAACAAACAGTAATGGTCTCCTTAATCAAACACATGCCAACAGACGCGTTTTCCGAAAAAGAAACAATAATGGACATATAAAACAGACAAATTTTAGTTTCCATGCAATGCTTACAACAAACCATAAAGGTGAAGCCATAAATGACAAAAATAAGTAGCCTGCTCCACTGTACTTAGCACTTTTCCGCCATGCATAGCTTCTAAGCTAATCCAAAGCTTCTCCTCTTCTTCTTCGATGGACGTTTCCACCACTGGCACCACCCAGCCGGCCTTTGTCATTGCCTGGTGGGTAGCACCGCGCTGTAATTTTTGAAACTAAAGATAATATCATAGGTCTATCAACACCTTCTAGTGCTTATGAACAAACAATAATGGTCTCCTTAATCAAACACATGCCAACAGACATGTTTTCTGAAAAAGAAACAATAATGGACATCGAAAACGGACAAATTTTAGTTTCCATGCAATGCTTACAAACCAACCATAAATGTGAAGCCACAAATGACAAAAATAAGTAGCTTGCTCCACTGTACTTAGCCTCCTCCACTGTGCATAGCTTCTAAGCTAATCCAAAGCTTCTCCTCTTCTTCTTCGATGGACGTTGCCACCAATGGCACCACCCAACCGACCTTTGTCATTGCCTGGTGGGTAGCACCCCCGCTATCCCACCCTCCACAGCCATCTCGGGCACAACCATTGTCGGTCTGGCATCATCCCCAAAAACTTCTTTCTAAGCCTGGAGAACATGGAAATCATCAAAACCCCAAACCCTAACATCAGGGCCTTCTTTTCTAGTGACGGCTGCAGCAAATGAATTCATCTTGACACCTGCGCATCAGAGCACCCAAACTGAAATCCATGGAGAACATTGGACATCACAGACGACGTGCATGCCAGCTCCACTATACTTAGCACTTAGGAATTTAGGGTGACATGCAAAACTAGAACACAAACGATAACATAGTTATTGGCATGATTGTATGTGAGCACATGCACCCAAAGAATCAAAGATTTATGATTGACATATGTACCATTTATTGATATCCTACCCAAACATGCATAACCAACGACTCTACGAATATCGTGAGTTATAAGCAATCTATTCAATGCATCTATGCAAAATGACATACAAAAATGGGAGTACTACAAATTCTGATGATTGTTGTTCTCTACACGATTAGAAGAATGCCATGCATAGAAATGGGAAAATGAGTTTGTGAAAGGGGCAGCTAGACTGATGACTAGGAGATCCATCTGTAGGCCAATGAGCTCGAGGAGATTGAAGCTATCCATTTTGGGCATGATGACATCGTCGATCACCAAGTCAAACTGGTTCCCATCCTTCCTCTCCCTGAGCATGTCCAACGTTGTATGGCCATCCGTCACCAATATTGTTGTGTCGCACCACGAGAATTTCAAACGCATAAACAAAATCACCCCCAAATAATTCATCAATCGTCTAGCCTAAAATTGTATGGCAACAAAATCAGAGGGAAATAATTGATGGCTAAGAAGGCAAGAACACACACCGTTGTAGGTGCAATACTTCAACTGCCTCTATAGGACCTTGAGGCAGACGTGGTCATCATCGACGGCAAACAAGCCCAGTCTCGCTAGGATGGTATCCATGGCCATCTCTTCCCCTATCCAAAATGCACATGATCATTTTCAAGAAAGTAGCCGCCAACCACCAAATCCCCACAAGGAACACGAGAAGACTCGAAGTTTCTTACCCGCTGCAATGTCTTCCATTGGCATCCAACAACCTTCGGTGAGCAAGCAACAAAGACAGATGAATGGTCCTAAATGACTAGTGGGGGTGAATAGCCTAATTAAAAATTCTGCAATGCACTAAAATAATTGTTAGCAACACAAATAGTGGAGCTTTTGGCACTAGTCTACACGAGTGTTGCAAGCCCACCTAAGCCAACAATTTCTAGTCCTAATATGGCATGACAGACAACAAGCTACAGAGCTGCACAAGATAAAAGCAACTACACAAAACGCTAGCAAACTAAACAAACTACTAGGTCAAGCACAAAGTAAATACGATATGAAATGAGCTAGGGATGAGAGGGTTTCACCATGCCTTTAGGATCGCCAATGAACAAGTAGTCACTAGTGAATACCAAGAGTGAAGCCAATAACCAAATAGCCAATGGAAGAACCAATCACCAAGATGATCCAATCAAGCACAATCAACACAGGGGAGACGCCGATTTTTATCCCAAGAACGTGCTTGTTGACACGCTAGTCCCCGTCTCGACCAACACATGGCGGTTTCATGGTTAATCAACACCAAACCGTAAAGCTCCTCACTAGAGTGCCACAAGAACGGGCCACAAGCTAAGTGAGGAAGTTCAATGATACGAGCAATCCACTAAAGGTGTCTTTCAGTACTCCACGGAGGATGAGACCCAATGATCCCTCACAACCACGATCCGGTGGTGGCCAAGAAAAATCACAGACTATTGCCAACTCCATCAAGTTGCTCCAAGCTATCTAGGCACCAAAAAGTGTCAAGAGTTACAAGAAATCCACAATCAATGTGAAGAACTAGTGCCACTAGATGCTATCTCACAAAGCAATGGGCTAGAATCAATCAATCTCACTTTGAGTATGCAAATCAAGTCAAGGAGATGAGTGGAGAGGCTTAGGTTAGCTCACAAAGATGTATCACTGATCAAAATGTGCAAGAGAGGCAGCCTAAGGAAACCCAACGCCTATTTATAAGCCCAAAGCCACACACTAGTCGTTTCAACCTTCGTAGGGTGTCCGGACCCAGGTCCAGACCCTAGTTTCGACCAATCCAAACCATCCTCCAAGCCCTGAACACACCCAGTCGTGCCTACCACCAGCCGCCACACATTTCATTCAAAGCGAGAGTCGTTGTCGCTCCAATGGTACTCCATTGCGCGCATCTCACATCGTTCATACTGTCACAATAGTGCTCGATCCGGACCAATAGGGGATCCAGATCCAACGCTATGTAGAGAGCTCCTAGAACACCAATTTGCATCCAGGCCCGGTCCTGAGCCTCCATCCAGACGAAGCCTCTAGGTCCGGATGAGTTCGCTCCTTTGCTCGTGCTAGCTTCACTTCATCCGGACTCGACCACCATGGTCCAGACCAATGAATTGTTGGGTCCAGATGCAGAGTCTGAGCCCCTAGTTGCCAACCTGCCTGTCCATACCCACACCCATTGGTCCTCATTGTGGTTGTGCCTGGGCCCGGATGCTACCTGACAGTGCAGCTGCCTAGGGTATGGCTCAGGACCCATCTCCGATGGTTTCGTGACCGCCCAAGACCCTAGGGTCCGAACCCCATTTTCACCTCCTTTTCAACTTCTTCTTCCACTCTTGCTTCCATGTGCCAACACCGAAGTGTTAAACTAGTTGTGCACATGTGTTAGCATTTGTTAAAGCATTTTCAAGGTTTTGTTAGTCACACACTAGACTCTAATGCATTGATATGTTACTAGAGAACACCTAGTGGCACTTGAACACCGCATTAACCGTGATTTACTCCTCTTGATAGTACAATATTATGTTAAATGTGATCACTCTATGGTGTATTTATCACCAAATCCAAATCCTTATTTATACCTTTGCCTTGATCTACATAGGGTTTTGTTTTTCTCTTTCTTCTTTTCCAAATGTAGAGCAGTTGATCCATTTTTCTGTCATTTCCACCAAAACCATGGTCATCATCTAGCTCCACCAACCTATATCTCAAAAACACTGGGTAGTACACTTATGTTTCATCAATTATCCAAAACCAAACAAAGACTTTCAACAGAGGAAAAAGTGACATAAGGGAGGCGATTTTTGGGTGAAGAGTAGCACAGTGAGAATGAGGGAAAGGGGGGATTTATAGCAAGAGCAAGGGGGAATGAGGGAGGAGCGGGAGTTAGAATGCAGGCGGCTGCAAAGATGGTAGGTGTTCATACTTGCAATGTTGAATTTCCCTAGCATTAATTACTGCCTATAGTTACCCTGTGCTTCGACCGCCAGACTTGTTGGCTTTGCTCATCGCTTGTGTGTTGCGGCTGGCTTCAGTTTCTTGATGAATGGAAAACCAACCAAACCACCCTAGAATCATTTTGGGCAAGGTTTGGAAAAGCTTAAAAGCTACAAACTTCTTAACTTTTAAGTTAATGAGTTTTAAGATATGTATAAGTTATATGTGTACATTTGTGTTCAAAACACTTGCAAAGCATAATGAATTTGACAGATTTTAAGAAATATTTTAGAACAATTATTGCTCAAAGATATACATGGACCTTTTAGAAAAAAAAGATACACATAAAAAACTATGCAAAATCAAATGTAACAATTATTTTCTTTACGAAATAATTTACTTTTCATCCAATGAACCAACAGTAATGCACAAACTACAAATAACAAAAGTTAGTTACATACAGGGTAAACTGTAACACATGTAGCAAAATTGAAAACTATGAGAGGTCGACATGGCTATGAACAAATGTAACACACTGAAAGGTCCTAGTTTGGTTTTGGTAATTGAGTGACAACTTAGGTGGACTAATATGTGTTTGAAGTAAATTACACAGGTGATTAGTCCATAGGTGATCATGTGTGAGCAACATATGCCATAGAGGAGAATTGGCTTGGAGGATGTTGCAATGCTCATGCATGAAGATGAAGAAGGAGCTTAATGCATATGTGACATGACATGTGGTCATATGGCTAAGATGGAGAAGATCAAGGCAAGACTTGGCTTGATGGACCGGTTGCGAAGGTGAAGGGCAAGTTGGGGCTTTGAAGCCGTTGGTACCGAGTGTCGGGAGGCTTAAGCAAGACTTGGCGCCGAAGGACCGAAGCGATGGTGAAGAGCAAGTGATGTCAAGATCGATGGACCATGGAGGCCATGTGATGATATGAAGTGGATCATATCATTTGAAGATAGGTTGGTGCATGTGTTGCATCAACACCGAAGGAGATGGAATGGAATGCGCAAGGCAAAGGTATATTTGTAGGGCATTTCATTTCACCGGTCATAGGTGTGTAGAGAAGTTTATGACCGGGTTTAGGATAGATGGCCGTACTATTAAGAGGAGCAAACTTGTTTGCATATCGGTCATCTAGTGCCACTTGAGCGATCTAACTTTGCGATGTTACTATGATCGAGTGGCGTGGTGAGTGCAAGTGAAAATCCTTTGAAAAATGATTGTGAAAATGCTAACACACTTGCACAAGATGATGAACACTTGGTGGTGTTAGCACATTTGCAAAGGAGAAGTTGTTGAAATAGTTTTGGATCAAAACAGAGAAGAAAATGAAGTTTTCTGTGTGTTGTCGGTGGTACCGACCTGGGGGTGTCGGTAGTACCGACCCAGGAGGGCTGTTTGCAGCCTCTCTGGATGTGGCTCGTTTTTGGCCTGGCGGTGGTACCGCTATTACTCGGTACTACCGCGGCAGTGGTACCGTACCGACCGAGGGTCGTGGTACCGTGGCCCTGAAGGGGTTTTGCGGAGCTCTCTGGAAGTGGCCAGTTTTGGCCT
Source organism: Coix lacryma-jobi var. lacryma-jobi (assembly GCA_009763385.1). Lineage (NCBI taxonomy): Eukaryota > Viridiplantae > Streptophyta > Magnoliopsida > Poales > Poaceae > Coix > Coix lacryma-jobi. The sequence goes on from VDCT01000596.1 coordinate 549,570, forward strand.
ACCGGTAGTACCGCCATTACCTCGGTAGTACCGCGCTCGGTACTACCGACTCAAGGCCGGTGGTTGGCAAGTTTGCGGAGCTCTCTGAATGAGTGGAAGATGACCTGGCGGTGGTACCGCCATAGGGCCGGTACCACCGGGCTCGGAAGTACCGACCAGGGGGTCGGTAGTTCAAGAGTCAGGAGGAAGTTTTTGAATGCGTTCGAAAGTAGCCTGCCGGTAGTACCGCCATAGGGCCGGTACTACCGACCTCGGAGGTACCGACCAGAGAGTCGGTGCTTCGCCTAAATCAGCGGGCCTTGTGGTAACGGCTAGTTTGACTAAGCGGTAGTACCGCCCAGGAAGGGTCGGTACTACCGACCGAGGCGCAGGAAAGGGGAAACGGCTAGTTGGCGCTCCCCTCTATAAATAGGAGTTGAGGCGGCTTAGGGCCGGCTGCTGAGCACTCCAAAGCCTTGGTGGCTTGAGTGGATGTGCCTGGGAGCCCTCTAACTCGCTTGTGCTTGCTAGTGCGCGAATCTATTGCGAGTGAGCGATTCTAGTGCGTTGCTTTGAGAGATAGCATCGAGTGGCACTAGGTGTTCGAGTTGCAAGCCGGTGGTGCTTATTACTCTTGGAGGTTGCCACCTCCTAGACGGCTTGGTGATCGAGTCTCCGTCATGAAGCCCGCGTGAAGATTGTGCGTGGCTCCGGAGAAGGATTGTGAGGGGCATTGTGCTCGCCCCGCGGGGATCGCGAAGAGCAACTCTAGTGGATTGCGCGTGTCATTGAGTTACCCTCACTTGTGGGTGAGTTCTTGCGGCGCTCGAGTGTCGAGCTAGGTGTGGTGCCTATTAGCCGCCGAACTACCAAAGTGTGTGGTCGACACAACGGGGACTAGCTTGGTGGCAACCAAGTGAACCTCGGGAGAAAAATCACCGTGTCAACTTCGTGTTCATCTTCTCGGTGGTTTGCAAACTCTTTTCACTAGCTTGTATTTACTTGTTCATATACATGTGCTAGTTGCTCTTATGATTAGTTGGCTTGTGTAGCTTGCTAGTTACCTTCCTTGCTTGTGTAGCATAGAAGTTGATCCATGAGTGACTAGTTGACTTGTAGTCTTGCTAGTCACATTGCTTAGTTTGTGTAGCTAAGTTGAGCTCTCTAATTTGGCTTGTGTAGCCTTGTTATTGAGCATTGCTAGTGAGCTTAGGCTTTGTGCTTTTTGCTTAGTGGCATGTGTAGGAGCTCCCCGGTTGATTGAGTACTAGTTGCTTAGGTTTGTGTAACCTTGCAAGCTAGAATTGTTTAGGTGAGCTCTAGCTAGCCCGACACCTTATTTGCTTTGTTTAGGATCTTTTATAAGGTGTCATAGAGTATAAGTAGAGGGGTGTAGTCTTGGCTAGACCGATAGATTTAATTCCGCATTTGTTTTGGTTAGCCATTCCGCTGCAATTAAGTTTAAGTTTTTAGAAAAGACTATTCACCCCCCTCTAGTCCGCCATCTCGACCCTTCAATTGGTATCGGAGCGAGGTCTCTCATTTGTGGTCTTCACCGACCCGAGAGGATGGCGACTTATGGGCTAGATGTTGAGTGTCCACACATTTTTGATGGCACACACTTTGCACGATGGAAAAATTGGATGATATGCAATTTTAAATTTATTAGTCCTCAAATGTGGTGGATCGTAGATGTGGGCCTTTCTCTTGTGTTGGATAGAAAGAATGCAACTCAAGCGCAAAAGAAATGCCTACATCTCAGATGGCCAAGCTACGAACATTTTCTATCAATCTATGAGGATAACATATTTGGTGAGATCATGGACTTGAAGTCCGCCCATGAAATTTGGATTTATCTCAATGAGAAATATGGGCGATCTCCGATGATGATGTTGATGAGCCCAAGGAGGAGGCGCATGAGGATGTTGAGCATGACCACAACTTGGTGGTTGTGGAGGATTGCTCCACCTCATGGTCAAGTGATGATGATGATGATCAATCCACAAGCTCACTTGACAAGGTTGATGGTGATGATTCAATGTTTGCAAGTAATGATTCTACTCCAAGCACACTTGATGATGTTGATGGCTCATGCTCGAGCGATGATTGTGTATACTACTACAAGCCCATCACCACATTGCTTCATGTCACAGGTGACACCAAGGTATTTAATGCAAATGTGGTTGATCATGTTGATTCATATGATGAGCTTGTTAGTAGACTTGCTAGCATGACCATGTCTTTAGAAATGAGAAAAATAAAACAATGAAATTAGCAAATGAAAACTCATTTCTAAAGAACTCATGTGAAGAACATAAGCGCTTACTTGATGTTCTTAAAGCTTCACATGATGATTTAATTGAAAAGTATGGCTCTCTCATTAAGAAGCTTTCAAAAAAATTAAAAATAATGAGAGCTCATCACATGGATCAAATGATCAATTGCGCAAATGTTGCTAACCCATGTGATGTAGGCAAGAAGAATGTATCCACCTCTTGTGAAGATTTATTATCTATGCCATGTTCTTCACAATTAGATGCTTGTTCTACTTCTTTGTCTTGTGAGACTAACCTTTTGAAGGAGAACAATGAGCTCAAAAGTGAAGTGAAGAATTTGAGCACAAGTTAGAGAGGTGGTGTAAATCAAAGGTCACCTATGAGCACATAATGAAGAATCAAGAAGCTATGGTGACAAGAGTGGCATTGGCTTCAACAAGAGCAATGTCAAAGGCAAGAGATGGGGCAAGAGAAGACATGAAAGAGAAATGAAGAAGCAAGAACAAGAAAGCTATCTCATTTCATGTGCTATCAATGCCATGAGATGGGACATCTTGCAAAGGCTTGCCCCAACAAGAAGAAGCCCCAAGCTCAAATCAAGAACAACCATCATGATGGTGACTTGATGAAGAAGAAGAAAACAAGAAGGGGCGGAAGAGCAAGGCATCCAACTCATATCCATGATGCCAGATGATGATGAGCAAGAATGAAGAAAAAAAAAGATTTGGCTCACATCAAATGCTACAAGTGTGGTGACATGGGACACTTTGCCTCGAAGTGTCCTAACAGCTTGAGAAGAAGGCTCAAGCAACTCATGAGAGGCAAGGCAATGAGAAGCAACAAATGAGCAAAGAAGAGAAGGCTCAATCAAAGAGAAGTTGCTACTCATGCCGGGAAAGGGGACACATGGCTCATTCATGTCCCCTAGGTATGACCCCTAAGCCTATTTCAATTATTAATGATTCTATGCTTAGGAAGGATGAAAATGGTACCTCTAAGGCTACTATTGCAACTCATCCCGCTACTCATACTAAGGCTATGCCTAAGTATGTTGCTCCTAATTGAGAGGACCCAAACTAGTTTGGGTACCATCAAAAAGTGGATGAATGTGTGTAGGTACCATGGCATTGGAGGCTTGACTCAATTGATTTCATATTATTCATCATGTGATTGATTCAAGTAATGAAGCCTAGTGCTATCCAAACCCAATGCCAAGACAAAAAAGTGAAGTCCAAGTGCAAAACATACAAGTGCAAAGATCAAGTTGTGATGTTTGATTGGAATTATTTGAAGGCTTGCAATCTAATTGAGTAGAAGCTTGCTATTTGATGATCATGAGCTACTAAGGTATATCTCTAGTTGATCATGTTCTTTTAAATGCATATGAGTTGATTGAATCGGATATATATGCATATGTTGCTTGCTATAAGATGATTGAATGGATAAATTGCTTAGTGATCAAAATTGAGTTAGTTTGAATGGATATGTTCATGAGACTTCTTTTAGTAAGTGATTGAATGGATATATGTCTTGTGAGAGTATTCAAACATGTTAGCTCAAGTTTGATTCATATTGGTAGAGTATAGCTCAATTGCTCAAATTTGTCAAAAATCTGAAATCTGAGCTAGCTGTGATAATAGCCATGTTTGAATGATCAAATCTATTTGGATTGGCTTGAAATTTGGTACACATGCTCTACACTTGTGATATTAGTCGCTGTGCAAAATTCATGATTATTGGATAAGATGTACTTTGGTTTTGGAGTAGATCTTTCAACTATTGTGCAGCAGTTTTCAGCATGTAGTACTATGGAAAGAATTGAAATCTGGTAGCAATCTAGAAGCCATGAAGCTCAAATTTTTATGGCTGCTAGAACACTTAGAGAGGCACATCTCCACCAAATTTCATAGTCATTAGACTTATATTTTGGGAGATATGCATGTTTCTTTGAGAAGGACAGAATCTGCCAGAAAAGTGACAATATTGGATTAATCTAGAGTCACTTTGATTGAAAGGCCCTCAAGTTGGAATCATGTTTATAAAGTGGTTGAGGGACCTATGTTTGGTTTTGAGATGAGCTAGAAGTATGGCAAATATGAGTACAAGTTCATGTGATTGGGAAGTGTATTTGGCACACATTTGGTACTCAAATTGAAGATCAAGACCAACATCAAGATGAAGATAAAGATCAAGCTCTAGTATCAAATTGAAGATCATTTGGAAGAAGAAAAGGACTCAAAGAGGAATTCAAAGTCACATTTTCAAGAAGAGTTTAATTGGATCAATCAAACAAGGTCAATTCAAGTGAGTATCAAGGATGGTTCTTTGGAGAGAGGTCACTTCTCCCTTTTGTAGGGGCTTGCCGCCTTTGGTAGGTTAACCAAGTATGATACTTGGAAGGCCAATATGGAAGTGGTGATTCAAAGGATATTTGAGATGCTTAGTTGAAGCAATAAGGATTGACCAGCAAAGCAAGCAACATGCAAGATAGTAAAGCAAATCATGACAATTCAAGTGGTATTCATATGCAAGCTATGTTCAAATGAAGAAGCAAGTCAACCACAACAAGATAGCGCACTTAATCATATGAGTGAAGATTTGTTCTATCAATTGGTATATATTGGTCTTCACCATGGACTTCACATTGCTATTTGGAGCTTAATTGGAATCAATGACTATCCTCTACTCCAAGATAGCAAAGGTATCATTGTAATGTGCATGATCATATTCATCCCTTACTAGTATGCGGTTAGTGCATATAGTACATGCTCAATAGGATCATGCATAACAATTGAAAAGTTTAAATTCATAGCCTACCACTATTGCTTGTTTGATTATATGATCTAGTGGTTAGTATATGAGTTTGTTCAAGAAAAGACAATAATGCCAATGGATATCAAGTTTCAATTTTCATTCATTGGTATCCTACAAGACTTCAAGTGATCCTCACTTTAAGTGATCAATTCAGCAAAGCATCCCTCTCCAACAAGAGCTCAAGTTTATAATTGGATGACCCATGCTATGACATAAGGGAGGTGCCCCACCTATTGGTATCAAGGTCAAAGATCCTTCAAGTGGGTTTCATTCCAACACATATAGTAGTGTCCATCAAAAATGAAGCCTAAAGTGTCAACCATCTACCCTAGTGTCACCCTTTGTGAGAAAGAGCATACCTTTTATGGTCATTGATGACAAAGGGGGAGAAGTTATGGAAAGATATGTCAATTATGATATGTCAAGGACAAAGAGGGAGAAAGAAGATGGACATGGATCAAGAGGGAGCAAGATTGAAGGATCAAAATTCTTGGACAATGAGAGCACACAAGTAGGGGAGCAAGCTCATGAACTTGGTTGTTGCATTTGATATGTGCATAATCATGTGCTTGCTTGCATTGCATAAGTTTTAAAATTTTATATGCATGCTTGTGTGGTGTATGCTAGTTATAGGATTTAATTGATGATTGATAACTAGCATGCATAGGTTAATAGCTAGACTTGTGCTTTTAATGCAAAACTAGACCCTTGCTATTAATGTTGATCTCACGGGGTTTTCTAGTTTTTATGATGTCTAGCTACTCTTCGATGCTAAGGATGAATCAAAATGTGGTATGCACGCTTCAAAGGTAAAATTTCATCATGTATACCTTAGCATCACTTAGTAGTGCTAACACTCCCACAAATTTCATATTTATGCATGTGTGCAAGCTTGAAACAAACCATTTGAGCACACATGTAGGGGGAGTTAACACTACAAAGTTGGGTTGTATGGTGCTTATCCAATTCTCTTATATGGTCTTAACGTTGGATAAGTAACATAGAATCCAAAGAGCTTAATTTCCATATCTTTGTAGAGTTGTCATCAATTACCAAAAAGGGGGAGATTGAAAGGTCCTAGTTTGTTTTGGTAATTGAGTGACAACTTAGGTGACTAATATGTGTTTAAAGTGAATTACACAGGTGATTAGTCCATAGGTGATCATGTGTGAGCAACATATGCCATAGAGGTGAAAAGGCTTGGAAGATGTTGCAAGGCTCACACATGTGATGAAGGAGCTTATTGCATATGTGACATGACATGTGGTCATATGGCTAAGATGGAGAAGATCAAGGCAAGACTTGGCTTGATGGACCGGTTGCGAAGGTGAAGGGCAAGTTGAGGCTTTGAAGCCGTTGGTACCGAGTGTCGGGAGGCTTAAGCAAGACTTGGCGCCGAAGGACCGAAGCGATGGTGAAGAGCAAGTGATGTCAAGATCGATGGACCATGGAGGCCATGTGATGATATGAAGTGGATCATATCATTTGAAGATAGGTTGGTGCATGTGTTGCATCAACACCGAAGGAGATGGAATGGAATGCGCAAGGCAAAGGTATATTTGTAGGGCATTTCATTTCACGGTCATAGGTGTGTAGAGAAGATTATGACCGGGTTTAGGATAGATGGCCGTACTATTAAGAGGAGCAAACTTGTTTGCATATCGGTCATCTAGTGCCACTTGAGCGATCTAACTTTGCGATGTTACTAAGATCGAGTGGCGTGGTGAGAGCAAGTGAAAATCCTTTGAAATTGTTTGTGAAATGCTAACACACATGCACATGATGTTGTACACTTGTTGGTGTTAGCACATTTGCAAAGGAGAAGTTGTTGAAATAGTTTTGGATCAACTCAGAGATGAAATGAAGTTTTCTGTGTGTTGTCGGTGGTACCGACCTGGGGGTGTCGGTAGTACCGACCCAGGAGGGCTGTTTGCAGCCTCTCTGGATGTGGCTCGTTTTTGGCCTGGCGGTGGTACCGCTATTACCTCGGTACTACCGCCGGCGGTGGTACCGACCAGGGGTCGGTGGTACCGTGGCCCTGAAGGGGTTTTGCGGAGCTCTCTGGAAGTGGCCAGTTTTGGCCTACCGGTAGTACCGCCATTACCTCGGTAGTACCGCGCTCGGTACTACCGACTCAAGGCCGGTGGTTGGCAAGTTTTCGGAGCTCTCTGAGTTGAGTGGAAGATGACCTGGCGGTGGTACCGCCATAGGGCCGGTACCACCGGGCTTGGAAGTACCGACCAGGGGGTCGGTAGTTCAAGAGTCAGGAGGAAGTTTTTGAATGCGTTCGAAAGTAGCCTGCCGTAGTACCGCCATAGGGCCGGTACTACCGACCTCGGAGGTACCGACCAGAGAGTCGGTGCTTCGCCTAAAACAGCGGGCCTTGTGGTAACGGCTAGTTTGACTAAGCCGGTAGTACCGCCCAGGAAGGGTCGGTACTACCGACCGAGGCGCAGGAAAGGGGAAACGGCTAGTTGGCCGCTCCCCTCTATAAATAGGAGTTGAGGCCGGCTTAGGGCCGGCTGCTGAGCACTCCAAAGCCTTGGTGGCTTGAGTGGATGTGCCTGGGAGCCCTCTAACTCGCTTGTGCTGCTAGTGCGCGAATCTATTGCGAGTGAGCGATTCTAGTGCGTTGCTTTGAGAGATAGCATCGAGTGGCACTAGGTGTTCGAGTTGCAAGCCGGTGGTGCTTATTACTCTTGGAGGTTGCCACCTCCTAGACGGCTTGGTGATCGAGTCTCCGTCGTGAAGCCCGCGTGAAGATTGTGCGTGGCTCCGGAGAAGGATTGTGAGGGGCATTGTGCTCGCCCCGCGGGGATCGCGAAGAGCAACTCTAGTGGATTGCGCGTGTCATTGACTTACCCTCACTTGTGGGTGAGTTCTTGCGGCGCTCGAGTGTCGAGCTAGGTGTGGTGCCTATTAGCCGCCGAACTACCAAAGTGTGTGGTCGACACAACGGGGACTAGCTTGGTGGCAACCAAGTGAACCTCGGGAGAAAATCACCGTGTCAACTTCGTGTTCATCTTCTCGGTGGTTTGCAAACTCTTTTCACTAGCTTGTATTTACTTGTTCATATACATGTGCTAGTTGCTCTTATGATTAGTTGGCTTGTGTAGCTTGCTAGTTACCTTCCTTGCTTGTGTAGCATAGAAGTTGATCCCATGAGTGACTAGTTGACTTGTAGTCTTGCTAGTCACATTGCTTAGTTTGTGTAGCTAAGTTGAGCTCTCTAATTTGGCTTGTGTAGCCTTGTTATTGAGCATTGCTAGTGAGCTTAGGCTTTGTGCTTTTTGCTTAGTGGCATGTGTAGGAGCTCCCCGGTGATTGAGTACTAGTTGCTTAGGTTTGTGTAACCTTGCAAGCTAGAATTGTTTAGGTGAGCTCGAGCTAGCCCGACACCTTATTTGCTTTGTTTAGATCTTTTATAAGGTGTCATAGAGTATAAGTAGAGGGGTGTAGTCTTGGCTAGACCGATAGATTTAATTCCGCATTTGTTTCGGTTAGCCATTCCGCTGCAATTAAGTTTAAGTTTTTAGAAAGACTATTCACCCCCCCTCTAGTCCGCCATCTCGACCCTTCACAGTGCCGGGCCGCGGTACTGCCGGGCTAAGGCGGCAGGCCGCACGCGCGACTTGATTTGTCCGTTGGATGGCAGGGGGTATTTACTTCACCCCCTCTGCCTCCCAACGGTCATCCACGACCAGAACTCTCCACCTACCTCCAGACAAGCTCTCTCTTCTCCATTGAAGGCTCTCCAAGCTCCCAACCACCAAATCTCTATTCCCATTGATTCCAAGTGGTTGAGAGGCTCAAACCTTCACCAAAGAGGAGCCCTAGCTGAGATCTACTGCCTAGAGCACTTGATTTGAGCCATAGCCGGTGGATTTGCTTCTATTACTCTTGGGTTCTTGGAACCCTAGCCGGCTAGGCGTCGCCCTAGAGCCTTGCCAACTTGTGTGCGGCCTAGGGAGGTTTGTAATCACTTGTGCAGCTAGTAAGATTACCCCTCACCTCAAGGATTTGTTCCTTGACTTGAGAACGAGGTTGAGTTGCAAAGCTCATGACCTAAGTGGTCAACCTCAACAACGTGAGGTAGGCAAGCCTTGGTGGCGAGCTGAACCACGGGATAAATCACTTGTCTCGCGTGCTTGCTTAGTTTCATTCTCTATGTTCATGAGCTTGTGATATATTCTAGGGTTTGGCTCGATCTACTCTATCTTTCATATTTGGCTTGGAGTAGTTGTTTCTGCTGGTTCATATAGCCTTTTGTTACATTCCTATTCATATAGAATCTGCAGATTGTGGTTAGATTTCGAATTGCAGCTTCTGGTCTTCATCTGCGCGGCAGTACCGCGCTGAGGCCGGCAGTGCCGGGGAGCGGCAGTGCCGGGCACAGGCGGTAGTGCCGGGCATATCTAATTGGTTTTAAGCTGTGATTTTTGACAGGCCTATTCACCCCCCCCTCTAGGCCACACAGGTCCTTACAAGTGTATCAGAGCCTGGTCTCTCAGCAGCACTTAACCGTGCGAGAGTATGGCCACTGACGGAGGAACGGGTAACGCTAGTGTTGTGTGTTGTGCAACCCGAACCCTTTGAAGATCCGGATGTGCACACCACTAGCAGCAGCGAGAGTATCTCCACAGCTAGCGGAAGGACACTTCCACAATTGGTTGTGTCGGCCGGAGAGCTCGCAAGACGAAAGGAAGAAGAAGGTTGAGAAGAGAAGCTAGAGCCAAAGCAAAAGAAGATGCAGCAGCTCTCAAAGCAAAGGAAGACAAGGCTCAAAGAAGAGAAGAAAGAAAGATTAGAAGAGAAGAAAGAGCCAAGAGAAGAGAGAAAAGAAGAAGAAGGAAGAGCTCAAAAAGCTAAGAAGAGTGTGCACTTGAGTGAAGACTCAAGTAGCACCGAAGATGGTGATGATGACATCTCCTATCATCTCAAGGATGACAAGAAGAAGAAGGAGGAGACCAAGAAGACATACGGAGCCGTATCCTACACTTATTCTTCTATGTCTAACCATGATTCTAGGCCTCTCATTAATGTACCCGCGGCAAGTTGCCTCGTTTCGACGGGACCAACTTTGCCAAGTGGAAGCACATTATGAAGACCTATCTTATTGGTCTCCATCCAGGTATTTGGGAGATTGTGCACAATGGACTTGAAGCACCGGTTGATCCAAAGAACCCCACTCGAGATGAGTTCCGCAACATTCATCTCAATGCCCAAGCCACTAGTGTGCTACTTAGTGCCCTGGATGGTGATGAGTACAACAAGGTCATGGGAGTTGAGGTTGCAAAGGAGATTTGGGACACATTGCATATTGCTCACGAAGGGGTTGATAAAGTAAGGCAATCCAAGATTGATTTGTTGATGGCCAAGCTCAACCGGTTTGTAATTTGTGATGGTGAAGGTCCTCAAGAGATGTTTGATAGGTTGATGGTCATTGTTGGCAAGATTAGAGGGCTAGGTGGAAATGAAATCAATGATCACAAGGTTGTGAAGATTATGTTGGAAGCTTATTCACCAAGAAATGAGACCGTAGTGACATTGATTAGAGACAAGAAGAAGTTCGAGAAGTTCACACCTAGTGATGTGCTTGGAAGGATTATCACATTTGATATGCAAAGAGAGGAAGCTAATGAAAGAAGGAAGCTTGGAGAGTTGCAAGCAAGGCTAGATGGGATGAAGATCAAGGAAGTGGCACTCAAGGCAAGCAAGCCAACAAACAAGCAACATCAAGCAAGTCAAGTTCAAGCAAGCAAGCCTCTACAAGCAAGCCCAAGCAACAAAAGAAGAAAATAGAGGTTGAGGACAGCACATCATCCTCTTGCAAGAGTGAGAGTGATGGTGAAGAGTTTGAGAAGATTGATGATATAGCTCTATTCATGAGAAGATATCGCAAGGGGCTCAAGAAAGAAGTTACAAATTTGTAAAGAGGAAGTTTCCTAACAAGAAAAAGAGAACTTGCTACAATTGTGGTAGCACCGAGCACTTCATTGCTCATTGCCCAAATGAGAAGAAAGACAACAAGGGCAAGAAAGATGACAAAGCCACTTACAAGAAGCACAACAAGAGATACATGGGAGAAGCCCACATCGGACATGAATGGGATTCAACCGCACAAACCTCAAGTGAAGAAGATGAGAAGATGGCAACCATTGCATTCCAAAAGTCATCTCCTTCACCAAGGCTATTCAACAACTTGTCCGATGATGATGAAGGCAACTCCCACACTTGTCTCATGGCCAAGAAAAGAAGGTGAAAAAGACTCATACTCCTAAACCTTCTCTTCCACTTAGTGACATCTCTAGTAGTGAACTTAGTGACTCTTCTAGTGATGATAGCTCTAGTGATGAAGAGATAAACATGATAACAAAGAACTTAGATAAGAAAACCAAACTCTTTATCACTAAGCTAATGGAGGAACTAGAGGGTGTACAAGCCGAGCTAGCAATAAGTGAGGATGCTCTTATCAAACAAGAGGATCTCTATATTGCTTGCAAGGAAGCTCTTGCATTAGAGAGAAGTGAGTTGGATGTCTTGCATGAGGCCTTGGCCAAAGAGCAAGATGAACATGCTTCCCTAAAGAAGGCTCATGTTGAACTCAAGAAAAAGTATTGTGACTTGGATGAAAAGCACAAGGAACTTGAGCTGCAATATAATCTTCTTTGGGAAAGCAACTCAACTCTCCCTAAGGCAAATGTCACTTCTATTCCCCCACTAGTGAAGGTTGTGGAAAATGCTATAATCTTGATTTGAATGTCTATTCCACTAACCTTGCAAACATGGAGGTCATGAGAAAAGAAATAGCAAGATTGACAAGTGTTATTGCAAGTGGTTGTGTCAAGTCTACTATAAGTGCTAGTGAGAAGACCCAAAGCAAGAACATGCCCAAGTTCAAGAACGGAAGACGTCCTTTCATAAAGGATGGTTGGGGCATGTAAAGGGAGGCAAAACCAATGGAAGGAAGAAGGTGAATGGCTATGAGTGTGTGAGGTTTGAGAAGAAGGGTCACATTGGTACAGTTCAGCCTGCACACCGCGGCAGTGCCACGCCAGAAGGCGGCAGTGTCGGCCCCCGGCAGTGCCGCCCCCAGGCTGGCAGTGCCGCGCCCCAAGAAAGGGAAGGCTACCAGTTCCCCTTCTGCTCAGTCTCACACACCCCAGCAGATGCCAAATCAGAAGCAAGGGTCTCAGAAACCAAAGGAGTCTATTTGGTAACCAAGAACAAGTTCATGCATCAACCCAAGATAGAAGCTCCAAGAATGAGCATGTCCTCTTGTTACTTTTTAGGACACAACAACAGTGGTAAAGTTGTTGCAAAGTATGTTGGTAATGACAAGAGGGCAGCCGACAAGTTTATTTGGGTTCCTAAGATACTTGTGACTAACATGCAAGGCCCCAATATCAATTGGGGACCTAAACCAAGGAACTAAACTTATTTTGCAGGCTTACTCCTCCGGGATCAAGTTGGGTGCTTGATAGCGGATGTACAAATCATATGACCGGAGAAAGGAGTATGTTCTCATCATATTCCCCAACTACAAATGCAAGTGAGAACATCATATTTGGTGATAACTCCAAGGGGGATGTGCTAGGTCTTGGTAAAGTTGCTATCACACTTGAACATTCAATTACTAATGTCTTACATGTTGATTCGTTAAGTTACAATTTGTTGTCCGTTTCGCAATTGTGTGGAATGGGTTTCAATTGTCTCTTTACGGATGAGGGTGTGGAAGTCTTTAGAAGGGAGGATTCCTCTATTGTCTTTACAGGTCGTTTGAAAGGGAAGCTTTACTTAGTTGATTCAACAAAAGTGAAGCCAAACTTGAGACTTGTTTAGTGGCAAAATCTAGCATGGTTGGTTATGGCACCGCCGACTAGCTCATGTTGGGATGAGGAATTTGGCCAAACTTCAAAAGGACAACCACATCCTAGGACTAACCAATGTTCATTTTGAGAAAGACAGAGTATGTGGATCTTGCCAAGCCGGAAAGCAAGTAGGCGTACCTCACCCACCAAGAGCTATGACACTACTACTCATCCATTGGAATTGATTCACATGGATCTCTTTGGACCGGTTGCCTACCTTAGCATCGGCGGTAACAAACATGGTCTTGTTATTGTTGATGACTTTTCTCGTTCCCTTGGGTATTCTTTTTGCATGATAAGAGTGTAGTGCAAGAGAAGGTGAAGATGTTCATACGAAGAGCTCAAAGGGAATTCGGTTTCAACATCAAAAAGGTTCGTAGTGATAATGGAACCGAATTCCGAAACACCCAAGTGGAAGAGTTACTTGATGAAGAGGGCATCAAGCATGAGTTCTCAGTGCCTTACACCCCTCAACAAAATGGTGTGGTGAGAGGAGAATAGAACGCTCATTGACATGGCAAGGACGATGCTAGATGAGTACAAGACGCCGGACATCTTTTGGGCCGAAGCCGTCAACACCACTTGCCATGTAATCAACCGCCTCTACCTCCACAAGAGAAGAAAGAAGACCTCCTATGAGCTGCTAACCGGTAACAAGCCTAAGGTGTCTTACTTTAGAGTATTTGGGTGCAAATGTTTCATATTGAACAAGAAACCCAAAGTCTCTAATTTCGCATCCAAGGTTGATGAAGGTTTTCTTCTCGGTTATGGATCAAACGAGCATGCCTATCGTGTTTTCAACAAGGCCTCCGGCAAGTTGAAATAGCGATAGACGTGACGTTTGATGAAACTAATGGCTCTCAAGTAGAGCAAGTTGATGAGTGGTTGTAGGTGATGAGGAACCTCCTTGTGAAGCAATCAAGCAACTAGCCATTGGTGATATAAGACCACAGGAACAGCAGGCTACTGGTCAGGATGGTCCTCAAGCTGAAGCTTCTGCTGGGACTGGTCAGATACAGTCCCCGGCAGTGCCGGGCTTGTCCCCGGCAGTGCCGGACCCCGGCAGTGCCGCGCGGAGCCAAGCAGTGTCGGGCACACCCAGAGCAGCTGCAGCTACTCCACTTCATGGAGTGAACCTACACCCATCTTCGAGCGAGATGAAGAAGAGGAAGCCGAAGATGAACCAGAACCCATCGATCATCCAAGACTCAAGCAAACTATTCAACGATCACCCCGTTGAAATATTCTTGGGAGTCTACGAAAGGGGTAACGACACGCTCTCATTTGGCAAATTTCTGTCAATATTACTCGTTTGTCTCCTCTTTGGAACCTCTCAAGGTAGAAGAAGCCCTGGATGATCCGGATTGGGTGATGGCCATGCAAGAAGAGCTCAACAACTTCGAGCGCAATCAAGTATGGTCACTCGTGGAAAGACCAAATACCAATGTCATTGGAACCAAATGGGCTTTCGCAACAAGCAAGATGAAGAAGGTGTGGTGACAAGGAACAAGGCAAGATTGGTAGCTCAAGGGTTCACACAAGTAGAGGGCCTGGACTTTGAAGAACATATGCACCGTTGCAAGACTTGAAGCCATTCGGATTCTTCTAGCCTATGCAGCCCATCATGAATTCAAGCTATATCAAATGGATGTGAAGAGTGCATTCCTCAATGGCCCTATACAAGAGTTGGTATATGTCGAGCAACCACCGGGCTTTGAAGATCCCACGTTTCCCAACCACGTCTTCAAACTCCGAAAGGCGCTCTATGGGCTTAAGCAAGCACCTAGAGCATGGTATGAATGCCTTAAGGAATTCTTGCTCAAAAAGGCTTTGAAATAGGCAAAGCCGATCCTACTCTCTTCACTCATAAAGTCAATGGAGATATCTTGTGTGCCAAATATATGTCGATGACATAATATTTGGTAGTACTAACAAATCCTTTTGTGATGAGTTTAGTAGGATCATGACTAAAAGATTTGAGATGTCTATGATGGGTGAGCTCAAGTTCTTCCTTGGGTTTCAAATCAAGCATTGAAGGAAGGGACTTTTCTTTGCCAAACCAAGTACACCATGATATGTTAAAGAAGTTTGACATGGTGAACGCTAAGCCTATCAAACACCCATGCCAACTAATGGACATCTTGATCTTGATAAGGAAGGAAAAGTCGTGGACATCAAGGTATATCGTTCCATGATTGGCTACCTCCTTTACTTATGCGCATCTAGGCCCGATATTATGCTTAGTGTGTGCATGTGTGCTAGATTTCAAGCTAACCCGAAAGAGTGTCCACTAGTGGCGTTAAGAGAATCTTGAGATATCTAGTTCACACTCCAAACCTTGGCTTGTGGTATCCTAAGGGCTCCAAGTTTGATCTACTTGGCTATTCGGATTCCGATTACGCCGGTTGCAAGGTAGATCGAAAAAGCACTTCGGGGACATGTCAATTCCTTGGACGCTCCTTAGTGTCTTGGAGTTCTAAAAAGCAAAATTGTGTAGCCCTATCCACAGCCGAGGCCGAGTATGTTGCAGCATGCATGTTTTGGCGCAACTACTTTGGATGAGGCAAACCCTTCGTGATTTCGGATGTCAATTTACTCATATCCCACTCTTGTGTGACAATGAGAGTGCCATAAAGCTAGCAAACAACCCAGTGTGTTCATTCAGAACCAACCCATAGACATCCTGCATCACTTCTTGAGAGATCATGAAATCAAAGGAGATATCGCCATCAAACATGTGAGCACCGACAAACAATAGCCGATATCTTCACTAAGCCTCTAGATGATCAAGGTTTTGTGCTTTAAGAGTGAACTAAATATACTTGACTCTCGTACTTAGTTTGAAACCTAGCATGCTTGATTGATCAACTAGTTTGACCTAGGTAAAACAATTTCAAAACTTTCATATTGTGTTTCAAAATCTTTGAAAGAAACTTGCTTGGTGTGACCATTGTTCTGTATTGATTACTTGCTGCTGTCATATCATGCAAGAAGTACCTGTCCACTCCAAGAATAAGTTGTAGTATCTTAGAGAATAACTCTCTCTGTAGGTAACTGTCCGGTAGTGCCGGGCCAGGCACGGTAGTGCTGGGCCCGCAGTGCCGCGACAGGCGCGGTAGTGCCGCGACTTACCGATTCGGCTGAATCAGTTTGTTACCGAGTGGGGTCATTGGGAAAACTTTTCTACTTCCACCCGTGACCCCCCTCTCTCTCTCTCCTCATCATTTCACCCGACCGTAACTATCCCTTTCACTCCCTCTTTCTCGGGCGACCTCAAGGCGACCGGCGACCACCTTCCTATCCGGGCTCCTTCCGGCGAAGTCGTGGTCAGGCAGTGCTGCTCCAAGTTCCCCTCGGTGCAGCCTCGGTCTCCCTTCCTCAAGGTCCTTCTTCTCCTTCCCCAAGGTGAAGATTCAAAATCTCTAACCCTAGTTTTTTCCCGATTTGTAAAATGCGCCATGGATATTGTTCTTAGAGGTTGTAGAAGGGTTTGTAGATGATAGAGGAGTAGTAGAGATGGTGGATGTGGTGTTGGTTGGCTCAGTTGTTCCAGTCTGCCGTGCGCGGCAGTGCCGGGCCCCGGCAGTGCCGCTCCCAGAGCGGCAGTGCCGGACGCCGTGCAGAGAACTGATCCAATTAACACCGCTTCCATCAACGTCTATTATCCCGCTATAATCTACCAATCCTTATGCAGTCTTCTAATCCACAGTTTCCATGTTTTAGATGTCGGGCGGAGGTGATGATGAAAGGAGGACTAAGAGAAGGATGGATCCGCTCAGGGGGAGGAGCAAGCAGCCAGCCCGTCGTGGTGGCGCTAGCTCCCAAGGAGATGTGTCAGCTAGACAGCAGATCAGAGATGAGGCACGTCTCCAGATGCAGGGTCGTCAGATCAGGGAGGACCTTTACCCTGCCACTCCTGAGCATTTGGCAGAAGTCAGCAGGGCTCATGTGCAGCCCTATGAGGAGGATGTCCAGGAGAGGCCACCGCAGGACACAAGAGCAAGGCAGCCTGTGTCCTACTATCAGCAGTTCAGCTCGGTCAAGTCCCAGCGACAGCATAATCCATACAATGCTCCAAAGGATATGGGCATTGACTACAGGTTCTGGAATGAGTTTCATTCTGACTTCTACCGCTCAGTCCTGTACAATGCCAAGAAGTCCAAGATTCTGAACATGAAGTATGTGGATTGGGAGCACCTAGAAGCAAAGACTGACCGTGATATCAACAGGGTAGTGGCTGCGTGCAAGCAAAGGAACATGTATGACTTGATGGGATTCAGCCACAACTGGAACACAGAGATTGTTCACACCAGTTCCATGCCACCCTGTACGTTGATAATGTGGTGGAAGAGATGCACTGGATGACTGAGGGTCGTCACTACAAGGTCACTTATGAGACCTTTAGTAGGATCCTCGGTCTGGGCAGCGAGGATAGAGAGTTTGACAATCTACATGATGAAAGGACCCTGACAGATAGTGAGATTGCCCACATGTATGAAGACCCTAGCAAGGCTGATGGGTTGGTGAAGGGGCTAAAACCTTTTTATTACATGCTCAACAACCTTTTCAGGCAGACGCTCAACCCAAAGAGTGGCTCGCACTCTAACTTATACGGATATGGCAGGAACATGTTGGCTAGGATGGCCCCTCAGGCTAATCCCTTTTCCATATCCAGCTTCATATGGACCGAACTACAGGTTGCAGCTGAGGATGCTAGGAAGGCGGTTCTTTATGCACCCTACGTCATGTTCATGATAGAGATGGTCTCCGGACATTCTTTTCCTAAGGATGGGTTGCATGAGCCGTACCGGGCTGAAAAGAAGAAAGGTTCAGCAGGGGCAGCAGCAGCAGATAGACCCGAGAGCTCCCGTCCTTCCTATCAGAGGAAGAAGAAGAGCAAGCTAGCAAGATGGATCAAGGCCATCTTCTCTACTTGCACCTACGCAGCCCAGACAGCGCACCAGGCACTTGTTGAGCAGCGCGCCGAGCGAGAGCGGGCGGGACGTTCGCCGTTACCTCCACCCGCTCTCCACCTCGCTTCGACCTCTCCAGCCTTGATTCAGATGATATTGATGATGATGATGATCAGGAGGAGCAGGAGGAGATCGTGCCTGTGCCACCTCGTCGTTCTACACGTGCCTCGACCTCGACCCGCTACACCAGTTCCACACACCGTCAGGGGAAGGCCGTGGTAGAGTCCGATGACGACGATGTGATGAGGAAGAAGAGGAAGAAGAAGTGCGTGGGACAAGATCAGTTCGGATGATGATTGAGTGCTTGGACACTCTTCTCTTCTCTCTTTCTCTCCTTTTGGTGACTTGTTGCCAAAGGGGGAGAATTAGGTGAAGAGAAGGGGGTACATCCACTGTTTCTGCTTCATGTCCCCATCTTTAGTTGTAGTTGTGAGTTGTGAGAGAGTTTGATACGATCAAAACTCTATGTTATGTAATAATACTCTATGGTACTACTTCTTAGGCTTGGATGTGGACATGTATCTTTACCTGCTTATTTAGCTTGTGCTATCCTGTTTAGATCAGTTTTGTTATATGCTTTGTGGTTACGTTTTCTGTCCGCTGCGTTTGCTGTCTATTGCCTGAGCGGCAGTGCCGCTCCAGGGCCGGCAGTGCCGGGCCCCGGCAGTGCCGCGCCCAGAGCGGCAGTGCCGCTCTGGCAGAAGACAGTAAACTTCTCTGGTGTGTGCTTAAACTGTCATTCGCATCACGTATTATTATTGACACAGTTTGGTTGCACCCCACAAAGCTGTTAGATGTGAAACTGAACCTATTTCTCACTTTCAAATATGTGAATGTTGGCCTTTAATGCCAATTTGAGATTTCAGCTCTCATTCACACATTTAGGGGGAGGTTTCACACCTAAGCTTCAAAATCTCAGTTTTTATGCCCTTCTCTTGTAAGCTCTAATTGTGTTGTCACCAATCACCAAAAGGGGGAGATTGTAAGTGCAATCAAGCCCTAATTGTGGGTTTGGTGATAATGACCACATGATTAGAGGACTAACGAGATTTATGAAGTTGATAAGCAGGTTATGATAAGAAAGGATGGTGTATATGCGTTGGTGGACCCCTCACACTACATTTTATCGATTCCGAGCTCAAAGTGCTTCAAAGATATTCTATTTTGATTACTTGAGTTTAGGAATGCCGTACTATTAAGGGGGAATGCAAATTCATTGATATGGCTGAATGACATGTGCTCAAACCAACTCAAACCATCCACATTTCCAACCAAAGACAGCTGCACCCATTGTAGATCTGTTCCTGTCTGTTTGGTGGGCGCGGCAGTGCCGCTCTAGGCGCGGCAGTGCCGGGCCGCGGTACTGCCGGGCTAAGGCCGGCACTGCCGCGACTTGATTTGTCCGTTGGATGGCAGGGGGTATTTACTTCACCCCCTCTGCCTCCCAACGGTCATCGACGACCAGAACTCTCCACCTACCTCCAGACAAGCTCTCTCTTCTCCATTGAAGGCTCTCCAAGCTCCCAACCACCAAAATCTCTATTCCCATTGATTCCAAGTGGTTGAGAGGCTCAAACCTTCACCAAAGAGGAGCCCTAGCTGAGATCTACTGCCTAGAGCACTTGATTTGAGCCATAGCCGGTGGATTTGCTTCTATTACTCTTGGGTTCTTGGAACCCTAGCCGGCTAGGCGTCGCCCTAGAGCCTTGCCAACTTGTGTGGCGGCCTAGGGAGGTTTGTAATCACTTGTGCAGCTAGTAAGATTACCCCTCACCTCAAGGATTTGGTTCCTTGACTTGAGAACGAGGTTGAGTTGCAAAGCTCATGACCTAAGTGGTCAACCTCAACAACGTGGAGGTAGGCAAGCCTTGGTGGCGAGCTGAACCACGGGATAAATCACTTGTCTCGCGTGCTTGCTTAGTTTCATTCTCTATGTTCATGAGCTTGTGATATATTCTAGGGTTTGGCTCGATCTACTCTATCTTTCATATTTGGCTTGGAGTAGTTGTTTCTGCTGGTTCATATAGCCTTTTGTTACATTCCTATTCATATAGAATCTGCAGATTGTGGTTAGATTTCGAATTGCAGCTTCTGGTCTTCATCTGCGCGGCAGTACCGCGCTGAGGCCGGCAGTGCCGGGGAGCGGCAGTGCCGGGCACAGGGCGGTAGTGCCGGGCATATCTAATTTGGTTTTAAGCTGTGATTTTTGACAGGCCTATTCACGCCCCCCTCTAGGCCACACAGGTCCTTACAAACTGCCTCCAGGGGACAAACTCGCTGTGAACGCAAAATGATGCATGCGTTTCTGTAAACCCTGGTAGAAGTCCTCCTGGAGGACAGTGAGAAGTCGGGCCCTGCCTGCTGCTGCTTCTCCCTGGGAAACCACTGCTCCACTGGCACTAAGCGTAGCGTCTGGATTTGGGAACATGTGGCCGCCCGAAGGTCCAGTCGTGGGATCGGCGGCGGCGCACGCCTCGAGGGAGCACGTGCACCCCGCAGAGGGACGTCGGGCCGGGGTGGCACCTCGGTCCTGCGACGGGACGACCGGCACCTAGGAACCTCCTCGAGGACCTCCTCTTCTGCCTCTGCCTCTGCATCTGCCTCTGCTGCCTCGCCTCTGCTTGGCCCTGCCCGGAGCTCTGGGGCTCCACACCTGGAGAGGTGAAGGTCGTCCGACGACCGACAGCCATGAGCATGCCAGTCGGTGAACCGTGAAAGCGCTCGACCTCCTCAACTGCATGCCTCTGGTATGGGGATAGCTGATCCTCGATCCTCAAGCCACCACACCACGACCTCCCCACTCTGCACGCTCTGCGGTGTCTGCAACTGCCTGGGCCTGCACAGCCTCTCACTCCTGTCTGGCGTGCTTCTTGCGCGTGACGAGCTTCCCCTTTCAGGTCGCTGATCGAAAGGGGGAGGACGTGGAGGAGAGTCATCGGGAGCACCGCCGATGTTCTTGCAGCGCATGGCTGACAAGAACGAGAGTCAACTGTCGCTGAAGAAGCTGATCTGCCACTGAAATCCCTGACAAACTGACAAGAAATCCAACTGACAGAAACAACTGACAAACACGCCTCTGACAAAGAAACTCCCCTTGTCACTGACCCTCGCGAGGCTTGGCCTCGATCCTTAACCGCGGGCTTGGCCCTGGGTTCTCAGACACTGCTCAACTAACAGGCTGTCCACTGACACTGACTCGCTGCAAAGAATGAAGAGAGTATACATAAGAGACATATAAGCTAGAGACGAGGAGTCCTATCGGAAGCAAAGCAAGTGGATAAGAGATGAACGGGCTGTGCTACCTGTCGAACGACGAACCAGACCAAGAAAGGGTTAAGAGCTGACGTTCGGGCACCACCCACGAGTCACGCCAAGGAGGTCTACAAAGATTTTGGGGCAAAACATGGGTCAAACAGAGAGGAACGACCATTGAGGCAAAATATCGAACACCTTGCTTGCATGGTAAATGGAGTGGGGGAGATGCTCACTGGGTGAGGTTTGGCCGTTCGGGGAAGAGACGTCGGAGATGGAGATGAGCTCGGTGCGAGCACGAGTGAGTGGAGACCCAAGTCCGGTGAGGGGCGAGCTCCGGCGATGGAAGACCGGCGAGGGAGCTGGGCTCCGGCGAGCTTCAGGCGGGGGCGCGCGACATTAAGGCAGTGGGTGAGGCGGTGGAGCAGGGACGCCCGGTTGTGAGCATCTAGGCCCCCAGTGGGTTCGGTGATTGGATGACAATGGTAAATTACTATGACTAACGTGTGTTTTGCAGAACAGTTGAGTTAGGTCATGGTAATGATGATCGTGAGGACACTATGGTATTCATGTCCCCTTATTGATGGAATTCGTTCGGTTTTCAAAGGATGGACGACGAAGACGGTGATAGGCTAGTTCTAAGTGTCATTTGGTGTTGAAGGACACTTACAGTAGCATAGGTCTTTGTTTTACCTTTGGCCGTACTATAAAGAGGGGTTTGAATGGGTAGCTTGACCTAGGTGAGACTTTGAGTTATGTGTGGAGTGCACACTTGTTAACCAAAGCTTAGGTAGCTTAGAAGGGTCCCTAAGATCATAGGAGAAAGTCATGAAGGGAGCGTCGCTAACCGAAGTCGGTTTGGACTTCAAATACCGACCAGACGCGGAACCCTAGGGATCGGACGCTGGGTCAGGCGTCCGGTCAGTAGCTCTCGCTGAGGGGTAAGTCTGGTTGCGAACGGACTCACCCTTGGCAATCGATCGGGACGCACCAGGAGGGTGAGTCCGGTTGCATCCAGAGAGGTTCCAGAGGGAAATTTGATGACCGGACGCGTCCGGTCAGTGGTGATCGGACGCATGGATTTGTCTGGTCAGCACTTCGTACAGGTGTCAGGCTAGACGTCACGTAGCCGTTAGGCACTGACCGGACGCATCCGGTCACCCCGACAGGTGCGTCCGGTCAGTGTATAACTGGCTGGACTTACCCCTTCGTGCATGTTTTGATTGGGGGGTATAAATATGCCTCCCCCTCATTCATGCTGGTACTCTTGCTCATTTGAAAGGTTGCCAAACACATTGTGAGTGCAAGTGAGTGCAAGAGGCCTAGTGAGGTTGAGAGATTGATAATTGAGAGATCAAACAACTCATTAGTGAATAGAGAGTAGCAAGTGTGCATCCACCCATCTCATTAGCCTTGTGTTGGTCAAGTGACAGTTCTTGCTTGTTACTCTTGGTGATCGGCATCACCTAGACGGCTTGGTGGCGATCGGAGAGCTTGGTGATCATCGGGGCATTGTGGATGACCAAGCCAAGTTGTGACCGGTAGCGAGCGATTCACCGGGCCGGAGTGGCGAAGAATCAGCTTGTAGTGAGCACTTGATCCTTGCGCGGATCAAGGGGGAGCAATACCCTTGCGCGGGTGCTCCAACGAGGACTAGGGGGTGTGCCGACACCTCGATACCTCGGCAAAAAGATCGTCGTGTCATCTCTACTCTCTTTACTACGCATTTACCTTTGAGCTATTCAATTCCGCATTTACTTGTTGTTTTTCATAAGTTGAATTGCCATGCTAGAGTAGAGATGGTTTAGCGATAGTCTTTTGTGCAATTGATTCTTGTCAAAACACTTCTAGGCACTAGGGGGTTAATTGGGGCTTGATAGGTTTTAATTCTGCAAGAAGTTTTAGAAAAGCCCAATTCACCCCCTCTTGGGCATCTTGATCCTTTCAGCGGTGGCCGGCGGTGAGCGGGTGCGAGCACGGGGTGGCGCGGCCGGCGGGGGCGAGCTGAGCGCGAGAGGGTAGGGTTCGGGGTGCAGCGGCGGTTCGAGCTCGGCGTGGGCGTGGTGGAGACGAAGGCAGGAATATGAACGTGGGTCCAAGACGCCAGAGAAAAGAACAACCCGCGCCGCTTAAAGGGGCATCGAACGCGCCGATGTGAACACATCGACGCTCCGATGTCCACTCAGAGAGCTCCAAAAAAACAACCAGTTTGCATCGGACGCGTCCTATGCCTCGGCATCGGACGCTGAGCAGCGTCCGATGGGCGTCGGACGCGCCGATGGTGACACATCGGACGCGACGCCAACATTGTTCCAGCCGGAGCTGTGTACAGTGAGGGCATCGAACGCTGGGGCCAGGTCCGATGCTGCAAATTGGGCGTGTCGAAGATCTCCGTTGCGGCTCCCTCTCCCAACAAAAGTCCAACTCAAATAAGAAGTCAAATAAACACAAGTGAAACCTAGTATGAGCATCCTGATAAACCCTCAATTTAGAAATATTTTGCCATAGGCTACATATGTTTTTAGCAAAAATAGGCAATAAATCCCGAGGAGCAACATGTGGCTATCAAAACTAGGGGTTCTAATCAATAGGAGCCTCAAATGCTCCCCCCTAGCGGTGGACGAACACAACGGTTGTCAAGGCATAACCAAAAAGAAACGACAAAGCAAACACACATGCATATGCATTGCAATACAGAATTTGAATCTAGGTGCTTGTCCAGTTTGCTCATGGGTAAGCTTCTTTACACGCTTTTAGGGCGGTTATCTTAACCACGTCTGACAAGCCTATGTGCATAGCATAATTTAAACATGGATATGATAAAATGCAATGCAAAGACACCCCCTTTTCACCTTTTGACAAAGTTACTTAGATCAAGCACATTGAGCCACTTCGCAATCTACAAAGGGTGTTCTCATCTAGAGGTTTAGTGAAGATATCCGCCAATTGATCTTCGGTTCTAACACCCTCGAAGGATATGTCTTCTTTGAAAACATGGTCTCTTAGAAAGTGATGGCGAATATCTATGTGCTTAGTGCGAGAGTGTTGAAACCGGGTTGTTAGAAGGCTTAACCGCGCTCTCATTGTCACACAACAAAGGTACCTTTCTAGAACCACACCATAGTCTAAAAGGGTTTGTTCATGTAAAGAATTTGTGCAAACAAGCACCCGTGACTATGTATTCCGCCTCGGCGGTAAACAAGGGCCACTATTTTGCTTTTTTGAAATCCATGAAACTAGTGATCTCCCAAGCAAATGGCACCCTCCGGATGTGCTCTTTCTATCTACTTTGCAACCCGCGTAATCCGAATTGGAATACCAACGAGTTGGAAGTTAGCTCCTTTGGGATACAAAGGCCAATGCTTGGGGTGTGCTTTAGGTACTGGTTTACACCAGATTTTGGACCAAGAGGATTATTAATTTGTAAGCATAACGGCTGATTTATTAAGGAAAGGACGGCCTAAAAATAAAGAAGCTTGTGTGGATCAAACGTGACCAGAGGATTCATGTGGACCAGCGCGACGGGCTTCAAAGACGTGTTGGCTCGACCAAGGAGTTCAAGTCTGAGTTGAAGTGCATTCGCCTTATGTGGGGTTTGGATAATAATGACAATCAAATTAGGGACTAACAGATCTATAAAAGCAGCATGCAGGTGTTAGTTCCCTAGAAAGATTTGAAACGTTGAAATATCGTGAACGAAGCACGTTTGATACATTTTGAATAAAGATACCTAGCTCGGTGGTGGTTTAAAAAGTTTAATTCTAAACTTGAGTTATAGGTAAGCCGGACTATCAAGAGGGTCACAAATTAGGTTGGCTAGATATGGAGAAAGTCTCAAATCGTCTAACTAAAGTTTGCTTGAGAGACACCGCACAAACATGAACCCATGGAGGTTTTTCTATGCGGGCGGTAGTACCGACCATGGGTGGTCGGTAGTACCGCCCGTGGCTGCTCTGCGAGCTGCTCTAACATCCTCTCTGTTTGCGCTTAAAATGACATGGTGGTAGTACCGCCATAAGGCGGTCCTACGCCCCTCGGTGGTACCGCCGCGGCCGGGTAGCAAGCCAATCTTTACAACCTCTCTGGAAAGCTCAAAAAATGACCTGGTGGTAGTACCGCCATAAGGTCGGTACTACCGCCCCCCGTGGTTGCGACCCAGGTCGGTAGTAAGCATGTTTTCACAGACCTCTCTGTTCGCTCTCAAAAAGACTTGGCGGTAGTACCGCTATAGGGTGGTACTACGAGCCTCGGTGGTACCGACCCTGGTCGGTAGAAATATAGTTTTGCGAAGCTCTCTGTGTTGTTTGAAAATGGCCTGGCGGTAGTACCACCATAAGGGCCGGTACTACCGCCCCCGGTGGTACCGACCCAAGCCTGTAGTAAACCAAGTTTGCAGGGCTCCTGTGTTGGCTCGTTTTTGACTTGGCGGTAGTACCGCCATAGGGCCGGTACTACCGATCCTCGGTGGTACCGACCCTGGTCGGGTAACCGAGGGACTAACTCCCTTTCTGCGGGCTCTCTGTTCGTGGCAGTTTTGGCTGGCGGTAGTACCGCCATAGGGCCGGTACTACCGCCCCTCGGTGGTACCGACCTGAGGCCGGTAGTTGACTTTAGGTCAGATTCAGATCTGTGCGACCGTTGGAGACTGGTCGGTACTACCGACCATGGGTGGTCGGTACTACCGACCAGCCTCGGGACTGAGGGAGTATAAATGGCTCTCCTCTCCTCATTTGATGGTGACCACTGATTCACTCATGCTCATTCTGCGACTACTTTCAAACAAAGCTCTCTCCAAGCATGACTACTCCCCTCTCTCTCCCCCCCTTTGCTCCTAGATTCACTCACTTGCAGATTTGAGCTAGGGAAGTGAGATTAGAGAGTGGGAAACTTCAATCTACGACTTGAGCACTTGGTTTCCATTTAGCCGGCTTTTTTGTGTCTATTACTCTTGAGCTCTTTGAGCTCTAGCCGGTTAGGTGTTCTTCGTGGTAGCCCGTATTGATTCACTTGTGAGGGCTCCCCGAAGCGTTTGTATTACCCCTGTGATTCTAGTGGAGAAACTCTAGTAGCCTTTGTGGTTGCTTGAGTGAGGCTAAGAGGTGAAATAGACTCCGACCTTTGTGGTCACCTCAACAACGAGGATGTAGGCACTTCTTTGTGGATGGGTCGACCTCGGGATAAATCGTGTGCCGTGTGCTTGTTGTTGTCTCTACTTTGCATATTACTTGTGTTCGTGTTCTTCCTCTCCCTATCTCTTTCTTAGGTTGAGAAGCTTGATCCACACTGTGGAAAGCAACCAAGGCCTGGTAAGGCTAGAATCGCTGTGTATCATACTTAGGGAAGTGGGGTTCTCACTTGTATTACATTCATAGCTCACCTACATGGATTTGTAGTTCTTCCTTAGGATCCCGGTAGTGCTGTTTGTTTGTGTCGGTAGTACCGTGTATCACACCCGGTAGTACCTACCCAAACAAACCGGTAACACCGGTTGTTGTCTAACTACATTTTCTAGCTTGTGAAGTTCAGATTGTCAATAATCACCTATTCACCCCCTCTAGGCTGATTAGATCTTTCATGAGTCGTCTTTGGTTTTACCTATTATGTAACCTAGTCGTGTTAGGACAGGAGTCAACCGGGTTATAAATAGTTAGAAACCCGAATTTTGTATGAACATCCAATCAATCAATACATCGGCCCTCGGCCAAAACCCTGGAGTAGGAGTAACATAGATCTCGGCAAGACCCTTCAATCAGGCAGGGCTACATCGACATCGACCAGACCCTCCGTTTGCTTGTAAGTTTCACCAAGCTTGTGTCATCCGTAATAAGGCTGTATTTGGCATCGACCCAAACTCTTGTTAAGCTATGGCATGGCTAGTTATCGGTTTAAGCTCGTCTTTTGTTAGACTGTCTTGAATCTGATCATCTCTTACTCAGTCGACTCTGGCTATTTATCGGCTCTATTGGTTTGGGAAGCTAGCGAGATTCATTAAGTTACCAAATGTTGTTTTATGTTTTAATTTTGTTTCTTTATGTTTTAAACAATATTTTGCCCAATCAGATTGACAAAGTGGCTCAAGCCTAAGATGCTTCGTTTCGGCTGTGTTGGAGGTTTATACGCTCACAACAGAGAAAATAGCCGATTCAAGCCTTTCATCGACTATTTTGTCATCTGGTTTTTTCATGTTGTGTGCGTTCGAGATACCTGATAAAATCACGATCTGATCTGAGAGCAGATAGATTTGATCTAGTATATTTATCACGGCTGTATTTCCGAACCCCACTGATATATATAATAGATTAAGTCTATATATTTTTAGATTAAATCATGGTTTTGACGGGTAAGATCTTGTTCGTGCCTCGTGGACCCTGAGCGGCTAAAATAGCCGATCCAGTTATGCTTTCTTCATAATGTGTTCTTTAACGTGGTTGGGAATTAACGGATCTCTCTTTGCATGAGACATGATCTAGCTTGGTCACCGTTAAGGTTGTATGAAAATACCCCACTGTTGGATGTTTAAGCTATTTTATCGATCTATTTGTTATTATGGCTGTATGGAGACCCCCCTGTTAATGGATAGAACGGCTCGTGCAATTAGTCGATACGTTGTTTTCATGTCATTTAGATGTACACATAAATCTTTATTTTGTTAACATCTTTAAAAGCTCATCGCTGTTTGTTTATTATAAACAATCTTTTACATATGTCATAGCCGTCACGCTTTATATCTTTTTTAATGCCTTTTATGCAATTACCTGGGAAGTTGACTTTGTAGTCAAAATCTTAAAGACAAGTGACTATATCAAGCTGTATAACTTGGAACTGTCTGGCACCAAACCGCAGGTTCCACAATTTGACAGATTTTTCTTCTCCTTGTCAATTACAGGTCAAATTGACTGGCACGCCGAAGTCGATCTTGCTAAGATTCGGCTCCACCATACGTTGAAGGTTCAGGAGGTCAGACCTTGCTCTGCACCCTCTAAGGACCGTGTGCACGAGTGTGTTTGGTGTGACCGACCAAGATTTTACGTCAACAGGTACCTGGATTCTCGTCACAGCTATGAGATGTGATTCCCTAGGATCGGCTTGAAATCGAGCACACATGCAACCACTAAACATGATGTCGGACCTAGAGCGGTCAAATATAACAAGCTACCCATCATAGAACGGGAGAGTTTGTGTAACACCCTGTGTTTTGCATCATTTAAATTCACTAAAAATTTGAACTTTTAAAATTTACAACAAATTAAAAACTTGACTAGTTTATTTTTCACGAAACGGTTTTAAAAAATATTTTCCAAACCCTTGTATCAAAATTCATCATATGCATTTTAGAATAATTGTTTGATTGTATTTTTTTGCCTGATTAAATGTTGTGTGATTGTTTGAATGTTTGGACTGCTTGTGTGTTTCTAGAATTTATTACTGCACCAGAAATATTTCCTTAAATTTCAGATTCTCACTTCTTGAACTTTTCATCTCATCCCTTGGCACCAATCAAAATCGTCCAAATCTTATTTAAAATTTAATTTCTTTATTACTTTGGGAATCTAGGATATACATGAAAAATGGAAAAATCTTTATCACGTGTGCCTCTCTCCCCTCCTCTGCGAATGGGCTCAGCCCAAATCAGTCCTGGCCAGAGCGCGTAGACTCCGCGTACGCCGTGACCAAGAGCCAAAGCAGATGAAGCATGAGCCCTGACGTTGTCTTCCCCTCCGAAAATATCAGAGACCCTACTGTGCCCACCGCCTCTGTCTGATGTCGTTGAGCTCACCAACCGCCTCTTTTCATCGTCATTCGCACGTGTGTACGAGCACTGCTGCTCCATGCCATAGATGCCGGAAAATATCGGCAGCCCTCTTTTCTTGTCTGCTCCCGACGTCACCCTCGTCCGTTCCCAGAACATCTCGAAAACTGCCAGGAACGCGTGCACTGCAGCTCAGCTCTCTCTGCCAGGGTTTTTCTTACATCGGTTTGGTCGGTAACCGATGAAACCGTTCCGGTCCGGACAAACGGACCGGTTACCAAAATTTGAATTTGAAATTTGAAAATTTGAAAAAAAAGCCCAAAAATTCCTAGAAATAGATTATAATTTATGGAGACCAATGGTATAAATTTTTTTGAAATTGGACGTTTGGAATTGGAATTTTGAAAAAAAAAAAGTTCGGCCCGTTAAGCCCATGAGGCCCATTAGGCGCTCACGGCACAAAACGCGGCGTTCACGGCGGGGGGGCAGAAGGGCCCTTCCCTTGCCCTATCCGCGCCCCGCCCCTGCTCTCCGCCCCCAGCGCCGCCGTCCGCTCCCCGCCGCCGGCTAGCCGACCGGTTAGGCTCGGTAACCGGCGGGGGCGAGCGGTTACCTCTCCGCACTCGGGCGCTCGGCCAGCCGCGCGGTCGGCTCGGTAACCGAGCGGTTTCGCTCGGTTACCGAGCGGTTCGTCCGGGATTTGAGGTAAGTTTTTCCCCCTTTTCTTGCTATTTTAGTTAAGTATCTATATGTGATTTGTTTGTTTCTGTTGGCAGTGAGCATATAGACCCCGATGATCTACGTCAGGCTACGGGGTCTGATTGCATCAGTGATTGAGCTCGTAGACATGTGGGTCAAAGTCACCTAGGGAAGAGGAAGACGCAAGCGCCGCCTAGGAAGGGGCAGACCAAGCGAGGAAAACAAGTCAGCAGCGATGCGGACACTGAGGAGGAGGGATCTTACCATTCTGACGATGATGATGATGATGATGATGACAGCAGCGATAGTGGTGACGATGACGATCATGATGAGAGTGGCGATGGTGGTGGTGGTGCGTGGTGGTGGTGGTGGACTAGTTATGGAATTCGTTTCACAGGTATCCATTGCACTTGCACGTACATACACACATTTATTTTTGTCCATGATTACTATTATGGTTCATTGCAGGCGAGACCCAATACACACATGCTATGCAAGATCGTGACCATGGACAACCACAGTCCCAGAGGAAATCAGTTTCATTTGGACGCACACACGACGACAATCCAGAGGAGTCGCAGGGGAGATCAATTTCTTTTGCACCCACGTACTACGACACTCCAGACTACTCTACTTCGTCCTACAGCGATGCCTCACAACCTTCTTATAGCTATCTCATTCCTGACGTGAGCACGCAGCCTCAGACTAGGTGGGTGTACGAATGGGAAGATCCCAGCTTTTACAGTATGTTTGGTTCAAGAATGGGAGACAACCGCAGCTTGGACGGGCCAGACGTGGCAAGATTACAAGGCAACCCTGCTTCAAACCAAAGGTATCGCTCTTATGTCCATCGCCGAGTATGAAATGTCATGCCAACAAGGGGTCTTTCCATACATCTTGCGTAGATGATCATGTATTCCTGTGACTGTGAGGATGTGTTGTTGATGCATTCGTTTATGTTTTCGAGACAATATTTTTTGTATGCGACTATTTGTTCATGTTTCGAGACAATGAATTTATTGCCGCAGTGTGCGGTCTTTTTTATATCTATATGTCCAAAGGAAGTACCAAAAAATCATTTTTATCTAAAAAAAAAGACAGCCCACCGTTTGGACCGGTTACCGATCTAACCGGTCGGTAACCGACCCAAACCGGTCGGTTTACCGACTCGGAACCGAACTACAGAGGCATTTGAATTCGAAATTCAAACCGGCCGGTACCGGGCGGTTACTGACCAAACCGGTCCGGTAAACCGCTACCAGTGGCCGGCGGTTTTGGCCAACCGGTCGGTAAGAAAAAACCTGCTCTCTGCTGCCAACAGAACCGACGTACTGTGCTCCACCGCCTTGCTTCACCTATAAAAGGGCCAGTGAGCTCGCCATTGCACGTCGCCGGAGGAGCTCGGAGCTCAGGGCTCAAGCACGGCGCCCGACGTGTCCGGGGTTGCTGTCGAGCTCTCCGCGTCGAGGTCGCCGCGCCGGAGTCCCGTCTCGGTCCGCAGTCGCCATTGCCGAAGCCGGCCGCTGCCCGACCAGCTCGACCCGAACCGAGGCTGAGCGCCGTCCGCGCTCGCCTCTGCCCGCCGGAGCCGCTGCCGCCCATCCACACGCCGAAGCCACGCCTCCACCGTTGTCGTGGACCAACCCGACGCTCACGCCACAGCCACCGTCGTCCTCACGCCCACCGCACCGGAGCGCCGCCTTGGCCTGCTGCCGATGTAGCTGCGGCCGGCCGGTCGTTCGGCCGCTGCCGTCGAAGCCAAGGAGCTTGCCATCGCCGCCTCTGCCCCTCGGAGCCATCCACGCCGAGGGAACAACAGTGGAGCGCCCTCCTCTGCTCAGCACCGCCGTCCTGCTCTGCTCCACCCTCTCGCTTCGACCAGCTGACGCAGCCAAGGCACGAGGTGATGACGACGGGGCCGAGCCGCAGCTGCTCTACTGCTCGGCCGACTTTGCGCCAGAGCGGCCCAGCCGAGCCACTGGCAACCGCCGTCGGCGCCCTGGCCCTCCTGCTCCCTCCGCCCTCTCTGTCTGTTTCTCTCTGCCGGTCGGACACAGCACAGCGCCGTGCGCTCGTGACCGCAGTACCGCACACTGTCAAGGCAGGAGATGTGGATGAGCCGGCCACGTCGTTCAGCCCAATTGGGAGGCGCCACGTCATCATTCGGACCCCACACTTCTCCTCTCTCCCCTTCTCTCCTTCTGTGCACTCGTTCACCTAGAGCAGAGAGAGGAAGCTAGCAGTACAACGATCGGTGCATAGCTCACGAGCACAGTATGAACACCAGCAGGTCGGCAAGCCTACCAGCTCGCGTCAACTGGCTCAGTCGAGGAGAAAATGCTAGGAGCACCCGTAGTGTACACAGGAGATTAAAGTAAGTCCTTTTCCTTTCTAGAAAAATTCTAGAAAATTCCTAAAATAACTAGAGCCACCCTAGAGCCTACCCAAACTGTTTCAACTCCCTTGCCATCACACAAATTCCAGAAATATTTTCCAAGTTCCATCTCATTCGCGTTTCAACTATAAACCTTGAAAATTCATATCTCCACCATTCCAACTCTAAACCTCGTAATCTCTCCACCAAAAATCTTCCTAAATTCAACCCTACACATTCATATCATTTTACTAATTTTTGTGGCCCATTTAAATTCTGGTTATGTTTGTTGCTTTTTCTTTTATAGACTTGCTAACTTGTAGTTGCACCACCTAAGCACCGTATATTCGAATATGCGTGTACACTATGATACGTACACGAATACTCGAATATAAATACACTCTCTCACATAAAATATTAACGTAGAAGTAGCAGTAATATGAACAACAACAACAACAACAACAACAACAACAACAATAATAATAATAATAATATAATAATATAATAATAAGGTAATAGTCATAGTCTAAATAATAAACCTAATCACGCTCTTAACCCGTATATTTGCGTGTCCATGAACACCTGTCACGTATATGGGTACTCAGATATACACACACGTAGTTATAACCTTTCGCACGTATGTGGACATATGCTTATTCGTATATATCCCTATATATATATTAGTAAGCGATATGTCTTTATACGTTGAACCCTTTCTTGCTAACCCCTGAGGCATATACATATGCATGTGCGTATATGTTGTTCGTCTTAACCTCCTATCTCTCTCTCTCTCTCTTAACCCTAGGAGCATACATATGTGTATGCGCTGCTAATCTTAATTTGATATAATAATGTTATAAATAAAAGAACCCACCAACCCAGATAAAACCAACCCTCTTGCTTGATTATGCTTGTTTTGCTTGTTGTGTTTTTCTTGTTTGTCGACGCTAGATCACGTAAGATAGAAGGCGTGAGAAGACCCCGATGGAACCCGAAGGATGAACAACAATCGAAGACCTAAGGAACAAGAAGACCGCAAGACAAGGATGCATCGACTGCGAGTGCAGGCAAGTCCTAATTCCTTTTCCCACCTTCCACCAAATCTCCTTATCTCTATTCTTCACCTACCACTCCAGCCAAATCATACACTACACTCATACTACCTGTAACACCTCTGGTGTTTAAGCATGTAATTAACTTGACATGTCATCATTAGCATCATTAATCATCTTGATCATGATTTCATGTGTATGCATTTGCTTAATGTATCATTTTATGTGATGTACCTCTATTGCAAAAACCCTTATTAGCCCACTTCTTCCTATAGGGGCAAAATGGTAATTTCACCTCTGTGCCTAGTTCTATGTAATTCTTGTTCAAATTTAGTGCCCTGATGTTTGTTGCTTTGATCAAAGTTCAAAAATCAGATTTGAATTGAGTTTCCTTTTGCAAAACCCTAAAATCCCAAATCCTGGATTTATTCCCTTTTTATAACTTTTTCAAAATTCAAATTTTGAGTTGGTTCAAAAAGCAAAGTTGCGAATCTGATCAAGAGGAACAACTTTGGTATTTACAGATTTCTATGTTTCTATATAAAAATTGAAGTAATTTCAAATTCATTCAAATTCCAGTTTTTGTCCCCTTTTTCAGTTTTAAAAGTTTTTCAAAAACTATTGAGTTTCAGAAAAAGTGTGTATTAGCAAAGTTATAGGTTTTGTCAAATGGAACAACTTTCATATTGGAAGATGTTCAAGTTTCAGTTTGAAATCCAAAGTAATTTTGATTTGAATCAAATTTGAAAAGTGTCCCCTTTTCTGTTTTTGAATGTAGTTCAAAAACTATTTGGAATTTGAAAATGTTCATATTGACAAAGTTGTAGATCTCACTTTCCTGAACAACTTTGGTGTTTTGAGTTTTTGTCGCACAGTTCAATTTTTGAGGGTAATTTGCAAAATACAGAAACTGGCCAAAAGTCAAACCCTAGACCCTAGCACTGTTCTTCTTCCCGTAGAGCCAGAGGCCAGGGGGGGGGGGCCCGGCCATGGCGCCGGCGCCGCGCCTGCAGCGCAGGCGGCTGCTCCCCACGCGCCACCAGCCTGCCACCACTGTTCCCCGGTTCCCTCCGCGCCCGCACGCGAGCGCTGACCCTTCGCTCTCGCCCCTACAGTGCCCAGCCGCCGCCGCCGCGTGGCCATCGCCGGCCGAGCTTGCGCCCGAGCCCCGGCTGCACGCCAGCTCGACCGCCAGAGCGCAATCGAGTGCGCACGCCCCCGCAAACCTTACCCGCGTAGCCCCGAGGTCTCTACCGGCCCTTGGCCGCGGCTATATAAGCCCGCCGGAGCCCGACCTCCGCACTCCCTCCGCACCTCCCCCCCCGTGGCCAGCTCTCTCAGTCACTCCGCCTCTCCACCAGCTAGCCCGAAAGCTCCGCCTTGAGCTCGTGAAGTTTTCCCACCCTTCAATTTCACCTTCCCCGCCTCCGTTCGCCCGGCGTAAGCTCACCGTCCCCATCCCCGGCCGAAACCCGGCGAACTCGGGTTCGTGGAATTCGCCGTCTCCGGCCATGATCATCTCTCACCGACCCCCGTGTTGTGTTCCTTGGCCCGGTGCGACTCTAACCCGGCCCTTGCGGTCGCATGTGCTGCGCAGGACCGCCGGACCGCCGGAGCGCCGCCGCGGTCATCTTCTTCCCCGAGCGTGTCGAGCCTCACCTTCGTGTCGAGCCTCACCCTCGAGTCGAGCCTCACCCTCGAGAACGAGTCGAGCCTCACCCTCGAGCCCTGCCTCCGACACGTGGTAAGCATCCGAGCCTTCGGCCTCTGCTTCAACTCCGTTTCGCCCGAGCCCTCCCAGTCAGGTCTCGGACAGAGGCTTGTTTCTCCGCTTCGCCCGAGCCCAAGCCTCGGCGAGCGCATGACCCTCCGCTTCGACCGAGCCCAAGCCTCGGCGACGCATGCTCTCCGTCTCGCCCGAGTCCGCCTCGGACCGAGGCTCACTTCTCCGTTTCGCCCGAGCCCCGCATTTCGCCGAGCCCGGCCTAGAGGGAGCACAGTGCTCTTCTCTTTTTCTGATAGTTGTGAATAGTGTTCTGTTTTCTCTTTTTGTATGATTTTCTGTGTGCATCCAAAAATTCTGAAATTTTTGTGGTAGACTCTTTATGCTCTGGAGTATTTTATAAAAATATGAAACTTGAGTTTTGTGCAAAAATTTGAAAATGTAAAATTCCCCTTTTAATTGAAAAATGAAGGTTTTGGTATTTTTGGAGAGTGATTTATAACTCCAAAAATCATGAGACAAATTTTTGTGAGCTTCTTATGCCATGTTTAGTCTCTGGTAAATTTTGAAGTCATTTGAAACAAGTTGATTTTTGAGCTTTTATTTTAATTAAGGAATAGTGCCTTTTGTTAATTAAATGTTTAGATTTATTTGAGCACCTTAATGACCTCCAAAAATTATGAAATTTGTTTTGCAATCTATCTACACCGTAATGAACTTATGTGATTAATTTGGTAATTTTTGGAGCAACTTCATAAAATGACCTTTTTAATAAATTAAGAAATAGAAAAGATGGTTTAGGGTTGGTAATAAGTGTTTTGATGATGTGATCTTTGGATTGATTGATGTTCCTAGACCCCTGCCCTTTGGTCTATGATGTTTGTGATGCTATGTTTGGTTGATGCTTAGGATAATTATAATAAGGGCTAGTTTAATCAATATTGCTTAAAGGAAAAAATGGTTATCTTTCTATGCTCAACCTAGATTTCAATCATGCTTTGTTAAAAGTAATCTAGAACCAGTAGAATTTCTCCTGCACCATAAGTTCATATATCATTTCTCATGAGCATTCATCATTGCATTTCGTATAGTTGACGAAGAAGGACCTGAAGTCGAGGTAGCCACCGAAGGATCTGTCCCCGAGGCAACCCCGAGCTCCGGCCCTACACCACCCCCCACGAGTCTGCTCTTTTTGCCATCCAAGGCAAGCCCCGGTGCATTTAACCCCTTTCCTTGAATTTTTATAAAATGTTTCCTTAAATGCTTTCGAGTTAAATTATTGCATTAGGTTTATAGGATTGTGTGCTATCCTAATTGATGCACTATCCACCTTGACCACTGATACACCCGATACCTGCTTTTCACAAGGTAATGTTGAAAAATGCTTAGCAATGCTATTTAATAGATTTGCAATAAAAATGCCAATTCAAAGTGTGATCACTTAAAGAACTTTTATGGGAATTTGGCTTTACTCCCACTATTGGCTAAGTATCTGATCCGTACTTAGTCAATGGAAGGAGAGGTTGTCCTTGCGTACGGTGCCGTCATGTTGTAGTCCGGGACTCAACAGTTGACACCGACCGGGACAGGGTTTGAAAAACTGACAGGACCTGTACTCTTGGGTTAGAGTCCCGAGGTGCTTGTCGCTGGCTGGAAAATGTAGGGACCATCCGTATGGGGGCCTGCTGGTCAAGACTTGTAACTATTCACTACTAACTACGGAAAGCTCTGGCTCCGAGAAATCCATTATTGGACCGACAACCGCGCACTGGGAGTGGAGAGATGGCGGAAGTAGCATGTACCCACGTGGGTTAGAGTCCCGGATTGGAGTGGTGTACTGTACTTCCGGGTGGCGTAGGACCGGGGCCAATCTTGGAGGAATCGTGGTAGACGGTTTGGCATATGCAAGCTTGGGTGCTACATATGCAGTGTGGATAGGGATCCTCAGCTGAGTATTATTTATCCGATTAACGTTGCTCCTGGTTATCGGGAGACTTGGTCCACTGACTGTCAACGGAGAGTGGTTCTCAACTAGGAATTTTTTGAAATGTAAAATGAATCATGAATGATGAAGAATTGAGGAATACTGAATCTTTCAAAATAAAATAAGGTTTACAAAAATTGCTTTTCTGCAAATACTTGATCTTGCTTAAGCTTTACCTTGACTACCCTAAGCTTTCATTCCTGAGTCTTCTCCCTTTTTCTTTAGTCGGTAAGTCTTGTTGAGTACCTTTGTACTCAGGGTTTTATTACCCATGTTGCAGGTATGGCAGATCCCTCAGTATGCCTTGGACCCTGCTGTGTGACTGTTGTTCAGGAAGAGGCCGATGAGGCCGATGAGTGATTATTCACCCTCGGGCTGGGTGAAGTATCTTTATCTTCAGTTGTTGTCATATGCTACTCTGCCAACTCTATCTATTTTGAACTATGGTCTGTAATAACTTCACTTTAATTTTATGTTGAACCCTAGTTTGTAAAACTATTGTTATTTAAGTCTTCCGCTATTTACTCCGATGTTATTTGTCAAAATGTTAAAAGAGATTGTAACTGAATTGTGAGATGATCCTGCGGACATCGGGCACTGATGTAGCCCAGTAGCGGAACCGGTCTTAATCTCTTGGCTGTACGGATCGACTGTCAGTGGTTGACGGTGATCAGTGGGCCATGGGATTAGAGCCGTTACGTTACACTACCCTACCATACCTTGCCACATAACCTATCCCTTCCCTCCAATGCCACCACTCTAAACCACCCCATTCTCATCAAACACAATATTTAGCCACCACCACCATAAAGCCTATCCTATTCCATCCACTCAACTTGCCACTCCTAAACCACCCCTTATCCACCACCTCCACCATATAAACCACTCCCATCTTCCTTTCATATATTTAATATGCCTTAATTATATTATCAATGATATTGTGGTAAATGTGATTTAATGTGAAACATGATAATATGACTATATGATCCATGATGCTAATTGAACTGGATAACAAAACTGTTTTTTCCGACTGAGCAAGTGGGAGGTACTTCACGTTGTGTGAAACTACCTCTTAGACAGGTTCGCCTAGTGAGGGTTCCTGTTTGGAGACACTTGTCTTGGTCATTTAGGGACTGATTCATTGGCCTCGCGCGTCTGGATAGAAACGCGTCCAGCCACACCCTATATGGGGTAGGTCCAAGCTCACACCCCGGAGAGAGTAAGATATAATACTGCCTGGAGGTCGGGTGACAACGGTTTGACAGGAGAAGGCACGACTGCTAAGTGATCCCTCGTGGCCGGGTCGGCGTGGTTGTTAAGTGGTCTTCCACGTTAAATTTTGTTTGGGCCGTGTGCGAGCCCCCTCTATTGATATTATTATTTTGCTAGCGTTAGACCATGTGTGGTCTGTTTCCGGCCCCTGTGCGAACCGTGGTAAGGGTTATATGGAACCTATGGATGCGTCCTCTCGGGTACGAGTGCGGATTGGGACAATCTTGGCCATTGGCCATGGTTGAGGTTGTTTCATCGTGTGGGGGAAATTGGACAACTGCTGAGTAGTATAACTTCAATCCTATTCGAATAGCCACGTCCTTGGTTATGGGCAACCTCCTAGAATGCGGACACCAATGATTAGATGTTTTCAAAATGGAACTTGTGATAATCTGGTATGTTCTATAATTACTTAATCTCTAGGAACTAGCGAGAAGGTAGATTCTCTCCTAGGGCCCAACCCTTAAATTATTTATAATCTATACTCCTTTCACCCTCCACCATAACCACCTCCACATATATAACCTTGCCTTTTCCTTAGCCTACACTCCCAAATTGGGACTTGTTGAGTACGTATGTACTCAACCCCCTTCGCTACTATGTTTTTAGGAGTGAAGTCACAGGAGCACTCGCAAGGATGAAGCTGTCAATGCACTCGCAAGGATGGAACCGTAGGAGGATACCCGAAGCGAAGCTGAACGACCACAAGAAGGAGCTACGCAAGGACTAACAGGACGACGACATAGGAACGCGCATAGGATAAGGTTTACGTCAGCACTCCAAGCTGCCTGTCGGAATGGAGCCACGACGTCATAGGATCGTTTGTGTTAGACTTTGATGTTTGCTATAAGGCCTGTGGCCAAGTCTTGTAATATGAACCTTGTAACATGTTTTTCCCGTTAGCAATAAAAGTATGGATTTTTTATATCAATCTTGTTACTCTGTGCGTATCAGCAACTGATCCAGGGACTGATACAATGCACAGTGGACCCTCTAGAAGGTGGGGCCCTCACAGTTTGATCAACCGGGTTTACCTCCCACATCTAGGTCGAGATGTCCATTTGTTGGCATTGGAGTCTTGATAGGCTTGCAATCATCCATGTTGAAGCGCTTGAGGAGGTCTTTTGTGATATAAAGTCCCCTCCTTCAATTGCTTGACTTGGAAGCCTAGGAAGAATGTGAGCTCGCCAATCATGGACATTTCGAACACCTTCGACATCAAGTCACCAAATTCCTTGCAATAGGCTTCATTTGTTGACCCTAAGATGATATCATCAGCATAGACTTGACAAATGAAGATCTCTCCATCAAGCTTCTTGGTGAATAGTGTGGTGTCGACCTTCCCAATGATGAAGCCCTTCTCAATGAGGAAGTCCTGGAGGCGCTCGTACCATGCTCTTGGGGCTTGCTTGAGCCCATATAGCGCCTTGGACAACCTATAAACATGATTAGGATATCTAGGGTCTTTAAAACCCTGGAGGTTGATCAACATAGACTAGTTCATTTATGAAGCCATTTAAAAATGCAGTTTTCACATCCATTTGATATAATTAATGTCATGATGTGATGCATATGCAAGGAGGATACGAATGGCTTCAAGTCTTGCAACCGGTGCAAAGGTCTCTCCAAAATCCAAACCTTCAACTTGAGAGAACCCCTTTGCCACTAGCCTTGCCTTGTTTCTAACAACCTTGCCTTGATCATCTTGCTTGTTCCTAAACACCCATTTTGTTCCAATGACTCTTGCGCCTTTAGGTCGCTCTTCAAGTGTCCAAACTTGGTTGCAGGTGAAGTTGTTTAATTCTTCATGCATGGCATTCACCCAATTCGGATCACCTAGAGCTTCATCTACAATGGTAGGCTCAACAAGAGACATAAAGGAGTGATGTTCAATAAATAGAGCAAGTTTTTGAGATCGAGTCATTACACCCCCCTTGTTGGACTCCCTATGATGAGATCTTGAGGATGAGCTTGTAGTAGAGGAGTAGTCCTTTGATCAACCACTTGAGGGGCCGCATGAGGAGCATCAACATCTTGAGCTTGTACCACCATTTGATCATGGGAGACATGAGTATCTCAATGGCTCTCTCCCCATCTTTATCATCATCTTGTGGTATATTTGATGAGGACGGCTTGTCAATGACTTGCTCATCATCATCATCATCTTTAGGCTTGATGGCTCCAACCGGCATATTCTTCATTGCTTCCCTCAATGGTTCATCACCTACAACATCATCAAGATTCCCATGTTCTCCTTGAGAGCCATTAGAATTCATCGAATTCCACATCATATGTTTCTTCTTACCATCCCGGTGGCATGGTTGAATACTCGATATGCTTTGGACTTCAATGAGTAAACAACAAGAAAACCAATATCACATCGATGTTGAAACTTCCCTAGGTGTTGGCGCTTCTTGTAGATGTAGCATTTGCACCCAAACACTCTAAAGAATGATACATTTGACTTCTTGTTGTTGAGTAGCTCATAGGGGGTCTTGCCAAGGAGACGATGGGGGAACAACCGATTTGATGCATAGCAAGCGGTGTTGATTGCTTCCGCCCAAAATCTTTCCGGTGTAGAGTACTCATCTAACATTGTTCTTGCTAGGGTGATTAGTGTCCGGTTCTTCCTCTCAACTACCCCATTTTGTTGTGGTGTGTAGGTTGCAAAGACTTCATGCTTGATCCCAACTTCATCACAATATTGCTCAATATGGGTGTTGTCAAATTCCTTTCCATTGTCACTTCTAATCTTCTTGATCTTCAAGTCAAATTCATTTGGGCTCTCTTGGCAAACTTCTTGAATGAAGGGGTTGCTTCGGATTTGTCATGAAGAAAGAATACCCAAGTGTATCTAGAATATTCATCAACAATCACTAGGCAATAGAGATTTCCACCCATGCTAGCATATGTTGTTGCCCAAATAGATCCATGTGAAGTAGCTCTAACTCTCTTGATGTTGATACAAAGGCTTTGGTTGGATGAGTGTTTGCAACTTGCTTGCCGGCTTGACATGCACTACACAATTTGTCCTTCTCAAATTTGACATCTTTCAAGCCTCTAACCAAATCCTTCTTCAATAGCTTGTTGAGCGTGTTCATTCCAACATGTGCCAATCTTCTATGCCATAGCCAACCAAGAGATTGCTTAGTGAACAAACATGTCTTCAAGTTGGCATCTTCGGAGGAGAAATCAGCTGTAACACTCTGGTGTTAAGCAAACTAAAATTGACATATCATCATAAGCACTGGCATTTCACTTGAGTTGATAACCCAATTTTGCATTCACTAAAACAAGTTTAATTCTTTATTCTTTATGCTTGTGCTTAGTGGATGAGGAGTGTTTAAGTTTGCAACCCTAGTCTATGCTTTATTATTGTGAATAGTGCTTTTATGATATATAAGGGTATTTTGGTAATTTCTTATATAGTAATGGAATTTTGGACCTGAAAGGACCGAATCAGCCTAGAGGGGGGTGAATAGGTGATTTTTGACTATCTGAAACTTCACAAACTATAAGATGTAGTTAGATAGCAACCGGAGAGGCTGGTTTGTTTGGGTAGGTACTAC
Source organism: Coix lacryma-jobi var. lacryma-jobi (assembly GCA_009763385.1). Taxonomy (NCBI): domain Eukaryota; kingdom Viridiplantae; phylum Streptophyta; class Magnoliopsida; order Poales; family Poaceae; genus Coix; species Coix lacryma-jobi. The sequence continues at coordinate 591,158 of VDCT01000596.1, forward strand.
CGGGTGTGAAACCCGGTACTACCAACACAAACAAACGGCACAACCGGGATCCTAAAAGAAACTACAAATCCGATGATGTGCTATGAAGATAAAACAAGTTTCTAGCCACTTTCCGAAGAATAATTTATGGTAAAACTACTACTACTCTCACGAAACCTGGTTGCTCCCCTTGATGTAGATCGAGCCTTCCCAACCTAAGAACGAGATAGGGATAGGAAGAACACGAAGAACACAATAACAAGAGAAGTAGAGAAAATAGGGACAACAACAACAACAAGCACACGGGACACAAGATTTATCCCGAGGTTCGGCCAATCCACTAAGGAGTGCCTACTTCCTCGTTGTTGAGGTGACCACAAAGGTCGGAGTCTTTTCACCTCCTCGCCTCACTCAAGCAACCACAAGGCTACGAGAGTATCTCTACTAGAAATCTCAGGGTAATACAAACGCTTCGGGGAGCCCTCACAAGTAAATCAATACGGGCTACCACGAAGAACAGCTAACCGGCTAGAGCTCAAAGAGCTCAAGAGTAAAAGACACAAAACAAGCCGGCAAGATGGAAACCAAGTGCTCAAGTCGAAGATTGATGCTTCCCACTCTCGAATCTCACTTCCCTAGCTCAAATCTCACAGGGGAATGAATCTAGGAGCAAAGGGGGAGAGAGAGGGGTGAGTCAATGCTTGGAGAGTGTTTGTCTCGAGTTAGGTCAGCAATAAGTGTATCGTGTAAGTCCGTGACCGTGAAAAGTGAAGAGGGGAGGCATTTATACTCCCTCAGTCCCGAGGCTGGTCGGTACCACCGACCATGTCACAACGGTCGCATACACCCAGATCTGGTCAAACTGACAAGCACCGGGCCAAGGTCGGAACCACCGAGGCCGGTGGTACCGAGGTAATGGCGGTACCACCGCCAGGCCAAAACAAGCTCGAACAGAGAGCAACTCAGTTAGGGACTCGGTCCCTCGGAAACTACCGCCCGAGGGTCGGTACCTCCGAGGGGTACCGAGGTGGTATGGCGGTACCACCGCCAAGTGTGGGGATATAGACCCCAGGGTACCACATGATGGTACATGGGCCTCACCACGGCGGTCGGCCCACAGGATGAAGGCGTACGACGCACGGCATGCACCGTACGACAGTTGTAATCTAGATACAGTACCAACTCGGATACTTACCATGTAACTCTGTCCCTTCGGATATATAAGGAGGGACAGGGGTCCTCCGAGAGGACAGGACACAGCAGATCATAGACGGCAGATCATAGGTCATAAGCCACAAGCCACATCCATCAATATACAGAGTATACAACTCGATGCAGGACGTAGGGTATTACGCTAACCTAGCGGCCCGAACCTGGATAAACCTCTGTGTTTATCTACTTTTGCCTTGCGTCAACGTCTGGGTCGTCGTCTTGCGCACCTTCCCCTCTAATCTACCACCTTGGGCATACCCCTAGGTGGACTATCGGCGATATTCCGTCGACAGTGGCGCCCACCGTGGGGCATGTGCGTAAGGACTTCATGGCGAGCCAGATGGTTATCTTCCTCGCTTCCATGACTCTTCCGGGGCGTGGAGGCGGTGCAGGCTTCTCCTGTGCGAACGGATCTGCTTCCATCACTTCGGCGTCGGCGAGACCAGCCTCGACATCTCTTCGAGGTCATCTTCCCCGGCGCTCCGACCACGCTTCCCCGCTACCGGAGACAACGTGTCGACAACACCGACCTGATCGAATCTATCGATCAGGTCACGACCGACATCAGTGACACTCTCGCCTCTCGTAGATCCGATCAGAGATCGATCTCCCGAGCACAACATCGACCAGCACAAGGACGACGTCGCCCGTACCCCTCACTCCGACCTCCAACCGCATCACAATGATGATCGTCATAATAATCGACGCTATGACGACCACGGCCGGGAGGAAAGATCGTTGCTAGACAACTCCATCACCGTCGACAAGAAGACATCGTTGGCTTGGCTGATCAACTACGACGAGGATTACGAGAAGCTGCTCGACGACCCGTGCCCTACGCTCGCTCTGATCATCTACGAGCCAGAAGCGAGCCATCACGTGATCGTCGAGCCATCGACGAGCCACAGTCGAGCCACCGTCGAGCCAACGAGCCATCGACGAGCCACCGTCGAGCCAATGAGCCATCGACGAGCCACCGTCAAGCCACCGTTGAGCCATCGACGAGCCTACGAGCCAAAAGCGAGCCATCATGTCATCGACGAGCCACCGTCGAGCCATCGACGAGCCAATGAGCCAGCGATCCACCCGCGAGCCTACGAGCCAAAAGCGAGCCATCACGTCATCGACGAGCCACCGTCGAGCCATCAATGAGCCACCAACGAGCCGACGAGCCACAAGCGAGTCGTCACGTCATCGTCGTCGTCTCATCGCCATCCTCGCCGACCGCTCGTTGTTGACTCATCGCCGTCGCCGACGCCTCTCGTCGACCACGCCTACTCGACCACGACTGCGACACGTCTACGATAATCAAGCTAAGTATTATCTTTCATATCAATCAAATATTCCTTCGATCGTCATATATCTCTAGATATCATCACGACGACTCTTCGTTATTTTTCACCATATACCATCCTGAGGATGACATATGCGTCTTCCCGAGCAGCCACGTTTACACTCGTGCTTTCCAGAGACGGCCCTGTCTCCGACTCCTCCCTACACGTGAATGCAGCTCCGCGCTCTGCGTTACGGGTGGTCGGCAGCGGCTCCTCGGTGACGCTGGTGCTCTTACGCGTGCCTGGGCTCCGCGCCTCACGCTCCGGAGTTATCGGCTAGCCGGGGCTGGCGACTCAGTTACAAACACCAAATTGCTCGGGGGATTTTATTTAATGCTGAGCATTCATACCAGCTGACTGACCGCCGAGAGCGGCAGATGTTGCTTCTTTATTGCTGATGCTTTCTCTATATTTTATTTGTACGTCATGTACTACCATTCTCCATGTTTATTTTACAGGAACTGTGTTCGGTCTGCGAGCTAATTCTTTACGCTCGGGGACTGGACCAGTCATGATGGACGAGAAGATCATCGTTTGGGACCACCTGACGCTCAGACTTCGTCGCTGACCAGCTGGTCGTACTCTTCGACGCTCATCGACGGCTACACCGAGAGCTCACCAGCTGAGCTGGGGACTCCTCGGTGCTCGGGTTCGTCGACCACCTGGTCGGGTCGCTCGGTGCTCATCACCTGGCGCTCGGACTTCGTCGCCGACCAGCTGGTCGTACTCTTCAACGCTCATCGACGGCTACACCGAGAGCTCACCAGCTGACTGGGGACTTCTCAATGCTCGGGTTCGTCGACCACTTGGTCGCTCTGCTCGGAGCTCACCACCTGGTGCTCGGGTTTCGTCATCGACCAGCTGGTCGCTTCGCTCGGTGCTCACCGCCTGGCGCTCAGGGCTTCGTCGCCGACAGCTGGTCATGCTCTTCGACGCTCATCGACGGCTACACCGAGAGCTCACCAGTTGACCTGGGGACTCCTCGGTGCTCGGGTTCTTCACGCCAACATCGTCAGCAGCGCTGGTCGGATCGCTCGGTGCTCACCGCCTAGCGCTCGGACTTCATCGCCGACCAGCTAGCCAGACTCCTCGACGTTCATCGACGGCTACACCGAGGGTCACCAGCTAACCTGGGGACTGCTCGGTGTTTGGACTCGTCGTTCGGCAACCTGCTCGGACGACATACTGTTTCACCATAGTTATTTCCCTTTTTTATAAGCCTGCTACAAGATTTATTCTTCATCTTCTAGCAGCCTTGGGGACTACCGTGTATACATGGCGCTCGTTCGCGCATGTATATAAGTCTGATTATTCTCAAGACCCTGGCACCACGTGACCGAGTCACCTGCTGTCAGGCTCGGGGACTAGCTGTGGGGATATAGACCCCAGGGTACCACATGATGGTACATGGGCCTCACCACGGCGGTCGGCCCACAGGATGAAGGCGTACGACGCACGGCATGCACCGTACGACAGTTGTAATCTAGATACAGTACCAACTCGGATACTTACCATGTAACTCTGTCCCTTCGGAATATATAAGGAGGGACAGGGGTCCTCCGAGAGGACAGGACACAGCAGATCATAGACGGCAGATCATAGGTCATAAGCCACAAGCCACATCCAATCAATATACAGAGTATACAACTCGATGCAGGACGTAGGGTATTACGCTAACCTAGCGGCCCGAACCTGGATAAACCTCTGTGTTTATCTACTTTTGCCTGCGTCAACGTCTGGGTCGTCGTCTTGCGCACCTTCCCCTCTAATCTACCACCTTGGGCATACCCCTAGGTGGACTATCGGCGATATTTCGTCGACACCAAGTCAAAGGCTAGTCAGTCCAGAGAGCCCTGAAAAACTTTCAACCACCGAACCTGGGTCGGTGCTTCCGAGGCCGGTGGTACCGAGGTTATGGCGGTACCACCGCCAAGTCATATTCAACACAACACAGAGAGCCTCGCAAAGCCAAGTTACCACCGACCTCCGTCGGTACCTCCGATCCCGGTGGTACCGAGGTTATGGCGGTACCCACGCCAGGCCTTTTTCAATTCTACACAGGGAGCTCTGCAAACTTGGTTACCACCGGCCTTGCGTCGGTAGCACCGGGGGCGGTACTACCGAAGTAATGGCGGTACTACCGCCAGGCCAAAAAACAGCGCGAACAGAGAGCCTTGCAAAATTGGAAACTACCGGCCATGGGTCGGTAGCACCGCGGGCGGTACTACCGAGGGTAATGGCGGTACCACCGCTAGGTCAAAAACAACTCTATCCAGAGAGGGTTGCAAACCAGGTTACTACCGACCTTGCGTCGGTACCACCGCGGGGCGTAGTACCGAGGTTATGGCGGTACTACCGCCAGGTCATTTTTTGACCAACACAGAGAGGGTGTTTGAGCGCTGCGCAGAGAAGCCGTGGTCGGTACCACCGACCACCCATGGTCGGTACCACCGACCATATGAAATTACCCTCTACGTGTTCGTGATTGTGCGGTGTCTCTCAAGCGAACTAAGGTTAGTCGATTTGAGCACTTTCTCCACATCTAGCCAACTTACTTTGTGACCCTCTTCATAGTCCGGCTTACCTATAACTCAAGTTTAAAATTGAAATTTTAAACTACCACTTGAGCTAGGCATCTTTATGTCCAAAAATATCCTACGTGCTTTGTTCACGAGATTTCAACGTTTCAAATCTTTCAAAGGACTAACACCTGCATACATGCTTTTATAAACTGGTTAGTCCCTAATTTGATTGTCATTAATTAGCCAAAACCCACATTGGGGGCGAATGCACTTTCAAACTCCCCCTTTTTGGTAATTGATGACAACCAACTTAGGCTTACAATTAGGGATAGAAAGAATTGAAGCTTTTGAATTCCAAAATTTAGTTGAAGCTCCCCCTTAGTGTATACTTTGGATATGAATTTCAAACCTTGATTAGAAAGCAAGGTTGCATACACAAGAACAAGAGCTCCCCCTAAATTTTGCAATCCGTGGGGGTGCCTAAGTGTGTGACAACATCAAATATATCAATTTGTGATGCATAAACGGTATGACATGGTGATACACAAAACAATGTAATAAGAAAAGCGAATGGCTATTGAAGAAAGAAAAGAACTCAAATCACATAGCCATATCGAAAAACAACAATCACCATGACAAGAGCATCAATAACGAGGATGAACCAAGCATGAATATAACAATAAGCATAAAAGTTTTACATCCTCAGCATATCACAAATAAAATGTAGCATACCATACTTAGTCTCAAAGATTACCCTTTCTTACAGCTATTACAACAAGATAAGCCTAACACTCCCCCTTTGGCATCAAGTACCAAAGCGGGTAGGCCAAGATAAGCAAAGAATCAATAATAGCTGCTAGAAGATCCATCATGATAAGAGCCCCCGAAGAGAGAGGAATAGGCACTCTCTCCAACGTCACCACCGGGAAGATGATGAAGGAGCCGAAGAATCAGGTGGTGGTGGGGAGTCGCGAGGACCACCACTCCCAGCTGGATCGGCGTCGGGGCCAGCAAAGCCCATGTACGAGCCACCACCCCCTCCTTGATACGATGTGGACCCGCCAGCAAAGGACGTGCTCATACCATAGTCAGGGAAGAAGGAATGAGGCTGGTACTGAGGTGGTGGCGGAGGATAGAACTGATGGGTCGGATACAGCATGGAGCTGTAAAAACCCGCCTCACCACCACCTGGAAACTGGGGCTGCTGCTGGGCCTGCTGCTGGGGCTGCTGCTGAGGGTGCTGCTGGGGGAGACCACCACCATCATCATCATCATCATCATCACCACTCCGGGCCTGAGCATCGTACTCAGCAAACGGATCTGGATGGGGTCGGACCGGAGAGCGCGAGAGCGCGGAGGAAGACCGAGATCTGACGCACCTCTGCTGATGTCGCTCGTCACGATTGGCCCGATAGCACATCCACTCAAAGATCTTGCCAAGGGCGGAGCGAAGACCGCCACCCTACGCCTCTCACGACGCGGAGGAGGAGCGGTAGCATGGGGAACATCTCCACCCGGCTGAGCCTCGCCAGGCGCTGCTGCATCTGCTGGGACCTCACCACCTTCATCAACTTTTCTTTGTCCTTGGAAGGAGCCGAGGTGAACTTGCGAACACTGTACTCCTTCATGGTGCGATCATACTCGAAGGTGGCGCCAACCACATGCTCAATGATATGCATAAGATATGGAGCATATGGCAAGGCCTTGTGAGGATCATTGTAAACATCGGAGATTTTCTGCCACAGAAAGTGAGAGATGCTAAACCGTCCATCTGGCAGAGCAAAGCGGACGAGGACTTTGGCAGCATCATCTCTCAAGTTATCTTGATCTCCAATTTTGGGATCCAGAGTCAGGCGCATGATGTTGTTGAGGACGTAGTAAGGGGGCTTCAGGCCAGGGACCTTGAAGGTCGCCACTGCACCATCCAAATAGACACCTGAGCTCTGCAACTGCTCTAAGTACATACCCCTCCATACATCTCTGAAAGACGAGGGACATCTCTGTCCACATGATCGAAGCCCAACAACCGAGCAAATGTGACAAAGGCACATCTGTAGTGGACCCCTTGGGTCATCCAATGCAGCACGCGAGCTTCCTTATCAATGAACAAAGTGGCCCAAAACTGACAGAGAATCTCCTGGTTGAAGCTGCGCTCGCCAGAGATCAGCCCCAAAACTCTCCACTCTCTAACCTCTGCACCAGGGCCTGAATGTCCTCAGAATCTTTGTCGGTCAGAGAGGAGAGAACCAGTCTCTTATGAGCAAAAAGAGGAGGATATCCCTTAGCACAGAAACCCTTCCAGCACACTGTCACGTAGAAATCTTGCTGGAACCTGGACCAGAACCTCCTATCCACAGAAGCATCTCTAACAAACAGATAGGGGTTCTCCTCACGCTGCCTCCTCATCAAGCTACCCCGCTTTCTATCGGAGTAAGTAATTCATGGGGTTCCAAGAAGAGCGGGAGGGACGGCGGACATGACAGCTTCGGCGTCAGGGTGCATGTCAAAAGCCCGGTTGATTAGCATCAACCCTGAAGTCCGAGGGGATGCCGGTCCAACTGAGGATCGATGGAGCGACCCTCACGATCGAGACCAGCTGAAGGCACTCCTCCCACAATGACGCTGTGCAGGCGTCCCGCCGGACCAGCGACAGGGGGCGGAGAAGGCTGAGGAGGAGGAGGAGGAGGAGGAGCAACATGCCCACTGCCACGGGCATGACCGCTCCCGCTCGCCCTTGCGCTATCCACGCTGCGACGACCCGTAAGGCCCGCGAACGAGCGTCCACGGACCTGACGAGAGTAGTCATCCATACTCCCAGACCGACCACGGCACCCGGGATTGCGACGCGGCGGCTCCCCTTGCGCATGACCACCTTGCTCCAAGGCGGCATAATCCTCATCATCGTCACTAGGGGAACGAGCACGAGAGGGCCTCCGGCTCATCTAGACAAAGATAGCATAGACCAACATGAGACAAAGATGATGGAACGATTACTTCAACGGATGTAGCAAATAAGACGATCGAAATCGGGAAGGAGAACGGCTCGCTGCGCGCGGGCCGGGCGGTACTACCGACCCCATGGGGGCGGTACTACCGACCGCACAGCAGCGTGCGGTTCCTTCAATCCAATCTACCAAATCGCTATGAACTTGCGAACCATACATCCTAGAAGCATCTTCATACTAGATAGAACAATCCTACCAAGGAATCGACCTAGAACAAAGTACATTGAGAGATCGGGCATGAACACCCCTAGTACCTTGCTACTCGAAAAGAGGTCGAAATCCAATGAAGGAGGAAACTTCGGGCTTCAAGAACACCACCAAGACGATCTCCACGCTCCAAAGCAACTTTCCACCGGAGGGATTTGGATTTGGATGGAGGAGGAAAGAGATCGAAGAGAAGAAGTTACGGTGGCTAGAACGGGCTCGGAAGATGGCGCAAGAAGACAAGGACTGGTGGCGGCGCGGTCAAAAGAGATTGACTAGGGTTGAAAAGATTCACCGCGCCCCTTTTTATACTCGGAGGTAACCGGTCGGTGGAACCGCCCATAGGGGCCGGTACTACCGCCGTCGTAGTACGACACAATGGCGGTACCACCGACAGGCAGAAAAACAGAGGATCCAGAGAGGGTTTCCAGGAGGACTTTGTGTGGTATACCACACACACTTCAAATATGTCCAGATTTCATAGAATCAATACATAGCTATGGACACAAGTGAAGCATGCAAAATAGATTTTGAAGTCACATACAATATTTGTCAAAAGCATTTGTTTAGGTTTCTAGGGAAAACAAATATGTGCAAGACATCAAGCCACGTTACGAGAATCAATGATATTTAGTTCACTCCTCAAAGCACAAAATCTTGACTCATCTAAAGGCTTTGTGAAGATATCCGCTAGTTGTTTTTCGGTGCTCACATGGCGTATTGCGATATCTCCTTTGGCTTCATGGTCTCTCAAGAAATGGTGTCGGATGTCTATGTGTTTTGTGCGAGAGTGGTTTACGGGATTGTTTGCTAGTTTGATAGCACTCTCATTGTCACACAAAAGTGGAATTTTGGTTTGCTCACATCCGAAGCCCTTTAGTGTTTGCTTCATCCAAAGTAGTTGAGCACAGCAAGCGCCGGCCGCCACATACTCGGCTTCGGCGGTGGATAGGGCAACACTATTTGTTTCTTAGAACTCCATGACACCAAAGACCTCCCAATAAATTGGCAAGTCCCGGTAGTGCTCTTTCGATCTACCTTGCAACCGGCGTAGTCCGAATCAGAATAGCCAAGTAGATCAAAAGTGGAGCCCTTGGGATACCACAAGCCAAGATTAGGAGTGTGCACTAAGTATCGAAAGATTCTTTTAACGGCCATAATATGACATTCTTTCGGATTAGCTTGAAATCTTGCACACATGCACACGCTAAGTATTATATCAGGCCTAGATGCACAAAGGTAAAGCAATGAACCGATCATAGAGCGATATACCTTTTGGTCCACTGACTTACCATCTTCATTTAGATCAAGATGTCCATTGGTAGGCATGGGGGTCTTGATGGGTTTGGCCTTGTCCATTTCAAACTTCTTTAGCATGTCTCTGTATACTTGGTTTGACTGATGAACGTGCCATCCTTGAGTTGCTTGATTTGAAATCCAGGAAATACTTCAACTCACCCATCATGGACATCTCGAACCTTTTGGTCATGATCCTACTAAATTCCTCACAAAAAGTCACATTAGTACTACCAAATATTATGTCATCGGCATATACTTGGCACACAAAGATATCATATCGACTTTGCGAGTAAATAAAGTAGCATCGGCCCTTCCTATCTCAAAACCCTTTTTGAGTAGGAAGTCCTTAAGGCAATCATACCAAGCTCTAGGGGCTTGCTTGAGCCCATAGAGCGCCTTGTCGAGCTTGTAGACGTGGTTGGGAAACTTGGGATCTTCAAAACCCGTGGTTGCTCCACATATACCAATTCGGAGAGGGGGCCGTGAGGAATGCACTTTTCACGTCCATTTGGTATAGCTTGAAATCATTGTGAGTAGCAAAGGCAAGTAATATGCGAATTGACTCAAGTCTGGCTACGGGTGCATAGGTTTCCCCAAAATCCAAACCTTCGATTTGAGTGAAACCTTGAGCCACCAACCGTGCTTTGTTCCTTGTTACCATGCCATGCTCGTCTTGCTTATTGCGGAAGACCCATTTGGTTCCTATCACATTTTGCTTGGGTCTTTCCACCAAGGACCAGACTTCATTCCTGGTGAAGTTGTTCAACTCTTCTTGCATAGCCATCACCCAATCCGGATCATCAAGTGCATCGTCCACCCTAAGAGGTTCCAAAGAGGAGACAAACAAGTAATGTTCACAAAATTTGCTAAACGTGAACGTGTCGTACCCCACGACGTATGCTCCCAGTATGTTGTCAACGGGATGATCCTGTTGAATAGTATGGTGCACTTTAGGATGTGGCACAAGTGATCTCTTTGAATGGGTCCATCTTCATCATCTTCGTCACATGTGGGGATGTCCCCATCATCTTGTTGGTCTTCATGTTGAGCTTGTGCTTGATCATCAAGTTGATGTTGCTTTTGACCACCATTTGCACCTCCATCTATCGGAGTTGCAGAAGCTTCACCATGTACATTCGAATGCACATGATGGACATTTGAATCTTGTGGAGTGTGCAACGGATCATCATCATCATACTCGGCTTCGGCGGTGGATAGGGCAACACTATTTTGTTTCTTAGAACTCCATGACACCAAAGACCTCCCAATAAATTGGCAAGTCCCGGTAGTGCTCTTTCGATCTACCTTGCAACCGGCATAGTCCGAATCAGAATAGCCAAGTAGATCAAAAGTGGAGCCCTTGGGATACCACAAGCCAAGATTCGGAGTGTGCACTAAGTATCGAAAAATTCTCTTAACGGCCATAATATGACATTCTTTCGGATTAGCTTGAAACCTTGCACACATGCACCACATAGCATAATATCGGGCCTAGATGCACAAAGGTAAAGTAATGAACCGATCATAGAGCGATATACCTTTTGGTCCACTGACTTACCATCCACATTTAGATCAAGATGTCCATTGGTAGGCATAGGGGTCTTGATGGGTTTGGCCTTGTCCATCTCAAACTTCTTTAGCATGTCTCTTGTATACTTGGTTTGACTGATGAACGTGCCATCCTTGAGTTTCTTGATTTGGAATCCAAGAAAGTACTTCAACTCACCCATCATGGACATCTCGAACCTTTTGGTCATGATCCTACTAAATTCCTCACAAAAGACAACATAGTACTACCAAATATTATGTCATCGACATATATTTGGCACACAAAGATATCATTATCAACTTTGCGAGTAAATAAAGTAGCATCGGCCCTTCCTATCTCAAAACCTTTTTGAGTAGGAAGTCCTTAAGACAATCATACCAAGCTCTAGGGGCTTGTTAAGCCCATAGAGCGCCTTGTCGAGCTTGTAGACGTGGTTGGAAACTTTGGGTCCTCAAAACCTGGTGGTTGCTCCACCATAGACCAATTCGGAGAGGGGGCCGTTGAGGAATGCACTTTTCACATCCATTTGGTATAGCTTGAAATCATGGTGAGTAGAAAAGGCAAGTAATATACGAATTGACTCAAGCCTAGCTACAGGTGCATAGGTTTTCCCCAAAATCCAAACCTTCGATTTGAGTGAAACCTTGAGCCACCAACCGTGCTTTGTTCCTTGTCACCACGCCATGCTCGTCTTGCTTGTTGCGGAAGACCCATTTGGTTCCTATCATATTTTGCTTGGGCCTTTCCACCAAGGACCAG